>OX104065.1:85516935-85630940 GCA_944474145.2 Dicrocoelium dendriticum | reverse complement strand
TGATTTGTTCTCGAAACTAAATGGGGGTCAGTGTTTTGCCAAGCTAGATCTATCGGACGCGTACTTACAAATAGAACTTGATGAAGCTTCTAGAGAATTACTGACGATAAATACGCACCGAGGTTTGTATCAGTATCATCGACTTTCATTCGGAGTTAAGTCCGCGCCAGCAATTTTTCAGCAAACCATGGATACTATGCTAACAGATGTAGATGGTGCTGTTGCATATTTAGACGATATCATTGTCGTCGGAACTAACCCAGATAACCTTTTCAGAAAGCTGCACTTAGTACTTGATCGCATACAAGAGTACGGATTTAGACTTCGCCCAGAAAAGTGCACGTTTTTCATGGACTCCATTAATTTTCTTGGCTTCATAATTGACAAGAACGGTAGACGTCCAGATCCGTCAAACATTGATGCTATAAAAAAGATGCCACCTTCCAAAGATGTGCCTACTCTGAGGTCCTTCTTAGGACTCGTCAGTCATTACAGTCAATTTCTGCCACATATGCACAGCATGCGTGGACCACTCAATGAGTTACTCACCAAGGACAAACGTTGGCACTGGTCCGAAGATTGCCAGAAGTCCTTTGAGGAGGTGAAGCGAATGCTGTGTTCTGACCTTATGCTGACACATTACGACCCTACACTTGAAATCGTGGTGGCGGCAGACGCTTCGAAGTATGGCGTGGGTGCAGTTATCTCTCATAAGTTTGCTGACGGATCGGAAAAAGCGATCGCACACGCAGCTCTATCACTGTCGCCAGCCGAAAAGAATTACGGGCAGATAGAGAAAGAGGCATTAGCGATAGTCTTTGCAATAAAGCAATTTCACAAAATGTTGTATGGCAGGAGGTTTACCCTGCTTACCGACCATAAACCACTCCTAGCCATATTTGGATCAAATGCCGGTATACCTGTTTATACCGCGAACAGACTGCAGCGTTGGGCCACGGCCTTACTCGCCTATGACTTTGCGGTGAAGTACACGGCTACAAAGGACATAAGTCAAGCAGACGCACTTTCCCGGTTATTGGAGCTACAACAGCATCAGCAGGAAGAATCTATAATTGCAGCAATCTCCCTTGAATCAGAGGTCAACCAGGTCTTGCTGGAGAATTTTAGGAAGCTTCCCGTGACGTTCGACATGGTACGTGACGCAACTGTGCGAGATCCCCTCTTGCGCCAGGTAATCAAATTTCACACTACGCAGTGGCCAAGTGATACTCTATCCGGAGAGCTACAAATTCTCTCTCGGAGAAAGGACGAACTATCGATCGTAAATGGGTGTTTACTTTTGGCCGAGAGAATTGTCATACCCAAAGAACTTCGTCAAAGAGTCCTTCAGCAATTTCATCGGGCACATCCTGGAATTAACAGAATGAAAAGCATTGCTCGGAGTTTTGTCTACTGGCCAAACATTGATTCGGAACTCGAGCAACTAGTAAAGTCATGTTCCAGATGCGCGCTTGCTAGTAAGGCACCGAGAAAAGCTGACTTAGGCTTCCTGGCCGTTGGCAACAAAACCGTGGGAACGCGTGCACGCTGATTTCTTTGGTCCCCTAAACGGTCAGCAGTACCTAATAGTTGTTGATTCCTATAGTGAATGGCCTGAGGTCTTCTGTATGTAGCGTGCGACAAGTGGTGCAACAATTAACATTTTGAGGAGACTTTTCAGTCAACACGGAATACCAGGAACCTTGGTCACTGACAATGGTTCTCAGTTCACTTCTTCCCAATTTGCCGAATACTGCGCACAGCATGGTATCACGCATCTACGGTCGCCACCGTTTCACCCTCAGTCAAATGGACAAGCAGAGCGCTTCGTCGACACGTTTAAGCGATCGCAACTAAAGATGCGGGGGGAAGGAACCACACAGGAGATACTTGATACATTTTTGCTCGTGTACAGATCAACTTCAAATCCCCAAGTACCAAACCAGTTGTCGCCGGCAGAAGCACTAATGGGAAGAAAACTCCGTACTGTGAATTCCCTGCTAACTCCGAGGTGTACTAATGAGCAAGAAAGGAACGTTCGGATGGAGCAGTACTACAACGAGCGACACAGAACTCAAGCACGCCGCTTTTACCCCGGACAGCGTGTCTTAGTAAGAGACTATCGCGCGGGAAACCCGCAATGGGTGGTAGGATCGATACGGAGAAATATTGGACAGGTGCTATATGAGGTTAATGTGGGTAATTTGATTTGGACCAGGCATTCCAATCAGCTGCGACCAACTAGCATCCCTGCGGGCACAAGCGCTCGGTTACTACCGTTAGATATTCTACTAGAGAGTTTCGACATGCCATCTAATCCCCAAAGCAATTCGGATGCATCCCGCACAGAAGTCTCAGAGGAACCGAAGGTCCAGACCCGGCGCTGTACTGATCGACTACGGAGACCTGTCGTAAGAATGCAGTTGGATCCAAAAATGAAGTCTTATGTCAACTTTTGCGGGGGAAGGTGTTAATGGGACGGAACCAGCCAATGAGAGCGTTTTACGCTGAGGGCTATTGATTTGGCCATAAATTGAATGTACCGTTAGTTGGACGTTTAGCAAAATATACTTGCCAGCCGTACGCCGGTCTCCTGCTTTGGGAAGTCGGGCTGATCAGAGTGCACGCTAGCAGCAGGTCATCGGTAGGTCAGCCGAAACCATAACACCTGACCCTTAACGTAACATATTAGGTCCCGGTACAGGTTATTTAGCCCGGCTAGGTTGCCTGGTCTTCGTAGTCCTCTTACGAAGCTTTGCAAGCCGATTTTGGATCATACCGTGGCGCATACTCGTTTATGGCATAGAGTTATCGGGTGCTGGAACTCTCTTTCGGACAGCGTAGTCAGCAAACCAACGGTTAGGAGTACTGAGCGTCAGTTAGACGCTCTACGGGGTCAACACGAAATCGTTCCTATCTCCCGCCTAAATGCATTACGCACCTGAGTTCATATATTATTTGCTCCTACTCAATCAGGTGTTATCCTTCCTTTAAAGAACTTCTTCCTCATTATCTTCCATTTTCCTAAATCCTTGATACTTCCCGTAATCTGCATAAGTAGAAAGACTGGCAACTATGTGGCATGTCTGCACAAAAAATCATACCGTGAAGGCACTAGAGGCTTAGGCGGTTTTTTATGAGCTTCGCGGAGGGCCATGTGACTTGATTAAAACCTTCGAGATTATGCAAGGCGTCAGTGGGGGCAAGTCTTCTAATATTTTGAACCTGGTGTGTCCGCCCACGCAATGGTTCATTAACTGAAGAGTAAGCATCCAAGGTCTAGGCTAGAGGTTACGGGCAATAGTAAAAAATCGTTTACTTCATAATTGGAACAAACCTCTTACTGCCTTAATTAAAGGTGACACTAAAACATTCATTAAAACGCCTTGCTGAGCGCTGGCCAGCTTAATTTCCGGAATTCATGTAAATTTATTGGCAATCATCACAGACCTTGCGGTCTAGAATCCAAGGAAGTAGAGAACTTTCTATCAGCTTGCCTCATTTCTTATGCAGCTGAAAGGAAGACGAGTCACAAGTCAAAGTACTTGGGCCCCGTTTCCTTTTCTGGTACCAGAAATAGTACGCTCGTTACGCAAAGCCCACTTTCCTCCTTGGAAACTTAGCTGACCTGACTGGTACAGCGAGGGCTGCCAGTGCAGAAAACATGGACAATAAATGATTTAGCAGGGCCTGGTTCGGGGGTTCTCTTTAGTTCCATCAAGAACTCGTCGAAACTTACCCTTTTCTGGTTCAAGCATCCGCTCAAACAGAAATACTTTAGGGATATTCTTATCGTTCCATGCTCATCTAGGTCTGAACGTGTTGTGACCTGCGCGTGTTAAGTCGTTTTGCTTTCCTTTATCTCGGACTAATAACATTTTAGCTCCAAAATAAACAACCCCTGGCACTAAGCCAAACCTTCCAGTTTATCCTGCACAGGAACGTGACAATCTAGTCCTTTGTCGAGTTACAAGGTAATGCTTCGACGACAAGCAGTCATCATCAGGTTGGTTCATAGGACGGGCAAAAGAGTGGCACAAAGGGGTGTTTGCTTTTTTCACCAGCGAGCAAGCAAAACCGGTTGAAGTATGGATGATAAAATTTATCAACTTAGGTTTACAATAAAGGAAGGAAAACAACCTGCTCGGGACCGCTCCTTTCCAATTGGAAAGTTCACTTTGTTTTCCGTTGTTTACCTTTTTGAAATAAAGCACTCGTATGAACCCACGAAACGTCATTTGCAATAAAAATAAAATTATCTGTACGACTTTTATATACAAAGGCAATTTGTTCCTAACACAAACAAATAATAATTAAATATGAGGTTAACGTTTTTGATCCAAACTTCGTGTATGTAATCGTGCGCGTATGCAACTATGCTCCTTTATTTTTAGCGGAACATATATGCAAGCGTGTGTCTAGGCTTGTCCGCCCTACCTTGTTCCGGACAAAATGGAGCTCGAGCGGTTTCTGCGAGAGGTACCAAATCAGTCCAGGGGTAAGGGATCATACTTCCCCGAGCGTCCACTTGGCTTGAGTATGTATTCAGTACAATACCGACAGCCTCAAGGAGACCTAAGCATTACTTACCGCATTTTAACAGGTAATGTTGGACCGGATTTGAGCTGTTTATTTAGCCGGGCTAGGTTGAGTTGTCTTCTCAGTCATCTTATGAAGAAATACAAGCCGTCTTCCGACTAGAACGGTTAAAGATACGCGGGAATTCAACCTGCGAGGATGTCTGCAGGGAACCCGCAACTAACAGAGGAGCTGAAAACAATTTGCCGATGATGTGCATCGAAGCAGCTGAACATGCATTGGCGGATATATAGCAGGAAAGGAAGGAATGCTGAATTCCATGAAAAATTAAAAATAAAGAAAACACATTGCTGAAGTGATAAAAGTTGATCTGAAGCTATAAATAAATTGAAATCAGCTATGAATGAACAATAAGATGAAACATTTAAGAGCGTATACATACTCAAGTTTAGATACAAACCTTTGTATATAACTAAATATTTTACTCCAACAAAGCGAGGCAAGCATTTTGGGCAGAATCCGCATATTGCCATATTGTACATGATGGCATGAGTGGCAGGACCAAGTGCTGGAGTAGTACAGATGGGGGCATCAGTGTGGAACTACATGGCCCAGAATGCGAGATGTAGAGATCAGGAGTAGCCCATTAGTGTGGAGTACGTTGATTAGAAGCTATACATACGTTAACAAAAGATTAAAGTTAAAATAACGGAATTACTTTCTTTAGGCATGCTAACTAAAAGGTGTGTTTACTAAATTAAATTTAATATTGAAGGAAGCTTATAATAAAAAGCCAGGACCATATCCATATGCTAGTTCTTGGTGTCAGCATTTATTACTCGCTATTTAGTTTACCTCGCTGATAGCACTGACAACAGCTGTAGCAGATACTTCTGCTACTACGCGAACGTTTAACTGCAAGCGGTAGCTCAGATAACTGCGGGCACTAAAAACAACATTGTTCTACTACGATTTCCGCTTAACGTCAAAGCATAAGACTAACTATATGCTGTAAGTGACAGCTAAACCTCCCGTTAAACCACATAAACTACGAGATGTGGGATGTGAATGGATTATTCCGTGTGAGCTTCCTTAGTTACTAAGGCCACGTTAGCAAGTTGGCGGCTTACAAATGTCTTACAAGCACGATATGAAGTAAAACTCGTACGCAAATAAATCTTGTAGGCTACGTTGCGCAGACGGGCGCTTTGGGATTCCATCCTACCCAGGTATACTGTGCAAGCATGACTTTGGCATGCGGAGAAGCCTTCCCGTAGATGTACAACCGTACACTTATTTTGAATTTTTAAATTTTTAAGGACCTCTTTGCGCTTTGGCCATCGCACTTTTCTCCGTATATGTTCAATTTAGTATAAGTAACGCCCGAGCGAACATAAACGGTCGCGCACCAGGGTTTGCAACCTAACCGCACGGCTGACAAACCGGCAACCTGTCACTAAGGTATCTGAAGGTTATGCATGCTGCGTATATGGTAGCTGAAAACCGTCCGTCAAAGCAAGCTGAATACAAAGAAAACAACAATCAAATGGTTCCTCGCCCGTTTCAATTTTTTATAGATCAACAAAGGTACATAACCCTATTACACTATTTAGTTCGCATTTTGCAAACTTTGGTCGCTACAGGTGATAGGAGAATTGCCCACTGCCGACAATAGCTTCCTTACCCAACGACAGAGTCAATTAGCTGCGTATTTATGGTTCGGTAGTCACGGACTTCTTTGCCTCGAGGTACAGCGGATCATGAAATCTACGAAAAAATGAGGAAAGGTTGCAAGCAGGTGCAACTTTTGATTTGAACATGCCTAGCTACCCACAAACTATCTTTTGTCATACAGCTGGATATGTTTGGGAACTTGTTATTCTGCTAAACTCACGTTTACAATGATACGGAAGTGAATAATTTTGTGTTTATAAGTGAAAAAATAATGCATGCAATGGGGGACTGCGTGGAGCGGTTCATTTGTGCTCAATAACATAAACTTAGCGATGGGAAGTGTATGTGTGAGTAAGGACTGCTCAGCCTTTTGCTTTGCCTCTTGGCCTTTGATAGTGATGGTTAAAATAGAAAAGGCAATTGCTTGCTATAGATCACATAAAAAACGATAACATTACGTATGAACAAATATATCTATTAGTTTCTGTCTACGTTAGGAAAGCTAGTATGCATGAAATCATGTAGTTAAAAATATACATATATCTACGTAATTGTACATATTACATACATATAGATATTTATAAGCAGTGATATATAATGCTATATATGGAATGCTGGCATGCGCATCCGGATTTCCCTGGCCATGTGGCCGCCACAATTGCAGCCACAAGACGTCTGCCGTTACAAGCGACCATGGGTGGATTGAGCTGCACCACCCACAGTTCCACCCACACAAACCATATCCGAAGTAAACCTAAAGGAATAATGCCGGGAAGCGTGTGGTTGTGAGCCACATTTCACCAACAGAGCAGGTCCACATTCCTTTAACAACCAGAGCTGAAGTATTCTGGCCTAATTGGGATACTATGCACACCAGATGTATACAAGGCCGTGCATGGTCCGTAGCCGGTTCCACACAGGATGGAACCAAGCTCCAAGCTCATGATTGTTGAGGTGCTTTAGCACTACCTAAGAATGAAGGAGGGCGGCAGATATCTAACGATGGTCTAAAAGGCATATGAATGCATCCTGCGCATGGACCACAATTAATGCTTACGCGATGCATAATGAAGCATTGTAAGAGGATGAACTTTGGTCGTGAAATGTAACAAAGCATAACAACCCATGCGCGATGAATGCCTGAAACTCGCTTTAATAGATGTGCTTCGCTTACCGTAGATGCATCGGACGACCAACCGTAGGTTAATGCTACTCGGTGGCTGCAGGTTTCCGAGACAACATGTTTCGAAATGGCCGCATTTCTTATACTAGCGTAACTGCCACTAGTGTTGAGACTGCGCGATTACTATAGTCGAACCAGATGACTTGGATATTGGAGATAACGTTCACAAGACACCGCGTGCAAGGTGTGTGAGCGCTTCCATGTGAGGGACTGCAATTTTGGAGCACCCTGATTACACGACACCCAGCTGTGGCACCTCCCGAACGTGCAAAGTGGCACCGAACAAATAAGCCTTGTCATCGTGCTTCATTGGTAGCTGCCACAAAGTAAACTATTCCAATTGTCTATACGCAACCGGTTGTAGGGCCGACGGAACCCTAGGTTCCTTCACTGTATCCCGGTACCTTCAAGTCGTCCCCGAACTTTAGGCATAGCACTCCAGTGCAGTTATTTAAATCAACTTTGTTGGAAACACCGACTTGCGGTGGTTGCGGTTGACAAGGCTCAAATAGCAACGATAACTGTAATGAACAGCCTCAAGACAGTTGACTTGGACGCAAATAGGATGTAAAGAAATCTGATGCATGAAGGGAAGGACATTTATCAGACTTGAAAGAAAATAATCAACCAGATGCAAGAAATGGAATACAGGAGGGCTATTGCCTTTTCCACTTAAGATTCGGTGTCGCTCGCCCCAGTCTGGTTGTCTTTCAGCCAATTTCTTCATTTCTCCTTGCCCCGTCATGGGCAGCCCAGTTCATGGTTTCCTCCAAACAGGACCAGCCACGGCGTAAAGTGCACGCCGAGGAAGCCGGTCAGCAGCCATCCTGCAGCATTTGCTTAAGCAACCTCAGTGAACAAGAAACGGTAAAAGTGTGTGGGGAACAAGAAGGCCTTTTTGGAATAATACAACTGGCGGACCTTAGCTGAGATTAGAACAACGGTCCAACCTTCTCAGCTATTGTCTCCCAAGCTGATGGCTCCCTCTGACGGGAATAACACTTGTTGGTTGCACACGTTTTTACATGGCCGCAGTTGCTCTAGTTTAATGACATTCTATCGTCCAATAGCCAGCCACTGCTCCCTCTTAAAATACTCACAATATGTTCTACCTTATTTGGTCCAATGAGTACAGAAGACCTGTTGTCAGTGAGGCCACATGTGTAGCCATGGTTACAACGAATGTCAGCGTACGGAGAAGCTTGGACCGATGGGCTGAAGCTTTTCACTCCCAGTTCAATTTGCCCCCACCCTCCACTTTTATATATCCTAGGAACCTAGCTGCCCGCCCTGGGTCCTAACCCATGATCCACCCAGCGAAGCGGAACTTCGTCTTGTAATTCGAAACCACCTCTTGTCCGTTGCCCGTTTTTCCCGAGATTCCCACAGGTACATCTGCCAAAACAAGAAGGTTTATCCACTGGGACTGGCCGACCTATCCTCAAACCGCTTGGTCCTTTCTCCAGGAAATGAAAAACCCACACACTGGTCCAAATGGAGTTCATTCCACCATTACGGAGGTGCTACCTTCATGGGGTCTAAACAAATGGGTTTAGCTTGCCTCGTACTCAGAGAACAATTTACTCACCTGGAATAATATATGTACATGGATCCCCCGTTCCAAAACCGAAGACAAACAACTCTGGCGTGATTACCTTCACTGCCTCAAACATTCCTATTTGCCAGTCACCTGGAGCTATTCTGATGTCATTTCACGGACAGCGTTGCGCACGTATACGTGGCTATTCCGTTGGTCTTCCATGGAATTTTCACTTTGCTATGGAAACAGTTACACTTACTTACATTTGCAGGAATCCCAAATCCAATTTGCGGAGAATGGCGTTTTTCCCTATTAAGAACATATTCAGCCACAAGAAACAACTTCACTCACCGACCCCATGACAAGTCCAGCGTGGATAGCTGGACATGGTTTGCGAGCCGAGCAAGCATATAATAGAAGAGCCGGCCTCTATTAACAATATGTTTACTCACCTGCATCATTATCATTCGACTCTTCGAATCTTGCATCATTGACCGGCTTCAACGACTGCTGCCGTATCAGTACTAAGCCATTCGGCCAACCAACGAAGAATTTTGGCTGTCAACTGACTGCGAATAATAGAATGCAAAATCGGTCTATACGATGCATAACCGACTTGCACTACTGTTCAACGAAAGCTACGGCAGTGTTCCAGGACGTGGTGGGATTTTGCCTGGCAAGCGTTCTCCCTATAAAAAGCCACAAATGTCCGCTTAACAACACTGCAACGTGGCGGATGTGACTCGCCACAAAATAAAGTCACAGGTAAGCATTTCACACTGACGCAGTCCTCAGCCTTCTACATCGAACCTGTGCAACTGATTCTGCTATGAAGAATGCTTTGTTGGAGCACAGATCATCTCTATCTCGTAATGGTTATTGGTTGCAACAAAACCCTGTTTAGGCTCCTGTGCTCACGGATCACTACCTGGCGAAATTACCCCAACTTGTGTTTTGACGGATTTTTGCGCGCCACAGCGCCATAATGTCCCCGGGTCTGACTATTACCTGACAGTATGCTCACTCATACGGACAACATCTTTTCTTTTATAACTTTCATTAAAACGAAATGTTTTAACATTCCACAGAAGCTATGCTTGTATGCATATTTGATCACGCCTTTACAGGTGTGTCTCGTTTTACCGAGAATATACTATTTATTTATTTATAAACGATACAAGGCCGCCGGCTCTGACAGACCTCTTTGCAGCTCTTCAAAAATGAAGGCTCAGTAAATATTATCCAGCTAAAGTCATTATGCTTCAAAATTTGGGAGGAGGAAAAGCTGTCTTTTTCCTGGGGTCAACCAGCTATTCTTCGGTATTTAAAAAGGGTGCTCGCACGTAGTGTACCAATCACCAGGGGGAGCTCATTTCGGTTACGGCCAAGCTATGGGCATCCATACTACTCCGTAGGCTATCGCTCATTAGTGCATCCCAGTACCGGAAGGAACACGCTGACGTCCGAGCTTGTCGCTGGTGTGTGGAGCAGTTATTTACACCCCATCAAATTGTGGAGCACAGCCAGCATTTCCAGAGGCAAAGCGTCGTTACATACCTGGACATTTCTGCCCCATTCGACACGGCTGATCGACGTGCACCCCTTGGTACGCATTGCTTGACAGTTCTCACGCCAAATGTTGGGATATTCCTCAGCAATGCCCTGGTGACGACTAAACCCAGTACAGCCATAGGATAAATGCACTTTGTTTTCAGCGCCTAAGGGTGAGCGCTAAGTGATAATACCCAATAAGTCTAGTGACTTGGCAAATAAAAGGTAAAAATTATACGGTACTTCGGTGACCATTATTCAACGCAACGACACCTGAAGCGTACTGTCATGAAGAACTGCACCGAAGGAACCAAACTCCAAGTTAGAAGTAATGTCCACTGAAGCGAAATCAGATAGAATGAAATCATCCGGTAGCAAAAACCTACCGTTGGCTTGGGAGCGAATAAGGTCAATCGCCTCTTTTGTTTGCATTTCCAGGGCATCTATACACAATTACGACTGAAGTTAAACCGAGGACTTGTTAAGCACTACCGACAACTCTTCGACAGTTTTATCTGCTGACTGAAACCTGTAGGAACGCAAGACGTCAAGACCACAGCGAACATGAAGCACAACGCCCCAGCCTTGTCGGCAAACGAAGCAACCACACCTAAATAGTGCTTGGCCAGACAGATGTACACCACTGTCTGTGATGTCCTCAGACTGTCTCGTTTCAGTAAAGGCTCGTATATCTGGAGTAGCACTTACAAGCAGACCTACCTCGTACATTTTATTACTTAGGCTGCGCAAGGTGCTGTGCGCTAGGTAAACGCTTTCACAAAGACCAACCATGTGTCTTGCTGTACTAAAGCAAGTACTGACAGGGCCATAAAGGACCGCCGATTGACCACTTGAAACCCCACCGACCGGACACACGGTGCACCGAATGCTCGTCTGCATTGAGGTATTTCCACGCTAAGACTAGCATCAACCTATCCGCCAGCACGTCCGGCTAAACACCAAACAGTGAAAATCCGTTTGAAAGCGAACCGCAACAGTGCCTTGCGGTACCCCGGTGTGTACAGCAGCACACGCAGCTAGAGCGTTCCAATATTTTGCGCTTAAAACGGGAGGCTACCCAGCGTAATCAGTATCTTGACAGTAACGCCGGAAATTGAAGGCGGTGGAACCATCGTTGGGTACATTTTAAACCACTGCAGGTCGTCCAACAGGCGTACAGTAAGAAGCGCGGCAGTGGAGGGCACTGCGTTACGGAACCTCACGCTGCTGTCTCTGCATCAGCAAGCGCTTTTGACATTACAGTGAGCACCACCGGTTTACCTACTAATTTAAGCTATTTGTTTGGCTTCAACAAACGCATGTCGCTTAAGACCACAAGTGCCTCTATCAGCCAGTCTATCATACGATAGTGAGTGGCTAGTACAGTGGTGACCGCTGTGACTGAATTCGACAAACTTTGCAGTCCCGACCGCGGAAACCCGGACAAACCTGTCAGCGTCTACAAAAGCTGGAGCTGCTAAAAAGCAGTGTCGGCGGTAACTAGCATGGCGTACGGTTTAAAAGTCGGATCGGTGGCCAGGCAATCATACCACCGATTGCGGTCGTCCCATTGCTTGCCGCCGGAATCGCTATCACAATCAGCCTGAGCCACTACTCTTGCATAAGTGCATAATAAGGCGGATATTATAAAGTGTTAAGCAGCAGTATTGTAACGCGTCTACGCAGAAAACTATTAAAAGTTGAAAGGAAAAGCTAGAAAAGCGGGTTAGTAGACAAATAACCGACAACTTAACAGGCAGGGTTACATAAACCCTCTCTGTAACACCATCATTATACTTCCATGCCGGACCTGATGGCCTCCCATCGGCTCTGCTAAATCTAGGTGGCCTGGATATCGCCGTCCTCCTTTTTAAAACCTTTACCCATTCCATGAAACATGGTACCTTTCCCGCTGCTTGGAAACATGCAGTGGTCATGCCAAGACACAAAAGGGGAAGCCTTCAAAACACTGAAAACTACAGGCCCATTAGACACACCACATTTGCTTCACGAGTGACGGTGATGATCGTTAAGGAAGAGCTCCTACGGTTCTTGACTCATCGTATTCTCATCAACAAAACCCAACATGGATTTCTCCCGTCTAAATCCTGTCAAACATGCCAGCTGGAGTTCCTGAACAAGGTTACCGCCATGGTTGATTGCAGGAAAGCTTTGATCTTCAGCTTCTTGGATATGAAAAAAGCGTTCGACCGAGTCCCTCATAATGGACTGCTAACTAAATTGACTTCTTACGGTATATCGGACCGGTTGCATACTTGGTTCAACTCCTATCTCTCCTGTCGAACAGTCGGTGAGGCTAGGAGTATTCGAATCATCACCAAAACCAGGTACGAGTGGTGTGTTCCAGGGAAGTGTACTGGGCCCTGTACTCTTTTTACTTTACATCAACGACGTATTTCAAGTCTTTGAATATGGAAAGGCGTACCTGTTCGCCGACGATATCAAAGTCTTATTCTCCTTTGATCCGGATAACCTAAGGAGCGGCCTCCTCAATAATCAAAATGACCTTAAAGCATAAGACTGTTGGTGTAGCACATGTAAGCTTGACTTTTCTCCTGCAAAATGCAGCGCACTGTCCTACAGATGCACTGTAACGCCTAGTGCGATAACCCTAAATGGCGTCTAACTAGCCAACTGTCAAACCATAAGGGATCTCGGCGTACACTATTCAAGCTCACTAAATTTCTATTAACAAGGTAGCTATAGTGTAGCAAAAGCTAGATCCCTTACTGGTCAAAGCTGCAAGACAATGCTCGTAAACGAATCCAGACTCACTCTATACAAGGTACGCGCCAGACCTCTTCTGGAATTTTGCTGAATAATATTTACCAATCCCAGAAAGAGTGACCGAATAGCAATTGAGAAAGTACAACGCACATTCACAAAGTGCCTACTTTGCCCCTCTACTCTCAACTACCGCGAGCGCTGTAAACTACTAGGTCTTGAACCTCTATGGTTAAGAAGAGTGAGACGCAACCGCACCTTCCTATTCTGGACGATAAGCAACCCAAATACGAACCTTGCAGGACTTATTCAACAAAACGGTGAATCTCGGTACCCACGCCGCCATAGACCCTTAAACCTTACCCTACCTACAGCCCGCACCAACGTGTGTAACAACTTCTTTCTTTACAGATTCGCTAGCGTCTGGAACAGGTCACCATTACAAGTTAGGGCAGCCGAAAACACTGCACAGTTCCGATCATCCCTACAAAGACACCTTGCTACCCTGCCTAACTGCGAGCTCGTTAACACGAATATACCGGAGAATGAACTTTGGGAACATGGCCCAGCGCACTTTTAAATCCAAAGACTCAACATATCGGACACAGGCCCAACCAGTTACCTCACCTTTACTCTCAGGGACTGTCTGCGTTACATACATTTGCTGTTTGTTGACTTAGCAGCAGCCATTCTTCGGAGGCTCCAACCATATCTGCGCATATCCGAAGCATGCTAAGAGCCACTCTTTTATTTCTCTCTGAGACTGCGTGTGCCACATGCATCTGCTGTCTGTAGACATACCCTGGGACACTTTAGGCATACACTAACAACTAGAAGGCTTCACCCCAATTCCATTGCTAGCCCTAATTACTCTCTCCTTTGATACCATTACCAGTTCTTCGTATTACGTATGTCATCACTTTTTAGCTGCAGCGAGTCATTGTAGGTAGCATACCTCTTTGCGCTAGAAGCCACTCATTATCTCTCCAACACTTACTCCCTTGAATTGTTTGCATCACATACCTTCGCTGTTTTGTTGACTCTTCTGTCACTATAACTTTCCACCAATAACTAGAAGGCTTAATGCAAATTCTGTTGCTGTCCACTGGTTCTATCCTTTAGCACCATTATCCTTCCTTCCTCTTAGCTTCTTCACGTTTACCTCAGTGACTCGTTGTGGGCTCCATACATCTTTCGCCTAGCCAGAGCTACTGGGAGATATTCCTTGTTTCTCCATCCTGCAGTCTCATAAAATGTCTGTGTCCCCTAACTTCGGTGGCTTGCTGATGTATTCTGTGACACTGTAGGAATACACTAGTGACCAAACTGTCTAATGGAATGGCAACATCTGGCCACCGAAAGTTTCTCATAACGCCATTATCCGTCGGTCCTCTTAACCGCAGCACCTCTCTTTAGTAGCAACTAATGGTCGTAGGTTCCAATCATCACTGCGGATATCCGAAGCTTGCTAAGAGCCGCTCTCTTTTACCTCCAACCACCATCCTTTGCGATTGTCTGCGTCACATACATCTGCTCTCTGCTGACATAACCTGGGACACTTCAGGCATTCACCAGAAGGCTTTACCCCAATGTCATTGCTAGCCCACGATACTCTCTCTCCCTTGGCACTATTATCAGTTCTTCGTATTACGTATGTCATCACTTTTTAGCTGCAGCGAGTCATTGTAGGTAGCATACCTCTTTGCGCTAGAAGCCACTCATTATCTCTCCAACACTTACTCACTTGAATTGGTTGCATCACATACCTTTACTGGTTTGTTGTCTCTTCTGACGCTAGCTATCCACTAATGTCTGGAAGGCTTAATGCGAATACAGTTCCTGTCCACTGGTTCTCACTTTTAGCACCATTATCCTTCCTTCCTCTTACCTCTATCACGTGTTCCTCAGTGACTCGTTGTAGGCTCCATACATCTTGCGCCTATCCAGAGCTACTGGGAGACATCCCTTGTTTCTCCATCCTGCAGTCTCATAAAATGTCTGTGTCCCCTAACTTCGGTGGCTTACTGATGTATTCTGTGACACTGTAGGAATACACTAGTGACCAAACTGTCTAATGGAATGGCAACATCTGGCCACCGAAAGTTTTTCATAACGCCATTATCTGTCGATCCTCTTAACCTCAGCACCTCTCTTTAGTAGCAACTAATGGTCGTAGGTTCCAATCATCTCTGCGGATATCCGAAGCTTGCTAAGAGCCGCTCTCTGTTATCTCTAACCTTCATACTTTGCGACTGTCTGCGTGACATACTTTGTTGTCTGTTGAATTATTCCAGGACAATTTAGGCATCCACCAGAAGGCTTTACCCCAATGCCATTGCTGGCAGCCGATCCTCTCCCGTAGTACCATTAGCAGTTCTTCGTATTACCTACATCACCACTCTTCAGCTGCAGCAGGTCATTGTAGGTAGCATTGATCTTTGCGCCAGGAGTCACTCCATATCTCTCCAACACTTACTCTCTTGAATTGTTTGCATCGCACCTTTGCTGGTGGTTGACATCTTCTGTCACTGTAGTTATCCACTGGTAATTAGTAGGCATAATCCGATGCCTTTGCTGGCCACTGATACTCACATTCCTAGCGCCACTCTCTGTCGCTCTTCTTATCTTCCTCCCTACTGCAGCAATTCGCCGTATGCTCAATATCCCCTCTGCGCAGATCTTGAGCTTGCTGGGATACGCTCCTTGTCTCTTCATCATACATTCTCCTGGAATGTCTGTGTCACTTACCTCCGGTGGCTTGTTGATGCATTCAGTGACCCTATAGGCATACACTAGTGACCAAGCGTTTGACTGGAATGGCTACATCTGGCCACTGATAGTCTTGCCTGGCGCCACCATCTGTCGGTTGCCTTAAATTGGACACCTCTGTTTAGAAATAGCTAGTGGTCATCGGCTTCATGCATATGCAATTATCCAGTGCTTGTTCGGAGCCACTCCTTGTCTACATAACCTGTGTTCCTTTAGAGTAGCTGCATCCAATCATTCCGCTGCCCTACCGCCAATTGACCATTAGATCTCTCTTGCCGCAACCTATTTATTTTCACTTATTCTGCGCTCCCTATCGTATTGCGCTAGCTACTTGCTGTTCATGCACCTTGCATCACCACCTATATTCTAACTCTGTTTACTCTCTCCTCAAGCAATGTTTGACTCATGCTAAACCGATGCTTAGTAGTTTACTCACTGGTACAACGCTCTTGTCTATACGTAGTCGTTAGCAGTCAACCCATACGGCTTATGATTCTATAGGATATTCAAATGGCACTTCCAGCATAATTATTGTTGCATAGTGTACATGCTTTTGTCTCTACTCCAAACGTTATAACATAAATGTATAACAATGTTTAACTCTATGCCTGTTCTTGCGGTCTTCTCTTGGTTTTCCTTCACTTTTCCTTTGCTCCGAGGTCCGGAACTTCTTGGTGATCTGGGATTGAACTGCTGAACAGTTTTTGCCCAAGACGAACGTAACAACCGACAAGGACTTACATGGAGCACGGTTGAAAACGAAAAGGGCCCAACTAAAATAACCACAACCCCTGTCCAGTATGGAGAACTGGACAAATCTTCATACTCCTGTACATTATACATTTGTATAATCCAGGCAGCAGAAAATTTGAACTTTTGCTCACCTGGACACACAACTTGACGACTATTTGCGATGTTCCTGTCCTCAATGTACCTCAACAATCATGGCGACCCCGAGCACATTACCTTCCCAAATAACAGAAGAAATTAGAAGCTATTTGTCTGCGAATAACAGAATATGAAACCAGTCGGCAAGCGGCTTTGCCAGTTCAACCTTAATATTCAAAATAGCTTACAGCAGGGTTGCAAGACGTAGTGGGTTTTCGCCTGGCAAGCGTTCTCCCTATAAAAAGCCACAAATGTCTGTTTAACAATCTTGCGACGTGGCGGATGTGACTCGCCACTGCATAACGTCCCTGCCCACAACTACATACTGGCAAGTCGACTAGCTTCATATTTTAATTCTTCCCGACACATACAAGTATATGATAATCTCCGTCGATACGCACCGTTTCATTGCACTTTTAGTGTCTTGACCGTTTCAACTACACACGATTGAACCCGAAGTATCGTCGTGATACACAACTGCTTTTAAACCTTGATCACGCCTGATTCGGTGTGTCTCTGTGAATTTGAGAATAAACTATTTATTTATTTATTTATCATTGGCGAAAGTTGCCTTGGAGCGATTAGAATTAGAGGATAGTAAAAATTTGATCCTCTTGTTTAATTACACACTGTCTTTTGCGATATTTTTGCTATAAATCCATTAGTGTAGCATGCCCGAATTTACACTTACTGCATCGAAGCCAATACCGCAACAAGTTGTCATAAAGTTTATTATTGAAATTATCACTGAAAGCAATATCACTGTCGCTTTCCAAGGGAGGCATTACGCTTGAACTGCACACGGCGGAAATTCACATCTTGGTGCGGGATGCCCACAGCTTGCTGAGTCACTACCAAATACTTAAAAATTGTAAAATGTTGCGAATTCATTATTAAGCACCACATCCTCTACTTCTTTGGCGCCTTTGTAGGGGTCACAACCATACGATAAAACACAGCATTGTCATCCAATACTGCAAATGTTAACCAAATAAGCCTCGTTGCCATATCGCCATTTCAAAGCATGCGCAATAAGGGTGAACTGCAGGCAAATTTTTCTCAACTGCACTTGATTTCCATTAAACTCATCATTCGGTGTCAAATATTTATTGCTTATTCATGCGAGGACCAAAGGTTTGGCTGGCATACCCAAACGCAACTTCACCCTACAGTTACTTTTGCTTACAGCAATTAGCCACTCCCCATTGACATAAAACCGATATTCCCTTACAAACCTTTCCCCTCGGATCTCTGCCTTTCCCCTCATGACAGCCAGCAAGCATCTGAGAACATACTCTGAGATACCTACATTTCGTAATAGTTCTGTCATATTCCTTATCCTGTGTAGACATTTTAACATTTTTCAGAAATGGTGGCTTCTGCGCAGAATTTAACAAACTTACTGTACGCTTAGGCTTTGCCTGTTAGATGTCCAGTCGACTAATATTTTTAGCTCTCTTCTGGCAGTCATTCTCAACTCAGCAAGCCGGCGCACAGCCACTATTTAGTCTCTCCCGTTAGACGTTCATTTCTTCCTTACTCTCTGCAACCCTTTTGACACCTACCCGTATGAGTCCAGCTCTCGCACTCGCTATTCCTGCCCTAGTATACCTTAGCACTATTCCCTTTGCACACAAGAATGATTTGCGTATCTGCGCGCCGCTGCGCTTTAGCCTCTGACGCTATGACGTGTTTAGGAACCCTAAAGTATGCTTAGGCTCCTCCCATTCGTAGTCCTTTCACCTGACATTGTTAGCTATCTTATCGCAATCATTCATATCTTATCAGGTCTGCGCACCGTCACTACTAGTTTCTCATTTTTAGACGTTATTTAATCATCACCGGCTTCAACATCTAAGACAACCACTTATATTGTAGTCCACTTCTCTCGTCTGCTTTTTCCGGTGCATTTCATATTAGTACGCATTCTTCCGGTTGTCTGTCCATCCTTTATTCAATTTTTTAGCTCTCTTATAGTGATGTGACTGCCTTAGTAAACTTAAGGTATGCTTACATTCTTCCTGCCTGCTATTCTTTCTCCATTCAATCATCTTTTGCTCTCTTCTGACCACCTTTCTTAACTCATCGAGTCGGCACACAGCCGCTACTTGATAAATGATGAGCAGTCACTCGTCTGCGACAGCTAATTACTTGTAGTTCAGTTCTCTCACGGTCTTCGACCGGCTCAGGCTTCCTTAGTTATATTCCATTAGCACCCTTGAGTGATTGACTATCTGCGCTTCTCTGCGGCTTAGCATCTTAGGCTCTGAACTATTTAAATGCCATATTGTATGCTTGCGCTCTTCCATTCGCTGTCCTTCCATCATGAAACTTTTCTTAGCTTTCTTCTGTGGAGCAGACATAACTCATATGGTCTGTGCACAACCGCTCCTTAGCCTCTCGTTTCTGGACGTTCCTTTATCCATTACTTACTGCAACTTCTACGACACCCACTTATTCTGTAGTCTAGCTCTCTCACCGGCATTTTAGCTAAGCTACCTTGCGAAAGTTCATTGGCACCCTAGCAGGAGTTGATTAGCTGCGCGTTGCTGCCACTTAGCTTCTTATACTCTGCACTAGTTACAAACGTATTGCGTGCTTGCGCTTCTCCCGTTCGCTGTTACATCAGTATGGCACCTATCTTAGCCCTTTTTTGTCTAGCAAAACTAGCTCAGGGTGTCTGCGAACATCCGCTCCTTAGCCACTACGTTCTAGACCTTCATGTGTCCATTACGCTCTATAATGTCAATGACACCTATTTATCCTGTAGTCCAGCTTCCTCAATGGCTTTTCCCGGATCAGGCTTCCTTAGTAAAAATGCATTTGCACCCTAGCGTGAGTTACTTATCTGCGCGTCGCTGCGTCTTGTGCTCTACTGCACTGAATTATTTATCAGCCGGATTTGTGCTTGCACTCCTCCCGTTCATTTTCCCTCCAGCATGAAACCTCTCTCATCCTTCTTCTGTCAAGCAAACGCAAAATGTGGTCCGTGTGAAGCGGATTCTAACCTCTCCTTCCTAAACGTTCATTTATACATTACTGCCTCCTTGCTAAATGCTCAGCTGTCATTTACTCGTCTGTGACACCCGGATTATTGTAGTTCGGCTCTCTCACTGGCTTCTAGCGGCTCAAACTTCCTTAGTTCTTTAGCACCAAAGCATGATTTCATTATCTGCGCATCAACATGTCAGCCTTTTATGCTTTGAACTATTTGACAACCATGTTGTATGCTTGCGCTTCATCCGATCGCTGTCCTTTCTTCATGAAACCTCTCATCTCTCTTCCGTCCAGCAAACATAACAGGTGGTCTGCGCACAACCGTTACTTAGCCTCTCCTTTCTAAACGTTCATGTATACGTTGCTCGGTGCGACGTCTGTGACACCTCCTCATGTAGGAGTCCAGATATTTCACTGGAATATTCCGGCTGTCTTCGCGCCAGAAAACAATTTCAGCGCAAGAAAAGCTTTGTTATATTTCTTTTGTTAATTTGTATTTTTCTAGTGTAGCACGCGGCCCTAGTATGTCTCTTAACAAACATTTTTTAATTCGGCTTTATTGAAATTACCTTTTAACTTTTGTGTCCCATATAATCCTGTCACTCTCACTTTCTGTACGTGCGCACCAAAAATTGTGACGACTGAGCAGGCCAAAAAGGTCCAATAAATTTGAAGTGAACTTGTAGTGAATTGGATCCTGTTACAAAGGAAGAAGTCACAACTACCCCTCTCCGCAGCCTTCGCAACAAAAGAACAAGGAGCTCAATATCGCCAGAAGGTACTAGAAAAATTTCAAGGTGAGCGCCTAAGAACCAGCAGCTGTACACCAAACAATGCTAATGCATTGGTAATTGTCAACGAGGAACATATTTTTGTATTTTGCCTACTTCCATGCAAGAGCATCGGATTAATGTAAAGATGGATCTGAACCCTTAAGAGTGCAGCCCCTAGCCGGTCTAGAAACATACCTATTTATTTAGTTATTTAGTTACCAATATTCCCTTTAGCATCCTAACAGGACTCCAGTATATACGCGCCTCTGCCTCATATGCTGCGACGTCCTCAGTAAAGTTAATGTATGCATACATCCTGCCTGTTTGATATCCTTTCTTCATGTAAACTATTATCTTTCATCTAACACTCCTTCCTAGTTCATCTGGTCAGTTCGCCGCTACTCTTTATCCTCTCTATTCTAGACGTTCTCATAACTCTTACTCGTTGTGACGTCTTCGACTTTAACGCCAGCAAGCGTTCAGCTCTCGGACTAGCTTTTCCTGGCCCTATCCACATTGGTATTATCCCAGCACCATAGCATGAATTGTGTACCTATGCCCCGCCGCGCTTCTGCCTTATATGATTTGGCTCCCTCAGTAAACTTAAGGTATGCTTGAATTCTTCCTTCCCGCTGTCCTTTCTTTATTCAACCTTTTTTAGCTTCCAGCTGGCGACCCTGTTATCTCATCATGTCGGCGCACCGCCGCTCCTTGCTAGACGTTCAACTGTCACTCACGCGTCCGCGATACATAATTATTTGCAGTTCAACACCTTCACTGGCTTCTCCCGGATGAGGCCACCTTAATTATATTCCATTAGCACCCCAGCACAATTTGATTGTTTGCGCATTGCTGCCCCTTAGCCACTTATGCTTTGAACTATTTAACAAAAATATTGTATGTTTGCGCTTCTCTCGTTGGCTGTCCGTTCACCCTGAAACCCTTCTTAGGTTTCCACTGTCGTGCAAGCCTAACCTATGTATTTAGCGCAAGCCGTTATTGTGCCTCATATTTCTAGATGTTCATTTATCCCTCACTAGCAGTAATGTCTTAGACATTTTTACCTGTAATCCTCCAGCGCTCGGGCTAAAATTCGCTGGCTCTATCCAGCTTGATACTATTATCTTAGCTCCCTAGCATGACTGGATTTCCTGTGCTCTGTGGCGGTTAGATCTCCTGCTCTGCTGTCCTCGGCAAACTTCATGTCTGTCTGTATTCCGGCTATTCGCTGCCCTTTCGTCAATTAAACTTTCTTAGCTTTTATAGTTCATCAAGCCACTCCTCTGGTCGGCACACACACGCCCTTCGCTTCTCATTTCTAGGTATTCAATTATCACTAACTCGCTGCTACGTCTGCAACATTTATTCATACATGAGTCCAAAATACTCACTGGCCTTACCTGGATTAGTGCACCCTAGTACCATTCCCTTAGCACTTTAGAATGACTCGTTTATTTGTGAGGCGATGCGTGTACACTTGGTCCGGACTTTTGATTTCTCTTAACTGATCTTTATTCCTTCACTTTTAACTCTAAATCCTTTCTTATATAGTCAGTACATCCGCACCTTACCCATTCCTTTGCAGGCGTTCTGTTTCCGTCTCGCAGCAAATGATTCGACCCTTGCTCATGTAGGAGTTTAGCTTGCGCCCTGGCTTTTCCCAGCTATGTCGGCCATAGCGCTGTTTTTAAGTACCCTCATGTCGCCTTTCTGTCTAGCTCCAGTGAACAGATTTTGCGCTTGGGTCCTATCTTTCCGATGCCTTACCACTAATCGACCTTCGAATCTCTCTCGTCGCACGCGATTTATGTCTCTACTTACTTCTTCTGCTCTCTCTATTGAAGTAGGTTTGCTACCAGCTGTTCATCCACCATACAATCGCCGCCGGCCTTTGAACACTTATTTCTGTCTTCCCAAGAAATAGTGGTATCATAGTAAACCAATACTGAATGGTTTGCTTAATGGTGCAACGCTCTGTATTTCATGTAAATGGTAGCCATCTACCTATACGGGCATTGCTTTTCGTAAAACGTGCAAAAGACCCTTTCAGTACAGCCATTGTTGCATGTGAGACATCATATTATCTTTACTCCAAATGCTATAGCCTAGGACTTTATGAATGCTTGTTTCCACGCCGGTTCTTTGTGGTCCTGGTTTTCCCTCACTTTTCCTTTTCTCCGAGGTCCGAAACTTATTGGTGATCTAGGATTGGACTGCGAAACACAGCGTTTGCGCTTGACAGGGCATAATAACCCACAAGGACCTACAAAGAACATCGCTGTACGTCAAATGGATGCAACTGCAAGCGCTACTATGACCGTTGTCCGGTAATAATAGCTGGACACGAAGCCTGCATATTCCTGAAAAGTATACCTAACTTGAAAAATGCGAACACAAGAAACTGACGTTATGTTATCCTGGACACTCACAAAGACGGTTATTGGTATATCTCCCATCCTCGATTTACTAGGCAATTATGGTGGCCCTGACCAAGGATTTGATCAACTAAAAGAAGAAATAGGAAGTCATTTGATTGCGGTTAACCAAGTGTGAAACCAGTCAGCCAGCTGTTCTGCCAATTCTACATTGGTGTACAGACGGATTTACGGCAGTGTTTCAGGACGTGGCCGGTTATCGCCTGGCAAGCATCCTTCTTATAAAGAGTCACAAAAGTCCGTTTAACAACACTGCGAAGTGGCAAATGTGACCAGCTACTGAATAAAGCCACTGGTTACAACTACCTACCGGCAAGGAGACAAGAATCATATTTCAATATTTCTTGACACGTACAAGTTTAAGATGCTTCCTGTCTACATGTAACGTTTTCAGTACTCATATAATGCTCTGACTGTTTGCACTGCGCACGCTTGCACCCAACTTATCGTCATTCATCGACGACGTTATTCCTCACGAGAAGTTTTACAATTTCCGCAGCCTGTACTACTTTTGGTTTACTGAAGATTATATACTTAGCAACGCATTTGTTGCGAAACATAATTGCAGGTAATTATTGTTCATGCCTGGGTTGATGTGCCCCAATAAATTTGAGAATAAACAATTTATTTATTTAAAAAGATCTGCAATTTGTAGCAAACCTACGCGATGTCTTACCCACCCACTAGAAGCTTTAAAAAGAATAAGCATTTTCCTGTAAACTACAGGCCTGGAAGTCCAACCAGTGTGTTGCATAAGGTGGTACAAAAGCTGGTGTTGGACGCTATTGAAAACCATTTAAGCGTGGTCGGCCTTCTCTGCCCATCTCAACATGGTTCTTGCAAAGCGTACGCCTGCCCGACCAACTTGTTGGTTGCTCGGGAAATCTGGGCGGAGTCTGTCGGTCAGCCTTAATCGGGGGTTGTGTTATCCATCGACTGCTCATAAGCGTTTGAAGCTGACCCGCATACTCTTATTTTTCTTAAGTACCTTTCCTACGGCGTTTCCGCGCACGCGCTTTAATGGTTATCCGCAGTTCTTCGAAGGTCCGGGATGTATCTTCAGGTGTACTCCAGGCATTCTATTCGACAGGCAGCCCTAAGCCATGTCCCACATGGATGAGTTCCTGCTGCACTGCTATTTGCCACGTACGTCAATGCGCTGCCAGAATTGTTAAGGCCGCCTACCGATTGGTTCGCCAACGACTTATTATTGTGAGGCACGATGAGCGATCCCGATGGCTTCCAAGTTCTGCAGCAGACACTTGACAGACACCTTGCTTGATCCGTTCTGTGGCAGATGTCAGTAACTTACAACAAGTGTTCAGTTTTGTGCATTGGTTCAAATCGTCCGACAACGCACTACGTGCACGCGTGTCCAAAGTTGCTTGGACTTTCGTCAGACCCGACCGAAACAATTTTACCCCATGGGTAATGTAAAGCTCGAGCAGTTATTCCAATTAAATACACCGTACTAATGCTTGGCGTTAATGAACTCCCTCACGTATCCAAACAAACTGGATTCCCACTAAGCACCAGTGTCCGATGAGCATCCGTTGGGTTTCCGATCGCCGTCCGATGGGCGCCCTTGGGTATCCGATTGGCGCCTGATGAGTGCCCAATCGAACACACGACATTCGCCCGAGTGGCGAAATCTTGTGTCGTACATCGGAAGTGCTCGCCGAGAATAATTTAGCACTTCTTGCTTCGGACGCTCGGTTTACTCCAGTTTTCGCTCACTTTTTAAATAATCTAGCTACATTACCCCTGGCCAGCACCAATGCTTGCACGTTATTCCAATTTCACACATTTGGGGACCCCGCCAGCGAGATATTTCGCCGACAGACGTCAGAGGTTCCGAAATAAGTCCGAACGGAACCTTACGGTCTGTCGGACAATGGTGTAGCAACATTACCCGTTACACCCCTTATTGTATTCCCCAATGCATGGCATTAGGTTACCTATGAACTTGGCCTCGACACAGCCCGTTAACACAACCGATGCGCGCAGTCCCGTCAACTTCCTCACGAAGAGTTGCAACGTGCTTACATGCTTAGTAGTGCTCACTGAAACCCTGCGAAAGGAGGAAAAAGGCGTAACCACAACGACCTGCCGCACAACCACGCAATCCAGTGACACCGGTTAGTTCATCCCCGCCTGTGCCAAGACTCAAACCTTGGCCACCTAGACTACGTGACGAGTACCGTACAACTACACTACGGAACTACGTTGATGGACCGTCAAGGCCCATATTCCCACCAGCAAGAGAGACTGCTGACGTTAGTCATATCCTTTTGTCAGATATCCACGCAATCCTGTTACAGGTTGAAAGTAACGTCGGGACTTACGAGCAGGTATGACTTCGCAGCGCCTTAGTTGAATGCGAGGCTGCCTTTCTCTGTATGGCATAGGTAACTCGTTAAGCTGGCATTAATCGCCTACTGCTAACATTGTGCGGGAAGAAACTGCACGTGGCGCGACATTTCAGATGCTGGGAGTGTAATGCTATATGCTAATATCACTTTTGTGAGCGATACCTATAGGCGCCGCATAACCGAAATGAGCGACATATATGTGTCAGCAGTTATGCGTAATGTGGGTGTGAATTCCGAATTCACGAAATAAACATTGCTACTAGCTGAATGACTAGTGTGCTTATTCTAAGAAGTTAGCCAAAGGACTACCGAAGTTTTTAGTCGTAGGTGGACTGTTGTGGCTGTAAGCCGAATTCACATGCCATATTTTACGAACCTCCGCTGAGTGTCTTGTAACGGGCGCTCGAGTGATGGATGGTGCTGAAAGGGTTGGGGATCAATTTGTCTCAGGAATTTAAATCCAGCAAACACTGGAGGAAAACCTCTTGCGGGGTTTTGCAAACCAACTATATGATCCGTATGTCATTTTGGTCCTAACGGAATAAATGATTGGTAAGTTGTTTACGACTTTTGTTAGACCGCACCTCGAGTAATGAGTCCAGGCTTGTCCTCTTTTCTTGACTCGTGACAGGATGGCGGTAGACCGGGTCTTTCGAATCGAACCAAAATTGTCCGCCAGTTGCGACACTTGTCCTATACCAACAACTTTTTCAAGCTAAGAATGTTCTCCTTACATACCGTAGTCTTCGTGGTGACCTGCTTCTCGCTTAACTTGTACTGACAGGGCGGATAGGTCCAGACCTCTTGGATTTTTATCCTACATTACTAAGCTCCGCTGGTATCCGAAAAAGTTGCACAAACTGAGCTGCTCGTTTTCGGCCTGCCCCTCGTTTTTCACGTAGTGATAGGTTCTCAGGACGCGGTACCTAAAGACGTAGTTTTGTCATCCACGTTGCCAGAGTTTAAACATTACCTCGATGCACACAACTTGCAGCTCCGCATTTTCTCTTTCTCCTCTTTATTTAGTTTGTTTGCACTCCAGCTATCTTCCTTGGTATCCACCCCTACTAACTTTTGTTTCGTTGTCCTCTTTCGTACCTTTCGCTTTATATCTAGTCTATCATTTACTTTTCCTTCTTTGGTTTACGCAGCCGGCGCATGGTAGCGCAACGTACCTGGGTTTGATTGGTTGAGTATGCTTTGATTTGTGCGTGTTGATTTGGTATCCACAACCGGCAGATCTTGTCAGCGCAATTTAACGTAAAGCCACGATGCATAAAAGATGGAACGATCATGGGAATTTCCTTTTGTTGCTAACGCATTTGAATTTGTACTGAAGAGCACCAGTCTGCCGAGTAGTTTTTGACTTGTGCGTGTCACGTAGTGGTACAGTATGGACTGCGGGACATGTGGGCCATAAAAATCAGGGAAATCGATTCGCCACGTAAAATTTGAAAATGTGACATTTTTAAAATGGAGCTGAAACCGCTAAAAACGTTGCTTATTGTTTTTGTGTGATCTAATGAAGTAGGTCGTTTTGGGCTGTACTTTCAAATTGCAACAATTATGGCTGACTTCAGTTCAGTCCAGTCCAGTCTCGTCTAGCAACGATAGGCATATTCCGTGTACGTACCTTCTTTTGCGTATCGTTACGCCAGAAATTAATAGGTCCACTTGAGATGCTGAATAGTCTAAAACATAGATCGCAGCACACTTTGTCCAAGCAGTTACTGCCCACATTTGCCTGCACAGCAGTCATTGCCAGGCCGGTTTTTGTGAATGAAAATAGTAAAAGGTAAGCCGAGAAAAAAGGAAAAAACTGTGGGCTAAATAATGAAAATACCAAGGTGGAATAAGAAATTAAAGTAAACGAACCGAAAGCAGAATATACAAGTCGCTTAGGAGAAGCAGGTTTGGTATTGCCACCCAATTGCACCTAACTGACGCTCGAAACTCGACCATTGACGCCCTAAGGACGTTCTCGGGAAGCGACTTCCAACGTTTAATAACCCGGACCACCAAGTGCGGTTCCGCCCTTACCCAGTCAGAACGCAGTTTGTGCAGCTTCAAGGGATGACCTCGGAGACTAGGAAACGGCGTGACTAAATATTCGGGACAAGTCTGGACCGATCTTACCCGTTAAGTTACGGTAAGTTTGGAGCAAGTCTCCTCTAATTCTGCGGTAATACGTTGAGTACCTACCAAGCTAAGCAAACGTTCAGAATACGTTTGCTCCCGTACTCTGTGCACTAACCTTATACCCACACGCAAAACCCTCTCCAGTTGCATTTTGATTCTTACAGGACGAGGTGGACAAGCCTGGATAGAATATTCCGAGTGGAATCGCACAACAGCTTAGAACAGCTTCACAAATACATTGGCCGTTCGAACAACTCAGGAACGGCGAATAAACCACATTATTCGGAACCCTCCACAAGCAGCCTTTCTCCAATTGTTCCCAAAGTGAAGCACTGATTTGTGCACGTTACCTGGACCAACCTTCTGAGTGACACCACGGAGTGCACTTCCCCAACCACATAGCGCGTGGGAGGGCTAGCGCCTCCAATGCGGAGGAGCGAAGATTTCGCCTGATGTATAGGAATCCACCATAAAATTGACCAACCTATCCAAGGCACTCAGAATACCCTCAGAGCCACCAAGCATAACCCATATATTCCAGAATTTGAGGTTCTCAGCAAAAAATAAGGACGGCACTTTAAGCTCCTAGGGCATTGCATTAATTTAAATTGCAAAAAGCACCGGCCCTAGAACCGAGCCCTGCGGAACGCCACGAAGAAAGCTTGTCTAAGCAAAAGGCTGCACACCAGTAGGACACACTGTTCTCTCCAGTCTAGGAAAACACAGCCCACGTAAGCGCGGCTTCAGATATCCCATACAATCTCAGCCTTAATGAGAGTCGTTGATGGGGGACATTATCAAAGACTTTCGAGAAGTCAACGAAAAGCACATCGATAGCGCGACCGTTGTCTACTGCCTTAGCCCAGCTTTCACGAGCTACAAGTAAATTTGTCCGACATGAAAATCCCTCACGGAATCCGCGTTGTGCAGCACTGAGAAAGTTAAACGTAATTAGGTAAGTTTCCACCGAATCCCTGACCAATTTTGCAAACAACTTAACTATTGCGCTTCTCAAGCTGACCCACCGATAGTTTGTGGGCTTTTCTCTGTAACCAGCCTTAAGCGTCGGACAGATGATTGTCTATTTCCATTCCGAAGGTAAGGCACCGCGGTCGAGCGCTATTGTGAACATGCATGTCAAAAGGCTCCAGCTCAGCCGACGCATCTAGTGACTCAGCTCCCGTAGGGCATCCATACTTGTGTTTTCCATCCGTAAAGATTTGGGAGGGACGGTGCTGACAAAGGACCTCCCTTTGCTCGCTATCACCTTATGGTCAAAGGCCCCTTCAGCACTGTGATATTTGCTGCGACGGCAGCGAGGCATCCACACAATGAGGGTGACGGAGCGGACAGTGTGTCGCCGTTCTGTTGTCCACATGGCAATGTGTACAATGAATGAAACAGAAACTGATTGACGAACGGGAGGTGCTACACGTCCTTGGGGGTGAATGAGGGCACTGTTTTACAAGAGCCAAGGATATCAAAACAGCCATATTGGGCGTCCCAACGTATTTTCCGCAAGCATGCAATACTTTGTTCTAGCAATGTTATCTAACCGACATGCCCGTTGCAGGCACGTACATTAGTTTTATAGCTAGCTGGATGTATTCGGCTCGCGACGACAAGTAATATTCTAACTGGTAGCGCTATTAATCACTGAGTTCAATGTATGGTAGGGAGCAGTAGGAAGTCACGTGTCAGCTCCTTCACTTCTCGATCTTCTAAGGATTACAGGCATAGTAACCGTGGCAAATCTCAGGATGGAGCAGCAGTCCTGCTGAATCCTGCAGTACTAAGTAGGAATACGTCTAGCAAACGTTTAAAAACGCTTCTTACTGCGCATTGACAATCTGTTCCGGCAGTCAGTTCCGGTCACTAACTACTCGAGTCGACAGAACAACATCTGAACGGACTTTGAGACGCTTCGCTGGCAATAACCAGCTAAAGCGCCATAAAGCTCTTTGCTATTACACAACTTCTCTTTCACTCCATAGGTAGGGTAAAACCGCGACCTATTCTCTTCCTCTATGTAGTGCATAGTAAACCGTACCAACAATTGTTTCCAAATAGCTGGGGTATTACTTTCATTACTTGCGATTTCTCTGTTACCTGTTACCTTCTATTAATATAAGAGCATAATACGGCCAAAGGAATTTCCAAGAAATCAATCCCAAGTTTCCGCTTGGAGTGAAAAGATCTTGCACGTCTGCTTCAAGGAAGGGACAGTCATTTTGACTGCCAATATGCTACTCGCAGCTGCCAACAAAATAGCGGCTTATTTCTTTGTTTTCAATGGAGAAATAATGAGGGGGCATAATTTTTACACACTAGATAGTAAGTCGTCGTCCTTCACATTTAACAAGGTCACTCTCAAATAACCTCCGGAGCGTTTGATTGCACCGTGAGAAAAAATGGCCTGTCGGTAGAAGCTCTGCAGTACACATTTCATGTAGCAACCGAGTATATTCTCTACAGCTTTTCTACATTTTTGTTGATATATAGCTAGGCATTATGCATTGTTTGTTCTAGTGAAAATGCTGGAGCATGGATTGTTGCGCGCACGATTACCTAGACTAATTGGAGGTCAATAATTTTAACTTTACTAATTTATCCAACTTTATTCAGGTCAATTATACAAAGGTCTTTGTGTGTACATATATTACAATCAAAGTTACTTTTATTGCAAAAGATCTTTCTTTGCGTCGTCGCACTGCTGTGCTTCAGAACTCGCTGTTGCTCAAATACAAGTAAGCCCGCCATTGTGCAATCGAACGGTCTCAAATAACTGCTTACAAGCGTTTCATGTTGGCGCCAAAGGTTACCAATAATAACCATTATGTTGGTGCATTAAACACCGATTTTAGGCAGAACGTAGAAGGAAGAGCAACTCCCCACGCACTTCTGAATGTGTCCGTGAAGCTAATTGCATATCTTTGCTATCTTGAAGCCACAAGGTCTGCTGTTTCACTGCGAGCCAGCAACTTGTGCCATCAAACGCTGCGGAGTATACTCATTGGTTCCTTGCGTAGGGAATTTGATGATTTAGGGTCTCTTTGGTGCGTTGTTTACGCAAAGTGGAACTCGCTATGCGCAGATAAAAGGTTCTTATTCACAGCAGGCAAGAGCCGGTGATACCAGAAGCTCTGGCGATATGCTTTAGGCAAAAGACATATATGATAACTTTCGAACAGCCGGTCTTCTGTTGCATTTCGGCACGTAGAGGATACATGATGTTGGCAATTGGAGAAAAGCAGGAGCATTGCAGCAACAAGGTTTTGCTACACCTATCCTGCTAGAGTTCAACAAGCCTGAACACCTTGTGTTCCTATTAACTAGGGCTGGCTTGGTGGAGTCAAGTGGAGGTACCAAGTTTCATCAGCGATGCTTAACTTGAAGCTTACCCCCACAAAAAAGCCTAACTAGTGTTGCTGACGCTACCTCAGTTACTAATATACGACTGCCAAGAATGATCACAACCCGCATATGGCTGGAGAACGTGCGGTGCTAGCACAAACGTTATTTTCGCTATTGACGGTGAAGAAAGGCAATGTAGGAATACATGTGGTGTCAACTTCGGCAGAATGCAGGCATCCGGCGGCATCTGAAGCAACAGTCATAATAGAGTTAGCGTCGCTATCTGCAGGAGTGGATTAAACATCTGCAACCTAGAGTACCAGTAAGATGAGTGGCGCAAAGCACGGTCCTAAAATGGTATGTAAAGGCAAACAAACTAACGAGAGGAAGAGCAAGGTAATGGTGTTTACTCTAACACCAAGTGAAAAGTGGATCATACTGTGAAAGCACCTAGTTCTATCCAATCAACCAACTTATCCTGTGGGCGTCTACCTGAATCAGCCAGTACGCCTTATAAACCGGTTATTGGATTAACCATCTACTTATAGGCTGTGTCAAAACCGGAACGTCCACTAGGGTTCTTTACCTGATCCGGCGAGGGGAACCGCAAAACTACTGCGGTGGACCTAAAGAATGTAGAGGGACTAAGCGTGTGGTACACCAACAGTTGAGGCATAAAACATAAATGAGAGGAAATGTCGGTAAGTTTTAGGTTTTCTGATGTAGTTGCGATTACTGGAACCTGGATGAATCAAGGCCATACGTTAGTTGACTTAATGTCTGGCTTAGCAGAGTATAGAGTAGATAGACCTAGAGAGCAGGCAGTTGGTGGCGTACTTCTCCTTATTAACAGCCAATATGACAATTGGCGAGCTCCGTTCATTATAAAGACAATAGGTATCCAAGTTGTCTCTTACTTTCTAAAGTGGGAATCTGGCTAGAGTTATCAGTCTGTGTGTATCGTAGCCCTTCCTCTAGGCAAAGTGAGGATGCGGCACATCGTAGTTGGCTCAAACTGGTAGCAGTTGCTGCGCCAATCTTTGTGATCACTAAGTAACATAAAGCTCCCACACGCAGAGTCAGAGCATGCACTTTACCCCGTGGAAAGGCTGGTGAACAAACTTGTAAAATGGGGGCAAAGTACTACCTTTTTCCAGTATGTCAACTTACCGACAAGGAAGATGCTGGACTGCGCTCCTTCAATGCTAGAGCTTGTACTATTCAAGTATGGCCACTTTTCAAGCGTGCAAGCTAAGGTTCTCATAGGAAAAGTGTTTACTGTTTATTTCATTTTCTTTAAATACTAAAAGCACCCTGAAATGCTACTGGCTTGTGAGGACCCTTGGTCGCATCTACCTATATATGTTAGGGGATAGAGCACTGCAGCCCAATCTTTTACCATAATTTAACCAGGTCATGTTAGGATAAAGCTGCAACTTAGTCAAGCGCGGGTTTGCTCACCTACTAGGTGAGTTCGACCCGCTGCGCCCCAGGAAACACGTCAATAAACCTAAATAGTGGCATAGTAGAATCGACCCTGCGATATTAAGCGCAAAAATTCTTGTAAGCAGTTTACAGAATCAGGAGTTTATGCGTTGGTTAAAGGACTATAAATGTCTCAGTGCAGCATTAAAGATGCAGCGACAAACGAAGTGTTGTTATGAAGTCACGTTGGTTCAAAATGTAAAAGCAAAACCAAAGCTATATTGTAGCTATATTCAGTCCAAGCCTTCTTTAAGGCAGAGTAGGTAAGTCACTGGCCAATGATGGAAGTCACACCACAGAGCATGTAGCCAAAGCAGGTTCTTTTGCGCGTTTTCCGTGCATCCTACGGACCTTGGGTTTATTATACCCTACCCCTCATATTGTTAAAATGATAGCAAAATACCGGTTACACTTCTTATTGCAGCAGTGGCCTAGGGGTGTTGACTGGCTTAGACTACATAAGTCAGCCAGACCTGACGATGTGCATCCTGCCGTTGTCAAACCGCTGGCTGGCATACGTAAATACCCTGTCTTGGAGAATTTCATTATGGCAACACATGAAGGTGAGCTCCCACCGGACTGGATGGTGTGAATTGTTGTCAGCAGCATCATAATTATACGTACTGGCTGCGGGTGGAAAACATCTCAATTATGGCGCGGCAACACGGAGGGCAAGAAAGGAACAACTAGGCCACGCCTTTGTGTAATTAGAAACGGATTGATATCTTTCCGGATAGCTAACAGCTGGCGATGGTGCCACAAACTAGTTACAAAATACTTAGTAAGTGAGCTAGTGCTTGGTGACAGAGGCTAAGCGAGAGATGCAAAAAGTAACTTACTACAAGAATGCTATTAAAGCCAGCTCCTAGTCAAAGCAGCAATTTGTCCGACCAAACCTGTTCATCGTCCTTAGAACACCAGTCACGCCATCGGGATGCACCAACCAACGCAAACTTCGAAATAAGGGTTTCATTTCCTTTGAACAAGACATCACTTGGCATCCCCTCCTCCTCTTCCAAGCGCACCCGCGGCGCGTAAACGATGCACGTCTCGGAAGTCGGTATGCTGACACGTGCAACACGTTGCCCAGCCATCAGGGCCTGGTGCGTTGTATAAATTTGCTTAGCGGTTCACTCGCTCCTCCTGCACCAAATACACGACGCCGAGCACGCCCATTGCTCACGCGGTGCTCTCACCAGACATGAGGTAATGTGCGAAAGCAGCGATGATCGGTAACGAGCCTCTTTATGTCTGTCGACGTGATTATCCAGGTTTCATCACCATATAGGAGAACTGAACGTACGGCTGCGTTATAAACTTTGCCCTTCAGGGCCAGCGTGATGTCGCGTCTACGCCACAGGTAGCGGAGCCTTGTGAAAGCACCTCTGCTTTTTACTATATGTGCTGTAACCTCATCTTCGATCCTACGGACACTAATATAGCTGCACTGATACTGGAATTCCCGAACGACTCCTAGCTGATCACCACAAAGCGTTAGCGCAGAAGTGTGGATCTTTGCCAATCTTGGAGAAGTACTCTGAAATTTGATAGAGCAAAGCATATCCCAAAACGACTGACGGCTTGTGTTAATCGTTTCAATAATGTTGCAGGTTTGTGAGCTGACAATATAATTCAGGTACCTTGCAAATCACCATCACTAGGTACCTGTTCAGTATGTGAGTGACAAGTATATCAATGAAGGTATTTTAAGTGCTTCCATGGACCCAGTAACATAAAATCATTTTAGAACTCGCCACAGCCTCAACACTTTTATTCGTTTGCGACACGGGGAAGCACTCCCGTAGCTAAAATATTTTCCATTAGCTATGGTGTATACTGATAGTGATTAAGCTAAAAAGTGTTTTTTAAAAATCACCAGAACTGACGTACAGTGCATCATCAATACGCATTAGCCGAGTGTGAGAAACACACCACAGCTGTTTCCGAAATACAAAAAGGAAAGACCTTAAGCAAGATGGACTTAAAGCTATAGAAACGTAACAGAATGCTAATAGCACACTTTTGGTAGTGGTTGGACGGGGAAGCTAAAGGGTAGGGGCAAAATGACGCACAACGGAAACGCCATTGAGGTCGACTCTTCACCATGTTAACTGGTATATCCAACCAAAGTTGCTCATCGTCCTTCGGACCCCAGCGAGGCAGGACTGAGGCACCGAGGCCAGCTTCGAAATGGCGGACTTTATTCCTCTCGAGCAAGTCATCGCTGGGCCTCCCCTGCTCTTCGTCCATCCACACCCGACAAGCAAACAACGCATGTTGCGGTGGTTTGCGGGCCAGCAGGCGCAACACGTGACTCAGCCAGCGGCGTCTGCTGCGTGGTACAATGTTGCTCACCGGTTTACTCGCTGTTCCTGCACCAAATACGCGACCTCGAATACACTCATTGTTCACGCCGTGCTCCCACCAGACAGAAGCTAAGCTGCGAAGACAGCAACGGTCCAAATTAACTAGTCTCTTTATGTCTGTCAAGTTTCGCAACGTTACAGTAGGGTGGTACCGAGGGCTGCATTATAAACACTGCCCTTCAGAGCGCGAGTAATGTCACGCTGGCGCCCCAGATAGCGAAGGTTGACAAAAGCGCATCGAGCTTCTTCTCTACGGCTCGTGTTCGCACTTGTCGTTCCACTGGTGCTGATATAGCTGCTCAGAAACTTGAATTCCTCGACGACTCCTAACTTATCGCCGCCAAGGGTTATGCAGGAGTGGGTCCCCGCCAACCTTGGAGAATTTTGCATTTCGAGGGTAGAAAGCATAGGCCGAAATGACGGACAGCCAAATCTAATTTACCCATTGCAGCTTGACACTTTCGAAGGCTGTCACAGATGAGCGCAACCTCGTCGGTATACTCCAAGTCAAGAAGTCGTTCACCAGGAAGCAACTCCACACATTCCAATACGAGTCCGGTGAATGCCGTTTCCAGGATGTTCTCATTAACGAAGTTAAAGAGGAAAGGTGACAGCGGGCAACCTTGTCTCACACTGTTGGAGATATTGAAGCGCGGCGATAGCTTGTCTTAAACCCTCACTATGCCCGAGCTACGCGCGTATAGCGCACGAATAATGTTTACCTATTTCTCGGGCACACCTTTCCTGCGTAGATAGTTCCAAAGAGCACATCGATCAACCGAATCGAAGGTACCTTTGATGTCTAGAAACATGCCTACGGTGGGTCGCTACTAAAGATGGCGGTGTTCCAAAACTTAAGGCAAGTTGCAAATGTAGTCGATACAGCCCCGACCTTAACAAAACCCGGCTTTGTCCCCGCGCATCTGGCTTTCCCGCGAGATAGTCATTTTATGGATGAGGACAGCCGCAAGCAAGTTAGAGGCACTGGTGGCCAGACTGATTCCTCTATGACTGCTGCATTCAATACGGGAGCCTCCCTTGAAGATGGGAACTATTACAGGGCGGCTCCAATCTGTCAACACAGTCACTTACTTCCATAGATGCGCTGGTTATGTAAATCCTCTAAAAGAACAGGCCCCCAAATTTGAAGCGGTCTGGACGTAGTCCATCTGCTTCGGCGGCCTTATTAAATTTTTACCGTCGGATCTCATGTTCCATTTGTGGGGGCAACGCCGTATCCGAGGGAACGGCCTAGGAACTACGGCGCTCAATGGCAGATGGAGAAGCTGGTATTTCTGGCTGAGTACATTGCCGCTCAATGTTTTCCGCCTAAGCTCCAGCTGCTTTGACAAGCTAAGTGATCGGTTGTCCACTATCGTCGCTTTGTTCAAATTCCTTTGATGGGGCTACAAAACACTGTATGTTGATCGACGGCTTGTGTGTGTGATGCATGTTCAACCAAACCGCTGGCTAGGATCATTCAACGGCTTATGGCGAAATGTGAAAGTTTAGCCCTAACGTTCATAGAACAAAAGGAATGGACCGCTAGCTTGGTAAAAATCCCACTGAACTTGAGTCGCAGATATGTGTATTAAGTAGCCCGAAACCTAGACCTGTCAGAAGGAGAGAGCCATTTAGTAAAGAAGCCGCACAGTACGGTAAAAATCGCACACCAATTTTGATGGACGTCAGCAAAGACAGGCCTGTCGAACGACCTCCTAAGTTTTGTGAGGTGTCTCAAGAATTAAACAGCTATGCACAAACTGCACGCTCAACCCTGTCACGAGTTGGACAGCAACATTTGACCCCCAAAAACAGCACAACAAACGGTGTTCCGCGTATGCAGTCATGTAGCAGCGCAGGCTCTCCCTGCACAAGGGACAAGATGAGTACTCAAACTAAACAAATGTCCACCAGTAACAACTCTCAGGATAAGCAGTTCGTGTACAACTAAAAGCTCTGACAGTTATGTGTTCAAATGTACCAGAGCCCACGAGCGAGTCGTTAAATGGTAAGCAAGTGAAAGAACAAAACCGCTGTGCAGTGATATGCTGTACTCTCGAAATTAATATTCCTCCAAATAGTCTTACGCGCATTTCCTGAAATCCATCCTCGCCGCATTTAGGACAACCTCCGTTATTACGAGTAACGTTTGGTAACACACGCGACCTGGAGGATGTGCTCCTGACAGGCCATAGGCTAACAAATTCCTCTCTCAGCGCCCGCATTTTGCCAGATAAACAATGAATAGGGGGGCAAAAATGAAAATCCGACCTAGGCGCGTCACGACATGATGCGACGAAGACATTAGTACTGGTCCACGGTGTTCCAGAACATAACCATGGCGATATAAAGGAACATCAGGAGCACGATATAGAAGAGCGTAGGTATATAACGGAGCTCTACAACATACAAAATATCGTGACTTTCGCTATCACTCGTCTAGCGGGCTCCTTAAACTATCCGGGCAACGGCCCAAAAATTTTGAAAGTCACCGTGGCTACACCTGAGATGGTATCAACGGCCGTCCAAGCGTGACACGACAACAGCAAACGTGGGCCACCCGAAGTGCGTTTAAGACCGTTTCTAAACAAAGTACCGGCCACAGTCACAGACGAACCGGACTCGGTGGTTCCTAACTCAGGTCAGACAAATGTGCCAACACCTCTGACAAAAACGTACACAGACCAGCACAATCCGTGCCGGTCAATCACAAGAACCGAGCTCCTAATGTGTCAACAGATACAGTGCTGCTACACATACGCTCAGGGGCTCAACTCTAAGCTACCTGAATTGCGCCATCGACGTAACACAATCAATTGGGATATCATAGCTGTAACTGAAACCTGGCTCTCCAATGACATGCTCGACACGGAACTTGAAATCAGTGATATGTCAGTTATTCGCAATGGTCGTCCATCTGGCGGTGGCGGCGTTGCTCTGTACTATCGGAATTTTCTGATATGGCAGGCTATTAACGAACGTCACCTTGCTGTCACCGACGCTTTGTTTTGCCGAATGCAGCTAAAGGCAGAGATGGTGTACCTTCGAAGAAAACGTGGGATGCTTGTCTGTTGGCAGTTGTCTACCGGCCACCGAACTCCACGGCAGACCGAGATGACATTCTGTTAAACGCGCTTCATGATGCACTTTCTCAAAAGCCCTCACATTGTCTAAGTTTAGGCGATATTAATGTACCCTCAGTTGTCTCAGCGACTTCTAGTGGTCCTTACTTCAAATCAAAGATTCTCGAGTTTATGGATACAGCAGCTCTGTACAACCACGTGCACCGCCCAACTAGACACCGCGGTTCAAATAAGCCATCGCTTCTGGATTTAATCCTAACCAACGAAGAGTTGATGACTGAGACAATTTCACGCGATCCACCACTAGGCAACAGTGACCACGCAGTGTTAAAATTTGCCTATGTGTGTTCCGCCAATACCACTGAAATCAGACATGAAAACCGACGAACTACAACCAACTATTCCGTGCGTCACAGCCTAGCGACAACCGTCAACTGGGACCTCAATCTGCAGAGCACGGCAGACGACGCGTGGAACGAACTAAAGGACAAAATTAGCTGTGTCACGCAAGCAGCCTCTAAAGTCATACCATTACGAGTGCCGCGCCGGACCAACACCAGGATCCGAAGCAGAAGGCGTAGATGGATTAGCACCAGAGACGAGATCTGGAGACAATACGCGCTGAACAATTGCGACGCCGCCTGGGAGAGGAACTATTGCACATCACTGATTAGAGCCGATAAGTACGAATGACAAAAAACATGGTACTTAAATTCATAAACACTACAAAACTGCTGTGCAGGTACGTGCACAGCAGAAGGAAAGTTAAAAGGGGAATACCACCACTCAAGACGGATGGTGGCCTAACAACCACTGCTGTGGATGCTGCAAACGCATTACTTCTGCAGTTTGGCACAGTGACTGCAAACGCCATAGAACCTTTGCCAAACCAGCATTCACCCAACGTGGTCGGCATATCAACTGCCACTTTTACCTCAAAAGCTGTCGCTAGTAAATTACGGTCTCTAAGAGAAAATAGCGCTCCGGGAGTCGACAAGATCAGACCCAAAGTGCTTAAAACTCGTGCTCCCACCATAGCAGCACACCTCGCAAGCTTTTTCCAAAGTCTACTCAATTCCCAAACACTTCCGTCTGAGTGGAAAAGCGGGATAGTCACTCCGATATACAAGGGTAAGCGATCGGCTCCTGCCAACTACCGACCCATTATTCTCCTCCCTGCTTTATCAAAAGTAATGGAATCGTTAGTTGCAGACGAAATTACACGATATTTTGAGAGTCTAAAGCTGATTTCTCACCTCCAACACGGCTTTAGGCGCAAACGATCTTGCCTCACAAATCTGCTTCTTGCTCGGGATTCATGGACCAAAGCGCTTGATGAAGGATCCCTTTGATGTGATTTACCTAGACTTTTCGAATTCATTCGACAAACTCAAGCACATAGCTCTGCTTCATAAGCTTCGTGCCTACGGTATCCATGGTTCCCTGCTCACCTGGCTAGCAGCATAGTTGCATGACAGAACGATCAAGGTCGGAGTCGCCGATGCCCTAACGGAAACCCTCTGCAACTCCAGCGGTGTTCCTCAAGGATCCGTCCTAGGTCCCCACATTTTTCTGGCCTACATTAACGACCTCCCGGATAATATTCAATCCTTGACTAAAACTTTTGCAGATGACGCAAATATCTGGAGAGTTATTTGCTCAACATCAGACTGTGCCCTCCTCCAGAATGATTTGGATCGAATAAACAAATGGGCAGATATAAACCACCTCCCCTGAATCCTGTCAAATGTCACCTACTGTCATTGCGCAGCAATATTACCAACACGTACCTCTTGGGGCAGTACGTTTTACGGCGCGTGACCACAGAAAGAGACTTAGGTATCATTGTGCAACAAAGTCTGGGGAATTCGCTCCAATGTTCAAAAGCAGCAGACTTGGCGAACATGAATCTGAGACTTTTGAGGCGAGCTTTTGGTGTTTTTGAACGACGGTTGGTATCCATGCTTGTCAACTCCTATATCCATCCCCACGTCGAATATGCCGTCCTGGCTTCGTGCCCATGGTTAAAACGGGACATTCATCTCTTAAAGCAGCCCCAACGAAGAGCTAAGAAGGCAACACGCGGATTATCTGGTCTCAATTATGAAGAGCTTTTCAGTTTACTCGGAATGTTTTCTTTCGAATACCGACGACTACGTGGAGATTCCATTCTCGCATACCGGATATTAACGGAAAGCAATCACCCGTGCAAATCGCTGCTCACCCTAGCCTCATATAAGCGATTGAGAGGTCATAACCTCAAGCTGATAATCCAACACTCCCGATTAGACTGTAAAAAATATTTTTACTCTCTTAGAATCTGTGTACAATGGAATGACTTGCCAACGCATGTGGTAAACGCTCCGAACATTACCGCCTTCAAACAATTGTTAGACATTCATCTGAGTGTCAAACGACACACTGTGGTGTGATGTACTAGGTTTAGACTATTGGCATTTCAGTTCCATGTCGAAATCTAATGATTTTTATTTATTTTGCATTTACCATCCTATGGGTCTTGTAAAGCCTATGCTTTTTATCCAATCATACACTATTTAACTACTGAATTATTGTCGCGGATCGTCCCGTGAACACCAGCTTTCCTGCTGCCGGTCATTCGTATCAAAATGAAGACTTTCTCTTGGTTGCTAACGGCAGCGATTGTCTTCATTCCCGAGGCACGGTGAGACCACCAGGCTTCGCCGTCTCTTCAAGCTAGCACGCAGTTTCTTCCTGAGAGCATTGAGGGGGCTTCAAGTGGACGTAGATGTACTGCTGTTTTCCGGTTAGGTGGAGCTGAACTTACCGACTGGACCAAAGCAACGTCCTGCGACTGCGTGAGTCAAACTTAGAAGAAGAATACTAACGGAAAGAAACTGGGGGTGGCCAATGATTGAGAGGTTAAAAACAGGAGGAAAAACGTGAATCTGAAACAGGTGGATATAAGAGGAAAAACTCGCTAGTGTCCGGGAGCAAGTAAGAATTGTCCATAAAATTCGTTATTTAACAATTAATCGATTACTAACGATTATCGCATCGCTGTCGAACGTTCCTGAATGCTCTATTTTCTGCAGTTACTAAACCCACCTAACACCTATGCACATCTATGGGGAACCACTTACCTTGGTGGCTGACCTTTCAATTCTAGTAGTCGTAGGTCAGTTAGAGACCTATAAATAGAGCTAAGGTCCGCAGTATTTGTAATGTTGGTTGCCGGCGATTAGTACGTAATACTTTTAAGGCCATGGTCGTTTTTCTGTCCTTTGGTTGGGCTAGAAGTTTTGTGCAGCCGTGAAGTGTCAACTTTAATATCGCGTCTATTGAGAAGATTATAACAAATGGCGACAGAGAAAATTGGAATGTTGCTGAACGTTTTTGCTTAACAATTTCAAAAGCTGCTTCCTTATCAATAATCTCAAACGTAGGCAAAAATGAAAATGTTCAAAAATCTGACAGGGTACTTGAGGTTTCAGACAACGGAAGCAGCGAAGGGGGAAATGCAGGAGAGCTCTGTTGACATTCTGACGATTGCAATCACTGAATATAAGTTTGACGCGGATGCTGGATGAAATTTGAAGCGTAGTTCAAGCGCTGAGCAGAAGTTTTCCGGGCAGACTTCCTTCTTCAGGATGACACCTGGATGGTGCGATTGCTACTCCACATGCTCGGAATAAGTGAACACTCAAGAGTCATAGACAACATTTTGCCCAAACAGCCGAAGGATCTGACGTTTGACGAAGTATTGCCGCAACTGAAGAAAACTTTTGGTTAGTCAGTATCCTTGTTTAGTATTCGTCTTCAATGCCTAAAAGGTGTCAACCGGGAATCGGACGATTTGGGGTCACTAGCTGACGTGAGTCTGAGCGTTCCAAACTACTTGCTTTAACGGATGATCAGTTTAAGTGTTTTTATTTTTGGCAGCGCTCTACAACCCCCATGTGATGCTGGGATTCGCACGCGGCTGTTAGCTAAGCTTGATCAGGATCCTGCTCTGCCGCTGTAGGCCCTGGTAAGTGCATGCAAACGGCTGCTTACTCTAACACACGACACTGCCACGGTCGAACGTAATGGTCTTCCATTACCGGATAACGTGCACTCCGTGAAAAAGGCTAGGACTGTCATCCGGAGTAAACACATTAAGAGATCTACGAATAATACGCCTACCGCATGCTGGTCATTCAGCGAATGACAGTTCACGCGCTTTTGTCCGTTCAAACGTCATATTTGTCAAACGTGCCCCAAGCTTTGGCATAAGGAGGAAATATGCAGCCCGGTCCGGTCGCAGAACTTGAAGTCTTATAGAAAGGGGAATTCTAGGAAAATAACGCAGTGACTCTGTCCATAGATGCCGCATTCCAAGGTGCGCGTAAACCGAGACGAGTTGTCAGGATGTTGTTCAACGGGATCCCAACGAAACTGCAATTTGATACGGCCTCGGACATTACGATTATTTCCAGCAGCACATGAAATAATCTAAAGAGGCCGAAGGTGGTGGAATCGCAGCGTCGCACATAATGCAGCCAGCGGTAGGTTGAACGTGGTGGACCAACTTACTTGCAAGGTTTCTTTCAACTTGTGGAAAAGTCGAGGACATGCTACTTTTCAGACTGGCCGAACTTGAATCTTCTTGGTCTGCACTGGTTTGCAAAGCTGTAACCCCTTTATGTTTCCTTAATCAGATATGCAACCGAATTCGAGTAAGTCCAGACCATCAGCCAATTCCATCGAAAACATGTCACGTACCATGAAACAAAAATTTACCTCTGTCTTTCAAGATGGCTTGAGCCACAATACGAAATTCAAGGCAACTCCGAGCTTGCGACCAGGTCCTAAACCAGATTTCAAGGCTAAAAGACCAGTACTTAATGCAGTTGTGTCAACAGACCATCAAGAACTCGATTGACTGGAAGGTTCCGGAGCCAGCACAACCGTCAACTACTCATCCTGTGCCGCATCTATTGTCGCAGTGAGGAAGGCAAATGGCAAGGTACAAGTCTGCCCTGATTTCTTAACCGGCCTCAAGGACGCGCTGGAAGACCAGCGGTACCTATTTCCCGTACCGGTGGATATCTTTGCAAAAGGGAACGGGGGTAAGTAATTGGCTAAGCATGATCTATCCGATGCATACCATCAGGAGGGTTGGTGACGAAGTATCGTGTAACTTGTTGACGATCAACACATCGTGGCTTATTCCAATAAAACTGCCTACCCTTTGGTGTAAAACGGCGCCAGCCATTTTCCGAAAGTGCGCGGATACCATGCCAGCATGCGTTTATGGAACCGCTGCATAGCTGGATGCTACCATAGTAATGGGTCGAGTACCGGAAGAACTGTTTAAACGCCTGGATGAAGTGCGTGGTTCTATACAGTCGTACGGTTTCTGGATCCGTGAGGATAAATGCACACTTTTCACGCCAACCATCCAATACCTCTGTTTTATCTTCAAACAGCATGGACCTTGACCAGATCCGGAGTAAGTAGAAGTCATTAGAAAAGCTCCTCCACCAACAGGTCTACAGTCTTTGCGTTGCTTCTTGGGCTCATTAGCCACTACAACGCATGCTAGCCTAAGAAGTACTGCCTGTGTGCCCCGTAAACAAGCTACTTGCCAAAGACCAACTTTGGGACTAGACATCAGAATGCCTGAATGCTTTCAAACGGGTCAAGACATTACTGTCCGCAAACTTGCTTATGGCTCAATTTGATCCCTCTAAAGAGGTTGTCCTACACCCAGATGCATCAAGCCAGGGGATTAACGTAGTAATTTTACACATGTACACCAATGGAGCGAAAAGGCAACCACCCATGCTACCAGTACACTTACGAAGGCCGAGAGGAAGTAGAGACATATTGGCAAGGAAGCATCGTCCATAGTTTACACGGTTAAGCAATTTCACAAAATGCCATACGGATGCTGCTTCAAGCTTCTGACAGGTCATAAGCGTTTGCTGGCTAACCTTGGTTTGATTAAGGGCGTCCCGGCAAACAAAGCCAACCGGCTACAAGGTTGGGCTCTTACCTTAATGGGGTATTTTTCCGAGACCCACGACCAGTTGACAAGTGCCATTGGCCAGGCGGATGCACTGTCAAGCCCAGCTGACGCCCATCAGCCAGAGCATGAGGACACAATAATTGCCTCAGTCGAGATCAAACCTGACGTAAACTATCTGGTAACTGCTGCATTTCACGTTCTACCAGTTACCGCAGAAGCTTACGAACCGAAAGGCTCCGGGACTCAGGACCCAATAAATGTACACAGTTCCACAACACAAGCTGGCCATGTTTACGTCCACCTGCCGAGTTGCGACAGTACTTCCAGAGGAGACACTCGCTCACTATTTTAAACGACTGCATAATATTTTCGGAACGCTTTATTTGGCAGTTCCACCCTGGGCATCCTGGAATCACCCGGATAAAAGCGCTTGCCCGCAGTTATGTATACTGGACGTTCATGGACAAACAGCTATAAGAAATGGTTAAACGCTGCAAAAAGTGCGCCAATGTCTTGAAAGCGTCACAAAAAGCTGAACTATATACCTGGCCAAAAATGCAAAGCTATGGTGCCGCATCCATGTCGACTTCGCGGGCCCGATCAGTGGCAGAAGTTTTCTCATTTTAGCCCACTCATACAGCAAGTGGCCAGAAGTACGTCTTATGGAAAGCAAAGCTAACAATGCCACTGTACCAAAACTGCGCCGAACCTGTAGCCGCTTCGGCTGTTTGGAGACAAGTGTAACTAACGATGGCACACAATTTGCTTCGGCGACTTTTATGGAGTTCTGCAAGCAGTACGCCGTCAAACACATTCACTCGCCGCCTTTTCACCCTCAGTCACTTGGAAAGACAGAAAGGTTTGTTGATGCCTTCAAGCGAGCGTTCCACAAAACAAAGGGGAGGGATATTTAGGGGAGGTAGTTGACCGGTTCAGTTTGCTCTGCCGATCAACGCCGCAACCACAAGCGCCAGACGGAGTTTCTGCAGCACAGGCTATGATGAACCGAAGCTCTGCATGCATTTCGATCCCATCCGACCGCGCTCGGAATCCTCTGTTGGTGGAAGAAACCGCAGAATGTAACAGGATTTTAATCAGCGGCATGTAGCAAGGAAGCGATCTTTTACGCTTAGACAGAAAGTGCTAGTACGTGACTATCCAGAAGGCCAAGCAAAATGGACGAAACGGATGATCAAAAGCAGGCGCAGAAAATTCATATATGAGGTGATGGTAGACAACCAAGCAAAATAGTTAGGGCCAACATTGTGCCAACCAGGACAAGCAGGGTCTACCGACCTCCAGTTCTATTTATTGGTGGAAAGCTTCAAGTTGCCGAAGGTAGCAGTGGACGACTTCACACAGTCGAGCAAGGAATCCAGAAAACGGACATCGGAACAAGCTTCTCGGGCAATATTGCCAAGGAGGTGGACCGACAAAGAGAAAACAACGGTTTGAAGACTGAATGTTAATCCTAGGCTTCCACCGTATACCTCGGACGATATCTCAGGAGGAGAGCTGTCCGGGAGAAAAAAGACTTGCCTAGCAAACCCACTATTTCAGCGATTAATTGCTTAGTAACGATTATCGCATCGATTTCGAACGTTCGGAATGTTCTAGTTTCTGCTAGGTAATAAAAACCACCTAACACATCGGCAAAGATATGGGGAACCACCAAACCTAGTGGCTGACCGTTCAATTTTAAAATTCGAAGGTCAGTAAGAGACCTATAAATAGAGCCATGGTCCGCGTTAATTTTACAGTGTTTGTTGACGGCGATTAATTCGGTATATTTACGATGTCATTGGCTTTCTGAATTATTCTTCGATTGGGTTAGAGGTTTTGTGGAGCAGTATACTTACAGTATTGGAATCGCGTCTAGTGAGAAGCTTATAACAAGTGGACGGGAATGCTTGAGCAGTAGCATCCAGACCTTTATCCACATTGATAGATGCAGAAGCTAGGGCGCCGTTTATTACCGTCTGCGGCGACCAGAGCATCAACTAATTATTTGAAGAAGTAGTTATGTATATTGCGTGGACGGTAAACCTTGAGGTTATTCAATCCTTGATAGGCGAACCATTAAGATTTCCAACCCAAGTCTTTTGTTCAAAAACCTGACCGCGAGATTTTCGCAATGAACTTCTGGAGTAAGAAGATAATATCACTCCAACCCGCAAACTGGAGGACCAAGGGACTGGGTTTGTCAGGCTTCTAAACATTGGCCAGTCTGTTAGAAGTGGTTCTGAATGTGCTCATGCACCAACAAGCCTTGTCCAGTGGATCGCTGAATATTGCAAACCGTCGCACCACCTTAAGGCTCAGTCTCGTGGCGATGTGACGTACAGTGAAACTCCCTTCGGGACGTTCGGGAGAGTTGTCAACTCAGTAGAGCAAGAAGCGCGCCAACAGTAAGCCAATAAGTAGTACCGACGCTTTGCTTCTGTGCAACCCGCCGTTCGTTTGCCGGATAAGAATATCGTGAGGATCATTGTGCCCCTACACAGACTTGAACCCGCGCAGTCAGATTAGGAGACGGACCGGCTTTGCAGTCTGCATGGGATTTGGCGTTGTAGCTGGTTCGACCGTGCCCTCAAGATAATCCCAAAAGGAAGACTGTTTTATCCTAGTCAGACGGCCATTGACCTTATCGGTTCTCTTTACGTTGCATTGGGTGTGGTCTCTTACTATTTGGTTATAAGACAAGCATCCAGCCACCTACGAAGTACTTGTTTTGCATTGTAGCTCTTCAGGCCTACTACGACCTACATACGTACTGGACTCGGAAGCTCTCGGAATCCTCTACCGAACGCACAATGCATATTTGGCGACGCTGCGAGTTCCCGACATCAAGCCTTAAAGCTGGATCGTTGCCGTTAAGGAAAAATTAACCTTCCTGTGACCACACTGCTTGTCGCAAAATTTCTCGAACCTAGCACACTGTGCTCGTCATTTGTTTGATACACCAGCAGATTGAGACCGCTTAGGTCGTCGGTTCGCGCTGAATACAGCGCCTATCAATAGTGACAGTGTAGCATGTCGGGGCCGGAATTCGTGGTGTATCCCAATATATAAGGCGGTCGTGTTATCTCGGTTATACGGCCATTAATCCTACCCCTACCTTTTACTTTTATGTTTCCCTTGCTGTGGTCTTACTAGACTGTTATGATGTGAGCATCCAGCCGCTTCCGGAGTTGTTCTTTCGCACTGCGGTTCGTTAGATCTGCTACGACCTACGTGACTCCATGCATACAGAAGCCCTCGTAATCTTAGACCAAGCGCATACCACAACGTGTTCGCGAGCACTGAGTCTCACTCAGCCATTCCACTGTTGCTTCACGGTTACTCGTTTCATTTTGTCGACCTGTGAAATATCGGAAATTGATATTTTACTCGTACTAATATGATCGTCAGCTTAGGCCTGTGTTTTTCTATAAACCATAAACCTATAGCTGAATCGTTCAGTTGCTATATGTTGGGTTCGGCCAGCCTCAAGAAAAATTTGGAAGAAGATCGAGCTATGAGCGATATAGACTTTGTTGTCGAACCGCACCATCCCACTAGTTGAAGCCGCCGTAAAATAATCCTAGCTAGGGGAAAGGTGTAGCCGCTTGCCGAGACGCAGCAATCACCCTATGAGGCGGAAAAGCCAGAAGCGCGTGAATGTGGTTTGGCTGGAGGGCTCAAACACAAGTAGTCACCGTGCGAACAGGCATGCTACCTAAGTTGTCTATGTACAGAATGATATTCTATGTTAATACTGTGTTACGCAGACAAACAGGGCAACCTCTAGGTCACTACATAGCCGCCCTCCTAGAAGGGAACCGTTAGCGTCCCTTCGTACCCCATGAGGACGGTGCATCGCGGGCCAGCCTTCTACGAGACCAGACGGTGAAACCCGACGCAGCTGCTGAGGCAGAACCAGGCGATAGAGCCCAAAGTGCCTTCCACCTATGTCCTTTCATAGGGCGCCGCTAAAAGGAAAGGGGAAACGTTCTTTGCATACAATCACTAGCGCTTGACCACGAGTGAGTGTTTGCCGGTTCGCAACCTGAAAAGAAAGAAAGAAACAGTGGGTCAGGCATGCAGAAGGGGCGACAGTAACTGAAGGAAAAAGCATTTTTTGAAGTGGCAGAGGAACATCAAGGAGATCATTCATTTTGTCAAATTTCAGCGCGTTTTTACGATTTTTCTTTTGGTTTTATAAAGCGTTTGCGTCCTTCCTGCGGCTTTTGGTGGGCATCGACTTGTTGGAAAACATGAAAACGCTGTTAGAAGTAAAATGCTAAGCTAACGTTCTAGGAGAGGTGTCGGCCAGTAAACCCGACGAAAGTACATAGTGACATTTTTAGGCGTGGCGAAATCGGAGAGCTCAGGGAACGGGTTTCCGGTTGTGGTGTTGCAGTCTGCAGGTGTATCCTCCACCATTGGTTGGGTCGATTCATGGAAAGTCAAAGGCCTGCAGTCGCGTTCGACGCTGGTTCTACCTAAGCAACTCTGAGGCTGCCGATTAAGCGGGTTTCATGCTATCCGTTGCAGTCGATGACGAAGAAGCGATCCTAACGTTGTAGGACTTTGAATGGTTGTTCGTTAGGTCGTTCGAGGGGTCTGCTTAGGCCAGCAATGCAAATGCAGACAAAGGGGCAGCGGTGTACATATTTGGGAACGTAGGATTTCCGATGCCGTTCACGTACTGCGGTCGCTTTAGTGCAGCGCTTGCTGGTGGCTAGCCGCCGAGCGTAGTGCGTGTTTAAGCGAGGATTGCTCGGGCTTCCGGAGAAGAAGTCGCCTGGTAACCGCAGTGTTTGTCCATAGACCAATTCGCCGATGGACGTTTCGAGATCAGCTTTCAGTGCTGACCGAATTCCGTGTAGTACCACTGGTAGAACTTCTGTCCAACTAAGTGCGTTGGCTGCACTTAGCGAGGGTTTAATCTGTCGGTGTAAACGCACCACCATACCGCTTGCTTGAGGATGGTCGGCAGTTGTTCGGATGCGCTTACACCCGAAGACTTTGAGTAGGCCGTTAAAAGTAGACGCGCGAAGTGGAGACCACGGTCGGTAGGCACAGTGACTGCACTGACATGTGAAGCGGCCCAGCACTCAACGAATGCGCGCGTCATGCTCTCAGCGGCTACCTCGGGAGTTGAAACAGCTTCAGACCAACGAGTGGCGCGATCCACCATGGGCAGAATGTGGACCATGCATTTGGACGGCGGAAGCGGTCCAACGACGTTGAGATGGACGTTAGCGCAACAGAAGGTTAGTGACGGGAAGCTTCCTAACGGAGCGGCAACATGTCGAGGAACTTTGCTCGCTGGCAAGTCCGACAGTTGCGCACTCAAATTCTGACGTCGCTCTGGTCGTTGGGCCAGACGTATCGGTTGGCAATCAGCTTGGCTGAAGCGCGGATGCCAGGATGCACGGTTGTACATCGTATCGAATACTTTTCGGCGAAATGACGTTGGCACTAGCGGACGTAGACGTCCGATAGAGACGGCGCAAATTATTGTAGCTGTAGACGAAGGAAGCATCTAGGAACCAAATTGAATGTGAACTCTTCGCAGAATGATACTATGTCATTTTCGGCCAGCGGAGCAGCAGCCTTAGTTAACAGCTCAAGCGAATGATCGGTCGGAGCTAGCCAGTTTCCTCTTAGAAGCGTGTCTGCCACGACATTATCCTTGCCAGACACGTGTCGGATGTCCGTCGAATATTGAGGCACGAAACCTATATGACGGACTTCACGCGGAGTGTGTCGGGGCGAAGGATTCCGGAAGACATAGACAAGTGTTTTGTGTACTATAAAGATCATAAAATGAATACCTTCGAGTACTTGACGAGCATGGCGAACGGCGGACTATACTGCAAGCAACTCACGGCCAAATGTGCTGTATTTCGACTCGGCTGGCTTAAGAGGTCGGGAGAAGGGCACTAGAGGTAGAAATTGCCTCAAGAAAATTGCTGAAGAATAGCGTCGATTGCGTTTCCCGAGTGGTCGACGGCTACACAATTTGGAGCGTTCAAGTCAAAGTGAGAACGCAGGACGGCTGAAACGAATGCTTCTTGGCTAGCTTCTAATGTTATTCGTACTTTAGGCTTGAACTCCACTCTAACGTTTTTGTGTGCAGGAAGAAGATCGGTGAGCGGTTGCATAAGCTAGGCGCAGCGCGGCGGGCATCGGCGACAGTAGTTGACTATACCGTTGAAGCGTCGAATGGCGGCTAGAGTCGTTGGAAGACGACAGCCGCGACTTGCCTGGACTCTGTCCCTCAAAGGGCGGATACCCTCGGAATTCAGTTGGTGTCCAAGGAAGTCGATGCGCGGCTTCCTGAAAAAGCACCTGTCGGGGTTGACGGTGACGTTGTGTGTGTGTGTTTTCGGTGTTCTTCTTTCAAACTACTGGCCACCAGGACTTCTTTATGGGTGGAGGAAGCGGAGACCACGTACGACGGAGGCGATGAAGCGTTGAAATGTCTGCATGGCGTTGCGCAGACCGAATGGCATTTGTAGAAATACCAATAGTCCAAATGGTGTTATAACGGCGGATTTCGGTGTGTCCTCATCGGCGACTAGGACCTGATGATTAGCTTGCACTAAACAAATCTATGAAAACACGCGAGCGCCGTGAAGGCTGGCAGTAGTATTCTGTATGTGACGGATAGAGTAACGAACCGGAATTGTCACGTTGTTGCGGGCGCGGTATTCGCCACATGGTCGCTAGTCTCCTGAATTTTCCGGAACAATGTAAAGAGGCGAAGACCAAGAGCCGCTGGATGGTCGGAGGATTCCAAGTTCGAACATGTGCACGATTTCCGCACGGGCAATGTTGAGCTTGTCCGAACTCAGTCTCCTGGCTTTGGCGGAGACAAGCGGACCCTTGGAAGCTATGTGATGCGGCGTAGCCGTGGCTGCAGTTGCCAGTGACGATGAAGGTAGCAAGATTTTAGGGAAACTCCCGAGTAGCGTTTTGCCGGTCGGCGAGTTGGTCGTGGCACAGGCCGGACATAGCAATGCCACATCGCTGGATATTCCAGGGACGGAAAGCTTCTTTTCTGATCGATGAGACGACGTCGTTTATCATCGAGGAGCAAGCCTAAGCGGTGAAGAAAAGCCATCCCAATAACGGGTTTTCGACGTCCGAGAGAAGGAATACCCATCGGAAAGAGCATTGCAGCACAAGGTTTAGCATGCGCGAGCGCTGACCGTAGGCGCGGATGCTGGTACCGTTGGCGGCGCGTAGAAAACCGGTCACCTTTCTAATCGTGTCATTTGGATCGTGTGGAAAGACGCTAACACCTGCGCCAGCGTGGACGAGATCGCAAACTCCCGTTTGTCGATCAATGCCCTAAAATAGGCGACTGTGTTGACCAGCTACGTCCGTCGCCCCTACATGCTGCTTGGCACGTTTATCCATCGAGTTGCGTTTGAAGAATCACGGTGGGCGACATGACATTGCCTGCTGGCAAAATCGCCGATGGTACCAGCAGTAGGACAAAATTCGGCGAGGTGAATTTGACGGTACTTTTATCCGAGATAAACGTTGTCAACTTGACGATCAACATCAGAAGCTACTCTCAAAGTTGCGAACTCGGTAAACGTCTTGGTGAGTGCAGCAATCTGCGCTCTCTTCTCGGCAGTATCGTCTTGCGGCGTATATCGAACTTGTGAAACCTGGCCGCGGGATTTCCAAATTTGGTCAGCAATGTCGGCGAGCAGCGTTAGGGATGCGCCAGAATTTAAGTAGCGGATATTGCGCGTTTCACTTGGCAACCCACGCAGCCACTTTTCCTTAATACATGCCTCGTCCACCGTGTCGTGTTTAACTAAACTTCGCTACTTTGGCAATAGCTGCCGTGGCTTGAGTTCACTCAACTCCGGTTCACTCAGAAGCTTCGTGATGCGTTGAAAACCTGAGAGACCTGTCCTTCCGAGCACCGTTGTTTTAATTTCCCAGTACTTTATCTTCCCTGCTTTTAACTCGTCTATGTCGTGGAGATCCTTGGCGACGTGCGGCGGAAAGGTGGAGACAACGTGGAGATATTTGATGATTTTAGATCTAATGTCACGATATCCGAAAAGTGCCTCCAACTGACGAACCCAATGCTTTGTGTTGCTTTCGTGAATGATCGGTGGCGATGGTTACATTTTCAACTTGGTCATAGAGGACTGGGTGACAAGTATACATGGCAGAAAAGTGATACCAAATAAGCGCTATAGAACATGAAATATGCACAATTATGTGGAAATTGCTGTACGTACCGCAAAACTGAACGAACCTGGAAAGAAAAATTAGCAAGCGGCTAAACAAATTTTTGGTCGGGTCACCAGATATGGCAGAATCGTTCGGCCGCTATATATCAGGTTCGTCCAACCTCAAGAAAACGTCGAAAAAGGCGCATATTGGCGGGTTAGACGTTTATTGTCGGAAAGCACAATCTTGTTAGCTAAAGGCACCGTAAACCAGTTCTAGCTAGGGGAAGTAATAGTCGCCGGCCGCGACACACTAAACACTCTTCGAGGCGGAAAACCCCAAACCGAGTGAAGGCGCTTCGTCTGGATGTCACAAACCCACGGAGTTCCCGTGCTAACTGAAAAGCTTCCTAAGTTGCCTATGTACAGAATAAGCTTCTATTTTATTAATATACTATACAGACAAATAGGACAATCACCAGGTCACTAGTACCAGGGGATATTTTAGACCTATGTTTTTCTACACGCAATAAACCAGTGTTCCATATATATATATATATATATATATATATATATATATGGTTGGCGGCATCCTGTTTCGGATTTGCCTGTCACTGTGGCAAGCCACAGGACGCCTGTGCCTACAGAGGGACCATGGATGGATTGCGCTGCACCACCCACAGCTCCAACCACACCCCATATCCAGTGTAAACCCGAAGGAATAAGACCGGGAGGCATGCGGATGTGAACCAGGTTTCCTCAACGGAGCCGGCCCACACTCCTTCACAGGCAAACACAAGCACACTGTATTTGGGAATCAAGCGCACAAAAGGAGGTGGCTGGACCGTAGTTCGCTCCACACTGAGTGCATGGAACCACTCTTTGACCCTAACACGGCCACAAGGACCGTGCAATCTGTCCCCTCCAGCAACGACCAACTGTCTCCTGGAGCGAGTATGGACGAAGTAGTGGGTAATAGACAGGTAGGCACCTTGTCAACATGCACATCAAGCGCATCCACACCGGGGATATCAAACACCAGCCAAACACTTAAATGAGAGAAAGAAAAAGAGAAAAACTCGATTAATGCATAAGGAAACGGTGAAATAATCCTTAATTAAATAGCATATGTAATAAGTTGTTTACAAACAATTCCTAGCGAAGTGCACGAGGTCAGGAAATATAGTTCACGGAATGCCGCGAACACAAATATGCTACGGAAATCGAATACAATTGGCTTAGGCGATGTGTGCAAGTTAATGGAATAGAGTACAGGGAGATATCTATAGGAGAAAGAAAAGCATTAAGGTAAAAACTGTAAACCCACCACCTGAAATAAAGAGATTTAGCATGCAAGCAGGCGGTTAGTAAATCGAATTCAGCGTGCCTACAAACGCTGCGCCGGCTCGCCGTAATCCTCTGCAGGACCCGTCGTTGCTTCTGTAGTGGCCCCAAATGGCACAGCTCATGGCCCACTAGACATTTATATGAGAAAGAAAGGCATTAGGACAGAACCGAAAACCCACCACCTGAAATAAAGAGACTTAGCATGCAAGCATGCGGTTAGTAAATCGAATTCAGCGTGCCTACAAACGCTGCGCCGGTGCTGCCTACGTTCACTGCGGGACCCGTCGTCGCTTCGGCAGTGGTCCCGGGTGACCTCTCTCATGGCTCACTAGGCCTGCCTGACTAAGGCACTTGTGACCGCATGTTCTACAGCACAATGCGCTCGATGTCGATGGAGTACAATTCATTGGTGCTTGCCGCTTCCGCACTTGACGCTTCTTCTCTGCATGCCTGAGGGCTTTCTCCCGCACTTCAGCAACTGCCTTCGTGATTAGATCGTGCCATGCACGCCGATCAACCGCCTTCGATTCCCATGATCTGCAATCAAGATTAGAACGTGTGAGGCTCACTTTAATCATGTCCTGTTAACGTAACTTTGGTTTCCCCATGTGCCGCTTCCCAATACTCAGCTGACCGTATATATATATATATATATATATATATATATATATATATATATATATATATATATATATATATATATATATATGGTTGGCGGCATCCGGTTTCGGATTTCTCGGTCACTGTGGCCAACCACAGTACGCCTGCGCCTACAGAGGGACCATGATAGCTTGTACTGCACCACCCACAGCTCCAAGCACACACCCCATATCCAGTGTAAACACGAATGAATAAGACCGGGGTGCATGTAGATGGGATCCACGTTTCATCAACAGAGCTGGCCAACCCTCCTTCACAAGCAAACATAAACCCGCTGTATTTATGGAATAAAGCGCACACAAGACGGTGACTGACCGTAGTCCGCTCCACACTGAGTGCATGGAACGGCTGTTTGAGCCTAGCACGGTCACAAGGACCGCGCACCCATTCCACCCCAGCAACGACCAACTGTCTCCTTGAGCCTTTATGAACGAGGTAGTGGGTAATAGACAGGTAAGCACATTGTCGACATGCACATCAAGCGCAGCCACACCGGAAACGCAAGCTACAGCAAAGTACTTATGTGAAAGCAATTAAAATAAATCAAGTAATGCATAAGGAAACGGTTACATGAATCTTATATTAATGTGCATATGAAATAAGTTGTCTAGAAACGAATCCTAAATCAGTTCACGAAGTTGTAAATTATATTTTACGGAAAGGCCAGAAACACGAAAATATAATCGAAATTAACTACAATTGGTTTCAGCGACCTGTTCAAGTTTACAGAAGTTAGGTAGACGTTTAGATGAGAAAGAAAAGCATTAGGACAAAAGTGAAAACCCACCACCTGAAATAAATCGACTTAGCATGCAAGCACGCGGTTAGTAAATCGAATTCAGCGTGCCTACAAACGCTGCGCCGGTTCTGCTTACATTCTCTGCATGAGATGTCGTCGCTTCGGTAGTGGTCCCGAGTGGCCTCGCCCATGGCTCACTAGGCCTGCCTGACCCAGGCACTCGCAACCGCATGTGTTACAGCATCATGCGCTCGATGTCCATGAAGTACAACCATCGGTGCTTGCAGCTCCTTCGCTATATGCATGAGGTCTTTCTCCTGCACTTCGGCAACTGCCTCCGTGATTAGATCGCGTCATGTATGCCGATCAACCGCCTTCGATTCCCATGACCTGCAATTAAACTTAGAATAGAAGTGGCTCACTTTGATGATGTCCTGGATACGTAAATTTGGTTTCCCCACATGTAGCTTTCTAATACTCCGCTGACCAAATAAGGAAGCAGGCACTTGTCGTACAGAAAGTCAACTACCTGATCAGCTGTAACCGCGCCTGTGGGATCAAAGTGGAACCTTTTAACAAAAGCTGGTGTCGCTTTTGCCAAGTTCCACGACCTGTGGTATCGGTTTTACATCACTTTTGCTTTTACGGGCGGAGATTGCAATGCAGTCATAGGTTCAACCCTCCTGTAGAGTTTTAAAACGTGGCCAGTTTGATCGGAAGACATGTAGAGGCTAGTCACCTTTACCCACCGCTGCATCCGCAGTTTAGCTCACGTCTGGTGGGAACACCAATTAAGCAATGAGCATGTTCGGCATCTTGTATTTGGTGCAGGAAAATGAAGTAAACCGCCCCGCGGCGTTATTCCACATAACAGGCTTTGATGGCCGGGCGACATATGGCGCATGCTTGCACACTGACTCCCGTGCCAGGGGTTGTTTGCGCTCCGAGGATGTGGGTGGAATAAGTGGAGGAGAGGTCAAGCGATGACTTGATCGAAAGGAATGAGGACCCACGCTTCAAAGTTGACGTCTGTTCATGTCTCCTAACTGCCAGCCTTGGGTTTTATGGATGATAAACACACCCCACCCACCCCGTTCATCATCTTCTTCCAACCACGGTGTCTCTTTATTGAAGCATAATATGTTACTAAGCAGTGGCACCAGCTGTTTTTATATTCCATAACGTTTAGTACTTCGCTTTTTCATGTATTTTTCCTTTTGCATTGCAGCAACATAGTTGAACCATTTTTTATTTTCGGTTAATGGGTCATAAAGTTGGCTTCCGTAGGACTAGAAATACTAGTCCGAGTCGGTGCGCAAAAGTAAGCGCGGATATCAGAAGGCCATTGGTGTCAGCCAAAGTGGACTGTATTCAGTGGGCTGCAAGAAGACGCGGACGGATGAAGCAAGGCAGGAGGTACAAGTTAGTGGGTGAACTTATAGGGCGGTCGAGGGTCGAGACCGTTGGCAGTAAGATTAAAACAAGAAAGAATAATGTATCATTGGTCAACAATTAAATAGTACCTAAAAATAGCCGTGATCTTGTTGGGCGCTACAGAGCTCCCGCTAGAAGGCTGAACATTGAAAGCCTGTGATAAAAAATGACGGGTGTATCGAGATCCGTAAGGCAAAATCGTACTGGATAAGACGGAACGTTCGTGTCAAGGGGGTTTGCCAGAAGTCGGAGTCCAGTGTGCCGCTTGTGTTTTATTAGTTATTGATTGCAGGGCGGGGTGCATTTCGACGAGCCGCTGGAGCGGGCTTGTCGGACTATAAAAGCTAGCTAGCCCAGAAAATGGCGGACAGAACCACAAACTCCGCTACTGCCAAACGGTGCGTTTGGAAATGATCTCTTTTCGCGCCTCACCGCGCCTCACGCCAAAAGGATCCTCGTCCCACAGAGAAACGATCATCGTCCCACGAAGAAGCCATCCTGGTCCCGCGAAGAAGCGACACCCGAACCGCGGAGGTACGACCAGCTTGCGTGTCAGTCCTCGAAAACATTGTTTTTGTAAACCAGTCGATCGAAGGGAAGGGTCGGGGCATGTAGAGCCGAGCATAGAAAACATGCGTAGAAAACACCAGAAAAATCGGACGGCTGACCTGTGGGTTTAAATATTTTGGTATTGAATAATTTTAGCGAATGGTTTTTTGTAGGTTTTTGAGGTGTTTGTTCGGTTTCAAAACATTAATCGATCAAAAACGGGGCAAATATACAATATCTACAAAGCTAAACGAATTTACACCGTATAAAGTCGGAGAAACGAACCTGCTTACGCACTCCTGACCACGGCGGTTGGGCGTGGGAGGCGGTGGGCTAGGTTCGGGAGATGTCGGGTTGGCTGGAGCTTGTAGACCAAGATCGGGGTCCGGCTGAACTGCAGTAAGACTCTGCAAGCTGGTGCGTTGTTGTGAGGTCACACGAAGCACTAATAGACAAAGCAGGCGAGGTGGTTTCTTCAATAAAGGCGGGTTTTAGACGGTCGATGGTGACGACCACGTCGACCACCACGGTCAACAGTGTACGTATTATTCGCACGGTGTAGCACTTTAAATGGTCCTGTGTACAGCGACTGAAATGTGGCTGTAGAACGCCGTCTGCGCGCAGGACGTATGCTCACGTAGGCAGCTTCACAGGCACGCACACTGGTGGCTTCTGCGATCGAGGATCGAGTGGACGTAGCTCACGCGTCTGGTGAGCCAATCGATTGATGTACGTTCCGTAGTCTAAAGCGGAAGCGGACAGTGCTGGAGTTACCAGCTGTCCGGTCAACCGCAGTGGGTAACCGTAGACTGTCTGCGCTGGTATTGCAAGGAAATCGGTTTTAAGCGTGTTTCCTAAGCCTAGGAGGACGAGGGGAAGTATTTCAGACCATGAAGGAACTGCGTGCGCACGTAGCGCTGCCTTCAACTGGAGGTGAAAATGCTCCACCAGGCCGTTAGCGGCTGGATGATAGGTCGTCGTCTGGACGTGGCGGCATCCAAAATCCTTAAGCAACGTAGAAACTGTCGAGGAGAAATGTGCCCCTCGATTGGTGGCAACGAGGGCGGAACAGACGTATTGAGCTCCACAGCGCTCCATACTAGCTTCCGCTACCGTTTCCAAGGAGCAATTTGGGATGGGGAAGGCCTCAGGTTGTCTAGTAACTCGATCGATACAGGTCAGTAGATACACCGAGCCATTCGAAGGCGGCAGAGTACCCACAAGGTCGACCTGCGCGTAGTGAAAACGTGCGTCTGGCGTCGGAAAAGTGCATTATGGGCTTCTCGTGTGTTTGTGCAGCTTCGCGCGTTGACACGGAAGGAAAGCAAGTGCGCATGTACGAACGTCCCGATTTTTATTGTGCTAAACGAAACGTGCAGTTACGAGTTTAGCTGATGCACGAACATCTGGGTTAGACAAGGCGTGCAACGTGTCAAACACAGTCTGCCGAAACTCGCGTAGCACGACTGGGCGCGGTGTACCCAACGATAAATGGCAAAGGAGAGTACTGTTTGATGATGTCCGCGGAACGGGCCATGTGTCCAGTGGGGGATAATTGCGTGGTAGGTCAACCCCATGATCGTTGACTTGCGCAATGGCCATGGCCGCCAATTCGATAGCAGTGCCGGCGTCAGCGGAGATAGCTTGGAGGCGGGAAGGTGCATCGGCGACAGCGTCGCGCACACCTGAGACAGGCCGTATATTGGTTGTAAACTGAGCGATGTAGCCAGGGGTGCGACGCTGCAAGAACGTACCGGTCGGTAGTCTTGCCGAGCAGTAAGTTAAGGGATGGTGGTCTGTGAAGACGGCAAAGGAGTGGCCAACAAAGAGGGGTCGAAAGTGATGTGTCGCTAGATATATGGTTAGTAATTCTCTAACAAACGTGCTGTAGCGAGCTTCGGTAGGTTGTAAGCTTTTGGATCGAAACGCCAAGTGTTGCCACCGGTCAGATACTCTTTTTACAAAACAGCCTCAACTGCCACTTCCGAGGTCACAGTACTGAGGGACCGTGGGGCGGCCGGATCGTCTGAGTTATAGAAGCTACATTGGAGATAGTCTTTTTCAGTCACCTGAAAGCAGCGCGTGCTGCGGCAGGAAATTCGAAGTTGAGTTTCCCTCGGAGAAGGTCCGTATGGGGTTTCATCAACAACGCGCAAGTTGGTACGAATCATCGGTAACGGTTACCAAGCCCATTAAAATCCCAAAGCTGTTTTAAAGCATGAGGCTCACGCTATTCGATTATGGTTTAAATTTTCTTCTACCGTGACACGACGCCTGCATTGGAGATACGCTGGCCGAGGAAGTAGACTGAATCGACACAAAACGAACACTTTGCTGCGTTGGTCGTCACCCCGCACTGACATAAACCATCAAAAGATGTTCGTACTTGGCGCATGTGCTCTTCTCGTGAAGCGCTCGCGGTTAAAATGTCGTCAAGATAAGCGTAAGCGGTCTAAGCCGCGACAAACTTGGTGGATGAAGCGCTGAAACGTTTGTGCGACATTCTTTAGGCGAAATGGCAATTGCAGAAACCCAACCAACCGAAATAGAGTCATCACGGCAGTTTTAGCGATGTCCGCTTCGGCTACAGGAATTTAGTTGTATGCGTGTACCAAGTCGATTTCGCTGAAGATATCTTTATCCGCCATGCTGGCGGTGAGATCCACTATATGTTGGATAGGATAGCGATCGGGCATGGCAAGCGTATTCAAGGATTAATAGTCGCCACAAGGACGCCAGTCATCCATGACTTCTGCGGGACTATATGCAGAGGTGACGCCTATGGATATTTGGATGGTTTGGCGATACCTAGCTGAAGCATGTTGTCGAATTCAGTTCGTGCTGCACGTCGTGTGTCAGGGCCAGTCGTCTTGGTCGTGCGCTAACTAGCTGACCAGGCTTGACTAGGTAGTGAGCGACCTCTGTCGTGACCGGCGGAACTCTGCAGCTAGTCGTACCAGTCGTGGGTATTAAGACAGTAGGTTTGCATAATCTGATTGTACATCGGCGATACGAAAAACGGGACTGAGTATCGGGCGTCCGTAAGAAGTTCTTCGACTCCTAGTTTAGTACGGACGTCTAAAGACTGTGGCAACGCGTTAACAAGCTACCCAAAACGGCGGCGGAAGTTGATTCCGATAATTGCGAATGGTACAGACGCGACCGTGGAAACCCACTAAAAACTCCGCGAAGCTTGAGTTTCAAGCTCATCATGAGCTAACAGAATGGTTAGCGGAAAACCGTTGGACGCACGCAGGTGGTACATTGACGCTGAGCGCTTGCCGTTTGCGTTCGCTGGGATGACGCTAACATTCGCTCCCTTGTTCATGAGGAACGTGATGGAAGAACGTCGATCCTTAATGTAAAACGGGCGATTTGCTTGGTTATTGACGGATATATTGTTTGGGCTATTTTAAGGGCTATTTGCCTTGTCTGAAACGGATGAATCGTGCTTAATGTGGGGGGCTCGACAACATCTAGCTCTTCCACTTAATTGGCGGTGATGCCAACGTATACCCCCGACAGGTTTGGTAGTATCTGTCTGAGAATGTGCAGAGAAACGGTTGCGCATTCGTTCCGAACGTGGCGTATTCAGTAGAGGCACAGGCGAGCTGCCATGAACGGTAGTTAAGACGTGATAAGCGTTTGACCGCGGCACACGCCGCTTCGAAGCCTTCAGTGCTGCTATCCTGCTGCGAAGTAGCGCAATTTCTTCGGCTTTAGGGTCAGATCGGTCTGCCGAAGGGGGGAAAATATAGGATTTGGTTTTCATCGCTGAGCATATATCACAGGAGCCACTAATCGTCCGCTGCGAAACACGTTCAGATGCAGCGTCTGTCTTCCTAGCTAATTCTTTCAATGTCGTATCGAGAAACATGGACAGCATTACCGGCAATGCCTCTGGGAGACGTGTAAACCACAGCTCCTTTATCCCTTCTGCGCTCAAGCATAAGGGGCCATCAATGCGCTGAAGTACGCGGAGCGACGCCGGCGGCTTGCGATCTCCAAGCTTGAGACCATTGAGCTGTTGAAATCAAACTCGTGCGCTGGGCTATAACTCTTTTATGGTCGCTTGCTTCATCGTGCCGTACTCTGCCGCATTCAATGGGCAGCGTAGAATGACCTCAACTAGCGTCACAACCGACGAAGGAAGGCGTGGGACGAGTTGATTGTACCCCCGACGGTCCGCCGTAATGCCCTTATTTTCTAGTTTGCTCCCGAATATCGTAAACCAAACCTCTGGGCTGTGTTCCACGAAACATAAAACAGGCAAATTAAGCATGTTTACACTGCGAACCGACTCAGCTACCACTTTCGACATGTGAATGGAAAAGATAAAGGGTGAAGAAAAACACGACAAAGTACTAAACTTAGCAATAAACAAATGAATACAGGTATATGATCGAGAAAAAGGAACAAAATCATCAAAAAATACAAACGGGGAAATTGTTGAATTTGTGCGTGCGAATCGGGGTCACCAATGTGCAGGACTAGTAAATACTCCGACCGGGACACTCACACCTAAGTTTTGCCTAGCGGCGAGTTTGGTTCGGTAACCATTCTAGGCCAACTGGAGAGTTTGCCATTAGGTGGCGGTTTGTATATATAGTATGCACCTGTTAAGTCGGTGTATGTTTTGTATTGATGTAGGTTAATGTGGTTAGCATAGATAGTTGTTGTGGTAGACCACAGGAGTATTGGAAAGCACTTGGCGCCAAATTATTAACCGTCCCCAGGGTGGAGTATTCTGAGAGATTATATCTGTTTGTGCGTACGTATTATCGGAAATTTGAGGGGTTGAGTCCGAGGTAAATAACTTGCAATTTGGAACTGCCACTGCTTTCTAAAAGCGTACAGTTGTGACTCGGCAGCCTTATGAACAGCAAACTAATAAATAAATAAATCGTTTAGTATCGACAAAGCTAGGCACGCCTTCTGGGCATGATCAGCATATTGCAAGATTTTGCATGCTAACAGAATTAGCAACACCAAAAGCGGGAGTAGTAAAGTTGGAGACGGTAGTGTGGGTCCGCAGGGCCCAAAGGTTGTACGAAGTCTATGACCACAGAATGCTAGATGTAGAGATAAGAATCAGATCACTAATGTGGAGTGTTGATGAGGAAGCAGTTGCCAGCGGAGTAGCAATACCAGTACGGGCAGTATCCTTGTGTTCATGATAGGCGTAGCCACGTTCGTTGGAAACAGTACGTTGCTATTCTCACTTATAATAACTGCTACACAGTTAAAGGGCGCTGGACTGCAAGGCGCATTTATCTTTCAAGTTGAAGGGTGTATGTTACGCATGAGGGGAATTGCATTCGTGTCATTGTCATGAAGCTATGGCTATATCCACAATACAGGTGGCAGATGGGGCCAATGATAAAGAGGTGTTTTCCTTGATGTCGGTGTTCAAAAGTGGTAGGGCAATATGCAAGTAACCATCAATAGCACACGGACTGACGACGAACGCGGATGATCTGAGGATGCTAAGAAGGTGACATGGGAAGCGGAAAACAGGGGAAGTGGGCGACGTGACAATCGTGTGAGCGACACTGCGTTTGCCGGGTGGTGAAAGAGGGCAAGGGGGTGTGAGATTTGTTCTTCAAGCCACCGTTTATGGAGACTATGGCGGGACGATACTGCGAAGTAATTCTGGCGGACGCGACGCACCGTGAATTATGGGGATATATTTGATGGCACTGCGCGCTGGTACATGTAACTGGTGTGGCGCATTTTTCTATGCGTTGCTGCCGAATGAGAAGTACCACAGCTACCGGCAAGCTGTGGAAGCGCTGAATGAGATGCAACCATGCATAGAAGCTGTACGTACACTTGCAATGGATAAATGCATGGCCCAGCTGCGGGCGATGATTTTGGCTTAGCCTAACGCGTCGGTGGTGTATGGCCGTTTCCACGTGCTGAGGGATAGGTCCCTCCCGGGTACTCGTCTTTCGGGAACGATTTCAGCAGACAGAAGCAATCTACGTCACTGTGTACATGACTCGGTCTATACGCGTGAGGCGGTGCAATTCGACAAACTGCTGGGGGCGACAGCGGCGAAGAAGGCGGAATGTTATAGTAATTTACAACAAACGTGGCTGCTATATACCTAGTCCTGGACTGCTCAACGGATGCGGGAGGTGTGTTTATACGGTTGGGCTACAACAAACCGGGTTGAAAATGAGAACAAGCTTCTGGAGTGGCTGCTAACCGAGCAGTCTTCCCTGCATTCTCTGTTTATGGTGGTGCTTGATCGTGTAAACACTGATTCAGGAGAGGATGTAAGCTCTTGGGAGACATAGTGCGTCACCTTACATACCACTACCAAGATCGTCCCTGACGGCACCGAGTTTGGCTCGTTTTCTTCCTTTTGCTCGCAAGCAATGTATGAAGCATCGGAGGAACGCACGTATAACCGCTGTCCAGGCTGTTGGTCCGCGAAGGTTGGTTCGTTGTGCTCGTGGTACGGCTACCCGATCCTACGCTGTGACCATGGAGTCCTGCGACTGCGAATTTCATCATCAGTGGCGTAGGCCGTATGCTCATATGTGTCACCTAACCGCTAGGCTAGGTACCGGCATGTGGGCACTTTGGGTTATTTGCCGATTGCAGGTTCGGACACAGGATGCAGCGGACCCTGCGTCCAATGTTTCAGTGTGGCGTAATATAACCATTCTTGAGACGGCCCATGTGCTGGACGGCAGGCATGTAGGACGGGCATCAAAATTGCGATTGGCAAAGGAGGTTCTTTTGGACTTTAAAACACACTTGTGCAACTACGGCACATCGCGAGTTCAAATGTTGCGAGGTCTGAAACGGCCGTCGGAGGATTTGGGTAGTGAATGCAATGTGACGCTGTACTGTACCACTCAACGGTGCACGGATCCGGTGCGGCTAGACAGTGATGTTGAACATCAGCGATTGTTTGGCAACCGGGACAATACTGCTACGGAGAGGGTTCATCCCGTATTTTAGCCTTGCTTGCCTAGTACTAGCGGTGTACCCATCACAAAGAACGACGGAACTGCCAACGATGAAGGTGTTTTAAAACGTTGGAAGCAGGACGTCAGTGGCTCGCTGTTCTTAGGTTCCCGCAAACGCAAGTCTCCCATGACGTTACGTGTTACGGTGGTACCGCCGGCATCATCCATGGCACAGGGATTGACCTTTCGTCACCTGAGCACCACGACTTCGGCGGCTTATCGCCCTTTCGTTAACAAGCGTAGACGTCGGAATCCCTCCGCCAAACCCCCCGAAACGGACGTTTGTGAGGTATGTGCTGGAGGAGATAATGCTTCGGATACTGGTGACGTTCAATGGGTTTTGTGATGGCCGTGGAGGTTGATTCCGCCAATCCTGCTTGGGGTATTCGGGTGAAGGAGGCTTCAAGCGTTTCCCACGTGAGGGATAAGTGTACTTCTTGAAACCTGACGCCTGCTTTCAACGTAAGGTCATTGAAAGGTAAGCGTACAAAGAGGTAGTACGGTGACGTCTTCACTGCTAAAACATGGTACACCACGCAAGCGCATCTGTGAGCTAAATGAGCCTGGGCTTCCAACATGACACCGCGGCTAATGCTTGTTAGTGTACTGTACACCTCCAAGTTTAGGGGTACTGCAAGTCGCTCATTGTTCAACATTTCATAAGGTCAGATGGTTTCCACGTATGAGTGAATTAACGATTACTTACCGTGTTACCTGATCCACAAAGTTAACGCAAGGCATCACGGTTCCGAGCAGGTACGTGTCATTTGAAGTGCCTAAAGTGTGCTTTAGGTCTGGCTCATCAGTATGAATGACTAGCATCGCGTAACAAATTTATCGCCACAGGTATATTAGAGATCATGGTAAGAATGTGGATCTGCTCTCCTTTAATCATCGTACGTCGTATTAGACATTTGTGTTCCACCGGTTGACAACATCGTCAGCTATTGCTGGTCCTAATTTCCAGCAGGCACACGACATCGTAAACTTTGGGTAGCTTCCGTGTTTATCCTACTTAACGGGCAATGGTGAGTTCGTTTTCATTTTATTGTTGGTACGCTGGATTTTTGCTATATGCAATGCCTTACCGATGCCAGTAACTTAATAAGTGCGACCTGCTGTACTATAGAGATCGTATGAATAGCACTGCGCCGTATTTTCGTATGCAGTTCATGGTACCGGACACCCCGGTGCCATCGGACAACAACAAGGCTTCGCAACAGAGTTTCCTGGATAGGACATTTTGACGAGGTTGCTAGGTTATTCTAATCCGGTCTCTAAAAGCAAATGGGGCATGCAGATGCATTCCTATTTGATTCGTTAGTAGTAATTAATATACCCCCGCTGCGGAGCCATCATAGGCTTCGTAGCCGCCCGTATTTAAGGACTATGCCTCTATCCATTGCGGATATGCTCGGGCCGGTAACGGCAACAATGCTCTGCGACCAATATAGCGTTAATAAAAACAAGCATATAAGGCCTACGCGGCGAGTACCTGAGGCTTCCCTAGTTCCTATATTGATGCAAATAGGTTCATAAGTTGATAGGATTGAAGCGAGCAGAAGGAGAAATCCTTCTTCAGCTCCATCGCTTCCCGATCATTGCGTGGAGGCTGCGATTCGATGTTAAGCGGTAATCCACAAGGGACCGTGACAGCTATAGTGGAAGATGCAAGGACCCATCGTACTCAAAAGATAGGAACCTAACATTCGCCTGGGACGTTCCTCAGTCTGGACACCAACAACGTGCTTCGGTGCGTCGTTCCAATCGTTGACTACGCGAGTTGATAGAGCGAGAGCCGGATGAACCTAGAGCCTTCTGGGTTTAAACATTTTCCAGTTGTGGCCTCGAGTTGAACTGTTTGCATTGAATTGCAAGCACGCCAGCAGCTCCGTCCTCAATTCCTCGCTCAGTATGCGCCTGGTGAAAAGCAGGTCACCTCGACGTCGGAGATAATCCAGGGAGAACAGTTTCATCTGCCGAAGTCTCAGGGGATGAGGCGAGTCTCGTACCTCCCAGTTGTGTTTCGATCCCCGCCGTTGGACCTACTCAGTGAGGTCCCATTCGAACTTGGTGGGAGGGAAGGCGGCAGGTAATCCGTATTCGAAGATGGGGCGGACACGGGAAGTAAACAATAGTCGGAAGGTATCCGGGGTCAAACGCGGGAAGGCTCTTCGTGGGGCAAGGGACATCCCGTTAGCAGCGGCAATCCTTCGTAACGTGTCCTGTGTAATCCGTAGATCTGGTGACCCCAACACGCCGAGGTCTTTTTTAAGGTTTGAGGTCTGAGCAACGCCATGCCAAAGTGGTAAGTCTAGAAAGGCTCAGGAGCACCAGTGGGGAGGACAGAGCGTTTATCGCGGTGTGTGGGCACTCTCCACTTAACTGGCCACTAATGTAACGTTTGAAGTGTGGCATATGATCGGTCCGCATGGTCAAGACAGGATACCATTATCCACAATTTCAAGTCGTCAGCGTAAGTCAAGCAATGCAACTGAAGTTCCGCTGGGAGGTCATTGATGAAGACCTTGAAACTTTCTGAGTCCAACACCGATCCATATAGGACACCGTTAGTCATGAGCAAAGGAGTGGAGTAAGTATAGTTTACGTCGGCTCGCATTGTCCAGTCATCCAAAAAATCAGCGATCCAAGGGAGAACGTTCTCAGAAACACCGATTAATCATAGGTTATAAAGGAGCCTTACATGAGGATACTTGTTAAAATTCTTGCTGAAGTCGATAAAGATAACATATAGACGTTTCCAAGCGTCTAATGTTTTCGCCCTTCTTTCACGGGCCATAAGCAGATTCGAAAAACATGAGCGCGCTCGCCGAAAACCATGCTGCGCATAAGAGATGAGGTTTAGGTTCGCGTGGTGGAGCAGACTTGCCCGCTTGAGAATCTTCTCCATTACCTTGCACAATAATGACGTTAAACAGAGGAGTCGATAACTGGCAGGGTTTTGACGATCCCCTCCTTGTGTATGGGTTTAACAACCCCCACTTTCCAAGCTAACGGGGGCCGTCCAACATCGAGAGAACGTCGAAATACCCCGCAAACAGCAGCGGCAACGTAACCGGCCACAGTCTTGAGGAACGGCGGATGCAACCCATCAGGACCCGGCGAAGAGTTCGGATCTAATTCACGAATGTCCTTGGCACCGACATCAGCGCTCATTTCTATATGCACCACAGAAGAATGGAGTATTGGCACCGCGTCGCTGGGAAACGGCGTCTCCATCTAGTAAACAGACGAATATTGCATAGCTAAGAGACTGGCTTTCGCAACGTCATCGTCAAGTAAACCCCCATGCCCAAATATCCTTGGACGCACTTACACTAAATGAAGGCCATTCATGTAGGCTTGTGCAGTCGATAACAGAAGTGTACCTGTAGCCCTTAATTAGATTTCTTGTGGACCATACTAAGGCTTACTAAGCGCCATTACTTTATCGCGGTGAAGCCAAAAAGGGATGCCTGGTTAATGACCTTAATGAAGCCAATGCTACGGAACCTCTGATACGTTTTCATGCATCGCTCATGCAACCAACCGCAGTCAAAGAATGGAGTGCGGTTGGGTGCAAAAACAACTGCCACCTGCGTGTCAAGCAAATGGCATTACTATGCACCCGTCACGTTTGCAGGATCATAAAGCTACATATAGTCCTGCGTATATATAGGATACTTTTATGGAAACATGTCAACCATGTTAATTGATTTCCTTCCTTATTCGTTTGCCACCCTATTCTTCTTTATGCTACCCATAGCTTCTGCATATACTGCATCTGATAAATTTTCCTCAGCATTGTTTATAATAACCATACGATGTTGTTCATGCTCTGCCTAACCAACCTATTCTACTCCTGTTGCTTCGAGAGGTACAATTACAGACACAGGTTAGACTCCATGAAAACTGGCGGGCATATAATTAGTCATGTACGCAATCACAAATGGAAAAAGGCAAATATTTATCTGAATTGAAAAGAAGGTATAGTTTGGTCCACTGGCGTCCAGTTACGGGCAATTGCATTGGGCAATCTCAGCGGGGACTAATAACATGTCGCCCTGTTACATTGCATAATGCTGATTATCAGTGCTTACTTAATAGGTGTACAAAGGTCTTCCGAGGTAAGAATATGAGCATTGATAGATTGAAGGAGGAACCACTCTGTTTCGCATCGGGTAAAATGTGCAAACTTCGAGATGCATATATTTGTAAATAAATACTGCATTCACTTTCATACAGCGTTACGTATACATAACCTCAACAGTTCAACATTTTAATAGTGTATGGTGGGATAAAAAGCAATAACTTTACAAGACCCGCAAGATGGCAAATGGAAGAAAACAAAAGTTTCAGGTGTGACACAAAAATATCAATAAGTTAGACACTGCAGTTTGTCATACCGTTATATAATGTGTATCATGTAAGTGCAAGTCCAATAGGATTTTGAATGTCTCGATGTTTGGTGCGTTCACCACATGCGATGGCAGTGCCTTCCAGTGCGGACAGACACTAAGAGAGTAAAAAAACTTTCTACAATCTAAACGGGAATATTGAGTCACAAGTTTTAGTGCATGGCCACGGCATCGTTTGTCGGCAGATAATGTTAACAGCAACTTACACGGATGGTCCTCCTCTCTTAGTATCCGGTAAGTGAGGATCAGATCACCGCGAAGTCGTCGGTATTCTAAGGAGTACAGACCGATCGAACGAAGGCGTAGTTCATAACTAAGGCCCGATAGACCACGTGTTGCCTTAGTGGCTCTTCTTTGTGGTTGCTCCAGGAGACGAATGTCCCGTTTTAACCACGGACGCCATGCCTGCACCGCATACGCGAGGTGGGGACAAATGTAAGCGTTAATCAATAATGGCACGAGTTGCCGCTCGAAGGTACCGAGCGCTCGCCTCAAAAGCCTCAAGTTTAAGTTCGCTATGTTAGCTGCCTTTGAACATTGGAGCGAAGTACCCTGATCTTCTTGCACGATGACCCCTAAGTCTCTTTCGTTGCTCACCTGTTTTATAACGCGCTGCCCCAGGTGATATGTGTTGCTGCAGTTACTGAGCAGCGACAACAGGTGACACTTTTCGAGGTTCAGGGGTAGTTGGTTGTTTACTGCCCATTCGTGAATCCGGTTCAGGTCATCCTGCAGATAGACAGGGTCAGGTGTTGACTGAATAGCTCGCCACATCTTAGCATCGTCGGCGAATATTTGCATAGGTGATTGAATGTTGGCAGGGAGGTCGTTGATATAGACTAAAAAGAGTAACGGGCCGAGAGCTGATCCTTACGGTACGCCGCTAGTGACGCATAGGCTATCGGAGTCGGTGTTGGCGATCCTTACCTCGATTCTTCTGTCGTATAAGTAACTTTCCAACCATGTGAGCAAGGATCCGTGGATACCATGGGCCGCAAGCTTTCGGAGAAGTGCTGGGTGATTGACTCTGTCGAATGCCTTAGAAAAGTCTAAGTAAATCACATCTACGGGAACTCCCTCGTCAGCAGCCCTGGTCCATGAGTCCCGAGCAAGTAGTAGATTGGTGAGGCAAGATCGTCCGCGTCTGAATCCATGTTGGAGGTTGGAGATGATTTGTAGACTTTCAAAATATCTCACCATTTCATCAGCGATTATAGACTCTATCAGTTTTGATAGAACAGGAAGAAGAGTAATAGGTCGGTAGTTGGCAGGATCTGACCGCTTACCTCCCTTGTACATCGGAAGGATAAGTCCACGTTTCCACTCAGACGGAAGTGTATGAGAATCAAAGAGAAACTGGAAAAAGTTGCAAGGTGGACTGCCATGGTGAGTGCAAGGGTTTTAAGTACTTTCGGACAGATGTTGTCAATTCCCGGATCACTATTTTCCCTGAGCGACTGTACTTTCTTTGCCACAGATGTAGGGCTAAAGTTGACCGTGGATAAGCCGACGACATTTACTGGGATGTAGCAAGGCGATGGTTCCATGGTGTGTCTAGTCACCGAGACAAACTGCATGAGCAATGCGTTTGCGGTCTCCTCTTCAGTAACCGTTAGGTCATTGACCGTCTCTAGTGGTGGTATTCCCGTCTTAACCTTCCTTTTGTCATTCACATACAGGTAGAGCGGTTTGTGATTGCTAGTAAATTTGTGTACCATAGTTTCCTGCCATTCGTACTTGTCAGCTTTAAGGAGTGAAGTGCAGTAGTTTCTGACTGTTTTGTAATGATTCCACGTGATATCACTTGGACCTAGCAAATGACCCCTCCAAGCCTCGTCTCGCCTATGCAACCACTCACGTGTTCTACTCCGGATCCAGTTGTTGCTCCGTCGCGAAACTCGTAATGGTACGTCTTTTGAAGCTGATTGTAGGACCCAGTTTATCTTGCCTTTCAACACTTGCCAGGCATCATTCGCCGAAGTGAGCATCTGGAGGTCCCAGTCAACGGTTGTCGCTATAGTGTGAAGCTTGGAATAGTTGGTGATGAATCGTCGGGTTTCTGGTTCTTTGTCAACCAAACTGGCATAACACACATAATCAAACGTTAGAACTGAATGATCGCTACGACCTAGCGGGGGGTTGTATGAAACCGACTCAACCATTGACTCCTCATTAGTCAGGATTAAATCAAGTATTGAAGGCTTGTTTGAACCGCGGTGTCTGGTTGGTTGATCCACATGGTTATACAAAACTGCCATAGTCAAGAGCGCAAGGAGTTTTGATTTGAAGCAAGGCCCACTTGGGAACACAGATGCTATTGACGGTACATTGAAGTCACCCATTATTAGGTAGTGTGAGTACTTTTTCGACATAGCATATTGGAGAGCATTTAACAGAATATCATCGCTGTCGGCGGAGGAGTTCGGCGGCCTGTAGACAACTGCTATGAGGCAAGCATCATGTGTCTTCTTCTGAGGACAACCATCGGGACCGGATAGCTGCAGCCGGCAAAATAAGGCGTCGGGGATAATAAGGGAATGCTCAGTGAGAGCTTCACATTTCAAGTGATCTCGGTAGTAGATAGCAACGCCACCACCGCGAGATGGACGATCATTTCGAATGACTGACATTTCACTAAGTTCAATTTCTGGATCCAAAATCTCGTTTGAGAGCCAAGTTTCAGTTAATGCTATGATGTCCCAAGTTGCTGCTTCATGCCGATGGCGCAATTCCGGCAACTTGGAGTAAAGCCCTTGGGCGTTTGTGTAGCAGCATTGCATTTGTTGCCGCATTAGGAGGTGGGTTCGCTATGTCTGACCGGCACAAACAGTGCCGGTCTGCCTACGTTTTTTGACACGAGCGTTTGCACGCTTGGCTGGTCTATGGTCGAAAAAGCCAGGTCTGACTCAACTGTACCAGTGGTTTGTACTGCTTGCAGGAATGGTCTCTGTCGTACTTCTGGTGGTCCTAGCCTTCTGCTGTGGTACGACGCGTTAATTGCCATTGATGCCATCTCCGGCGTAGCCAGGGTAACTTTCAAACTTTTCGTCCCGCTCCCTTGATAGTTTGGGGAGGAAGCTAAGCGGCTGACGTCGAATGCCACAACATTCTGCATGCCATAGAGTTCTTTGATGTAGCGCCACTCATCAATATCGTGTTTTTGTCTTTCGCTGCTGTCGCCATGTTTCATTTCGGGCACACCATGAACCAACACCACTTTCTTCATTACATTTTGACGAGATGCGGTTGGGTCGGATTTTCGCTTTTGTCTTTCCTTAAATGGCATGTCTGGAAAAATGCGGGCACTGAGAGAAGAGTTCGGTAGACAGTGGCTTGCTAAGAGAACATCCTCCAAGTCCTTTGTGTTGCCAAATGTTACCCGCAGTAACCGAAGTTTCCCTACGTGAGTAGACGATGGGTTTCATGACAGACGTGTAAGACTAGTTGGGAGAACGTTTATTCCTAGTGCGCAGCTTATCTCTGTCCAACAATTTTGCTCTTCGGCTTGCTGACCTTTTAACGACTCGTTGGTGGGTTCTGGTACGTTTGAACATATGACTGTCATTGCTTGTTGGTTGCGTAGTAATTTAGTTTGTTGCATTTCTTTTTGGGTGGGGGTTTGTCGTGTGGGAGTGTTGGCCTTGTCTTGTGGGGAAGACAAGCCAAGGCTGCAGCAAGACTTCTCCTGTGCAACGACGTTATTCCCACAGTTTGTAATGTGCTGCTCAGCTAATAGCGATGATCGTGCAATTTGTGCATAACTCTTTACGCCTTGCGGTACAACAGAAGATTTTATAAAATTTTCAACTGGCTTGGCATCACAGTTGTTTATCGCTAATGGTGCTTGTTGTTCGCCGGAACGTGTAACATATTTAATGGATAACTTTAGTCTTTTGGTTGGTCTGGGGTTAGGGCTACTTAATACACTAAGCTGCAACTCGATTTCAGCAATTTTCCCTCCCAAAGCCTTGACCGATTCTTTCTGTTCAGATGACGCAGCAGCCAACATTTCACACCTCGCGTTGAGAGTTCGGATAATCTTGGCTATTGGGCTATCTGAACACGCATCACAGAACCACAAACTATTTGTTATTACGCTGCGGTTTCCACCAGGCTCTGAGTTCACGTCCACTTCGTCGTAAGAATTTGCACACAGAGCACGTGATTTTTGTGATGACAGTTCTCCGCTTACTTGAGCCATGGTTGACCTTCGTTGTTTTGTTCACGCTCGGACACGCTGATAAACTTCGCCTTCCTATGGCTTAGTGATTCGTATGCACTTTAAATCGCGCCGGTCGCACCGATGTGAGCTGCGTGAATTGACTAGTCCGGCTAGCGGTAACCGTCGCTGTCCGGGTTTGGTGGTGATGGGTCCTGGCGCAAGCGTGTATGGAATCACAAACACTTCGTGTGGTAGGGTGCACGAAGGAATATAGATGAAAGGACAAAATAGCCAGTATCTATGGTGTATGGTGGTGCACAGTACTAAGCTATATGTCACCTGATAGCTTTAGAAAAGCTCTGTGGAATGGTTTCTTAGATTCACTTTCTTAGATTCACCTTGAAAAAACAAGCTTACAAGCGTGGTTCTTAATGTACGAATTGCCGAAGACACCGGTTGGGATGAACTAGCGAGACGGAGGACTTGCTGCGCAAATATAAATCCCGTTCGATAGAACTCGGCGAGCCGAAACGAATGGGCGTATTTCCGAGAATGTAGCACAGAAAATGAACGGAAAAATCCAGGATTACCACAGAGCACAGAATTATGTGACCGTCCGTGACCTTGACATCAATAACTTGGCATCATTAATTGTCTCATGATATATATATATATAAGCGATTTCGGTTAATACTACTTACATTTATGTATACCTAATGCTATATATAAGTATATATAGCATGTGTTATCAAGTATTTATGCACTTTATGAAATCACATTCCGCCGTTGCGAGCATTAAGGCACAACACATTGACCAGAGGCCGACAAGCATTTTAAGTTCCCATTCCCTTAGGTCACTTACTTTACTGTTCCCCAAGGAATTCAGACATGCAACTGACACTCTGGCGTTACTTTTCCTATGCACTCACGCATTGCGTATCAAGTCCCTTAAGTAATATGTATGCGTATATGGCACAGTTACTTGCCTATTTGTGCCACATCCGTTTACCCAGTTAATTACATATTATTCTCACAGCCATTTCCGTTCTTCCCCACCTATTTCCCGGATCACGCTAACATTTCTGCCTAGAAGTTACGCAAACAACCTATTCACATAGAACTATGTGAAGTAGGCCGAATGGGCATTTCCCATTCACTTCAGGTGTATCGCTCTGCATCTACTTCCTTAAAAATGCGCTTCGTTATTTTCAGCTAGCGAAACACACCATTTACTTATCCTATAACGTAGGCCCAATTTAGACCCATTTGTGCAGTTTTAAAATCAGGGGACCTGATGCCAAAATGGTACTAAACTACAACGCTATAAAAGCCACAGGACACAGTTTACTCTCTACCTCCGCCACTAGTTTATTTATACTATATACAAATTAATTAACCACATATTAATATCTTACGCTGCCATTATAGTCCCGGCTGTGCCGGTTGAGCTTATCCCGCAAACCCGTTACCGCTATATGTGAGAGTCCAGCTGCGGCAAAACGGGAAGGTTGAAGCCATATGACACGCAAAATTAGTTACTGACCGCATAACTTGGGTGCGTCATTGTCAGAGATATGCAAAGGCAAACAACTAATATGCCATCATGTGAACAATGTATGAAAACTAATGCTTAATTGAAAGTATTTTGTGTTTTTGGAATGGCATAAGTTTTGGTTTTAATGAGTGGTTATGTAACGGCAACTAATGAGCGTAAATAAGGGAGGTGTAGGCTTTAACGGCACTAGTTTAGCGGGCGGTAATGGCAGACTCAGTGATGAAGATATTTATAGGAAATTTTCATGCAGTAAAAGATGTTGTGCTAATGTAGTAGCATAAAGCGAAGTCAAAAGACATGAGTAGGCAAGGAAATGCGGAATTTAGAAACTCCGTGTAGTAGTATAGTGTTTTGCCGTATGATATATTATACCGTAAATAACGGAGTTTACTTGCAGCCTTTTTAATAGTTTGAATGAGCATTTAAAATTAATTGGGTAGATAAATAAGCTGTAGAATGTACATAAGTATATATGCTAGCAAAGGCTGCTTGAAAGTTTGTCGTCGGACGACAGAGATAACGAGGCGATTATGTGTTTCGGTATACGTATTACATCAAACGGACTGCAAAAATATGCTGGTGGACAGTAATTAAAATATGTTGCCGGCTCCATTCATTGTCTTTAAGCAATACCAGAATGTGCCATACAGCTAACTGACTACTCACAGAAGCTGGCCGTTCTTAAGCATTAGTGGTTCCTGGCTCCGAAATTTGTCCTTGGGCTACGAGGACTGCCGTACCCCGTCCGACTACAGAGGATGAACCTTTTCCCCTAGACTATTGCCGACTTTATGGAGACCTTATCTATACCAGGCGTATACTACAAGGAGAACTGTGAAACTAGCTGAAGCAGTTGTTCAGCGAAGACTTGGCAGTTCGACTCGAGGTCACAGCTAGAAGCTGAATAAACTGAGGAAGTTCAAAGTCCGCTCAAATATTGCTCTTTACTTGAGTAATTAATGACTGGAACCGACTGCCGGACGCGATTGTCAGTGCGCAGTCAGAAGCGAGTTTCAAACGTTTGCTAGACATCTTCCTACTAAGTATTTCAGGATCCTGCGGGACCGATACTACATTCTGTGCTATGACACAGACACTTCTCATGCAATCCTTGAAAGATCTGGAAGCGAAGGAGTTGACACGGGACCTCCCTTCTGCTCTCTATCACTCAAGTAACTCAATGTCACGGCAATGTCATCGTATGCAATACAGCTGACTGACTACTCAAGTAAGCTGGCTGTCGGTAAGTATTAGATGTTCCCGACTCTACTTAAGATGTCACAGCGATGCTACCATATGAACTCGAGCTAACTGCTTCCTCATATAATCTGAACGCCGGTAATTATTAGATCTTGCCGGGCTACTATTAAGGGGTCACCGCCGTGCTACCATATGCAATATAGCTAACTGACTACTCGCATAAACTGGACGCCGGTAATTATTAGATGTTGCCTGCTCCACCTAAAACGTCACAGCCGTGCTACTATATGAGATAGAGCTAACTACTTACTCCCATAAGCTGCCTCCTACCCAGCAAAGGACGTTGCCGGCTTCACCGTATGTGTCACAGCAATACAGCGTCAAAGTAATACCAGAGTTAGGGTGAATGTTTCACAGCGGAAGGGTTACTGAGACCCATGCAAAATGGTCACGCTGATGTTGAGGACAGTATTTTGCTCCCGCATTCGGTCACCACCTAGTTGTGTTTAGTTTCACCTAAGATGCCTCTCGCAATCGAACTGCTGCCATCATCATCGGTTTACCTGTTTCTCTCCAACCATCGCATCCTTCGCTTAACTTTTGTTAACACGCTTTGTTATATTGGTCTTTTGACCCTGCACGTGCAGAACCTTCCTACCTAGTAGTTGTAGTCTGAGTCACACCAGCGACGTAATGTATAGAACGCGCTTGCAAATCATGTATACTAAATAAAATTACAAAAGTTTTAATGTATCATAGGCACCGGTGAGCGCCACCAGTCTGTGTTAGTGCTTCTTGCTTCACTGACGTCTCTCTGTTCGGTTGCCTCTTGATCGTTGCCTGTTTTTTCCCGAGATTCTCACAGTTACATCCGCCAAAACAAGAAGGTTTAGCAACTGGGCTTGGTCGACCCATCCTCAAACGCTTGGTCCTTTCCACGGGAAATGAATAACCCACACACCGTTTAAATGGAGCTTTTTCCGCCATTCTGGAGACGCTAACTTCAGGGGTCTAAACAACTGGGTTTAGCTCGCCTCGTACTCAGAGAGAACAATTTACTCACCTAGAATAATATATTTACATGGATCCCCCGTTCCGCAACCGAGGACAAACCACTCTGGCGTGATTGCCTTCACTGCCTCAAAGATTCCTATTCGCCAGTCACCTGGGGCTATCCTGATGACATTTCATGGACAGCGCTGCGCTCGTATATGTGGCTTTTCCGATAGCCTTTCACGGAATTTTTACTTGGCTATGGAGACAGTTACACATGCTTACGTTTGCTGGAATTCCGAATCATCTTAGCGGTGAATGGCATTTTTACCTGTTATGGACATATTCAGCCACAAGAAGCAACTTCACTCAACGACCCCAGGACAAGTCCAGCATGGATAGCTGGACACGGTCTGCGAGCCGAACAAGAATATAATAGAAAAGCTGGCCTATATTAACAATGTGATTACTCACCTGCTTCATTATCATTTGACTCTTCGGATCTTTTGCATCATTGACCGGCTTCAAGGACTGCTGCCGTATCAGTACTGAGCCATTCGGCCAACCAACGAAGAACTTTTGCTGTCAACCGACTGCGTATATTAGAGTGCAAAAGCGGTCTATACGATGCATAGCCGACTTACACCACTGTTCAACGGAAGCTACGGCAGTGTTCCAGGACGTGGTGGGCTTTCGCCTGGCAGGCGTTCTCCCTATAAAAACCACGAATGTTCGCTTAACAACAATGCAACGTGGCGAACGTGTCTCGCCACAAAATAAAGTCACAGCTACACATTTCACACTGACGCAGTCCTCAGCCTTCTACATCTAACCTGTGAAACTAATTTTACTATGAACCATGATTGATGGAACACAGTTCATCCTTATTTCGTAATGTTCGTTGGTTGCACCGAATCCTTGTTTGGGCTCCTGTGCTCACGAATCACAACTTGGCAAAATTACCCCCAACTTGCGTCTTGACGGACTTTTGCGCGCCACAGGGCCATAATGGTCCTTGGCCTGACTATTACATGATAATATGCTCACTCATATGAACTACATCTTTTCGTTTATACCTCGTTAAAATGAAATGTTTTAACATTCTAAAGAAGCTGTGCTTGTATGCATATTTGACCATGCCTTTACAGATGTGTCTCGTTCAACCGAGAATATGCCATTTATTTATTTACTTATTGGTTTGCCGCGTCAACACAGTGGATCACTGAGGTCTGGTCTACATTCCATGCAATGGCAATAGGGGTATGAAATAAATGCTGAACGTACCTGGTGAACAACGCCATTATGGGCGTTTCATGCATACACCTGCGAGGGGCGATGGACACGTGTATACAAGGTGAAAACGTGGTAAGATGTACGTGCATACGACGAGACGAAAGAGACTTGCCATTGCCCGTTTTACGCTATGGAAACTGAGCAGTCATGTTTATTGGCGGTACACTTAGCGTACGGTATATATGAACTGCCACTCAGAATGGGGTTCTGTTGTCAAACAAATAAACATTAAGTCATAATGGTCGTTCGTAGAGCCACCCACTAGTCTGTCATGCGGTATGTTCCAAGCGGTACCCGGCAGGTTTCAAGCAGCGTGAGTTACCATCCGGAGGGAAGTATGCCGCTACAGCACCAGAGGGTAGCCCTAAAAGAGCCGGTTTATCTTTCTCACGAGCACGCATTAGGGAAATTAGGTTGGGAAAAAGTTAACCCAAATGCAAAAGAGGCACTATAGTGTCTCTCGTCTCCGTTGTATGCCGCGCATACCTGATGAAGCCATCTGTTGCATTTGCAGCACACAATCCAGTGAACGAAGGCTCCGCCGTTTCTTGGGCCATCTTCGGTGTCGCAAATGATGGACGCGTTTTCGTTCTTGTTTGCAGGTTGCATAGTCCCTGCTCTGGCGCGTTTGTTCGAAGTTTTGTACACTGCAAAAGCGACAGTCGGGATGTGTCGGAAGTTCAGTCGGTGCGTTTCGGTCAACAGCTGCGGGGTGCCATCACCGTAGGCGACAGCGACTGCTTCCTTTTTGTTGTCTTGGAGCGGTGAGGTTGTAGTATGGTCTAGATGGTTGACACCAAACTTTGCCTACGTAGTAACGTATTCAGGCTGCTTCGGTTGAAGTTCGCCGCCTTAAGGAAAGCCATTGTCCCAGTCTGGTCATGACAACGGTTATATCGCAGAACAGCCGTTTGAAACGGGACAGCATCGCCTCCTGCGTTAGCACCGGCGGGGAGGCAGATGTAGAGGGCATCAGCTGAAGTTCCCCAGAGAACGTTTCGCAATCAGGGGTGGGAATGTGACGGTTCCGCATTGACCAGCTTCTGTGCATAAGCGAGGTTTTGGCGGCGGTTAACAAGCCAGAAACTCGCGCAGTGTGCGCTACTGACGTACCCCACTGACTTTAGCACGAACAATCACAGCTCATTGCATTACCCATTAAAACGGTGTGCATGCGGTCACCCTTAACTAATTCGTCATACCCAGCGCCGGTAGGTCGTATTGATGTGGCCTTCTACAAATAAACGTGTCGCAAAATATGCCAGCAGAAGAAGACGATATACGAGCAGCCAACACTTTCATCTGCCCAGCTCCCGGAATGGTGTGTGCTTTCGACTTCCGCAACTTGGCTGCCGATGTGGTCCAACGCGATACTGCATCGCGTGCTCCCTGAACAACTGCCGAAAAAGTTGAAAAATCGATGTCCTTTAGCTTAAGCCACACTTAAGATGGTTATTATCGTCCTCCACTTTGTATGTGGTGAAGGCACCAAACGTGCGCAGTTTGCGCAATCTATGGTACGCCAAGCAGCTTGCAAAGGGTCACCGAGTCCGACAGAGGTATGTGAATACCACTATGCTTCTAACTCTTAAAGATCTAAGCAGTATCTTTAACTGTAAGTCGGTCTTTGTGTCGACTAAGCTGTGCAACCACTGTTTCAGCAAAACTCTCTCCACCTTTTCATTTTTGAGCAAGACTGACATTTGTGTGAAACGTCCAGCAGGAAATGGCACCGGCATATTACCACCATGGTCCGTGGATATACCGACTTAAATGCCTTCAGCTGCCCCAGCTCCAAGCCATGACTAGTGTTTTCGCTGATTGCGTGGTGGGCAACATTTCTGATAGCCCAAGAGCAACTTCCAGGTAACTACCAGCCGTCTCATTTAGCATCAAAGAGTAAGACACGCTGCCATCTACGCCAAAACCGTCATTTACCATGCAGTGCCAAAGAATGTAACCATCACAGTTCACCGGATGCGAGGCATCCGCAAGAAGCGTGTCCACGTATTTCGCCAATAAGGAAGTCAGCGATGCAGGGACCAAACACGGGAATCCCACCTGTGAACCATCCCTTTCTACATGCACAGCGCTATTCTTACGCAACAATTTCCCAACCGCGTTTACATCGTTCTCCTTAGATATCCTAATTAAGCGAAAAGGAATAGAAAAGAAGTCCTGCCGATTAAATCGTTTGTTATAGCTTTTTAACACAGCCTAGTATTTCTCCGGTGTTACGGAAGGACTGCATTAAATCAACCACCTGCCACTCCTCCTCGGGTGTCAGGTTCTGGTTACTGACGTACAAACTTAGCTTCCTCAAGAGCAAATTATGAGTATACACTAAATAATGCGAGCCTATCTCATAGTAACTGCCCAACGCACTGATGGCTATGCTCGATTTACGACCACGGCTGAAATAACTTTGCAACATGAAGTACACATAAAACAACCCTCGTATTTATCGACTGTCACTTTCTCCTTTTCGGTTGCAATGGACGCAACGATATTCTACCCAATTTTACCGCATCCCGCCGGGTAGATCTTGAAATGACCTCTCCTTAGACGACAGAGCGGTCAAAACGTCATATTTGTAAAATCTTGTCGCCGTCTGAAATTGAAACCGCCACAAATGTCCCTCGAATTCATCAAATGCCTTGTAATATCGGCAAAAAGTAGCGTGGAACGCAACCGTATCATCCACATCCATTGCAGCCACTGCAGCGAAACCGAAACCACACATGCGCGCTAGAACAAACGCCCTTCCAAGCATAGTACAATAATGTACCACCATTTTAGTGTCCCTAAATCAAATTACATTTACTAAATCCTTATCAAGCCTTAACAACGTATTCCATAACATTCCACCTTAGCAGTCAGTACGGCAAACCGTACCGCCCCCATGGCTGGAAATGCCTTCCGGAGTCCATCGCCTATGCCGAGACCGAGGAACGTTTTATGCATTTATTGGATTCTCCTTTTAGTTTACAGGAATCCAGCTGTTTCCAATGCAGCTTCAGTGGTTCTCTGCTGGACCTAGTTCCGCAATGACGCACGCTATCTCATTTCGGTTTCCTCTTCCTTGGCGGTGAAGTGAAATTTTTGAGCATGCTGTCTGGGAAGGGCTAATTTCTGTAGTGGCGGGAAAGAGTTTCGCTTGCATAGCCCTCGGTGACATACAGTGTAGTTTGAGTGGCCGCACATTATAGGCTTAATTAGGTTGGTGTTACGGAGTGGTAAATAAAAGATAGTGGTGTAAGGGTTTACTTCCTGAAAACGGTTATGATAAATTAAAGTGGTGACTACAGGTGTAGTTGAAGGTCACCGCGTAATCGAAAGCAGAAAAATGGTAAATGTAGGTGAAGTGGAAGGATAAGCTTTATGGAGCATATAAGTGTTAATGCAATGGAATAGTGTATGCAAAGGTAATGGTTGCATGCAGCAATCAGTGAATGTAACTTACTTCCTTGGATAATGGCCATTCATATATATTGTCTGCTTATTGTATATGTTGTATTTCTTGAAATCACGCTGAAAGAGCCGGTGCTAGTTCTACAAATTTTTGTAACGTGTAATGCAGAGACGGAGGAATCAATAATTGCATTGCAGGGGGTCTTTTGGTGAACGTGAACGTGTGGTAGAAATGTTGTATGGTCCAATAAGGGTAACCTTTATGGAAGTGTGAGAAGGGATGGGTTTGTTAAATAAGTATTGCAGTGTGCATGATTATCAAGAGGTTTACTGAATTCATTAAGCAGAAGAACTTCACTAATATGTAATTCTGTACCTGTTAGGTGCCATTTATAAGGTATGTATAATCGTAACATTCAAGACATGTACTAATAATTATGCAAGTAGGCAAATTCGAAGGGAATGCAAATACTATATATATATATATGTATATATAGCAGCATCCGGTTTCGGATTTGCCTGTCACTGTTGCCAGCCGCAGTACGCCTGCGCCTACAGAGGGTCCATGGACGGCTTGCGCTGCACCACCCACAGCTCCAATCACACACCCCAAATCCAGTGTAAACCCGAAGGAATAAGACCGGGAGGCATGTGGATGGGAGCCACGTTTCATCAACGGAGCCGGCCCACACTCCTTCACAGGGAAAAACAAGCACGCTGTAGTTGTGAATCAATCGCACACAAAGCGGTGGTTGGACCGTAGTCCGCTCCACACTGAGTGCATGGAACCACTCTTTGATCCTAATACGACCACAAGGACCGTGCACGCCGTCCCTTACAGCAACAACCAACTGTCTCCTGGATCCAGTACGGACGAGGTAGTGGGTGATAGACAGGCAGGCACGTTTTCAACATGCACATCAAGCGCAGTCACACTGGGGATAGCAAACGACAGCCAATCACTTGACAGAAAGATAACCAAGAAAATAAATCGTGTAATGCATAAAGAAACGGTGACAGAAATATTAAACTAATGAGCATATGGATTAAGTTGTCTACAAATGAATACGAGGTAAGTTCACGAGGTCAGGAAGTATAGTTTACGGAGATGCTGCGAACACGAAAATGTTATCGAAACAACTGCAATTGGCTTAAGTGGCGTGTGCAAATTTATAGAATGGGGCATAAGTAGACATTTATATGGGGAAAAAAGCATTAGGACAAAGTTGAAAACCCACCACCTGAAACAAAGAGAATTAGCATGCAAGCACGCGCTTAGTAAATGGAATGCAGTGTACATACAAACGCTGCACCGGTTCTGCCTACGTTCTCTGCAGACCCCGTCGTCGCTTCGGTAGTGGTCCCGAGTATCCTCGCTAATGGCTCACTAGGCCTGCCTGCCTCAGGCACTCGCAACAGCATGTGCTACAGCACCATGCGCTAGATGTCGATGGAGTACAACCTATCGGTGCTTGCCGCATCCGTAATTGCCGCTTCTACTTTGCATGTAGGAGGTATTTTGCCCTACTTCGGCCACTGCCTGCGTGATTAGATCGCGCCATGCTCGCCGATCAAACTCCTTTGATTACCATGACCTGCAATCACGCTTAGAAGGTGAGAGGCTCACTTTGATCATGTCCTGGTAACGTAACTGGTTTCCCCAATACTCAGCTGGCCGTATCAGAGTGGTTTCGGTAATCGTGGTGACTCCATATGCCACACATGACCGAGCCACCTCAGGTGTCGCAGTAAAAGTATTCAGTCCACTGCATACATTCTACTTTGTCGCAACACTTCTGTGTCAGCAACTCTGTCGCACCAACTGTTGCGCATAATTCGCCGCAGACACTGCTGATGGAACCACTCGAGATATTGCACATCCCGCCGGTACATCGTCCAAGTTTCACTGCAATATAGAAGAACAGACAGCACCATGGATTTGTACACCATCAGCTTCGTGTCAATGATAAGCTGATGGTTGTTCCACACTCGGTACTCCAGCTTCCCGAATGCCGCTATATATATATATATATATATTTCGACTGCGTATGTATGCATATACAAAAGCATAAGCATATATATGTATATGCAAATATATATAAATATATATGCCTATACTGAGGTTTGCATATTTGTGGAGGAGTATGTAAATATATGACCAAAACCTGAAATATGGTTGTGAAGGGAATGGTAGATATACATATTTATGTATATATGGATTTTATTTTATATGCATACATACGCAGTCAAAATGTATATTTATGTATGTACATATGTGTGCAGAGAAGTACGCCGAGCCGGCGCAGCGTTTGTAGGTACGCTGAATTCGATTTACTAACAGCGGGCTTCCATGCTAAGTCACTTTATTTCAGGAGGTGGGTTTTCAATTTTGCCTTAATGCTTTTCTTTCTCGTATAAATATCTACGTGTACTCTATTCCATTAACTTGCACACCTTGCTTAAGCCAATTGTATTCGATTTCCGTAGCACATTTGTGTTCGTGGCATTCCGTGAACTATACTTTCTGACCTCGTGCACTTATCTAGGAGTGATTTGTAAACAACTTATTACATATGCTCAAAAAATTAAGGTTTATGTCACCGTTTCCTCATGCATTAATCGAGTTTTCTCTTTATCACTTCTTTTCTTTCTCTTTCTCTCTCAAGTGATTGGCTGTTGTTTGATATCTCCGGTGTGGCTGCGCTTGATGTGCATGTTGACAAGGTGCCTACCTGTCTATTACTCACTACCTCGTCCATACTGGCTCCAGGAGACAGTAGGTCGGTGCTGGAGGGGACGGGGTGCACGGTCCTTGTGGCCGTATTAGGATTAAAGCATGGTTCCATTCACTCAGTGTGGAGCGGACTACGGTCCAGCCACCGCCTTGTGTGCGCTTGATTCCCCAAATACAGTGTGCTGGTTTTTGCCTGTGAAGGAGCGTGGGCCGGCTCCTCGTGCTGTTAGGGTCCCCCGATGTGTGGAATTGTAATAACGCGCAATCAACTGTGTTGCCAGAGAACGTAAGGTGACTAGATTATTCCTACAGAGAAAAAGCTGGGCAAAACAGGGCGTTTGAACGAGGAACCGCACAAATTTTCTTGGTTAGCGCCCGATGAGTGACACAAATTTTTGCCACGGGCGCACATTGGGCGCTCGATCTGTCGCCCATCGGGCGCCCTTCAGACTTCCAACCGGCGCTCATCAAACACCGGTGCTGAGTGGGTGCTTCCGGAAAGTGTTATCAGGGAATCTACGGTTAAGGGGTTTGAGCGGCAACTTGACTCTCTTGGGTGGCAACACGAAACCTTTCCCTTTTCCTGAGTAACTCGCATCTTCGTACTTCGAGTTTCTTTTCTCTACTTTTCTTCACGCATTGATATTATTTTCTTATATAAGTGCACTTCCTTATTCTGTACCTTCGATTTCTCTTCCTATCCTTTGCTTACTTCACGTGACTGCCACAGCAGGGACTGCTAGGGCAGGAAACGTGGGCAGTAACTGGTTGGCCAGGGTGCGATAAGGGTGTTCCGTTTTAGATCCATCAATTCCTGGCTCAACGATCCACTCAAGATGGAACACTCACGGGATTCACCTATCCTTTCAGTCCCATCTCAACTGAACTGAACTGTCCCTCCATGCCAATTTTCCATGTCAAAAATTAGCCACTCCCGTGTCTTTTTTTAAGGTTTTACTTTCAAAGGAGAGTTCCGGAACAGTGTTTACAAGTGTCGTTTAAAAAATTTGACTTTTGTCAAATCTCGCCTGATCCAAAGAATCTTGGACCAGCGTTTTCCCCGGATTACGTCGTACTCGTTTTAGGGTACTTACGTAGTCCATCTATTTTGGGTTCGGCCTCTGGTTATTTTCCGGTATTTTTGTGTTTTATAATCCGTTTTGCACCTTGTTTTAACCCATAACTGTTTCTGTTGACTGCCATGCAGGTAACAGCTTGTCGGTTTTACGTTTTGATACTTGTTTCACTCTTTGAAAGCGTCATGTACGATTCACAATACCAGCGCTAATGTGTCTTCGGCTGCATTGATTATCGAATCTGTTGCTGTATGCGGCAGCGGAGGTGCTCAAAGCCCGTGACGGACGAGTCTGGTGGCATGCAGTGCTATGTATGCAACTGCTGGGACCATGAGACCTGTACCGATTTTAGCCCTGATCAGTACGCAATTCTTTCGGCCAACGATAGCATGCGGTTCAATTGTCTTCTATGCCGTTGCCGTCGATCTACGCGCCTTGAGGTCAATGAGGAGACATCGAGCAACGTCGGGCTGGGTAACCAGCAGTTGTGGTCCTTCCTCACATCACTTGATCGGAAAGTGGAGTTACTGATGAGGAATATGGGAGTCTCTATTGATGTCGTCTCATTGGAGTAAGCCACACAACTAACCCCAATTGCTGTCGATGAAAATCCGACTGAGGTGATGGCTACCGTGTCGTGTGTCCCAGCGGTCCTGAATGCCTCTAAATAGGCCTCTGGTGTCGTACTGGAAGCCGTCCAAAGCCAGACCGAACATATGGCCCCTGGGCCCAATAAAAGCAAGAGGAAGTGGGCTAAGAATATCAGTAAGACTGCCTCAACGCTTGAAAGTACTGAAAGCATTAAGGGTATTAAAGGTGGAACACAAGTCTCCAACTCCAATCACCCCAGTTCCATTGGCGAAGCAACGCGCCGTGTCGACTTCGGCCACACCCGCAAAGTCTGAAAAGACTAGACCGGTGAGGGAATTGGAGGCAGAATATAAAGCCTCAAACTCAATTACTCCAGCTCCCTTGGCGAAGAAACGCGCCGTGTCATCTGCCAAACAGGTCGAAACTAGGGTCGCGTCGAAGACGCGTCAAGATGATTCTTTTACTGATAGTAGCGTTATCTTTCGTAACCTTGCTGAATCCGTGGCATCTCTTCCCAAGGAACACATGCTGAATGACATCCAGTGGTTCAAGCTCTGCGTTAACAAGATGCATTCACTTGGTTTCATCGGTGTCACTACCAGGAAGGTAAGCAGATTGGGGAACGTCCCTGTAAACACTCCAAATCCGCGACCCAGACTACTTCGTGTAGTCCTCTCAACCCCAGAGGAACGCAAAGCCTTAATGAGCTCAAACTCATTCATTCATTCATTCAAACTCAAGGGTAGTAATATCAGCGTTCAGCCGGACCTCCCACTGGCAGATCGACTGAAGTTAAAGGAAGCCATCAAAAGCCTCAATAGTAGGCGGACGGCTGGTGAGCGAGACCTTCGTCTTGTGGGTTTCAGGTGGTCAGCCGGAAGTCAAATTCTGCCCTACCAGAACCCCTGGTAGCGTACGACCCAGGACTGGTCGTGACGGGTTCCTTCGGGTAGGGCTTAGTAACGTGCGCAGCCTAAGGAACACGATATACCGGGTGGGTTTACTTGTAGGCAAATCTCGTCCTGACATACTTGCTATCACCGAACCGAGGATGTTCCCGGATATCAAAGACGGTGAAGTATGTTTGCCTGGCTACGCACTGCTTAGATGCGATCGCTCCGCTGGCCGCTAAGATGGGGGCGTCGCTCCATGCGAGTTGTAAACTTGATGTGTTGAGGACCTGTGTGTTCCAGTCGCCGGATTAAACTGTTGAAGCCCCCTCAACTATGGTGTGCACTTCCTCTGCTCAGTTGTAGTGGCATACTGAAGTCCTGGAAGTATCTCCAGGGGGTTATTGAATTTATTCGTACTCAGGCTGCCAATAGGTGTCTAATACTGGGTGACCTCAACCTCCCTGAAGTCTGCTGGGCTGATCTATCTAGCATTTCGGCGGTGGGTATCTTCGGTTCGGATCTCATATTTGGGAAGTCCCACGATTTCGTACATGATATGACCTAGGACTGTCCTCTAGGAGTCAGTGACCATGTCTGCATATCCTTTCAATGTGTTCTAACTAAGTGTCATCAAGCTACCGCTGAGACATGTCCAACTATTTGGCGGGCAGACTTTAACGCCCTGCGAGGCAAAGCTTCAGTTCTGCGTTACAAGATCATGGTGGCTGACACAGTTGAGTCAGTCTGGGAGAAATTTAAGGCATACCTCGCCGAGATCTCTGCTCCCCACATACCACTCATTAAGAGACGCGTGACACGGGCGCAGCCTCCATGGATAGATCATACAGGTAAATACCTACACAGAAAGCGCTCTAAGTGATGGCGAACTTACCAAGCGGCTTCATCAACCAGCACCTACGAAAGCTATCGCCCGGTTATAAATAAAGGTAAGCATCATCTTAGAAATTTACGTCTTCAGTACGAAGAGGTTTGGCTAACGCAGCCGTAAGAGATCCAAAGTATTTTGCTCACTTAAAGAGATGTAGCGGTACAACCTCGTCTATACCGGCTTTGCTACGAGCAGACGGGACCCGTGATAATGCTTGTATACTTAGCGAACAGTATACTGGTGTCTTTTCTCATGATGCCTGTCTACCTCAGGTTGCGCTGGTCACAAAAGTTCCAGAGGATTCTTGCCTAACTGAAATCAGCATAACGGAGGCACAAGCCTTTGGGCTATTACAAGGGCTAAATTCTTCCAAAGCTTCTGGCCTTGATTCAGTTCATCCGAAGCTGCTGCATGAATTGGCCACTGGGCTAGGTGGCCGTTATACATGCAAGTTTACAATATCGCTTGACAGCCGTGCCTTACCTTAATCATCAATCATCTGTCCGATTTTAAAGAGCGGTGACAGAGCTCTGCCCGCGAACTACCGGCCTGTCAGCTTGACAAGGGTAATAAGTAAGTTGTTTGAAAAATTGGGCAGGGATTCATGGGAGAATCATCCGATTAAGCTTAACCTTCTCAGTGCGGCCCAGCACGGATTCCGTAAGGGATGTTCTTGTCTGACAAATTTACTTGTAGCTTGTGAAAGCTGGGCTAAGGCAGTAGACAACGGTCACGTTAGCCACGTGCTTTCTGTTGACTTCTCGAAAGCCTTTCATACTGTTCCACGACGATAGCTCTCACTGAAGTTGAGATCGTATGGGGTATCTGCAGCCGCCCTTAAATGGGTTTCTGCTTTCCTAGAGGGGAGAGAAAAGTGTGTACACGTGGGGTGCAGCCTTTCGCTTATACAAGCTGTTATTAGTGGCGTTCCGCAGGGCTCGGTTCTAGGGCCGTTGCTATTCACAAGCTATGTCAAAGACCTACCTCAGGAGCTTGAGGTACCATCACTATTGTTTGCTGATGACCTCAAGCTCTGGAATATTGTGGATGTCCCTGGAGGCTCTGAAGCCCTTCAGAGTTCCTTGGCTAGGCTCTGGGATTGGGCCACCTTACAGTTGATGCTCATAAATCAGGCGAAATGTGCTGTCCTCCGCATTGGAGGTGCTAGTCTTCCCACACGCTAAGTAGTTGGTGGAAGTGAACTCCCTGTTGTCACTCAGCAAGTTGATCTAGGTATCACCCACACCTCATTGATTTACTATGGGGAAATTGGAAGAAAGCTGCTTGTAGAGGTTTCCGTATGATGTGATTTATTCGCCGCTCCTTCGGTCTCCTAACGACCAGTATTTCTGTGAAGCCGTTCTCAGCTTTTTTGCGACCCCACTTAGAGTACGGTATCCAGGCTTGTCCACCTTGTCTTGTAAGGGACAAAATGGAACTTGAGAGAGATTTGTAAGTGGATACCTAGTTAGTGCAAGGAGTACGGGGGCAAACGTATCCCGGACGTTTGCTTAGCTTGGGTATATACTCAATGCACGACCGTAGAATTTGTGGAGACTGGATCCTCACCTACCGTATCTTAACGGGTAAGATCGGTTCAGACTTGTCCTGGCTATTTAGTCCAGCCAAGCTGCCTAGTCTCCGAGATCACCCGTTGAAGCTGCACAAAATGCGTTCTGACCGGGTAAGGACGGAAACTCGCTTGTCGCGCCGAGGTATTAGATGTTGGAACTCGCTTCCGGAGAACGTCGTTAGGGCGTCTACTGTAGAAGGTTTTGAGCGTCAATAGATGCTCTTGGGTGTCAGTACCAAACCTTCTCCTTCTTCTAACCGACTTGTATCTTCAACTTTCCCTCCGATTTTTAAAAATTTATTCTCACACGTTGGTATTATCATTATTTAGCTACCGTTCCTCCATTTGTTTTCTTACCTTACCCTCCGCACGTTTACTTCATATAAACCGGCCAGACATGCACTGCTGGACAAGAAAATGTGGGCATTAATTGGTTGGACATGATGTGATGCGGTCTCTGTTTTAGGCTTTTCAACATCTCAAGTAGACCTGCCAATTCCCGATCCGACGATACGCAAAAGAGGGAACATTACTTGAGATTATCCTAGCGTTCCGGTCCCAACTGAAGTTGAACTAGAAACGATTGGGAGGTGACGAAGCTGACAAAGGAACTTCCTTCTGCTCTCTGGCATCCAATGATCTAATGAACTTACCATCAGCTGTTTTCGCTTAATCCGACGCTCGCCCAACAAAACTCCGATGTGACTCCCGGTCCGAAAGTTAGCAGAACGTGCACTGCACAGCCTTCAAACGGAAGATGACTACGTTGCGGTAATTCACACAATTGGGTGTCATTATTTCTCTGTCACTGTTATTTTATGCAGTTAACGACAAGTACAGGAGTTCGCTACTCGTGGATTTGATCCCCTAGAGAACCGTGACCACTGCATTCAACTTAATATGAACTGTTAGCCGGTTCAGTTCAGTCGAGCAACAAAGTGCAATGTATCTATTTGCTGCGACTCAACTTGCAAGGATCACAATAAATAGCAACGACGAAATATTGGAATTAAAGGCAAATATTATGTAAAGGAAGTGAAAGCAAGAAAAAGTGCATTAAAGTAATCGGAATGGCCCATTTCGACGAGACTGGAACTTATCACGGCGGCATGGTTTGCGTGCCTCCATGAGGCTGGACCTTACCGTGGTGCTAGGATTTGTGTGCCTCAGCGACCCATTGAGCTCTGCTGCGTGGTGCTTTGGCACATTCAGAGTCACACATACCAGATTGGTCAATAGTTAGAGGCCAGACAAACTCAGCCTCCTGGTCCTGCAGATTGGGGTTTGGAATGAGGGCGACGCCATATTCCTTAAAACGGACTCCTTGTAGCCCAACGTCGAACTCGCTGCCTTGCGGTAAGGTTTTTGAACCAAAGGCCTTGGTTGAGAACCCTAATCGTTCTCCTGTCGGGCCTGGGCAACCTGACAGTATCCTGCCCATACAATGCAATAAATCTCACTTCAAATCAAATTTCTAATGCTCTGGCCACCGCAGAGGATAATCAACGGTGCCATATCTGCTGCATCGATCAGGGTGGATAGGGGTATGGATGCAACTGCTCAAGCCTTTCCGTCTTCTTATTCCTCTTCTCGCGATTCTTCACCCTTACCGTCCCGTACCAACTTCACTTTTATCCTTCCAGTTTTCAACCCCCGATTCTTAGCCCTCCCCCAACATGCTTTGCTAAGCGTTTATCTTCTAATTTCAACACATGTGAACACGGAGCGGCAATACTCTCCTGTCGACAAGCCCTTGTCCAACCTAGTGGTCCATTCTAGTTCATCGGCTTCCATTTCCAGCCCTCAATCCTCCTTCAGATTGGCATGCCTCAAAGTACGCACATTGCTACCGATCGGACAACAGGCAGCACTCGCCCGAATATTAGACCCTCTGGATCGATATCTGCTGCTTATCGGAGACCCGCCTGCAAGACTCGATCTCTGTGCTCATTCTGCGATGCCCTTTAGGTGACACCAGCAGCACTTTCTCATTGCGCCTATCTGGTGATGATGCTGCTTCGAGCACCAGCCAAGCTGGTGTTGGCATTGCCCTGAGTCCCCAAAATGAAGCTGCTCTGGTTATTTGGATTGCAAGCAGTAGCCCGATGTTTGTGGTCCGATTGGCTGGTTAGTTAAAAGCTTAAAAGTCGCGCGGGACTAATAGGTGTCTATTCTTCATCGATGTCTACGCGCACACAAACTGTAGGGATGATTCGGTAAGGAACGGCTTCTACTGCCAGCTGACCTAGCTCCTTCGCAACAGAAGAAGCACGGACACGGATGTGCTGGCAGAGGATCTGAACGCGCAAGTTGGAAAGTTGTCCACTGATGAAATGCATCTGGGCGATCAGCACGGTGTAGGTTCCCCTAATGATAAAAGTGAGTGGTTACTTCATTTGTGTGAAGATGCCCGCCTATCTCTTGCGAGCACTAACATCCGACACAACACTCGCCGGAGGGTGACTCGGCGCCCCAAGCCTCGAACCAGCCTTGGACTCAGGCCGATCACATTGCTATCAGTTACCGCTGGAGAGGCTGCATCCAGAACTGTCGCTTGATTTGGAGCACATGTGTGGACACCGATCATGCACTAGTATGTGTTGACATACGGATGCGTTTTGTCCGACGGCCAAGACGCCGCTGTGAGCGCATTGACACCAGCCAATTGGCAAAGCGAAATGTTCTGAATGTGTATCGAAGTACGCTGACATGCGAGTTGAGTAAGCGTTCACTGGAGACAGTTGATGGTCCCTGGTCACACGTTCGCCAGACCTTACTAGCAGCGGGCAAATCCTCATGTGGTATGTCTAATAGCCAACGTGGATATTGGGTCTCTTCGCGGACTCTGGTACTTTCGACGCTCGCCGGCATATCCCGGCAGAAACCGAACACAATGAAACCCGCACAGAGCTCTGGGCAAGACACCGTGCTAGCCTAAAGTGAGACCGCGAATCTTGGTAGTCTCATCGTACGTCAGAGATGGAAGTGACCGCTGCCCTTGGCAACCATCGTAAGTTATTCCGCCTGATACGGGAAACAAGCAACAGGTTACCTGGTGTTAGTGAAAATATACGTGACGAGAGTGGACAGCCTAGCCACAATTTGTCAAAACGCTTGGAGCGTTAAGCTGAGCATTTTTAAAAGCAATTTAATCGACTATAATTGTTCGATTCTTCGCCGGCCATTGATCGCCCTGCTCTGTGAGTTGCCACTTTTGGTCCACCATCTTACGCAGAAGTCGAACGTCAGCTCGGACTGTTGAAGTTGAACAAAGCCGCGGCGCCAAATGATCTTCCAAAAGCCCTCTTCAAATTGGGAGGCTGTGCTCTTGCTGATGCATTACATGAATTACTAGTGAAACTGCGGGAGCAGGAGACTGTCCCAACCGACTGGAGCCGCTCCGTTATTGTTCCCAACTTCAAAGGAAGTTCGCGTTCAGAATGCCGCAACCATAGCGGAATCAGTCTGATTTTCATCGACTCCACATTACTTACCTTGTCATCCTTTACAGACTGACTGGCGCTTGTGAAAGCCAGATTCGTGAGGAGCGACCCGGGCCTCGTCAGGGTCGTGGTTGCGTCGACCACATCTACACCCTGCGTCAGTTGTTGGAGCACGGTCATACATATTGGCGGCCCACCGTAGTCGTGTTCCTCGACATCAGAGGTGGCTTCGATTCGGTTGATCGACGGGCCCTTTGGAAGTTTCTTATCAGGAAAGGTGTTCCCGAAAAATATGTAGATGTTATCCAGGCATTATACTCGTGCAGCACGGGCAGCAGCACGGACAGCAAGCTATCGCTGCTCTTCAGTATATCCAGCGATGTGAAACAATGTTAATCTTCTTACCAGACGCAACTCCAAAAATAACAATTTACTGCTAAACAAAACTCCTAGCCCAACCGAAGGAAATAGCAAAACGCCAATGACCTTGACAAAATAACCTATTAATCGCCGCCACCAAACACTGTACACTGTAGTTTAGCTCTGTGAGTACATAGCCAAGCTCTGTGAGTACTACGCGGTAACTCGATTTTTTGGCGTGCCATACTGATCGAGCTTTTCAGCTGAAATAACGTGGAAAGCAGTGTTTGAATAAACACTTGAAACGAAATTTGGCTATTGTCAAATTTTCTCTGCTCCAAGATATCTTGGATTGATTAAATTGGTACTGGCCAAAGCGTCTTTGACGCTTACTGGTAATTTTTCCGGTTGTTCCCAGTTTTAATCCCGTTTTACGCCCTGTTTTTGCCTTTTTATTGCGATCGTTTTCCTATTGTATACGTGTTGTAATTCTAATTTGTTTTCCACATGAACATGGCTGTCTCGCTAAACACCGAGACGGACGGATCTATGGGGTCTTCGTTTGATGAGTCTACTGCAGCTTGCGGACAGGTTACCTGTTCAGAGCCAGTAACAAATGCATCTGGTGGTATGCAGTGTGACGTCTGCTGCCGCTGGTATCACGAAAGCTGTACCGGCCTACAAGCTGACCAGTACAAAATGCTATCATCAAGCGTCCACTTTCTTTTCAGCTGCGCTGAATGCTGCGCTAAAAGATCGGCGCGCCCGGCTGTCACCGGTGCTAAACTTTCAGCGTTGGCTTCAAGGTTGGCAGATGTTGAGTTGGCGATAGCTAAACTCGCCTCTATTGCGTCGCTCGATACGAAAACGGATTTGATTTTAAAATCCCTAAATATTTCGTTTGAAGACACAGCAATAGCCGGCTGACGATTCATCCACTGGAGTCTGTCACTCGGTCATAAAGTCGCACATCCTACCAGCCAATCCAGGTAGCATTGCTGGCGGTCCTCATGATCCGATCAAAGTGAAGAAAAATAGGGTGCGGAAATACCAGAGAAATAGTTGCCACGGCATCGAAAGAGATGCCGTCTTTGACAGTCATAAAGTCGTCTGACGATTGCACACAGAACTTTCCACAGACGCTGACTGTCTCGGCCGCCAGTGAACCAGCCTGTTCTGACGAAATGCTGGTAACTGCTCAATGCGATACAAAGTCAACGGCCCCTGCTCCAGTGAGCCAAAAGAAGAAGCGGACAGGATCTGCTCGTAAAACTTCAAAGGGGCTTGAAGACCCAGGAACCAGTAAGACACCGGCAATAGAGAAAAACCTACGCTACCGTTGCTTCGGCGTCGTTTGGGAAGCCAGGGGCAGTCCCACCGCCAGTGGTGAAAACAGCTGGTATAGGTGTCGATTCCAAGGCACGTGGGGTAAACACTCCCCGTCGTGCCGACTCTTTCACGGATAGTAGCGTTATCTTCCGTAACGTTACTGAATCTGAGGCCGTTCTCCCAAGGGAACGCATCTTGGATGACATCAAGTGGCTGAAACTGTCAGCAAGCTGCTTCCACCTGGTTTCCCTGGTGTCACTATCAGAAAGCTGACCAGATTGGGGAACGTTCCTATCGCTACGCCAAATCCACGACCCCGACTACTTCGCGTAGTCCTTTCTACCCCGGAGGAACGCAAATCGTTACTGCGATTTGCATTCAAACTTAAGGGTAGTTGTGTCAGCGTTCAGCCGGACCTACCACTGGCAGATAGGTTGAAGTTAAAGGAGGCTATCAGAGACATCAAAACTAGAAGGGCGGCTGGTGAGCAAGGCCTCCGTCTGGTGGGTTTTCAGGTGGTCAGCCGGAAGTTACTTTCCGCCCTATCAGAACCAATCCTGATGGTGCACGACCCAGGGATGGTCGTGCCGACTTCCTTAAGGTAGTACTTAGCAACGTGCGTAGCCTAAGGAACAAGGTGCATGAGTTGGGTCTACTTGTAGACAAATCTCGTTCCGACATACTTGCTTTCACTGAGACGTGGTTGTCTCCGGATATCACGGACGGTGAGGTATATTTACCTGGCTACGCGCTGCTTAGAACTGATCGTTCCGTTAGTCGCCAAGGCGGAGGCGTTGTACTGTATGTGAGCTGTAACAGATGTGTTGAGGACTTGCACATTCCAGTCGTCGGATCAGACTGTTGAAGCCCTATCGGCTGTTTTGTGCACTTCCTCTACCTAGTTTGACTTTGACTTTGACTGTCATGATAGCGAGAACGATGTTGAACATCTATGTAGCTATATCTCGATGTAGGACATGTCCCACTGACACAGTGTTACCTGTAGTAGTGAGCTAGCCCAGGTGAAAAAAGTAAAATAGTAAAATATTTACAAGCATAGAAAAAATCTTCATGTACTTACCATATATTCTTGGATGAACCACATGGAGTCCTTCACCAGCTCCGCCGCCTATTACGGATGGGCATCGTTTCGGAAGCTGCAGTTGGTGGATTAACGGGCTCCATGGGTTATAATCATTGAACGATTCCTTCGCCAGTTTCCTGTGAAGGCTTCGTCGAATCTGGCATCCGCAAAGTGCGCTTCCAGGAATCGTTTGAATTCCGACACCGAGTTCGCTTCTACTATCCGCGAGGGCAAACGGTTCCACATGTTCACCACTCGCCGCTCAAGACACAAGGGATGAGCTACCCACTTGAGGTTAGGGACTACCAGTTTGTACTGGTGACCTCGTGTGCTGCTTGACGCACAGAAGTCCTGGAAGTTCCTCCAGGGGATACTTGATTTTATTCGCACTCAGTCTGCGAATAAGTGTTTAGTTCTAGGGGATTTCAACCTCCCGGAAGTCTGTTGGGCCGATCTTTCTTGCAATTTGGCATTAGGAACATTCGGTGCAGACTTCCTTGAACTGACTCTCCAAGTGCCTTTGCACCAGTTCGTTGACTTTCCCACTAGGCATATGGACAACCAAATACCATCTACTTTGGATTTGGTTTTCGCTAAGTCCCTGGGCTTCGTGACTGACGTTTCATGCGGTGCACCTCTAGGGTCCAGCGATCACGCATGCATATCCTTTTGATGTGCTTTTTCAAGGCACCAAGAAACCTTTACTTTACTGTCATGATAGCGAGAAAGATGTTGAACATCTATGTAGCTATATCTCAATGTAGGACATGTCCTACTGACACAGTGTTACCTGTAGTAGTGAGCTAGCCCAGGTGAAAAAAGTAAAATATTTACGAGCATAGAAAAAATTTCCATGTACTTACGATATATTCTTGGATGAACCACATGGAGTCCTTCACCAGCTCCGCCGCCTATTACGGATGGGCATCGTTTCGGAAGCTGCAGTTGGTGGATTAACGGGCTCCATGGGTTATAATCATTGAACGATTCCTTCGCCAGTTTCCTGTGAAGGCTTCGTCGAATCTGGCATCCGCAAAGTGAGCGTCCAGGAATCGTTTGAATTCCGACACCGAGTTCGCTTCTACTATCCGCGAGGGCAAACGGTTCCACATGTTCACCACTCGCCGCTCAAGACACAAGGGATGAGCTACCCACTTGAGGTTAGGGACTACCAGTTTGTACTGGTGACCTCGTGTGCTGCTTGACGCACGGACATGGAGCAGTGGCCTCAGCATCGGATGAGCACCCAGATGCAATACCCGATGGGTCATGATGAGGTCCACTCGCACGCGGCGGTAGGCTAGAGTATACAGACCCAATTGTCTGCATCTTTCTTCATACGGCACACCCTGAAGACCGGGAATGAGCCGTGTGGCTATGTGTTGTACTCTTTCGAGCTTGTGTATCTCGCCTTTCGTCAACGGACAGTAGGCGGGTGAGCCGTATTCTAGCACCGGCCGTACAATGGATGTGAAGAGACCAGTGGCAATCTCTTTCGAACAGGTGCAGAAGCTACGTTTCAGCGCCCACAGCGAACGCAATGCTGTGCGATACGTATTGTCCGTGTTGTCCAGTGACTTCATGTCGTAACGTTGTATAACGCCAAGGTCTCTGACGCAATGCGTCGGGTGTAGAACTTGGCCGTCGATTTTTTTTTTTTTTTCCGCTCCACCTTTACCGAGGCACAGAAGTAGCGATTTTGCCGAGTTGATAGGCAAACTTACTTCGGCGGATCACATGGAGAGGCGGTCGAGGTCCTGCTGAAGTATGTCAAAGTCGTCCGACGTATGGATCACCCTCCATAGCTTCAGGTCATCCGCGAACAAGGCACACGGCGACCGAAGGAGATTGGGCACGTCGTTGATGTGAATCAGGAAGAGAATGGGGCCAAGCACCGTCCCCTGAGGAACGCCGCTCGTCGACGGGTACCAGTCGGTCAGGTGGCTGTCGACTTGCACCCTCCACTTCCGTCCAACTAAGAAGTCACGGATCCATTGGTGCAGCTAGCCTCCGACTCCGCACTCCCTCAGTTTCTGAAGGAGGATCTCGTGATTCACTCTGTCGAAGGCCTTACTGAAATCGACGTATACCACGTCGACTGACTTACGTTGGTTTACTGCTTGCAACCATTCATGCCATGTTAGCAGCAGGTTAGTGATGCACGAGCGGCCTCTCACGAAACCATGCTGTGCAGGCGTCAGGAGAGAGTTGGTCTCCAGTAGCTGGAGCAGTCTTCTTCACAATCTTCTCCAGAACTTTCGACAATACTGCGGTCAAACAAATAGGGCGGTAATTCTCCACTTTGCGTGTGTCACCGCCTTTTGGAATCGGTTTGACAACGGCGCATTTCCAGTCACAAGGCACGCAGCCTATGGACAGGGATCGGTTGAACAGGTCGGTTACAGCAGGTGAGATCACAGCTGACAAGGACTTGAGGATCAGCGGATGGAGACCATCCGGTCCAGCTGGCTTCGTGCTGTCTAGGCAGCTGACTAGCCCATGTACCTCCGCGACGTCGCAGATCAAGTCGGTTAGCTCAGTCGGTGCGGCGACGGCAGAGCTTGGCGCGCAGGTTTGGTTAGTTGCGAATACAGAAGCGAAGTGCGCCGCTAATGCGGACGCACGCTCGGTGTTTGAACTTAGTGGTTGTCCGTTCGAACCCACTAGCACCGGCACATTACCTGCAGACTTCAGGCGTCGCTTCACGTACGCAAATATGCGCTTCGGGGCAGTTTTAGCTGAGCAAGCAAGCTGCTCCTCAAACTGACGGCGTTTTCGCGTCTTTGTGCTGTTGCACAAGTTTCGTTGTCGCTTGTATGCCTCATAGTCATCGGCAGAGCCAGACAGGAGGAACGCATTCCATAGTCGACGCCGTTGTCGAGACAGTCGGTTATACTCTTTGTCAAACCAATGGGGTTTCATTGGTCCAACTTTCCGAGTCTTGAGGGGTACAAATTGCGCACACAATGAGTGCACTGCCCCTTTAATGTTTGCCCAGCAAGTTTCAACGGATGAATCCTGTGGCATAGACCAATCAAGCTGATTGGCAGCTAGAATGAGGCCATCGAAGTCAGCTTTCCAATAGTTGTATGTTGGCGCCACTGGACGCACACATGGAAGCTGCAGGTCTATAGTGGCCATAATTGTCGAGTGATCACTGGCCGCCATGGGCTCAAGAACTTCTATGTCATGCATTGTTTGTTCGCAGCTGGTTAGCAGCAGGTCCAGGCATGATGGCATTGAGCGCGGGGTTATGCGGATGGGTTGCGTGATGTGCTGCACCGTTCCGGTTTCCAGTACCAGTTCGGCGAATCTTGTCTCCACTTCATTATGGCCAGGGAGAAGCTGAACTTCAGGCCATAAGATTCGAGGAAGGTTAAAGTCGCCAGTGAGCAGGAACTGCGGGCGACTCATTAGGTTTTGGACGTGTGTGAGCCAATCCAATCCGTTACTCAGTGGGCTACGATATGCCACACCCACAAGCAGTTCGCCGCGTCGTAGGTGGATCGAACACCACAACTGCTCACATAGACCGTCAATGCTTCGGTAGGTGCTCACGAGTCTCCCGCACAGGGTAGACCGGAGGTAAAGTAGGACGCCACCGCGGCTATTCGACTGTCGATCACAGCGGAAGCACGAATAGTCCGTGATCGCAATTTCTTCGCTTGTCACTTCAGATGTCAACCACGTCTCAGCCAAACCAACCACATCTGGCCGACGTGAAGCAATGAAGCGGATCAGATCATCGTGCTTGTTCATTAAGCTGCATACATTAATGAACGCTACACGCAATCCGCGGCAGGAACCGCTGGGCGAGCTTGAAGCGTCATTGCTCTGTTTACCCGGATTCGGGGTATCCGGGCAACTGTGCGAAAATTTACGATACGCAGGTTAGTTTCACCGGCGTCCGTGCGTCGTTTCAGTTCGATCACGGCAGACTTCAGCTGCTCTCGTTCTGCGGGATCAAGGTCTGGCCGGACATGGATTTTCATCCCCTTTAGTCGACCGAGGCGGGACAGTACTAACCTTGGGGCAGTTTCGTCGGCGAACGCGATGCGCATTGGCCGATTCTTGCCATCAACTTGTTTCCCCAGACGAGTGACTTGTTTCACTCGTAACCCGGGTTCGCCAACATCCAGTAGTTTGTCGGTTAGAGACTGCAAGAATTGCACATCATGGTCATAGCGTACCTGGGGACTGGGATCAGTCGACTCAGGTGCGTGGAAAATCATGACGTTGCATAGCCGTCCCCGTGGTGACTTGCTATCGCTTGGCTTCACCGGTTTCGGTAAGGCCGGTTGCTCGGCTAGCAATTTCTCAAGTCGTGTTACCTTGTTTAGCACAGACTTTAGTTGTGACACTGTAGACGGTGATTTCGATTTGTTGTTGTTTACCGCCTTACAACTTTTCTTTTTAGGGGCCTGGACCCAGCCGGGTGGTTTTGCAGCGCCAGCGCTGGCCACGGCTGCGTAGGTCGTAGTTGCAGTTGGAGTGCCGACAGACGGCTTTTTTCGGTTGTCTTGTGAACTATGCATTTGCGTGTCCGCTGATGAAGCGGAGGAGGAGCGGCTTCGATTGCGCACAGAATGGATGCATGGAGGAGTCACCGGCGGTAGTACGGGCGTCACCAATGCGGCGTTATTATCTGTCTTTTTCGCCAAAGTCAGATTCGCCAGAAGGGACTTATCGTTAACAATAAGTCGGCATTTGTCACAGTGGAATGTTAGCGCGGAAGATGCCGTTCTTTTCAGGCATTCATAAAGATCGTGCTCAATGCCGCTGCACGTTGTGTGGGCCCATCCTTCGCACAGACCGCACTGCAGCGCTTTAGACCGAGAAGTGACATTTCTGCTGCAGCTCAGGCACTTAGATGCTGCTGCTGCTCTCGTTTTGTCGAGAGTAGCGTCCAAAGTGCTAGACGCACGGGAGGTCGCAGCCCGCTGGACCTTGCTCGTCATGCTTGATGTCTTGTGGATAGGTGTCGCTATCCAAATCACCTTGGATGTGTGAAGGAATTTGACAGACTTCAAATTCTATTACCAATGTGCGTTTTTTTTTTTTTTTTTTTTTTTATTTCACTTGTAAGACAAACGTATAGCAAGAATGGGAACGAGCCACCGGACGTCGTTATCCGCAGAAGCCCGCTGTTGAATTACTTCCGAATATTTGTCGGGCGGACTTTAGTGCAATGCGAACTAAGGCTTCAGTTCTGAACTGTGAGATCTCGATGGCTGACTCTGTCCAGTTAGCCTGGGATAAATTTAAGGCATACCTTACGGAGGTTCCCGCTCCCTGTATTCCACTCATTAGGAAAAGAGGGTTAAGGGCACAGCCTCCATGGATAGATACCACAGGCAAGTACCTACTCAAGAAACGGTCTAGATGCTGGCGAACCTACCAAGCAGCTCCATCAGCCAGTACCTATGATAGTTATCGAGAGAATAGAAATAAATGTAAGCAACATCTCAGAACTGCTCGTCTCCACTACGAGCAGGGTTTAGCGGACTCGGCCGCAGCTAATCCCAAGAAGTTTTTTGCTTATGTTAAAAGACGCAGCGGGGCAAAACTGTCTATAGCAGCTTTATTGCGAGCAGACGGGACCCGTGCGCAAACTAACTATGACAAGGCTTGTATAGAGTGATCAGTATACTGGGGTCTTTGCTCGGGAGACCTCTTTACCACAGGTTGAATTGGTTTCAAGAGTCCTAGAGGGTTCTTGCTTAGCTGAATTTAGCATAACGGAGATTCAGGTCTTCGAGCTACTGCAAGGCATTAATTCCTCTAAAGCTTCCGGTCCTGATTCAATTCATCCGAAGCTGTTGTATGAACTGGCCACTGAGCTGAGTGGTTCGCTCACGTGTGTATTTTCAATATCGCTGGACAGCTGCAGCCTACCTTCGGAATGGAAGGAGGCAATCATCTGTCCGATTTTTAAGGGCGGTGACAGCGCTCTACCCGCGAACTACCGGCCTGTCAGTTTGACAAGCGTAGTAGTCAAGTTGTTCGAGAAGCTGATAAGGAATTCAGTGGAGAACCACCTGAATCGATTCAACCTTCTCATTGTTGCACAACATGGATTCCGCAAAGGATTTTCATGTCGGACTAATTTACTTGTAGCTCGTGAAAGCTGGGCCGAAGCGGTAGACAGTGGCCACGCTGTAGACGTGCTATTCGTAGATTTTTCGAAAGCTTTTGACACTGTTCCACATCTTCGGCTCTCACTAAAGTTGAGATCTTACGGGATATCTGGTCGCGCCCTTCAATGGGTGTCTGCCTTCCTTGAGGGGAGGGAACAGTGCGTACGGGTGGGGCGTAGCCTTTCGCTCAGACAAGCTGTCCTTAGTGGCTTTCCCCAGGGCTCGGTATTGGGGCCATTGTTTTTCGCCATCTATGTAAATGACTTACCGGGAGAGTTAGGGGTGTCTCATTAATGTTTGCTGACGACCTTAAGCTCTGGAATATTGTGGATATCCCGGGGGTCCTGAGGCAATTCAGCGTGCCTTGGATAGACTCTGGGAATGGTCTATCTTATGGTTGATGCCCATAAATAGGGCCAAATGCTCTGTTCTCCGAATCGGAGCTGCAAATCCTCCCACCCGATATGTTGTCGGCGGTGGTGAACTCCCTGTTGTCACTCAGCAGGTTGATTTAGGAGTCCTACACGCATCAGCACTTCATTCTGGAGACAACTGGAAGAAGGCTGCTTGTCGAGCGTTTCGTATGATGTGGTTTACCCGCCGCTCTTTCGGAATCTTAACGGCCAAGTTGTTTGTGAAGCTATTTTCGGCATTCGTCCGACCCCACCTGGAATATTGTATTCAGGCTTGTCCACCATGTCTTAACCGAGACAAAATGGACTTGGAGAGGGTGTTACGAGTGGGCACTCGGTTAGTGCAGGGTCTACGGGGACAGACGTATCCTGAACGCTTGCTCAGTTTGGGTATGTACTCCATGCACTACCGAAGGATAAAAGGGGACCTGATTCTCACTTATCGTATTTTGACGGGTAAGATTGGCTCGGACTTGTCAGGGCTATTTACTCCCGCTACGTTACCTAGTCTCCGCGGTCACCCACTGAAACTGCATAAACCACGGTCTGATAGGATTAGGACGGAAACTCGTCTATCGCGCCGAGTTATAGATCGCTTGAATTCGCTTCCAGATCACGTGGTTAGGGAACCTACGGTTAAGGGTTTTGCGCGCCAGCTCGATGCTCTCGGGTGGCAACAGCAAACCTTTCTTTTTTTCTAGCTGACTCACCTTCACTTTTCAGTTCTTTTTTTATTGACTCAAATATCTTGGTATTCCACTTGCTTAGCTCTTACCACTTTCTCTTTTGCCTCCTGCGTTTACTTTTTTCTCTTTCTTACTTCACGTAACCGACCCAGCAGGGACTGCTAGGGCAGGATACGTGGGCATTAATTGGTTGGACAGGGTGTGATGCGGTCTTTGTTTTAGGTCCATCAGTATTTCAAAGTTCGCCAACTCCTGGTTCAACGACCCGCCGAAGAAGGAGCACTCACGGGATAATCCTATCGTTCCAGTCCCTCTTGAACTTGAACTTACAACGACTGCGGACCTTGGCTGTATTTATAGGTCTCTACTAACCTTCAGCTTCTAGAATTGGAAGGTCGGCTGCCAAGGTTAGTGGTTCCCCAAATCTTTTGCCGTTTTCAGGTGGCTTTTAATCACGTGCAGAAGAAGAACATTCCGGAACGTTCGAAATCAATGCGATAATCGTTAATAATCGATTAATCGCTAAAATAGGGAATTTCCAAGGCAATTCTTACTTTCTCCCGGACACCTCCCATCCTGAGATATGGTCCGAGGTATAAGATGAAAACCTGGGATTAACTGGCAGTCTTCAGGACGGTGTTCTCTGCCTGTCGGTCCATCTTGGCAGAAGCGCCCGAGAACTTTGTTCCGATGTTCTGGTTCTGGATTCGTTGCTCGACTTTGTGCAGTCATCCACTGCTACCTTCGGCAGGTTGAAAGTTTCCATCAGTAACTCGAACGGGAGGTCAGTAGGTCCTTCTTGTTCTGGCTGGCACAGTGTGGGCCGTAACTGCTTTGCATGCCGTGGCCAAAGCTGTGCGCCCACCATCACGTCATACATGACGTTTCCGCGCTTGCTTTTCACCGTCCCTGGCGTCCATTTCGCATGGCCTTCCCGGTAGTCACGTACTAGCATCTTCTGTCCAAGCGTGCAAGGTCGCTTCTTTGCTCCATGCCATTGTTCCATTCTGCAGTTTCTTTCACAAACAGAGGACTCCGAGCCTGGTCGGATGGCGTCAAAAGGCATGCGGAGCTTCCGGTTCATCATGGCCTGTGCTGGAGAGACTCCGCCTGGCGCTTGTGGATTCGGTGTTGAGCGGTAGACGAAAAGGAACCGGTCAACCACCTCCTATACGTCGACAAAATAGGAAATTTCCAAGGCAATCCTTACTTTCTCCCGGACAGACAAGGTTGCCCGCTGTCACCTTTCCTCTTCAACTTCGCTATTGACGAAGTCATGGAGTTTGCATTAACAGCACATGACTTGGAAGGTGTGGAGCTACTCCCAGGAGAACGACTTCTTGACTTGGAGTATGCAGATGACATTGCTCTCATCTGTGACAGCTCCCAGGTGTGCCAAGCCGTGGTGGACAGATTAGCACTAGCTGTCAGCCGCTTCGGGCCTTGCTTTGCACTATCCAAATGCAAAGCGTTCCTCCAAGATTGGCAGGGATCGCCTCCCGCGCTGACCCTTGGTGGGGATCAGCTAGAAGTGGTTCGGAAATTCAACTACCTGGGAAGTTGTATCAGCGCCCGTGGGATTGTAGACGAGATCACGAACCGTATAGCAAAAGCTCGTGGTGCTTTTGCTACTCTTCGCCACCTATGGCGGCGACGCGACATTACTGTCGCTCTGAAGGGTAGAGTGTACAATGCAGCGGTAATTTCGACCCTACTGTATGGTTGCGAAACTTGCCCCCTAAGATCGGCGGACCTGAAGAGGCTAGTTACGTTCGACCATCGGTGCCTTCGCGGTTTCGCTCACATCTGGTGGGAACACCGCGTGAGCAACGAGCGTGTTGGACGCCTTGTTTACTGCAACGGAAAAGGAAATGAACCGCTCAGCACCGTCATTTCACGCACCAGACTCTGATGGGTGGGCCACGTGTTGCGCATGCCAGCCCACCGACTTCCTCGACGTATGCTGTTTGCTCACCAGGTATGTGGATGGAAGAAGAGGAGGTGTGGTCAAGCGATGACTTGGTTCAGAGGAATGAAGGCCCTCACTTCTGAGCTGGCCTCGGTTGGAGCGTCACGGCTCCCTGGTTGGGGTCCAAAAGACGGTGAACACGTCTGGCTGGATACACTTTCTGACATGGCTTGGAGCCGACGTTAGTGGCGTTCCTCCTGTGAATTTCTTTGTCCCTCCCAATCCCTTTTAGCCTCCCCTCCATCTACGATCTCATTTCGTAGCGTAAAACAATAATTTTTCTTTTTGCCTAGTAACCGGCTGATAGCTTACCAGAACGATGCCTATCTGTTGCTGGTAGCTCAGCTGGCATGCAACTGTTGTATTTATTTTCCTTTTTTCCTTTATGTACTGCTGCACAGTAGCTGAGATGTTTCCCACCTCTGGCTGACGTGTATAGTGATGATGATGATGTCACTCGTGCCAGATTGGCGAATAGCTAGAGGCATGACCAACCCAGTCTCCTGGCCATCCAGGTTGTAAGTTGCAGTGAGGGTGTCTCCTTACACTAGAAAACGGATTCTCTGTAATCTAGTGCCAAAATCCCGCTGCCTTGTGGTCAGGTTTTTTAACCCAGGGGTTTGTTTGAGAATCCTAGTCGTTCTCCTTCCTTGGTCTGGGCATTCTGATAGTATCCTGCCCACGTAATACTATGAATCTTCTTCAAACGGTTTCTTGATACTCTGGTCGCCGCAGAGGATAATAAACGGCGCCGTAGCTGCTGCATCGAGCAAGGTGAATGGGGGTTTGTATGCTACTGCCCAAGCCTTCTCGTCTTCTTATTCCCCATCTTGCGCTTTTTCATCCTTATCGACCCGTTCCAAATTCACTTTTATCTCCCCGTTTTTAATCCCACTCCCACCGGATGCAAGAAACCGATTGCTGGAACTCCACTGAGTGTGAATACGCCACGTCTGATATGGTCCAGCTATTGTTGTGGACCATCCCGTGACCCCCATCCACGAGAACGACTCGCACCAGCCTGATTGAGTCTGCGGTCACTTTCATCGTGCCTCTACACCACGTCATAGACTGGCCACCTCGCGCTTTCGCCGAGCTTGGGGCAGTCACTACGTATAATGCACGCTGAAGAAACCGGTCAACAGGCATACAGAGGACATGGCTTTGCCAGCGTAAGCGATTAAGATTCAGTAAGCACTCGTTTGAGGAGCCGGAAGAACGGGAAGCTGGCGGACTTCAGCGTTGCTCACCCGGTATTCCCACTAAGTGTGAGAATACCTCATCAAACACCGATCATCAAACGCGGTCAAGCTTTTAAGAGCTTCGCTGCGAACTTGTCAGGTCTCTGATGCATGCAGTGACACCTACCATACTGCATCGTCATACACCCTACTTTTAATCGTCGTCTCCATGAATGGTTGAGTCTCTGGAAAGCCACACGGGTTTTACTGATACGTGAAGTGACTTCCTCCATGATGTGACCACCAGAGGTGACATAGCCACCAAGGTAAGTGAACCGATCTAGTGGCTGTTCGGTGGTAGCTAGAACCAGAGATGTGTCCGTCCAGTCTTGCAAGAGTATTTTGCACCTTGAAAGTGCGAAGGTAAAAGGCATCAACAGTACGCCGGTGCGCAGTACCAACGCTTCGTTGCCGCCCAACCACCAACTGTCGTCCGGTCCCTACGCAAGCTCCAACTCGTATCCTCAGATTATGAAGCAGACTTGCGATCCGTAAGGTGCGAAGCACATGCCGAAACATGCGGCGCTACGCGTCAGTCTATCCACTAGTCTTTGCATAGCCACTGCGTCAGACCCGAGGAGAGCTATGTCGTCCGCGTACTCAAACGTTGTCAGTGGGTCACCTGGCAAAACTTCCATTCCGGTAGAGCCTAAGCGAATCGAGTCGTTCATGATACAGGACGACACTGGTGAATACCACTTGTAATGGGGAACTCAGGAGGCGGTTTCTCGTACACGGTGTTGCAGAACTCAGTCCTTCAAAGACGCGTTTATCCAAACAGCTCAGCGAAAATTACAGCCTGTTTGGCAAGCCAAACTGCTCGATATAGGTTGCACGTTCAAGTTCTTAACGAACGACCCTCCTGAGTCGATGAGGTTCCTCCTTTGCCTCAGTTAAACAAACGGTAAATCACTCACACGAATATCGGCCATTCCGAGTCCAGTAATCGAATCCGTCACTCCCGCCCCCATTGGCTGTCTGGCTTGCTCGGTTGGTTCATCTATTCACTCTGATCTGATACTACCATCTCATCCTCCACTTTTCGTGTACTTACGCCTCCATATTACTATCCACCTCATACACCTTACCACTGCGTCGTCTTCGCAGTATCTGCAGCCGTGGTCTCCTGGCCCCACGCCATCTGGCACCCCACTCCCAATCCCCATTGTTGTCTCCGGTGTCGTCTCAGATGCACTCGATTTCTTTTGAACGTTTTTGCTCCAACATTTATTTCGTATGACCTGGTACCGACCATCGCGTTCACCTCACCTTTCTTCTACCGCTCTTGACTATTGGGTAATGGTTGAACCTACACTTCGCCACTATTTGCTCAGGTAGTACCCGTGCACCGCGGTCGTAGTACCGTTTCTGTGTGGTCATTCGTGTTCTCAGATTGTTCTGTAATCGCTCGTGCTGTAGTGAAACTGGGCGCATAAGTGTGGTAGATGCCGGTGCCAGAGTTCTAGTCCTTTGGCTGTGTAGATGCTGGACTGAGCTCAAACCCATATTCATTGAAGGAGTGTTGCGATTCTCCAGTAGCATGAGGTACGGGTCCTCACCAGTTGCTCTAGCTTTTGATAACAGTCGTTTGGCTTGCTTCATTGCCGACCCCGCCTTTCCATTCGATTGACCGTGATATGGGCTAGTTTGCTGGTGCACGAATTCCCACTTGGTTGCGAAGGGCTGGAACGCAGCGCTAGTCAGATGGGAACCATTGTCGGAGACCAGCTTCTCCGGTACTCCGTGCCGCGCGAGCTGACATCTGAGCTTGTTGATTACTACCTCTGGTCGTAGTGATGAGTAGATCAATTTCAAAATAAACACTACAGTAATCCGCCGTGAGTAAGTAATGTTTCCCGTTATCACTGAATAAATCCACCGCCACCTGCCACGGTCGGTCAGGGACATCATGCAGCATCATTGGTTCCCTCGTCTTCTGGTTTTCGTGTGAACGGCACGCCTCACAATTCCATACATGATCTCTTATTTGACCCGTCATTCCTGACCAAAAGATCACTTCTCTTGCCCTGATAATGGTATAATTGGCACCCAGGTGAGCGCGCTGAATGTATTTTAGCATTTCTCCTCAGAGCGCTGATAGAACCAGAATATGTTTTCTTTTGAACAGCACTTGCTGACATGGCAAGGAGCCGACCTCAGTGGTGTTCGTGCTGTGAGTTTCTTTGTCCCATCTCATCCCTCTTAGCCTCCCCCTCCAACCACGATTTCATTATTTAGCCTTATATAAATTTGCATAGCGATTTTTTGTTTTTGCACAGTAGCCGGCTGGTAGCTTACCGGAACGATGCCCATCCGTTACCGGTAGCTCAGCCGGCTTGCACCAGTTGCTTTTTTTCTCCTTTTTCTATGTATTGCGGCACAGTAGCTGAGGTGTTCTCCACCTCTGGCTAACGTGTATGATGATGATGAACAGCAAACCATCATGGACAGCGAATTCATCTCGAAAATTGAAGTAGGATGTTAGTTCCTTCGGCAGCTGCTTCTTTGTCTCAGGCCAGCCATTTAGAATAATGTCTCGCAAAGCTGAAAGCGTTGCATCTTCCTCTCTGTGGTGCCTTGTTTCCTTTAGGCGATCTTCTGTCACTGCCAGATGCTGTATTAACTTTAATGCTTCGACCTCTTCCGGATTATGCTCGGCAGATGAGCTCTTCACTGCGTTTCCGCGATGAACATCTGTGCACCAGGTATATACACAATATCCACCTAGTAATTTCGAAGCCGGATAAGCATACGCTGAAGACGACAAGGAACGACGTTCAGCGGTTACCTGGCTGTTGACACAAGCGGTTTGTGGTCCGTATGCAACGTTGTCTTTCTTTCAAAGTATAATCATTGAAACGCTCCATGGCATAGACTAACGCAAGCATCTCTTTCTTAATCTGGGCATAACGCTGCTCGGTCATGGTGAGTGCTCGACTGCGGAAATCCAGAGGTTTTCCATTCTGTAAGAGAACAGCACCTGTTCCGTCTTGGCTACTGTCACACCGTACCTCCAAAGACTGCGCTGGATCGTAGTACCCAAGTACAGGCGCGTTGCTAATGCGGTGCTTACTAGTTTCGTATATGGTTTCCTGTTCTTTTCCCCAACTCCACTTTACTCCTTTGTGAGTTACCTTCCTGATCGGCGTAATGATATCAGCGAGTCTTGGCATGAAACGGCTCGAGTAATTCACCATACCGTTTAAGAGATAGATTCCCTTCATGTCATCAGGGGGTAGCATCTTTCAAATTGCGTTAATTTTTCCTGGACCCACCTTGACCCTTTGTGTTGTTAACAAATGCCCATGGAAAATCACGTCTTTCCGGAGTTCAATTTTCCCGCGTTTAAGCTTGATGTTCTTTTACATACAACGCTGCAACAAACGTTGGAGATTAGCCTCATGCTCTTCTTCTGTCGAGCCATAGATCAGAACATCGCATGCTTCGCCATCTAAATCGTCTACCGCTTGCACCAATCGCCTTTGCAAACTTACATTCAACGTCTTCAAATCCAACGGTGAACCTAGCCAACGATAACACCCGAACGGTGTTGCGATGGTAGTAAAGAAATTGGTTTCATCATCTAGAACCACGTGCCAGAATGCCGAAGAGAGGTCTATCTTCCTGAAACACAGCTTTGGCCAAACGCAGCAAAATGTCTTCTAGGGTAGGTAGCTCATAATGCTCTCTACGGTTTTGGGTCTATGCACACCCGTATTCTTCGTAATGATTGTGACCTGACCAACCCAGTCGGCCGGTGGCCGAGTGGTCTGCACGTTTGCTTTGCAACCATAAGGTCACCGGTTCGAATCCGCGTAGGGGTGGGCGTCCTCGCGGTATTATCAGCCCGCGCGCGACTGGTGGTGGTCGCGCGGCAGCGAAGCGCCGTTACGGCGTATAAGCTGACACATTTCATTTCATTACATTTTTTCAACCCAGTCGGTCGGCTCACCGGCTTTAGCAATCACCCTCTCTCACTAATTTGCTCACTTCAGCGGAGAAACTGTCACGCAGTGCAAATGGAACTGTCATAGCTGGTAGCGCTGTCGGTCGTATCAAAGGATCTAAGGACAAGTGAGCGGTTTCCGCAAACTTTCCCAAACCTTGGCTAAACACAGACGGATACTGGTCACTAATATCGGTTTCTCCTTGGCAAACATGCAAAAAACGATCATGATTAAAAACAACAAAACCGAGAGACCGGATCGAACCAATGCCGAGAAGCGGCTTGAGCTCCTCTTTCATGATTATAAATTTCAGTCGATGTGAGGTTCCGTCTCTTGGGTTCACCATTTCGATTGTAACTGAACCCTTTGGATGAAATCTGGAACCATTCCACATACACAGGCAATCTTGATAGGATCGAATGCACACTCAGAGACGGTGCTTCCTTGGTAGTATGTTGACAGTAGCACCTGTGTCTAACTGGAATTGTTCGGCTTTGTCTTCGATCAAAAGATTTGTGTAGAGACATTATTGCGGTACACTCCGAGACATGTTGGCAATTGTCTGTTCTGCATCTGCGGGGGACTTGTCACGAACGACCGCACTCACATAAGTTGGTTGGCAGCAACGGGCAAAGTGGTTCCTTTCTCCGCATCTGGCGCATTTCTGTCCCCTTGCCGGACACTGTTCGCGGGTGCTCGGATATCGCGTGGCGCAAAATTTGCAAAGCTGTCTCATGTTAGTAGCCTTCGCTGCTTTGCCACCCGAAACGGTACACATTTCAGCATCTGCTGCCAGCTTCATTTGTTAATATAGATAGGTGGTCGAGGACTCAGTGTTGCTAATATCAATGCACTGCTGGAGTGATAAGTTGCGTAGTCGCTTTGTCGTATTTTCATCATTGATTTCTAGTGCTAGGTCTCGAACGGCCTGCTCCGAGGAAGATTGCACTGTCTGAGAATCAAGTCGAGTTGGCGCCACTGACTTAGACCAGACCTTGTAACCTGCATGGCAAACAGTATTTCACACACCGAAGTCAAATGCGCACAGAAACTTAACCAATTGACTTGTTCGGGAAGGTAAGAACACTATTTCCCACAAGTAACCGTGTGCCTTGTATCAGAACAGTTTCAGTTACAAGCAGAATAATGTTTTTCTGTGTTGCAGAACATTTGTTATTATCGCTTGTTTCACACCACTCACACGTCCTCTGATTCTTGAGATCTATAAATTCAAACTAGCACACATCCGTGATTTGAAATGTATCGGCCGTTCTGTGTTTCGCAAATATGCTTCTCGTCTGATGGGTTGTCTTTTGACTCGCGTGGCGCAATCTAAGAAGCTGTTTAGTCAAACCCCTGAGGACATAACACCTAGGGCGATCCGACCGCGTATGAGGCTGTCGTCGAAGCGTTTACAGTAATTACAGGATCGGGCCAACATCTTCAATTCAGTTATGTACGGGTTGACTGATTCGTTTGGGCCTCTGTTGCTCAAAAAGAAAAACATGGCGCTGGTAGGTCTCGTTGATTTGACCTTCACAAAAGTCACTGAACTTTCCAATGACCATTTCCAAATTATTGGATTCTTCGTCTTTGTCGTAGTGCACTGTCTCTAGAACACGGCGCGGGTCACCCCCGGCTGCGTTTCGATACATGACCAAGTAATACACCATCGGTTGTTCATCCAAATGTACTAAGTTGCAAAAACCCTTCCACTTCCTCCTTCACAGACACCAATTACTCGCTAACTTCCCTTCATCCATGTCCAATGGGGCAGGCATCTGAATAGACGCTGGTGATCTAAACAGCATCCGCGCGCCGCCGGTGGGCTTTGTCTTTATTTTCTCGGACACCATGTTGCAGAATTCAGTCCTTCAAAGATACGGGTTCATCCGGCAAAGACAGCTGAGCGATAATTACAGCCTGTTTAACAAGCCAAACTGCTCGATATAAATTTCACGTTCAAGTCCATAACTAACGATTCTCCTGTGTCGATGAGGTTCCCCCTTTGCTTCAGTTAAACGAACGGTGAATCACTCACACGAATATCGGGCAATCCGAGTCCAGTAATCAAATCCGTCACGCAGGCCTCCCATTGACTCTCTGGCTTGCTCGGTTGGTCCATCTGCTCACTCTGATATGATACTATCATCACACACTGTAGCAAAACTGTATAATGGGAAGGGTTGGCTTGCCGAACAACCTCGTGGTGCCAGCTGGGTGCTTCGGGTTTTTCCCGTTCCAGAAAATGGTTCGGCGGTGGTGTTCCAGGACGTGGTGGGTTTTCGCCTGGCGAGCGTTCTCCCTTTAAAAAGCCACAAATGTGTTTAACAACACTGCGATGTGGCGGATGTGACTCGCCACTAACTAAAAGTCACTGCCCCTTGCCCCTCCCTGAGAGCCATTGTATTTCAAGGGTGCGTTGGGCTCCTGATCCTTCACGGACCGAAAGGCGTATGAGCTCTCTATTTGGTCACCGGCTCCCAACGGGTTGCGACGCCCTTACATCGCCCTGCTGCCTTGTATGTTAGATCTTTGATCAAAGGATCGGGGTAGGACCCTCTAAGATAACTCTCTACTTCAGCCTGGGCAGCCGAATAGTATCAGGCCCACTGACGAAGCATGAACCACCCTGCTTACTACTGCTCTTGCTATGCCTATCTTCTATGCCAACACAACTACTCAACCTCCACTCACAGATTACCCCACATCCCGTTCTTCACCTATATGTACTCTTGTCTTCTTCATTGACCGTCACAAACGACCCACTTTTCGCAACTGATGGAAGTAACAGCCAAACTCCCGGTTTCCATCTCCTGCGATCGCAACCGCCTTTCACTCCACCGAAGCTCCACCTCTTCTTCGACCTTGTTCCGCATTCATCTTCGCAGCGTTTAATGTTCGAACTTTGATGCAGATCGGACGACAGGCATATCTGGCCCGTACTCTTAAAACACTCTCGGTGGACATCTGTTTCCTTTCAGAGACTAAATTACAAGACTCTAGCGCCGTCATCAGAATGGCCTCTCCGGTAAACCCCGACGCCAAATACCACTTGCGGCTTTCTGGAGACCCAGAAGCTGCCGCCTCTGGCCAAGCTGGTGTTGGGGTTGCACTGAGTGCCAGGGCTGAATCAGCTCTGGATCCCAGTCAACAGTCGGCTATGTGCAGTCAGACTACGAGATTCATGTAATGTGAGCAGACGTCGAGACGTTAAGCGTGCCTTGTTCGTCGTCTCCGCCTACGCCCCTCATACTGCAGCCCGGATGCAGTCAAAGATAGCTTTTACCAGCAGCTACATGAACTTCTGCGTTCCTTCAAAAGGACTGATATAGTCATTCTTGCCGGGGACTTCAACGCACGGGTTGGCCGCCTTCCACCAAGCGAACACCACATTGGGGTAGTTTTGGTCTCGGTGGCAGTCGATCAGAAAATGGAGACAGACTGCTTGCTCTTTACTCTGATCATCGCTTGTATCTTTCGAGCACTAGTTTTCGGCACTCGAGGAGACACACTGCTACCTGGCGCCCGCCCTCACAAACGCAAGAGTGCTCCCAGCTTGACCACATAGCAATCAGCTACAGGTGGCGCGGAAGCGTAACGGACTGCCGATCGTACTGGTCAACTTATCTAGACTCTGATGACGCATTGGTTCGTGCTAAGATTTGCATGCGTTTCGGAGGATCACCTAAGCGCGCCCACTACCGACCGGACGTCACGAATCTACAAAACCCTGCGATTTTAACCAGGTACCAAGCCTCACTGTCAACCTTGCTTCCCTCAACTATTGACGGTGACCTCGATTCGCAGTGGGCGCATATCAAAGATGCCTTAGTTTCTGCAAGTATCGACACTTATGGAGTTACCCGTCACCCACCGAAGCATTGGATTTCCGCCGTCTCCTTGTCGCTGATGGACAAACGCCGCTTGATCCTATCGGATTCCAGACACATTGACGAATGTCAATCCCTGGGTCGAGAGTTGCGCAGGAGTCTGCAAATGTACCGCGAAGCTTGGTGGTGTGAACGTGCTAGGGCGATGGCGCTTGCTAGTCTCTCTGGTAATACCAGAAAACTTTTCCATCTTATTCGAGTCACCGAAGGTGTTCGATCTGGTATAAGTGAAACAGAATGCGAAGAGGATGGCACCTTAATCACCAATCTTCAACGACGGTTGGAGCGATGGGCCGAACATTTTGGCTCGCAGTTTTGTTGGCCCCCAGCTCCATCTGCTACCTCTGGCGCTCCTCCCTCTTACCAGGAACTCGGGCAAGAGCTCCGGCACATGAAGCGTTATAAAGCTCCCGGCCCTGATAGTCTTCCTCCAGCTGTATTTAAAGATGATGGCGCTTCGCTGATTCGAGAACTCACCGCTTTGTTCTCGAAAGTTTGGTCGTAAGAGGAAGTTCCATCATTTTGGGTTGAATCGATAGTCGTCCCCATCTCCAACAAGGGCCTGCGCATAACCTGCTCCAACTACAGAGGCATAAGCTTAGTCCCCGTCGTTTGCAAGCTGCTGGTGTCCATCATACTTAGCAGGCTATCCCCAACGCGCGCATCGTTGCAGCGAGAAGAACAAGCTGGGTTTCGCCCTGGTCGCAGTTGCATCGATCAAACCTTCACACACCGCCAAATCCTCGAGCTCCGCCAAGTGTATCGGAAACCAACGATTGCTGTGTTTTTGGATATCCGTGCAGCTTTCGATTCTGTTGATGGAACGGTACTGTGGCACTGCCTACTGAGGAATGGTGTCCCCGAGAAGTTCGTCTCCATACTGCGCTCTCTATAGTCTGACCTCGGGAAGGGTTAGGGCTTATGAC
>OX104065.1:85490220-85516439 GCA_944474145.2 Dicrocoelium dendriticum | reverse complement strand
GGAAGTGCTAATCACTACTGACAGAGCTTCGACAGTTTTGTCTGCCGACTGAAACATGTTAGTAGGTGAAACGTCAAATTCACATTTCACGTAAAGCGCAACGCCCCCGTCTTGTCAATGCCAGTGCTTAGTACTGTGGTACCGTGTGGCATCCGTTAGCAGTATTTAATGGAACTTCTTTATTAAACCTACTTCTCCCACAGTTTATATGTATTTCATTCTCGACCACCACTATCGGGGTCTAAACTGCCGACATATTTGTGTAGCTGTTCTCAGCTTTCGTTCAGCCCCATCTAAAGTACTGCGTCCAGGCTTGCCCGCTCTGCCTTTTGGGGGACGAAATGGAGCTCGGAATGGTTTCGAGAGTATGTGCGAATTTGGTTGTGCAGTTACGGGGGCAATCGTATCCAGAGCGTCTACTTAGCTTGGGTATGTATTCAATGCACTACCGACGGCTTCGAGGAGACCTAATCCTTACTTACTGCATTGTAACAGGGAAGGTTGGAGCGGACTTGTGCTGGATATTTAGACAGGTTCGGTTGCCTTGTCTTTGCAGTCATCCCATGAAGCTACACAATCCCCGTTCCGACCGAATCAGGCCGGAAACTCGGTAATCGCGTAGAGTTATCGAGCGCTTGAAACCGCTTCCAGAAAGTGTAGTCAAGGAACCTACGGTTAGGAGTTCCAAGTGTCAGTTAGACGCCCTTGTGTGGCAACACGAAACCTTTCCCTTCTACTGAACATATCCATCTTCAAACTTTTAGTTCATATGCCGTCATTCTCTTCACTCTTTGGGGTTATCCATCATTTAAATGACTTTTATTCCCCTTTGTCTGCCATTTACTTTCTACTTCTTTCTTACTTCACGTAACCTATCCAGGGGGGCTGCAATTGCAGGGAACGTGGGCAGCAATGGTTTGACCAGGGTGTGTTTCGGGTGTTAGGTTTTAGATCTATCAAGACCTCCTAGCACGTCAATATTTCCTGGCTCAACGATCCGCTCAAGAAGAAACACTCAAGGGAGTTTCTTATCGTTCCAGTCCATCTGAATCTGAATCTTACCTCCCATACAGCATCCATTACCTTTACCTTCACTGATTGCTCCATGTATTCGGCTCAGAACGACGGTTAACTTTCCATCTGTTAGTACAATTAATCCTTGAGTTCATTGAGTAGTAGAGAGCAGAAGCGAGGTCGCGTGAACCGGTATATCTAGCTGTGTCTATACAGCTGGTGTACTAGTTTCATTACATGACTTTTCACGGTTACCTGTCACTCTACATTACCCTTCTATGTATCATAATACGGCCACAGCAATTTCCAGAATATCCATCAGGAGCTTCTGCTCCATGCAAAATGGATCCTACTGGTATGCTTCAAAGACGACACTCATTTTGACTGTCAATAAGCTACTCCCAGTCGACAGAGAAATACCAGCTTAGTGCTTTTTTCAATAATGGAAAAATGAAATTGCGTGGTTTTTACCCACCAGATTGTAACTCATCGTCCTTCTCATTCATTAAAGTCACTCATTTTGGTGCCAACGGTTACCAATAATAACCATCTTATTGGTGCATTTAAACACCAATTTTCCGGTCAGGACAGGTCGGGGCAAACAGACGATAGAGGCGTCTGCCTAACGAGTGTCCAGTTCTTGTGTCGGTAAGTGAAGCGGCCCCCGGCACTTGGATGTTGGATTGCCTTTTCCTGCTTTTACAATGGAATGAAGCAAGAACAAGAGCTATCCTTGCACTTTCATATGCCAAAATCAAATTACACTACATATTCCAGAACAATTACCAATTCTCTGGGAAAAGGACGGACTAACAATCGTCTAAGCCCCTTTTGAAGGCTTCTACCGTCTCAGACTCTACTAAATGAGAAAAAAGTTTATTCCATAAGTTAACTACTCGTTTCGTAAAATCTTTGCTCTGATGTCCAAACGAGCTCTAAGATGTTTGAGCTTCAGACGATGCCCGCGCAGATGGTGTGACATAACCAACTAAAACAGATGAGTGGAACTAATAGCACTAAATCTCTTAATGATCTTAAACGTCTATATCAAATCCCAGCTCAACACACGCCGTTCCAAGGAAAATAATCCTAAGCTACTTAGACAATGTACGTAAGCCTTCCCTCCTTGCCCTTTTATAATCCTGGTCGCAAGTTTCTGAATTTTTCTATACAAATGCTGTCACTCCGGCGGTAAGCTGATCAGGCCTGAACACAATACTCCAGATATGACCTAATAATACGTTATATACCGGCAAGAATACTTTGTTTTAGTGTTACTCAGCGCCCTCCTAAGACGAAACAACTCGTGTCGCGCTTTATTGGCAGCACGGAGACACCGTGCCGAAGGCTTAAAATTGTTCGCTACGATGTCACCTAGATCACGGGCTTCATCAGTACACTGCAAGGATAGAGATCCTACAGGAAACTGAACTGCGATTCCGCTGCCACTACTAGTCAATAATTGACATTTATTGGCATTTATAGGTAGATCCCATTGGGTTGACCAATTCACCGCAGTGATGATGTCCTTAGCCAATGTCGCTCGGTTTCCCCTACTGACTAGCTCAAGTCCTCTGCGAAAAGATAGCAGGGATCTTCAAGAAGAAGAGTCAGGTCATTTATAAACATAAGAAACAGCAATGGACCCAGTACCATACCTTGGTAGACACTGCTGTAGGCATGGCCAACACTAGAACGCGCTTCACCAAAGCTGACTCCGAATGTCCTTCCAGAGGGTCATAGCAATAGTTGAGGATGCACTCCAAACCATGTCAGCTTCTCAATTAAAAATCGATAATTCACTGAGTCAAAGGCTTTATTGAAGTCCAAATAGCACACCTCTACCGATATCCTACCATCAAGACATCGGATAATCTCGTCTAAAAAGCACAATAAATTAGCAAGACAAGACTTCTTTTTGAGAACGCCATCCTGTTCCGCTCTAATTAGAAAGTGCTTAGTCAAGTGCTCGCAGATCCTGCTCCTTATAAGCTTTTCCAAGCACTTCAGCATGATGCTGGTCAAACTAACATGTCTATAGTTAAGAGGCACCGACTTAGAATCACCCTTGTGGATAGCAACAATAGTCGCCTCTTTCCAATCACGTGGCAGCTTGCCTTCATGAAGAGACTGGTTGAATAACTCCGCTACGGGATACTGAAGGATATCAGCCAGCGACTTAACTATGGCGGGATGTACGTTATCATGACCGGCTGATTTATAAGGGTTCAAACTGGCCAGCACTGTGAAGACCTCTGACACATTGAGAATAATTTCTCGCATTGTGTAGCTAGTTGAACAGCGCAGCTGTGATGACAAGCCTGACTCACTATCCTTCCGATGCAGGTATTGGTAGACAAGTAGCAGCGCTTCAACTTTACCAACGTCGTCCACAGCCTGGGTACCGTCCTCCTTGGTTAGACAACCGACCACCTCTCTTAGAGAAGCATTTTATTGGACATAAATGTAACAACACTTGGGATTAGTTTTCGCAAATTTGGCCAGCCTAAGCTCATAGGAGTACTTCGCCTGCCGCTGAAACTTGATAGCCATGTTTTGACACCTTTTGCTTTGCAGCCAACGCCGAAAGCCCAGAGTTCCTTGATATTTTCTCCACTCAGCGTTGCGCCTCTTTATCGCTCTATCAGCTTTTTCTCCAACATCGGGGTTTCTCAAGATGTCACCTGGGGAGAAGAGGAGCAAATTCGTTCAGCAACTGCACCAGTCCACTTTTGAGTGGAAGCCAACTCTGTTCCAAAGTGGCCTTGTCCTGTTCAGGGATCCAAGTGATCTGAAGGGCTCGATCACGCAGCTTCGTAAAATTAATACGATTTAAATCTCTTCCCACTCCACGGTACTCTGCAAGTCTCGGTGTGTTCATAGAAATGGTCAAAACACAATGATCTCCCTTACCTCTGGGCGGCTCCACGCATAGGTCAATCAAGTGACCATGTCTGGCGATCACGATGTCAAGGGTTGAAGGGGTACTCTCATTATGACTTCTAGTCGGGACATTGACATATTGCTCGTACGCCTTTACGTGCATCCAATCTACTAGTTCCTTCTCTAAAGTACCCATTCTGTTTCCAGCATGCTGCTGGCTGGCTAGCCGAACAACCTCCTCGTGGTGCCAGCTGGGTGGTTCGGGTTTAACCCGTTCTAGCAAATAGTTCGGCGGCAGTGTTCCAGGACGTGGTGGGTTTTCGCCTGGCCAGCGTTCTCCCTATAAAAAGCCACAAATGTCTGCTTATCAACACTGTGACGTGGCGGATGTGACTCGCCACAAAATAAAGTCACTGGCCCGTGGATATCCGGAAAGTGCTATCCAACCCAAGGACATCAATCGCTTATGCTCACATTCCTGACGACAACAAACATTCAATAATGCTGCGGCACATTCAAAGACACAAGCTACATCCATACACAATTACATACGCATATACACCCATACACTTACATATATTGTTATGCCAAACATGTACTTTTTTACGTTATTGATCACATTGTTAGCTAAACATGATCATGCCTGTAAAGGTGTGTCTCGCATGGTCGAGAATAAAAGTTTATTTATTTATTTATTTAATAAGGATGCGGAAGGTTTAGGTCACCAACAATCAGAAAGTTAGGTGCGGCCATTGTCGCCTGTCTTAGTAACGTACCAAGATCCCTGTCCTCTTCTCGCGTGGAGGATGGGCTATGATAAGCACATACTATAATCTCTAATCTACCCCATGCTCTTAGATAGCAAGACACCGCCTTAACATTAGCAGAACTCATGGTAAATGGAGGCACCCTGTGTCTACACTGGCACTTTATAAGCAAGAGTACTCCTCCACCAGTCTGATACCCTGGCCTGTCAGACCTGTAACACGCGAAGTCCATAAGCAGGTCACCAATAACGACATCTGCAGAAAGCCAGGACTTCGACACAGCGGCCACATCAACATGCTCAGAACCCGTCACTAACTCACCCAATTCGTTGCGCACACCAAAACAATTAGTGTACCACACGCTTAGTCTTTCCGAACGCGGTTATTTCCCCTAGGACGCACAGCCTGATGGGATAACCCGCTTTTTTATCATTCCATTTCGAGCAGCTGCCTGAGTCGATGAATCAACGCTGGGCTGCTGTACCGCATTACGGGATAATCCCTTTCCTGGCTTCGCTCGCCTGGGCTTGCTGGATAAACTCCCTGACGGGTTTTCTCTCATTTACCTTAGTCGACCTAACAGCATTGCACTTCAGGTCTCCTGTACGGTCCAGTTTAAGTGTGGCAAGTTTTCATTAACGCTATCATTTTGTGAAATGGGCATGTCATCCATGGACTTTGGTGCAACTACTATCGTGCATGAGGCCTCGATTCTTTTCGAACGCACCGGCTGTACTTTCAATGTCACATCTTCACTATCCTCTTCCGCCATAGAGGTGTGATTCAAATTTCCATCAAGACCAAGTTTCTCCACAACCAAATGCAGGCCAGGAGTTATTTCACTGACTTCTTGTGAGGAGGGTTGTCCAGACAAGCTGACTGCCCATGCTACAGGGAAGCATTTAGAGGGTCGCCTTTACCGGGAACCCAGAGAGCGATGCGGGAAGAAAGATGGAGTTGCAGGGAAACTTTTATTGGTACAGTAAAAGATTCCCTGTTGTCTAGCTATATAGGAACGACACCGTGGACGCTCTAGCTAGGGAAACAGAGCATGCCCAGCACACACCGCAGTTAAGGGCTGCAAACGAAACGAGCGCCAAGCAAAAATGGCTATGAGCAAGTCAAGCATTCTACCTCAGCAACCAGTTCAACAAACCACACCGGTAGCCTAGGTGTAAAACGAAATAATTTTAGTTAGAGTTTTACACAGGAAAACCGGTGAATCTCCAGACTGCTACATAGCCCTCTCCCAGAAGGGACTGTGTAAGCTGTCCTTCGATCTACGTAAGGACTGTCGGTCGGGGGCCAGCCTTCTGCGAGACAAGGTTGTGAAACCTGGTGCAGCTGCTGGGTGAGAGCCATGCAAACGGACCCTAGCGGGCTACCACCCTTGTCCTACCTACGGTGTCGAAACGGTAGAATACTGTTTGTAGGGGGACAGTTAGTAAAGTTCACGTAGGCGGTTGAACCGGATGTTTGTTCCATTTCCAGTTGACGTGCGCAAAAAGTGAAAACGAGGTGCAACCAACCGGCGCTGTATATAGGAAGCATAACGAAAAAGCAGCATAATTGTATAGCAATACACAAAGGCGTGCAAAGCGAAAAAGTACAAAGGGGACTTTGGGTTTTCGAAAGGTTTTGTCCTTTCTTCGGTAGTTTCAAGCCCTTCTCCTTTATGTGGAGTTTCGAAAACGTTTAATAGGAGCAGAAAATTTTAATGGCACGTTTTATGTAAAATAGTAAGTGCTAACGGACCGCAAAACGAACTGGATGTTTGAGCTTCCTACCACGTCGATTGATAGTAGGGCGAGTTGAAGTGCTGTCGGTTGAGGTTGTCGTTTCTGCTGGACCGGACTGACTCGTCTGAGGTTACGGTGTTAATTGTGATGAGCTGAGAAAAGTGGTCCAATGCGTTGAAAACAAGTCGACGCATCGAAATAGGAACTCCGGGTCTGGGAGAAGTTTGTGAGATGTCACAAAGAGTTGTCCGCTCAGATGAAGCTAGTGCAACTTCGCGTAGTTTCAACGAGGTGTTGCGTCGTAGTTTGTCTATGTCAAGGTCAGCTTGTTCGGCAGGAGCCACAGCAGCTAGAATGGTATTGGTGCCAGGCGATAAGCTGATCTGCTGAATGCTTGAAAGCGCATCCGCGACGGGATTGAGAGCGCCTGAGACATGTCGTACGTCTGTCGTAAACTGAGAAACGTAGTCTAGGTGTCTAGTTTTCCGCGGAGAATAATTGTCCGTTTCGCCATTGATTGCGTAGATCAATGGTCTGTGGTCAGTGAAGACTGTAAAACGTCCACCTTCGAGATAATGACGGAAATGTCTGATACCTAGGTAGATCGCTAACAGTTCTCTGCCGAAGGTGCTGTAACGCAATTCAGCAGGCTGTACTCGTTTCGAAAAGCAACCTAAATGTATCCATCGGTGGTCGATGAGATGATGAAGAACTGCACCGACGGCAGTGTCGGATGCCTCAGTTGTCAGGGAGAGTAGTGCAGATATGTCTGGATGGGCGAGAAGCGCTATGTTGGTGATAGCGTCTCTGAGCTTCGCAAAAGGCAGTCTAACCGTTGTCTGTAAAATGAAAAGTCCGTTGTTTACCGCGGAGCATGTCAGTCATTGGTTGAACAATGCTCGCGCAGTTAGGACTAAATCGACTATAATAGTTAACCATGCCAAGTAATCGGCGTAACTGTTTGAAGGAACTGGGAGCAGGATATTCTTTCTGTGTCTGAATTTTGCCTAGCATAGCTTCGATATCATAGGAGGATATGCGGTGGTCAGGAAATCCGATGGAACTTTGGCCAAGCTCGCATTTATCGGGGTTGACGGTGACACCATGCTGTGTTAAGTGTTGCAAGAGAACGGCGAGGATGTAGATGTTCTACGTCAGAAGAGCTCGCGATGAGCATGTCACCTAGATAAGGATAAACGCCTTCGAGTCCTCGCGTTACCTCATGAATGATACGCTGAAAAGATTGGGCAGCGTTGCTAAGGCCAAAAGGCATTCTGTGGTACTCGAATAAGCCGAATGGCGTGAGGACTGCTGTTTTGTCAATGTCGTCTGGCGCGACAGGTATCTGATGGTAGGCGCGAACTAGGTCGACTGTGCTAAAGATAGACTTACCAGCTAGAGCTGAGGTCAAGTCGTGCAGGTGCAGAATGGGGTATTTATCCGTGACTGTAACTTTGTTAAGTGCGCTGTAGTCACCACAGGGACGCCAGTCACCGGATTTCTTCAGTACCAAGTGTAATGGCGATGTCCATGGACTTTTGGATGGGCGGATTATTCCCAGTTCGAGCATTTGCTCGAATTCCGCCTTAGCAGCTTTGAGCTTGTCCTGGGCTAGTCTGCGAAGGCGGGCCAAAACAGGTGGGCCCTTAGTGCAAATGTGATGCATGACGTTTGACGCCATAGGAGGCACGAGTCGGGAGGACGGGAACATGTTTAGGACGCTTGTTTAAAAGTTCTATAAAAGGTTGTGAAGCTTGAGGTAAGACCCGAATGGGAGGGATAGCATCTACGTTGGCGCTAGTCCCGATAACACTGAGCCGTGTCCTAGGGTCTATGAGCTTCTTCCTTTTAGCGTCGACGATGATGTCGAAGCGTTGAAGAAAGTCTACGCCTATGATGGCGAAAAACTCAGCAGCGATTATTAAAGGCCAGCGAAAAGTTCGCCGGAGGCCTAAATTGAGCGTTAGCAGCCTTTCGCCGAAGGTGGCGATTGGTGTGCCATTGGCCGCACGCAGATTAGTCGGCGATGGTGAGATGACAATATCTGGGTTACGTGGTATAACGCTAACTTCGGTTCCAGTTTCGACTAGGAACTCGGTTCCGGAAATTAATTCCCTAACGCAGATGCGGCAACTTTGGTGTTGGCCAGTCGCGTCCGTCGCCGTTACGGACCGGCCAAGAAGTTCCCTGCTTCTCGGCGAAGTTGCAATGCTCTACACATTTATGAATTCCGGTACCAAAGCGCTGATGTTACCAAAAGTTAGTCCGCTGTTGCTGGACTTAGAACGTTTGTAGGGCGATTTTGATCGGCTATGACGACGAGGGTTCATAGTAAGCTGTTGAACCTAGCGACTAAGTGTCGCAACTTGTGTTCGCAGGGCTTCTATAGTTGACTGTAAGCCAGTGATAGAAATGCCCTGGGACGCGGCGACATTGATCTTGCCGGCGTCGGCTTGCGGCTGCGATCGCTTAATAACTAGATCCGCTAAATCTACTAGTTGAGTGAGCGAAACGGAGCTCGCTATAGCGAGAATCGCTTGCGTGTTTGCGGTAGCCGCTGTAGCCATGGTTCGCGAAGTAGCGGCCCGTCCATGGTTGAAGTACCAAGGAGTTGTTGCGTCTCTCGTAGCAGGGTTGAGGGCAGTTTGTTGCCCAGCTGCCGATTCTTGAAAAGCTATTGCAGGCAGCATTCTCAGAGGGCAAATCACGCTTGATCGTGGCCTCCTTGAGAGCGTCATAGCCGTTTTCGGTCTGAGAGATATTAACGTCATGAACCTGCATTGATATATCCTTGGGGAGACAGGATAGGAGCTTGCTATACTTTGCGTGATCAGAAGTGCTTCTGTGGTTGTAAAACGCAGCCTCAAGATGAGTGAACCGCAAAAGAGGATCCATGTCGTAACAAGGTAACACAGAGGGAGATACAACGCTAAGGAGAGGCTCTACCTTAGGGTCTACAGATTCTATGGCTTAAAAAGGTGACGCAAAAAGCAGGCTGCCGTATGCACAAATTAACCGGAAACTATGGAAACTAAATGGAAAGAGCTCACCGGAGAAAAGTTCTAAATATCCAGCGCTGAGATTTTTCCGTAGTCGGGATCACAAATTTAGAAGGTCGCCTGTATCTAGAGCCCAGAGAGCGATTCGAGAAGACAGATCGAGTTGCAGGAAAACTTTTATGGGTGCAGTAAAAGATTCCCTGTTTTCTGGCTATATAGGAACGACACCGTGGACGCTCTAGCTAGGGAACAGAGCATGCACAGCACACAGCGCAATCGTGAGCTTCAACCAAAACGAGCGCCAAGCAAAAATGGCTTGAGCAAGCCAAGCATTCGACCTCAGCAATCAGTTCAACAAACCACACCGGTTGCCCAGGTGTACAACGAAATAATTTTAGTTAGAGTTTTACACAGGAAAACCGGGGAATCACCAGACTGCTACGAGCAGACGGTAGAGTTTTGCTTGGGTGACTGCGTAACGTGAGGCTCACTATCGTGAATTCCATCATGTGTGACCGCAGATTCGTTAGCCAAGCTGGTATTTGTACCTTCTAACCGGCTCAGCCGAGGGGCTTAAGCTTTCGAAGTTAGTGTGTCCGGTGCTATTTGATACCGACCATTTGTCTGACTTGCAACCAACCAGGTTAAGCGGACTAAAACGTACACACCTCCAAGAAATTTCATTCACGTCCATGCAACAAATCGGATAGCTTCACCATCTTGAATTCACACAGTATGCTGTGCCACTAGTGGCCAGCCCTTATTGGCGGATCCGGCGCTCCGGTTTTCGATTAATCCGACGCTCTCCGTGCTCTTTTTTGTGGTTTTACTTTCAAATGTCGTTTCCGCAACTTTGTTTGCAAGTGTCGTGCAAAAAGTGTGCCTTGTCAAATTTCGCTTGATCCAACTAATTTTGGATCATCCTCGGATTACGTCGTGCACTTTTCGGGTACTTAATAAGCGACGTCATCTTTTACGGGTTCAGCCACTGGCTAACTTCCGGTATCCTTTTGGTTTTGTATTCCGTGGTTGTCCAGGAGAAAGTAAGATTGGCCTTGGTAATCCACTATTTTAGCGTTCAATCGATTATTAACGATTATCGCATCGAGTTCAAACGTTCATGAAGGTTCTTCTTCTGCACTTGAATAAAACCCCCCTGACCCCTCGGCAAAAGATATGGGTAACCACTAACCTTGGCAGTTGACCTTCCAACTCCAAAAGTCGAAGGTCAGCAGAGACCTATAAATACAGTCAAGGTCCGCAGTCGTTGTACAATGTTCATTATCGGCGATTATTACGTTATTTTTTCAAGGTCATTGGCGTTTTGCTATTTTCCTTCGGTTGGGCTCGAAGTTTTGTTGAGCAGTAAATTGTTATTCTTGGAATTGCGTCTAGTGGAAAGATTATAACAAATGGCGACGGAGAAAATTGGAAACGTGCTGAAATTTTCTGCCGAACAATTTCAAAAGCTGCTTTTTCAACAGCAAACCCAAATGTGGGCACAACTGAAAATGATTGAAAATCTGACACAGTGCTTGAGTTTGCTGACAACAGGCGCAGCGGCGCGGGACACGCAGACGAGTTCTGTTGATCTTCGCACGAACACGATCACTAAATTCAGTTATGATGCGGATCCTGGATCGACCCGCGAAGCGTGGTTCAAGCGCTGGGAATACATGTTCCAGGTGGACTTCATTCGTCAGGACGACTCCTGGAAGTTGCGATGGCTACTCCGCCATCTCGTAATAACTAAACATTCAAGGTTCATAGGCTTCATTTTGCCCAAACAGCCGAAGGATCTGACGTTTGATGAAGTAGTGTCGCAGCTGAAGGAAATTTTGTTGTAACCCGTAACTGTTTCTGTCGACTGCCCTGCATGTGACTGCTCATCGGTTTTACGTTTTGATACTTGTTTCACGTGGCTTGGGGTGTGAAGACCGGTGCGAGAAACTAGTAGCCTAAACCTTGTCTTACCGTCGGCTGCGATTCGACCTCATTATGGCCCACCGTATTCTACATCTCGGTGACTTCCCAATGCTAAGGCCAATGCCATACTTACGGTGGCCATGCAGCACGCGCGGACACATATAAATCTTGTCGTGCCGGATGTGAAATGTGTTCCCCACCCACTGGACTTCGAACGGAGAGTGGCAAACATTTGGAACAGCTTACCTAGACAGGTGATTGAGGCAACATCTGTGCAGCAGTTCAAAGTGTTGTTAGACTCATATTTTACCACTGTTCGATTTAGAGAACGATTGCACACTTACGATGACATATCACATTTGTGAGTCCTGAAATGTCGTCCGATATTTTAAATGTTACATGAGAATGACAACGAAATGATTGGTAACTTTTATAACGTTTTTCACCGTATTCTGAAAGGGTCGTACAGATTTACTTTCTACTTGCTCTATAATACAGTATTTAGTATTCAGAAACGTGTGCACACGTTTAAAGTGTCATGTCGGATTCACAATACCGGCGCTAATGTGTCTTCGGCTGCACTGATTATCGAATCTAATACTTTGTGCGACAGCGTGAGCTGCTCAAAGCCAACGATGGACGAGTCCGGTGGCATGTAGTACTATGTAGGCAACTGCTGGTACTATGAGACCTGTAACGATTTGAGCCCTGACCAGTACTCAATCTTTTCGGCTAGCGATAGCGTGTTGTTTATTTGTCTTCTATGCCCGTCGCCGTCGATCTACGCGTCTTGAGGTCACTGAGCAGACATCGAGCAACGTCGAGCTGGGAAACCGGCAGTTGTAGATTTTCCTCACTTCCCCTGATCGCAAAGTGAAGTTACTGATGAGGAAAATGGGAGTCTCACTGATGTCGGCTCATTGGGGGAAGACACATAACTAAGCTCAATTGCTGTCGATGAAAACCAGAATGAGGTGAAGGCTACCATGTCGTGTGCCCCAGCGGTCCAGAATGCTTCTGAAGAGGCATCTGATGTCGTACCGGCAGCCGTCCAAAGCGAGACCCAACTTATAGCCCCTGTGTCCAACAAAAGCAAAACAAATAGGGCTAAGAAAGTCCGTAAGGCTCCCTCAAAGTCCGAAGGTACTTAAAACAGCAGGGTCTTGGAGGTGAAGCACAAACCTCTAACCCCCATCACCCTAGTTCCATTGGCAAAGCAACGCGTCGTGTCGATTTCGACCACAACCGCAAAATCTGAACAGACTAGACCGATGAGGGAGTTGGAGTAAGAACACAAAACCTCAACCTCAATAACTCCAGCTCCCTTGGCGAAGAAACGCGCCGTCACCTGCCAAACCGGTCGAAGCTAGGCTCGAGTCGAAGGGCTCGTGGAGTGAATACGCCTCGTCAAGGTGATTCCTTTCCTAATAGTAGCGTCATTTTTCCTAATGTTGCTGAATCCGCAGTATCTCTTCCCAAGCAATGTATGCTGAATGACCTCCACTGGTTTAAGCTCTGTGTCAACAAGATGCTTTCATCTGGTTTCCCCAGTGTCACTACCAAGAAGCTAACCAATTTGGAAACGTCCCTGTAGATACACCATATCCGTGACACCGACTACTTTGAGTAGTCCTCTCAACCCAGGAGAAACGCGAAGCATTAAAGCGCTTTGATTCAAACTCAAGGGTAGCAATGTCAGCGTTCATCCGGACATGCTACTGGCATGCAGATCGACTGAAGTTAAAGAAACCCATCAAAAGCCTAAAAAGCAGGCGGCTGGTTAGCAAGGCGTTCGTTTTGTGACTTTTCAGGTGGTCAGCCGGAAGTCAAATTATGTCTTACCAGAACCCCTCCTGGTAGCGTACGACCAAGGGCTGGTCGTGCCGAGTTTCTTCGGATTGTACTTAGTAAGGTGCGTAGCCTAAGGAGCAAGGTACACGAGGAGGGTCTACTCGTAGACAAATCGCGTCCCAACCTACTTGCTATCACCAAAACGTGGCTGTCCCCGGATATCACAGACGGTGAGGTATGTTTATCTGGCTACGCACTGCTTAGATGTGATCACTCCGTTGGCCGCCAGGATGAGGGCGTCGCTCTATATGTGAGTTGTAAACTTGAAGTGTTGATGATTTGTGTGTTCCAGTCACCGGATATATATATAATACGTATATATGCGATAGTCTACGAATAGACACAAAGCCAGCAGAAACCATGGGACTCAAAAGAAGGTACAGAACTAGTAAAAGAAAACGCAACACAGTAAAGCCCACGGTTTCGTCAGAGGGCGAGATACTACCCGGTTGCCAAAGCCGAAGTACTTAGGGGACACCACCCTGAGCCTTTGGCTGAATATCCTGCCCGCAAGGCAGCGGAGCGAATTCAGGGAATCGCGCCCATTGGTAGCCGGTGACTGATCACTCAGTTCATACGCCTTTCGTTTGTTCCTTAGTCAAACCAGGGCCAAACGCTTCACAAAATTACGGCATAAATTTGCTGGAATGCAATGTTTCGTCGGGATGAATCAAGGGGCGGTGACTTTATTTAGTGGCCAGTCACGTCCGCCACGTCACAGGGTTGTTAAACGGACATGTGGCATTTTATAGGGAGAAGGCTTGCCAGGCGAAATCTCATCACTTCCTGGAACCCTGTAGCCAAAACATTTGCTGGAACGAGAAAATCCCGAACCACTCAGCCGGCACCACTAGGAGGTTTTTCGGTAAGCCAGCCAGTCGCCGGATCAAACTGTCGAAGCCCTGTCGACTATTGTGTGCACTTCCTCTGTTCATTTTACAGTTGTAGTGGTATATCGAAGTCTTAGGAAGTATCTCCAGAGAGGTTATTGAATTTATTCGTACACAGGCTGTCAATAGGTGTCTAATACTGGGTGCCTTCAACCTCCCTGAAGCCTGCTGGGCTGATCTATCTTGCAGTTCGGCGGTAGGCACTTTCGGTTCGGATCGCCTCGAGCTAACATTGTGACAGCCTTGGCATCAGTTCGTAGACCGCCCGACTAGATATATGCGCAACAAAATTCCGTCTAACTTGGATCTCATTTTTGCGAAGCCACACGAGTTCGTAAGTGCTATTACCTACGGCTGTCCTCTAGGAGCCAGCGAGCAGGTCTGCATATCCTTTCGATGTTCTTTAAGTGTCATCAAGCTACCGCTGAGGCTTGTCCAAATATTTTGCAGGCAGACTTTAACGCAATGCGAGACAGTGCTTCAGTTCTGCGTTGCGCGATCACCGTGGCTGACACCTTTGAAACAGCCTGGAAGAAACTTAAGGCGTACCTCACCAAAATCTCTGCTCCCCACATCCCACCCATTAATAGACGGGTGACACGGACGCAGCCACCATGGATAGATCATACGGGCAGATACCTGCTCAGAAAACGCTCTAAGTGCTGGCGAACTTACCAAGCGGCTTCATCAACCAGCACATACTAAAGTTATCTAGTAGTTAGAAACAAATGCAAGTAACATCTTATAACTCTGTCTTTTGTACGAAGAGAATTTGACTAACGCAGTGACAACAAATCCAAAGAAGTTCTTTGCTTATGTAAAGAGACGCAGCGGTACAAACTCGGCTATACCGGCTTTATTACGAGCGGACGGGACCCATGGGCATATCGACTGTGATAAGGCTTGTATACTTAGCGAAAAATGTACTGGTGTCTTTTCTCGTGAGGTCTCTCTACCTCAGGTTGAGCTGGTCACAAAAGTCCCGGAGGATACTTGCCTAACTGAAATCAGCATAACGGAGACAAGTCTTTGGGCTATTGCAAGGGCTAAATCCTTCCAAAGCTTCCGGCCCTGATTCAGTTCATCCGAAGCTGCGGAATGAATTGGCCGCTGGGTTAGGTGGCCCTTAAACATGCATGTGTACGATACCGCTCGACAGCTGTGCCTTACCTTCGGAATGGAAGAAGGCAATCATCTGTCCGCTTTTAAAGGGCGGTGACAGAGCTCTGCCCGCGAAATACCGGCCTGTCAGCTTGATAAGGGTAATAGTTAAGTTGTCTGAAAAATTGGTCAGGGATTTAGTGGAGAATCACCTGATTAAGTTTAACCTTCTCAGTGCGGCACAACACGGATTCCGTAAGGGATTTTCATGTCTGACAAACTTATTTGTAGCTTGTTAAAACTGGGATGGGGCAGTGGACAACGGTCACACTATCGACGTGCTTTCCGTTGCTTTCTCGAAATCCATTGATACTGTCCAACCTCAACAACTCTCATTGAAGTTGAGATCGTATGGGATATCTGGAGCCACCTTAAATGGATCTGCTTTCCTAGAGGGGAGAAATAGGTGTGTACGCATGGGGCGTAGCCTTTCGCTTATACAAGTTGTCCTTAGTGACGTTTCGCAGGGCTCGATTCTAGGGCCGTTGCTTTTCGCAATTTATGTCATGACCTACCCCAGGAGCTTGAAGTACCGTCGCTATTGTTTGCTGATGACCTCAAGCTCTGGAATATTGTGGATATCCCTGGTGGCTCTGAGGCACTTCAGAGTGCCTTGGATAGGCTCTGGGATTGGTCAACCTTATGGTTGATGCCTATAAATCAGGCGAAATCTTCTGTCCTTCGCATTGGAGGTTATAGTCCCCCTACGCGCTATGTAGTTGGTGGAAGTGAACTCCATGTTGTCACTCTGCAGGTTGACCTAGGTATCACCCACACCTTATTGCTTCACTCTGGGGACAATTAGAGGAAGGCTGCTTGTAGAGGGTTCCGTATGATGTGGTCTATTTGTGTCTCCTTCGATGTCCTAACGGCCAATGGTGTCGTGAAGCTGCTCTTGGCTTTTGTGCGACCCCACTTAGAATACTGTATCCAGGCTTGTCTACCTTACCTTGTAAGGGACAAAATGGAACTGGAGAGGGTTTTGCGAGTGGGTACAAGGTTAGTGCAAGGATTACGGGGGCAAAGGTATCCCGAACGTTTGCTTAGCTTGGGTATGTACTCAATGCACTACCGCAGAATTAGAGGAGACTTGAACCTCACTTACCGTATCTTAACGGGTAAGATCGGTCCAGACTTGTCCTGGCTATTTAGTCCCGCCAAGCTGCCTAGTCTCCGAGGTCACCCGTTGAAGCTGCACAAACTGCGTTCTGACCGGGTAAGGACGGAAACTCGCTTGTCGCGTCGAGTTATTGAACGTTGGAACTCGCTTCCGGAGCACGTCGTTGGGGAGTCTACGGTTGAGGGTTTCGAGCGTCAGTTAGATGCTCTTGGGTGGCAGTACCAAACCTCCCCTTCTCCTAACCGACCTGTATCTTCAAATATCCCTTCGTTATTTTTTACAATTTCTCACGCCCTTGGTATTATCATTATTTAGCTGACATTCCTCTTGTTTTCTTAGCTTGCCCTTCACTCTTTTACTTCACATAAACCGGTCTGACAGGGACTACTGCGCAAGAAAATGTGGTTTGTAATTGATTGAACAGGGTATGATGCGGTCTCTGTTTTAGGCTTTTCAACATCTCAAGCAGAACTATTACTTCCCGATCCGACGACACGCAAAAGAAGGAACATTCACTGAATTATCCTATTTTTCCTGTCTCAACTGAACTTGAACTTGAATAAAGAATACCATATCCTTCAAATGTTTGGACTGTTGTAAGTCTGTCACTTCCCGGTCGAAGGCTTTTCAACGTTTCTACTGCGATGGGTGACTGCACATTGCATGTTGTTCCATCGGTCCAGCTCTGTACGATCCACTGCAGATGACCACTTCCTCACTCGTCGTCCTTATTTGTGACCCACGTCGAACTGGACTGTATCATGTGCGGTTCGAATGGCCTAACTCTAATCAATCCTGGTCCCTTATGTCTGCATTCTATGCAAAAGAAAAAGGATGCTCTGCTGCCACTTAACGACAGATCACTCCTGGCCAGTCGGACTACAGCAAAAGTGGCAGATACAGACACTGCATTGCTTGATGGACTACCTGCACTTAGCCCGTGTTTCTCTTCTTCTCAAACCTAAGCAACGATTACTACTGCCTCCTCGACATCTTCGTGCTTCGCGTCATCTGCTTCTGGCCTGGTTAGCTTCACTGGTAAGCGACTCCGAAAGCACTGCTCCTCACTTTCTGCGACCCCTATGGCTATTGACCACTGTGAAGCCCTAACTTCCAAGAAGTATGCAACCGTAGCGAAAGAAAGTGCACCACTGCCCTCGCCAGTACGAGTGGCTGAAAGTAAGGTCTAAACAAGTATCAAGATGCAACCCAACCCACCGTCTTCACAATCGCAGTTGAGGCAGGTTCTGTATAAAATCGGTCAGCTGGAAAAACTGCTGAGGTTGGTCCGCCTGCTCACAAGCCGCTGCTCCTCGATGACAATTAATCACCCGCTTGTGACTGTTGACTAATCAGCATAAATGCTCCTGAGTCGTCCAAAACCGCTCCAGCTGAAAGAATTTTGGATAACCAAAAGTTTATAAAACGGATGCTCTCCTTACTGCTAGACGAAGATGAGCCAACAGTCAACATGTTCTCTGCTTTCCGCCTTGACAGGAAACAGGACTCCTCCTCTTAGGTCCGTCCCTTGAAGCTTCTATGTCAAACTGATGATGAACTCCGTCGCATTCTTCGAGGAGCTCCGCGCCTTAAAGGTTAACCATTTTTCGTACTGCGAGACCTCTTCGCAGGATTGAGTAAAAATGAAATAACGGTTGCTGAACTCAGATTCCTTCGTGCTAACTGTGTAACAGACCTACATTGGAATACATTGGAATATTGAGAGCAGGAGGGAGATCTCTTTTCAACTCCATCGGTTCCGACTCATCACAAAGTGGGTGCTTGCTGTCGTGAAACGTTACTCCTTCGGAGACCACCTTTGAAGTAATAGCAGCAGGACTCTGCCATGTGCGTTAGATGGGTGTTTAGCACTAGCATGAAACTCCTGTCTGCGAGTCACTAATATGTTTCGGCGGACTGTTCCAATCCTTTATCCTCCAGGAAGGTAGAGTAGCTTGCGGACGGGCGCAAAGTGACCCCAGGTTAGATAATTTCCATTTGTGGCCACGTGTCGAGCTGCACACACGTCGATGGAAGAACTACTGCAGCTCACTTCCAAGCTCTTTTTATGATGCTTGTGGTGTAGAGAAGATCGCTACGACGGCGGCGATTTTCATTGAGCACAGGTTCAAAGTCTTAAGTCGAAGAGTGCAGGAAAGGTCCCGAAGCTCCGATATAGATTCCGAACCGCGCCTCTGCACCTCCTCTATCCGGTCATGTTCAGGGAGTAAGCGGCCGGGAGACCATGTTCGATGCTCGAACAGACATGCGAAGCGAACAGCGTTCTAATGATCGCTTGCGTAATTTTACGGAACGGTCTTGGCAAATCCCAGAACATTCAGTTGGCTTCCGCGACCTTTCTCTGCTAGTCAAGTGATGTCTTGAGATCGTGTGGGACCATGACTCCCGCGTCCTCATGTGTGACAGACTTGAGGTGTTATCCGACACGATACACACCGAAAGGATCCGGTCCACCAATCAAGAGAACGACATATTTGTCACGGTTTACCGGAAGTCGGTACTTAACGGACCAGTTATGCAGCTATTGTAGCGATGCTTGGAGTCTGTCGGTATCCTCGGGGCCAGGTATTTCAGACCACAGCTTGAGTTCACAAGCGTAGACTAGACAATCGGTTTGTAATGCCACTGGAAGATCATTACTGCACATTTTAAAGTGTTATGGTCCAAGGACGGAGTCTTGGTGAACCCCACTGGTCATAAGCACAGGGACAGTGTTTGGTTCACCTTCACTTGAATGGCTCGTGCTTTCAGGAGGTCCGAAGCGAAGGTGGAGTTAACTGATGCAGCTGTGGTTACAATTGATCCAAAAGAATCACTTTTCCTCGAAACGGATGCGTCGGACGTCGCCATCGTTGCCGCTCTTAACCAAAATGGCCGGTCGGTGGCCTTTTTCTCCCGTACGTTATCTGGCGGCGAGCGACACCATTCGATCGTCGAGAAAGAGGCGTAGGCTATGGTAACAGCCACTAGAAGATGGAAACCGTATTTTCTTGGCACTCATTTCAACGCTCGGTTTCGTTCATTATTGACAACCAGCAAAAGGGAAAGATAAAGAATGATAAAATTTTATGGTGGCGCATAGAGTTGTCCCCTTACAAACACGATGTAGTATATAGACCTGGTGAAGATAACAAAGTGACCGACGCACCATCACGCGGCGTTTGTATAAGCGTGTTGAACACCCCGGATCTCGTACAGCTTGACACAACCTTATGCTACCTTGAATTGACTCGGATGATCCATTTTGTCCATTCAAAAAATTGCCGTTCTCCGCTGAAGATATCCGTACTGTCATGCAGCAGTGCTACACATGTGTTGAACGAATATCTCGATATTTCCAACCCGCAACTTACTCCCTTGTTAAAACCACGCAGCCATTTGAAGGTCTGGCTGTTGATTTCAAGGAGCCGCTACCATCCTCCACCCGTAACAAATATTTACTGACTATGATGAATTCTCACAGGTCCCTTTTGCATATCCTTGCTCCGATATGTCAGCCCCGACTGTTATAACTTGCCGCGTTAACCTGTTGCCTGTTTTTGGCATGCTATCCTACATTCGCACCGATAGAGGCTCTTCAATTATGTCCACCGAAACATAAAGTTTCCTGCACGGTCAAGGTGTCGCATCTAGCCCGACTATCTCGTACAATCCTCAAGGAAACGTTCCAAAGAACTGGATATTTGGCAGTGGGAGTCCGGTTCACCCGAAGCATTAGATTCTATCAGAGCACTGCTCTGCACGCCCACAAATGCTACACCCCATGAAATGATATTTATGCATAACAGAAAGTCAAATATTGGAGTACCTTTGCCGCGCTGGCTCCTTTCCCCCGGGCCATTCTTGCTAAAGCTGAACAATAGAACTTCCAAGTATGACACCTTGGTAGACGAAGTAGAATTGCTGGAATCTACTACGGCGCACGCACACCTGCGGTTGCTAAATGGCGTCAAGGGAACGGTCTCTCTTCGACACTTAACTCCACTACCTGAAGTACCAGAAGTCAGCCCCTGAAACTTCCCGACGGACTTCGCATATTGGTACTATAGCAGAGTCACTCCATGTCGAACCTACTGAGCCAGACAAACCAAATAGGACGCAGTTACCGTTGTCAGACAACCTTGAGAACTTATACCACCAGCAACGGCTTACATGACCTCACGGTCTACGTAACAGAGACACATAGACATTCTGTCCCAACTCATGACATTATGAGCATTTATTGGCGTGAGAAATGTAGTATGTTGCATTTCTTGTACCATGTTGCTCTCATTATTTTTCGTAGTATTAATAACGTGCATCTTTTTGCTTTTAGCCCATACTCGTATTCTGTCAGATGACTAAAGCCTAATCTACGGGCCGTTTGTCTTTTTGCCCAACCGTCTTACGTTCTGAGTTCTTCTTTCTACACTGCTCAAATAAGGACATCATTTTGGAGAGCACAGGATTCCACGCATCGTCAAGAGGAATGAGATCAGGAATATTCGTCCTTAGCGCTTGCGGCTGTTATAAAACGGAGTGGATCTGCATGCCGAAGGTTCCGACGGTAACCAACTTGGCTATAGATCGTGAGACGACGTGTTCATTGGAATGAAACGACACAATGATCGCTTTTGCCGAAGAGTTGAAGAACTGTTAGATTCGTGATATCGGACTGATTTGGAGTGAGCACAGGGTGCAGAATGTTCGGCGTCTGGTCGGCAACAATGCGGGTTGGCAAGTTAACGTGCTGAAACAAAATACCATCGATAACGGTGTACAGTAAGGTAGCATCGGAGGAATCAGGTGGACGACCACAAATAACTAAATTCCAATCGATATTAAGAGCATTAAAATTCCCCACGCTAAGACTCTGCTTTCCTGCACTGTGTTTCCTGATCGAGTCGAGCAAATGAGCTCCGGATCCTGATGGCGCTCTGCAGACGACACCATTCCTGAATGATCTGCATCCATTATGAATACGGCACCAAAGAGCATCAAAAGCCCCATCGTTGTTACTAGTAGCTGCAACCAAATGCGCCTTGATTTTGGCCTTCCAGTAAAGCATGACTTACCTACCTACCTACGTCCAAGGATGTCGGCTCGACAGACTGTATCCGGGGATAGAAATCTCTAAATCTATGAGGTCCGCACATAGCTTAATTTCGTTGAACGTCATCAGGTCTGGGCGAGTATCTGAAGCAAGCATCTGTACCTTATCAATTTTATTCCTCAGACTGCGTACATTGGCAAAATTACACGCAGTCGGTTCTCATGCTCTGCTCTCCTGGGTTGACGAGATTTGGCCTCCAATGAGTTATCGGGGTTCTCCGGAGCACATGGAAATCCACGATGTGGAGGTATGTCTCACAACTCGCTCGGCGGGACTAGAGCTCATCAACGGCTGTTTTCATTTTAATCCGTTCTTCCGGGGAGAGATCTCTCGGGATGTAAAAGGCTGCCTTTTCAAACGTGCAGTCTGCCAGATAATGCGTCGGCATTGCTCTTCGCTTTGGCATACGATCTTGGGAGGGCGTAGCTTAGAAGGATCCTCTTGTTTCCTGCACAGGTGGAACTCAGAGATAATGTTTATCCCCAATTCACCATGAAGTAAAATGGAAATCATCCGCTCAAGGAACCCTTGGTCATCCAGCATCCTATTAGCAGCGATGTCTGGTAGATTCTGGCGCGTTCGCGATGATAAGGCATCCTTTACGAGAGGGTGGTAGAGCGCGGCCAGGGATCTGCAGCCATGGTGACGCACTGTCCTTGGTCAACTTTTCCAACTTGTTGACTTTGTTGAGAACATATTTTATTTGGCTGGGAAGCCGTTTTCTTGGGTATGGATTTAGACTTCGCCTGATCATTACACAGTTTGGCTCCAACCAATTGGGACAGTGGCAGCTTTTCTCACCACGACCGCGTGTGTCCCAGTCGAGTGGGCTCACAGGGCAAGGCTTGTGTCAAATGCTCCGACTTGGAAGCAGATGGGATCCGGATCGTTTACCGTTTGGGTAGCTGAGCCGGAATTGGGTGTGGACGGGAAATGTGAGGAAACCTGGAGCCCAAGACGGTTGAAGCTTCAAACTTCGTCGGAGTAGAATGTGGGATAAGGAGTGGCAGTTCGGCGTGGAGGCGTTGACTGTTTAATGAAGTACTACCTTGGATAAAGGAATCAGTGCTAGCCGAAGTAGCGTATCGCTACAGAGACTCATATAGCTTAGAAAAAATGTCGCAGCAGGCAATATACATCCATCCGTCACACTCAAAGCACTGTGCGGCCTTGGAACGCGAGGTCACCCTTTTACTGCAGCTCAGATATTTGTATGTCAGAGGCAGGCTTGGATCAAGGTCTGTAGAGACAACGGGAGTCAGCACATACCACGCGGATAGCTCTTCCCACTAAAAAATTAAATTAAATTAAATCGAAAGCAAAATATCCCAAGATCCTAGAACTCAGAACTCGTATCTAAGCGGTACATGATTCTGCTGGTAGGAACGGTCTGCATAGACCAGGCTTTACGGAAAAGTTGATCGTGACCAGCGCTTGCTAATTGAGACACTGTGTTCAAAAGTCGATGAGTTGCACTCTGCATTGGAGTGTTAATTGCAAATGTAGAACTTGCTATGAGTGGACAACGGCACGTTCTTGTCTACAATGGAGAAGAGCCAGTAATACGGGAAGCTAAAACTCGACGGGCTCTAGATAGCAGGTGAGTGCACCACCTACTTCGCATAGCCGGAATACCGTTTTACGCCGGCATCAAAGGCGCACGTATTGGCAGCTGGAGAGGACCAGCTATGCTTCACCAACAAGCTTCTGCAAGGCCTATCCTGGTTGAGTTTAGGAACCCTGTACACCTGGACCTACTACTTAACAGGGCTGGGTTGGTTGCGAGTAAGACTAATGGCCGCTATAAAATAGCCACGGACACTAACTTCGAAGGTTAAAGCCCCTCAGATGAGCCGGTTAGAAGATGCTACTATTAACTTGGCATGCTGGCATTCGCGATAATGTGACTCACTTTACGCAGGCACCTAAGCAAACCGTTAGCGATAGTTTTCCGATGGCAAGTGCAGTCAGCTTTTCTGAACAACACTACCTACGAGAAGCCAGTGAAATAACTAGTGAATTGCATTTGGTTGTGGAGAAGGTTGCTCTTGATGAAAATGCAAATCACACATCTTTGGCGGGAGAGGGTAGTGAAGATGCGGCGATGGGACTTCAGGCGGTGCGTTCAAAAACAATTGAGGCATTATACTCGATAGAAGTAGCACCAAAGTCCATGGTTGGTCCAACCATTTCACAAAATGGTATGGGAAATGAAAAACTTGCCATACCTCAGGTGAACAGTACAGAAAACCCGAATTGCAGTGTTGTTAGGCCGACTCAGTTAAATAGGAGAAAGCCCGTCGGGTTTATCCTGCAAGCCAGGGCGGGCGAAGCCAACAAAGGGATTATGTCGCGGTGCCCTACAGCATTGATTCCTCGACTCAGGCGGCCGACGGAAATGAAAGCGAACAAAAAACGGGTTGTCCCCTCGAGCGAAGAGCCCGAGAGGAAACAACCGCATCCGGAGAGACTAAGCATGCAGTATGCGTAACAAATGGGGATTTAGTGACGAGTTGTGAACATTTTGATGTGGCTACTGTGTCGTAGTCCTGACTTTCTCCAGGCGACCTTATTAGTGAGCTGCTACAGAACTGATAGGCCCGGGCGTCAGACTGGTGGAGGAGGCGTACTCTTGCTTAGCAAGTGCCAATATTTACACTGGGAGGCTCCAATTCCCATGAGTTCTGAAAACGTTCAGGTTTTATCCTGCTTTCTAAGGGTGTGGGGTAGGTTGGAGATTTTAGTATTTGTCTACCATAGCCCATTCTCCGCGCGGGAGGAGTACAGGGATCATGGTACGCCACTAAGACAGACGGAGATGGCCGCACCTAAGTTCCTGATTGGTGACCTAAACCTTCCCCATGCTGATTGGCAGCGTGCTGGAGAAGGAACTAGTAGATTGGATGCACGAAAATGTGTTGGAGCAATACGTCAGTGTTCCTTACCAAGAGTCGTATTGGGAGTAACCTTACCGCCCTTGATATCGTCATCGCCAGGCATGGTCACTTGCTTGACCTACGCGTTAGCCAAACACAGGTAAGAGTGATCATTGCGTTTTGACATTTCTCTGAGCACCGAGGCCTACGGTGAATTGTAGAATGAGGAGAAATTTGAATCGCACTGGTATTACGAAGCTGCGCGATCGAGCTCTTCAAATCACTTGGATCCCTGAACAGTACCATATCACTTTGGAAGTGAGGTGGCTTTTACTCAAAAGTGAACTCATGCAGTCACTGAACGAGTTTGCTCCCTAGGAGACATTATGGTAAACCACGATGGTGGAGCAGAAAGAATGACAAAGCAATGGAGGCGCAATGCTGAGGGGAGAAAATACCAGGAAACGCGGGGGCTTCCGATTTGGCTGCAATACAGAATGTGTCGAAACATGGCTATTAAGCTGCAGCGGCCGGCTAAGTACGCATATGTGCTTAGGTTGGTCAAGTTTGCGGAAACAAATCTCAAGTGTTATTGCAGTTATATCCAAGCAACTTTTTCTCTAGGAGGCGATCGTCAGTCTAACCATAGAGGATGGCAGCCAAGCTGTGGACAACGTTGATAAGGTAGCAGTTCAGCTACATGTCTTCCAAAGGCTGAATCGGAAAGATAGTGGGTCAGTCTTGGCACCACAACCGCAGTGTTCAAGTAGCTATACCACGCGGGAAATTATTTTTGCTGTACTGAAGGTCCTCACAGTATTGGTTAGTTAGAACCCATATAAATCAGCTGGTATTGGCTGTACATCCTGACATAGTTAAGCCACCGGCTGGTATCCTTCAGTATCCTGTCGCGGAGTTATTCAACCATTCTTTCCACGAAGGCAGCTACCACATGATTGGAAGGAATCGACCATTGTTGCCATCCACAAGCGGGGTTCTAAGTCGATGCCTCCTAACTATACACCAGTTAGTTTGACCAGCATCATGCTGAAGTGCTTGGAAAAGCTTATAAAAAACAGGATCTGTAAGCACTTGACTGAGCACAATGTAAGTAGAGCGGAACGGCATGGATTTCTTAAGAAGAAGACGAGCCTTACTAATTTATTTTGCTTTTAGATGAGATTTCCTGATATCTTGGTAGTGGGATGTCAGTAGAGGGTTGCCATTTGGACTTCAGTACAGCGTTTGACTCAGTGACTCATCGATTTTTATTGGAAAGCTGACATGGTTTGCACAGCATTCTCTTCCATTACTCTGGTTTTCTGAATGCTTACGTGAAAGGACATCAGAGTCTGGTTTGGGGAAACGAGTTCTAGTGTAGGCGATGCCCTAAGGTTCGGTACTGGGTCCATTGTTGTTTCTTATGTTTATAAATGACCTGGATCCTCTTCTTGTGTATTCCCGCTATATCTTCGCAAATGGCCTGTAGCTAGTCATCACGGGAAACTGAGCGACATTGGCTAAGAATATCACTGTGGTGAATTGTTCGAACTAATAGGATTTGCCTCTAAATGCCAATAAATATCAACTATTGACTAGGCGTGATAGCGGAAATTCAGTTCAGTCTCCCGTGGGATGTCTATCATTGCGGTGTATTGATGAAGTCCGCGATCTAGATATCATCAAATTGAACAGTGTTAAGCCATTCGCACAGTATCGCCATGCTGCCAATAAAGCGCGACAAGCTGTTTCGCCTTAGGAGGGCGCTGAGTAACACTAGAGCAAAGTATTCTTGCCGTTATATAATGCAATGCTTGGGCCCGTGCACCTTGCATCCGTAGTGACTCCAGAAACTTGCAACCAGGATGATCTAAGGTCAA
>OX104065.1:85438460-85489724 GCA_944474145.2 Dicrocoelium dendriticum | reverse complement strand
ACGTCGATACACTCTCCCTTAGTACCGTTACCAGTTCTTCGTATTAACTACGTCACCACCTTTCAGCTGCAGCGAGTCATTGTAGGTAGCATACATCTTTGCGCTAGGAGCCACGCCTTATCTCTCCAACGCTTACTCTCTTGGGTTGTTTGCATCACATACTTTCGCTGGTTTCTTGAATATTCGGGCACGGTTGGTATTCATTGGTAATTAGAAAGCTTAAGCAGAATGCCATTGCTAGCCACCAATACCCTCTCCCTTCTAGCGACATTGTCTCTTCCTTGTCTTAACTTCGGCACATATTTTCAGCTGCAGCGAGTCATTGTAGGTAGCATGCATCTTTGCGCTAGGAGCCACTCCTTATTCCTCCAACTTTTATTCTCGGTGTGTTTGCATCAGGCACCTTCGCCTTTTTGTTGACTTATTCTGTCGCCGTCGGTATCTAATAGCAATTAGAAGGCTTCATCCAAATGCACTTACTGATCACTGATACTCTCGGTCCTAGCACCATTATCTGTTCCTTATCTTAATTCCGTTTAGCAGCAGCTATTCTTCGTAGGCTCCATACATCTGAGCATATTCGGAGCACGCTTGGAACCACTCCTTTATCCCTCCAACATTTGTTCTATTAGAGAGTCTGTCTAATGTACATTTGCTGTTTGTTGACTTATTCTGGGATACTGTAGGTATACATTGGTAACTAAAAGGCTTCATCCATCGCCACTGATAGCCACCGATACACCTACTCCCGCAGTGCCATTATCGGTTCTTCGTCTTGCTCTTGGCCCCTATGTTTAGCAGCAGCTATTATTCATAGGCTACATGCATCTCTGCGCATCGCCAGAAGCTCCTAATAGCCACCCTTTTATCCCTCCAACCTTTACTCTCTGAGACTGTCTGCATCACATGCATTTGCTGTTTGTTGATTTTTGCTGGGACACCGTAGGTATCCACTAACAACTAGAAGGCTTCACCCAAATGGCATTGCTAGCCACCGATACTCTCTAACCTAGCGACATTATCTGCTCTTCGTCTTACCTCCATCACTGATTTTCAGCTTCAGCGGTTCGTTGTAGGCGGCATGCATCTTAATGCTAAGAGCCACTTTTTATCGCTCCAATGCTTACTCTCTTGGATGGTTTGCATCACATATCTTCGCGTGTTTGTTGAATTATTCTGTCACTATTGGTATCCACTAGTTATTCGCAAAATAATCCGAATGCCTATGCTGGCCCCCGTTACTCTCCATCCTAGCGCGATTATATGTCGTTCGTCTTGTCTTATTCATCATTATTTTGCAGCGATTAGTTTTAGGCTCCATACATCTGTGCACAAATCTAGCGCTCACTAGGATTCACTCCTCGTCTCTCCATCATATATTCTCTTGGAATGTCTGTATCATAGCTTCGCTGGCTCGTTGATTTACTCTGTGACTCTGTAGGCATACACTAGTGACCATGCGTTATATTGGAATGGCTACATCTGGCCGATGATATGTTTTCCTAGCGCCACTATCTGTCGACTGTCTTAAATTCGGTCTCTGTTTAGAAAAACTAGTGGTCTTAGGCTACGTGCATCTGCAAATATCCAGAAGTTGCTAAGAGCCACTATTTGATTTCCCCAACCCTTATTAGATGGGACCGTCTGCGTCACACACATTTGCTGTTTGTTGACTTATTCTGGGACATTGTAGGTATACACCAGCAACTAGAAAGCTTCACCAAAATGCCATTGCTGATCACTGATACTCCCTCTCCCGTAGTACCGTTATCAGTTCTTCGTATTACCTGCGTCACCACTTATCAGCTGCGATGATTCATTGAGGGCAGCAGACATCTTTGCGCCAGAGCCACCCCTTATCTCTCCAACGCTTACTGTCTTGGATTATGTGCATCACATACCCTCGCTGGTTTTTTGACTTATTTTGTAACTGTAGGTATCCACTGGTAATTAGAAGGCTTAATCCGATTGGCTTTGCTGGTCACTGATACTCTCTCTCTCCTGGCGCCACTACCTTTCGCTTTTTATCTTCCTCACCACTTAGCAGCAATTCGTCGTAACCTGCGTGCTACTGCTGCGCAGACCTTGAGCTTACTAGGATAAACTCCTTGTCTCTTCATCATACATTCTCTTCTAATGTCCGTATCACATACCTTCGTTGGCTTGTTGATGTATTCAGTGACCATATATGCATACACTAGTGTCCAAGGGTCTTATTGGAATGGCTACATCTGGCCACTGGAAATCTTTCCTAGCGCCACCTTCTGTAGATGGTCGTAAATTCGGCACCTATGTTTAGATGCAGCTAGTGGTCGCAGGCCGTATGCATGTGAGATTATAAAGAGCTTGTTAGTAGCTACTCTTTATCCCAATAACCTTTACTCCTTTGGAATGTCTTCATCCAATCTTTCCGCTGCCTTACCACTAACTGACCTATAGATCTATCTCGCGGCAAACTATTTATTTTTGACTTTCTTATACTGCTCTCCCTATCGTATTAGGCTGGCTACTTGCTGTTCTTGCACCATGAAATCACTACTAGCCGTCTAACTTTCTCTCCTGTCTCCCCACGCAACTTTTGCTTCTTGTTAAACTGATAGTTAGTGGATTACTTACTGGTACACCGCTCTTGTCTCTACGCAGACGTTAGCAATCTGCCCATACGGCTGTTGATTCTATAGGACATTCAAAAGGCACTTTTAGCATAAGCTTTGTTGCACAGTGTACATGCTTTTGTCCTAACTCCAAATGTTGTAACATAAGACTTTAACAATGTTTAACTCCACGCCTGTTTTTGCGGCCTTCTCTCGGTTGTCCCTCACTTTCCCTTTTCTCCGAGGTCCGTATCTTCTTGGAGACCTGGGATTAGACTGAGGAACAGATATATCCCGACGGACGTAATAACCATTAAGTACCTACATGGAGCATGGCTGCATACCAAAGAGACTCCACTGCAGTCACCACCACAACCGTTGTCCGGTATGGAAAGCTGGACACGCCTTCGTCCTCCCGAAAATTATACATGTGAAAAATCCAGACAGCAGACTGTTTGAAACTTTGCTCACCTAGACAAACGACAAGACAACTATTCGTGATGATCTCATCCACAACCAACCGCAACAATTATGTCGGCCCTGATCAAACTATCTGTCCCGCCAACGGAGGAAATTGGAAGCCGTCTGACTACGAATAACCGAATATGAAATCAGGCGTCAGGTGGCTCTGCCAGTTATACATCAGTGATCAAAATGCTTTACAGCAGTGTTGCAGGACGTGGTGGGTTTCCGCCTGGCAAGCGTTCTCCCTATAAAAAGCCACAAATGTCTGTTTAACAACACTGGGACTTGGCGGATGTGACTCACCACTGAATAAATTCACTGCCCACAACTATATACTGGCAAGTGGACTAGACTCATATTTCAACTTTTTCCCGACACGTGCAAGAATATGATACACTCCGACTACGTGTACCGTTTCACTGCACTTATAGTGCCTTGACCGCTTACACTACGCACGATTGAACCCAAAGTATCAATGTGATACCTAGCTGCCTGTAAACCTTGATCATACCCGATTTGATGTGTCTATATATTAGAGAATAAACTATTTATGCATGTATGTATATAATCGCTCTTTTGCCGAGACTGACGCCTGTGACACGTGAAAGGGCTCGCAAAAGTTAACGGAGCTGCAGTCTTAAAATCTTTATTCTAAACAACAACATGTAGGACCACCAGGTTGATTTCGTACGGCCATCGCCATTCCTATTATTGGCAACAATCACAGAAGGTCAGTTTGCATTGCTCTCCTGTTACCTTTACTGCCATAGACTGCAACTGGACCAACCAACAGTTCGCCGCTTGTCCAACGCCACCGTTAGCCTCCTGTTTGCAGTGATAGAAGTCCGAACTATTGCTTGCTCCCACACGTCTTTTAGCCACCAATCCCTTTCTGTAAGTATATATCCCTTTCCTGTTACTTTTCATTTTGTAGCTTACGCTTGCTTCCCATACATTCGCACCTGCTGTGCCTACCACATTTTGTCCTCAGTTGGTATCAGAGCAGCTTTCGCTATGTGACCCCGCCGCTCCTATTATTGGCAAGGTTTACAGCAGTTCAGTTTGCATGGTTTCCCGTTATGTTTCCTTACATAGACTGCAACCCGGCCGAAAACACTTCGGCGCTTGTCCACCGTTAACTGCCTGCTTGCCGGTGCTAGAAGCTTGCATTGTTAAATGATCCACATCGGCTTTCTGCCTCCAGTCATTCTCAGTAAGTGGGCATCGCTTCTCTGTTACTTTTCGTTTCATAGCTTCCGTTTGTTGCCCTTCCATTTGCACCTCAAATCACCCCCTAACCCGCTCGCTTTGCGCATGTCCAAGGTATCCATGTGTACAATAAGTTTCCCGGGGCTGATGTATTCTTGCCTTCGGTGACCGCAGTCCCTTATGCACTGTGCGTCGATCGTGATGAGACTGAAAGTACTTCTGGCAAGCATGCATATATATATCATCACATTCTCAAAGACAGCAACAAGCACGAGGTTCAGCTGCTCCATCCGCTTCAATGAAATCTAACAAGGGAACGCAACAGTAGCCTGCCTTACGGCTTACCTCAAAGAAACGAGAAACCTGCCCTCTTAAGGGACCACTATCTTTTAATGTTCACACATAGCGGTTATAGCGCGTCCACAGACACGCTGCCGGCAATGACGCGGACATTAGAATTGGTGTGAAAGTCGATCGCCACCTCATTACAATGTCACACGTCTTCACTTATCCAGATTCCTTTCCCATGGCGCACCTAACAAGTCACCTCATACCTCTTATAGCCTTCCAAAGTAAGTTGTCAGGTTATGCATCCCAATGTCCTAATGCCACCAAGTTCCCCCTCTTTTGCTCAGACTAAACGTGGTATCATGCAACATGTACTCATTCAGTCGATACATTAAACATACATGTTAAGAAAATATCTAGACCCAATGACTCAGCGATCCGCTGTGCTTCCGCGACGCTTTGCACTCGTCCCCAGCATGAACTTGAGCCCTTTGCCTGGGATTGAGCGAAAATGCACTGAACAGCTTACGTGCCGTTTTCCTACTTATTATCTTACACATGCGACCTCCTTCCATCACCTTTGTATCCCAATGGACAGTCCGCCGGTTATTTGCAGTTGCACAAATATTATCCGTTATTTCCATAAGCTTCGTAAGGCAGAATTATTTAGGTACAAAGTTCAATAACCGCTAATAAAACCAGGGGTAAAAACTACACACCCGGATAAAGATAGCTTACACCTACCCCTTATTTGGCTCCGCAGCATTATGCCACCCACAAGCATTCTTCATCCCTGAAGGCAGACTAGCACTTATGCCACCCGTGCCGTTCAGCCATCCACCGATTTACGTAAGTCACATCTGGTTGGTATCATCCCCTCGGATTTCGCTGCTATCGTTCATGCAAACGTACAATCCCGGTAATCCCGTGTTTAAAAGCCGCGCATGCGTGCATCCCGATGCACCACCTAATGCACCAACGCTAATGCAGTTTGAAATCCGAAGCAATATGACACGGTGGAAGGTGCTTGCGACAAACGTTTCCTAACAAAATGGGCAAAGACTCATATAAACACGAACAAAATTGCGATGTATTTGAACTAACAACCACGGCGTTCGATGAATCGCAGTGCTTGCAACACAAAGTACGTGCATACGTCACTCCATAATAGCACGGACGAAACGGGCATACACCCCGATCACTGCAGGAAAAATCTACAGTCGCCTGGAACCAGCTTAGTCGGTGTATCACTTCGTAAACGTAGAGCAACCTTATCAATAGGCATATGTAGTGCAAACAAACAGTCTAGCACTGCTAACCAAATTATAAAGTAACAGGTATATGTCGAGGCAATCCGGTATGTCGAGATACCTCTAGCTTTGACTCGCATATGAACTAAGTTCGTCAGCAAGCGACACAGAAACACTTGAAACCGCTTTAAATTTATCAATAATATATATTCCAACGGAACTAAGGTTCAAATATATCTCCACCATCAGCGTATCTTACGTGCAAGGTTGCATGCCAAACTTTAACCAGCTCCAATTAACAGAAGCGAAATATACTGCCATTCACCTAGCTTTAAACAACCTATGTTAGGTATCTGGGACTTTCCACCAACTACGGTGAAGAAAAGACACGAATGCCGCATCCTTCTCAGCTTGGAGCCTCAAGTAAGATATCTGTAGGTGTATATTCTGATATATACATATACGTCAGTTCCAATATAATTATATATCAACATATATCTACAGACAAATATACATATATACATAAAAATATATGTCCGCACGCATCACCGCATACCTTTATAACTAGTTTACTAAATATATTTGTGTACCTATGTGTTATTCCATATATCCATTCCTTTATGTAGACATGTATCCAGATATACATATATATGGCACACATTTGTACACATACGTGTATCATATAAACGCTCATATATATATATACATCATACACCCTGCGTATCCGTTTATATATATATATTGAAAACATTATATTTAATGGGAGTAAAACTTCGCGCTCTACATGACCCAGAGGGTAAAAGGAGTTCGGAGAGGGTCTGAGTTCAGGCCACGCAATCTAATAGCGGGTTGGACTCACGCGTTAGACGTATGTTCTTCGGGCTTGTGCGGTATTTAAACAGAATGTACGCCAGCTCAAACCGTGACATCCCGCCACGCCTTCCGAAAAACCTATGGAAAGGAATTGGGCAGAGGAAAAAGAAAAGAAACTGCATCAAATAGAATGTAGTTATATCACGGACCCTCACAGAGTGGCTCGACCAGATGACATTCCAGGCAGGTCTTAAATGCCGCCACCGTAGGTGTCACGGCTAAATCGGCACTCAGAGCATTCCACGCTCGGTAGAGTCACAAAGGGAAGTAGTGTCGTCTGCAGTTCAGCCACCTGTGCTAGTGTGTGAGTCCCAAGGGGTGGCCACGTAGGTGGGAGCACGATTGGTGCAATGTGAGTAGGTGGCGACAACGACGTTCATGGTTACGTAAGGTCTTAAATACAAGGATCAGGTCGCCCCGTAGACGTCGGTACTTAAGCGAGTAGAGGCCCAGGCTGTGAAGTCGTGGTGGATAATCTGCGTGCTTGAGACCTCGGACCAGTCTTGTTGCCCGACGTTGTGGGGCTTCGAGCGTCCGTTGGTCATTCAACAACCAGGGACTCCAAGCCTGTATAGCAAACCCCAAATTGGGGTCAAGAAAAAGCGTTGAGGAGGAGGCGGAAAATGCTAGGGTCAATTTGACCGAAGGCTCGTTTTAGCAATCATATCACGCAGTTAGTAGCAGCAGCTACTTTCCGGCAGGATGCGGATAGGGAATGACTTGTCTGGGTAATTATACCCAAGTCTCTTTCGGCTGAAGAGATCTGGAGGCTAGACGCTCCCAGGTAATATATAGAAGAAAAGACGGAAGGGCGGGTAGAAAGAACGCGACATTTCAGAGCCTTAACTGGAAGGCTGTTTTCTATGGATCACTGAAGTAGGCGGCCCAGGTCTGTCTGAAGTGCGTGGGCAAGGTCTGGAAGGTTAGACGTGCGCCACAGCTTCGCGTCTTCCGCAAATAGCGGCAGCAAAGACTTCACATGCGGGGTGACGCGATCAGCGAAGGCTAGGAATAGGCCCCGTCGGAGAACAGACTCCTTTGGAACCGCGTGTAACAAATTTGTCGGGAGACAACGCTCCGGCGACGCGTACATGGAAGGAACGGTTATGAAAGTAGTTCCGGATCCAGTCCAGCAAGGCCCAGGACACGCCCTAAGACAGCAGTTACTGTAGTAGCAGGTTGTGATCGACCTCTTTGAAGGCTGTGGCGAACTCCAAGCATATACCATGCGTTTCTTGGCTATAGTCGGCAGCAGTCGTCTTGCTATCCATGGCAAATAGCCGGTTACTCAGGCCCGGCAATTGTCGCCGGAAACTGTGCCGGCAACCGAAGAGCAGTTTCTGGCCTTCCATGTGATCCAATAAAGAGTCTGCGACGATCGATTCCATCATTTTGAAGAGAGTAGAGGGGAGATTTTTTGGTCGGTAATTGGCCGGGTCTTGCGAGTACCGCCTTAATAGATTGGTCTAATAGTTCCAACTTTCCAATCTTTGCGAACTTTGCTTGGCAAAAGGAAGTGGGTGAACAGCTCCGCCAGGGGCAAAGCTATAGCTGCAGCGCACGTTCGCAAGAGCCTTGGGTGGAAACCATAAGCGCCAGAAGAGCCTTTAGCCGCAGGGATTTGAGTTTTGCCAGGAACATCTCCGGAGTGAAGTGAACAGTCATCAGGGAAGTTGTGGGTGAGAACGAATGAGGTACTATCGGTTTATTCACTGATGGAACGGAGAACGTAGATACCTACTGCTGGCACATGGCTTCTGCTGTCTCGTTCACCGAGTTCGTGAGCCCTGTGGGGGTCGTCAGTGGGGTGACACCGTGCTTGGCTTGTCGAAGGCTGTTGCCGTGACTATACAAGGCTTTGGCATTAGATAAAAATTTACGCAAAAACTGACGTTGATGCTCCCTCTTACCTTCTCGTACAGGGTGCAGGCTTTGGTTATTGATGGATCGGTAACCTTCCCACTGAGTAGCCGTTGGATGGGAGCAATAATTTCTCCACGCCATGTCCCTGGGGGTAATCCACTTCCGTGTACGACTACGGATGGGTCCTGGGCGTCTATTACCTATGGAAACTTGTTTGCAGGTCGTCGTAGTGGATCAAAGTTCACGTAGGGTAAGGCAAAACCTTGACCGCACACCGTTGGCATTCGATTGGGGCTCAGGTGACCAGCAGTTAGCGGGAAGGAAAGGTTCAACTTTCCGTACTCAGTCCAACATTTGGTATAAATATTCATGCTGACGGGTTTTACGGCGCATATATACTCAAACCGGAGGACGCAGTGGTCGCCAAGCCCCAAAGATGCCTTATACTTAATGTGCTCAACCATAGGTCTGCGTTATTGAGGATGAGGTCCAGCAGGTACGGTTAGTGGTTGGATGGGAACCTGATCGGCTGGTACGTGTGGTTGTACAACGGGGCAGTGCGAAAAAGACCAATGCGGTCTGATTCAAAGGAGTCAGTAGACGGGACAGAGTGAAATAGACGGGACGGGCTGAAGTCTTCCGTGCTAAGAATGTGTGTGCGCTTGTGAGATTACATACGGTGGACCTCGTGCAATAGTAGTGCGTCCTTCTCGGGGGAGTTGTTAGGGTGGCGGTAAATGAGACCAAGACAGCTGGAGTGTTTGGCGGCTAGTAAGACCTCGCACCACATGGTGTCTGCAGACTGGAGGGCAGTGTTTGTTAACATGCTGCAACGGAGCGAGCTACCATAGTACCTTGGGACACCGCTACTTGGTTTGCACGGTCAAAGCGGAGAACTACCAAGTGAGGATGTTGGATTGCATTGTCCGTTATGTCGTCAGGGAGCCAAGTTGCCGTTTCGGCTCTTAGGTCCGCTGGCGTTGACAGCACTCGGAATTGGAAATTTGAATGTTTAGATTTTAGGCCCTGTGCGTTACAACAGACACAGGCGAGGCCAGTTTGTGTGATGAGCGCGGGAGTAACCGGGAGACTGCCGGTCAACAGATGACTAGCAGTACCCCGTTTTCTTTGGTTAGGAGGGGTGGAGCCGCTAAGGTTGATATACGGGGAAGCGAGGTGTGGGTCGTCGAAGCACAGACGGGTGCTGGCGCCTGGGTCGTTGAAAGACTGAACGTTGGAATGTGTAGGCGAGTAGATTACTCCAGACAGTGAGGCATGTGGTTCGGTGCTAGATCGTCTGAGCATCCCTTGGTCAGAGTGTGTCGGTACCTAGTTGGCTGCTGCTGCTGCTAGCGGTCTGTGGGAAGCTGTGCGCCTCGGCCATGAATGCCCATCAGGACGCAGTTGAATAGCTGGTGGTGCTCGTCGTTTATCAGTATACCAGATGGTGAGTACATCGGTGAAGAAGGTCAGTTTAAGGAGATGGGGCTGTTCATGTACAACTTGCTGGACGAGGTTGGCGGTGAACCTCCGTCGTGCTTATGTTGACAATATTTAGTGATGCTGAAGGGATCTCCATTGATTACAGTCAGGCTGTCGTCATTGTTATGTTGCGTCAAGCGCATGCAGTTCTGGAAAGTCATGCACTATGACGGAGCATGGTTGAGTGGGTTTCGTCATTCGCTGCTTGCGCGCAGCGCGCTTAGTCCAAGGGAGGTCTGGGAGAAACGAATATAGTAAAGGCTGAGCGACGCGTTGTTACAGAGTAGGTGTGCTGACAACAGGACATCCTCCATGGCCAGGCCTGGCTGCAAGTCATCACGCAGAAGTCTTAGCTTGTCAATGCTCGGAGATGAAGGGTGACGAGTCAGTCTGATGAGATAAATGGTTTTGTTTCAAGGAGGTTTAATGCAATACAGATTGAGCTGCACTTAATGAAATCATGAGTGGTCGATTCTGAATTTGCCGGTCGTTGTATTCGGGCACGTTTTTACATAGGAGAGAATTAGGAGCAGGGCTACTGGTTATTCGCTTAGACGAACGCGGATGTGAGGCAGTAGCATGCTCACTTGGTGGGAGATCCTCGGACGGAAGCGTTGGGCGTCTGCGAGTGCTGGACGGATAAGCAGTTGGTAACGATGAGACGATACGTGATACAGGACGATTGAGAGGTTGCTGGCGTCTTTTGACTAGGCCGCCGACTTTCTGCAGCAGGGTCTGTAGCTTTTTTCTAGCTAAAGCAAGCGCACACCCGAGCGGGTAATGTTGCTAGGCGGCTCGACAAATCGTGGAGACTTGGGCGACTGCCTCTGCGCCTGCTTGTTACCCGGTGTGGAAGGCGGGTTAGCAGGAGACGAGATAACAGAACCAAGCATCGGGCAAGAAGGAGAGGAAACGATCGCTAGGAATATGGTGCCCGTTCTTCGCAATCCTCGGAAGGCATGCCTTGCAAATTTACCGTAGGACAGTCTATGGATGCAACCGACAGAATTCCATGTCGGTTGCATGAAGCAAACGGTCACAGGAGTGATGGACACGGCGGAGACAGATCGAGAATGTGATGGTTTTAAAACGAGGTCCTACACGCTGAGTGCATATATATATTTGTATAATAGTACAGGACAGGATCCAGGGACTAAACAAGCTTCGGCTTAACCAGCGTCTCGATTCGTGTGCCAGCAAGCGAAGGAAGGAGCTTAGCAGTGCGGCTTGGTAGAAGGTTCTTGGTTCATGCCCTAGTATATAGACAGTAAAACAGTATAAATGCTTGCATCTAAGCTTGTGTAGGCATATGGTCATTGTTTTTCAGCATAAAATTCCTTCAGTGGTTAATTTGCTTTATTAACAACCTTACTTTAGCTCTTATCTTTTCGGCAAAGCGTTCCCTTTACCGTAACTATTTTCTTATTCATTTCCTCCCTACATTACCGCTATATATCACTGAATGGAGCCTCCAGCTCTGTGACTTGATAGAAGGCACTTTATTTTACAACAGAAAAAAACCGAAGGAAGTGCAAGGCGACCAACACATCTTCATTCAGTTTCGACAGTCGTGGCAGTTACCAAATCTTAAGCAACTACTGGTAACAGGGCCTGCCTATTGTTGTCTATGCTACGTCCAAATTCCTATGCATTTTTGCATCCAATAAAGCATAAGGGAGTTTAGTGCAACTAGGCCCCAACTTGTTTGCACAAAACGCTCTTTACTCTAGCCTAGGTCTTGGCTGCTTAAATTTCATACGATGTCCCCGCAAGTTTTCTGGTGTAGCCGGTTCCAGCCTATCTGTGGGTCTGAGACTAATGATACCCTTCATGACTATTAACGTTTCTATTAAATCACCTCTCGATCTGCGTCTTCTCATTAAAAACAAACATGTGAGCCAACTGATCTTCGTACCAAAATCCATCCTGACCCTCTAGCAGTCGTGTGGCCAGTCATTACACAGTCTCAATATGAATAATATCCTAATATTGCTAGGGTGCCTAGGTCTGAATACAGTTTTCCGGGCGTGGTTGGACCAGAGCGTTAAACAAGGAAAGAAACTGGACCGGCTTAACAGAGCGCTGACCTCACCTGAGACGAAATAATTTTGTCGCGCTTTATTAGCCACATGCCTACTCCGCACCGAGGGATTACACTCGCTCCTCACGATGACACCTAGATCGGTTTCCTTGGCTACATGCTGCCATTTTATGGACCAAGTAGATCTATGCAAGTAAACGTTCAGCACGTGAGGTCAGGATTTGCCATTTGCTGGTATTAAGTGGTATGTTCTACCATGTGACACTTTAAGTACAGTAGCAAAATCTATACATAACGAAGCCTTAGCTCCCCTGCTGACAAGCTTCACGTCCTTGACAAACTTATGCGAAAGGTCTGCAACTAGAGTGGCCAAGAGATGTATACACATGCGACGTGGTAACGGACCGAGTACTGGTCCTTACTGATCGCCACTATGAGCAGCACCTGTGCTTTAATTAACGTCACCAACACTGACACAACATATCCTACCATACAAGAATACAGCCAACCGTGAAAGCAGCTGAGGAGGGATTCTAATCCACGTCATTATTTATAATAAGGATCGGTGATTCACCCAAGCGAATCCTTTACTTCAACCACTCATACTACTGGTATACCTACAGCAATACACCAACTTAGTTCATAGAGGAAATACTGCCGTTGGATATGGCATGACCTTTTGTTGACAAAGTCGTGATTCTCTTCTCCGCTAAACTTTTTTAAGCCAGTGGTGCACACATTCAATTCTTAATCATCTTTTTCATAAGCCTGAAAAGAACGCTGGCAGACTAACTGGCCTGTAGTTATTGGGCGAGGATTCAGAACCATCTTTTTGGATCGCTACGGCAACTGCTTCCATGCAATCCTGTAGTGTCTTCCTTCAAGAAGAGGCGCATGGTACAACTAAAGAATAGGAGGTGGATGGTTGTCGACAAACGGCTTGACAGCTGCGGTACGCACATTTTTGGGTCAGGTGATTTGTATGAGTTTACGTCCTTCAGTTCAGCGATGTCAACTGAAGCAGTTAGGACGATTCCGTCTATATTACAATTGCTTATGCCACGCAATCGCAGTAGTATTAAGACCTACGGTCAGCGCGGTGAAAGTTCTGGAAAACAGGCGGCAACTCATATGCTTGAGCAAGATCTCCCCCATCCTGTTACTAACCTTCTGTGAAGAATTGCCACCTACATTCCTCGAGAACTCTTTTGACTGGACAGCTGTAATACGGTTCCGGGCATTTTGTATTTTACGCTAGCCTTAGCTCCTACGTGTACTTAGCCTGCGTCTGTTAGTTGGACCGCCAGATTTTGACGTCTTTGGTAATTAAGTCATGTGACAAAACCGCCAGATTCATGGAGACATTTTCATAAATATTTCACCGTTACGACCCCCGATCTATGCGTTAGCAGTACACTAAGCTCCTTGTTCTCCTCTCGCGTTGAGGACGGGCTGCGATAATCACAAACAATTAATTTACCCTTAACCTGCACCCTCAGAAAGCAAGAAGTAACCCTAACCCTTTGCCAGCTTGTGCAAAACGGAGCTTTCCAGTGACGCAATCAAGAGCCTTCCAACTCCATTTGAACGCATGGGACTGTATGTTCTATACCCAGATTAGTCGGCTGGCAGGCAGTCAGTTGTTGTGTCATTTGCTAAGAGCCCAGCCACTGTGAACGATAAAAGTAGGTAAATCCACAACCCGCCGCCAGTTTTTCCATTTGTCCCTGGCGCTACAAGTATGTGTGTATCCAATAGTCAGTAGCCTTTTCTGCAGAAACCTTTCGCAGTTATTCGCACTTTTAATGTCCCCTAGGGCGTAGTGCCCGAGGGCATACCCCGTATTTTGCCACCTTTTCTGTTGATATGACCGGGAATCCCACCTGGGCCTCGAAGACAAACTAGGCGACTGTATGCCGCTGCATGATAGGCAAGTGTTGACGTCACTGCCCTGATTGCTTTTTGAGACCCAGTCAAAACTTGTTTTCAATCTAAGGCGGGCTATCCTAAACTATTGAACCACGTGTCTTACAGTTGTAGTTAACTGAATTGATCTTACTCACCTGGAAAAGTCAAACGATTGTTTGTCAAGCTCCATCTCGAAACTACTCACAGATTTTGGAGAACTCGTTTCCGTTACCCATGAAATTGCCGCTTCAGTCGGAGTCAATCGCTTACTTTCAACCTAAATTCCTGTAAGGAAAATTTCGGCTGCGATACAAACTATGAGTCATGCAAGAGCGGTGTTTCTGAAGTAACCCTTATATTAGCGGCGTTCCAGTTGTGCTAGGTGGAAAACTGATAGAACTAGGTAACAACCTCTATCATCAGATGTTGATCACCACATTTATCATATATTCCATTGTATTACTTGCTTTTACCCAGGCCGCTGCACTCGAACAAAACTGATCCAATGGTAGTATTGTTTAAAAGAAATACTGAACTGCTTTTGGTTTTGGAAGCAACGTATCGGAAGCCACCTGATATCCGCCTTTTGTTTAGTTATTCAACAAGCTCGCTTGGTTGAAAAATAAGTCAGGAGGAAGAAAATTATTAGACTCTAACCAAATCGGCTTTGCATGAATGCTCCGGTGAAGCACGCTTACACTCTTCCTATTACAAATCCCATGGATCCCTTTGATGCCAATGCTCAGTGCTACACCGGCAATGCAAACTATGTCCTGCGTACGCCATGTAACCAAGACAAGTCCGGTCTTGTCCTGTCGTATTACCAGTTCTTTTCGAGTTTGAACGAGCACATGTCTACCAACCCGTGGCAAGTTCAGTGCTACGCACATACTGCTCGAACTGTGAATGTAACACGTCAATTACTTACAATGTTTCAATAATATATCGCTGCACGCGAATCAGCCCCTGTCATATTGAGCCACTGCATGTTCTCGGCGTCAGAGGCACTTGGTCTACTAACCACATGCTAAGACTGCACCAGGTGTTCTTCAGATTGTAAAGGCAAGCAGGCGTTATCTAAACGTACACAAGGAAGGCAAATCCACTAAGGATACTTATACTAACTCGCCAGCTGCACGCAGTAACTGCGCTTCGATGCCCCGCGACCACTACCAATCGCGCGTGGGCTGATTATACCGCGAGGTCGCCCTCCCCTACGCGGATTCGAACCGGTGAACGTATGGTTACAAATCAAGCGGGTATACCACGCGGCCACCGGCCGACATCAAATCCACTACGAGTTAGGATGTGATTATAATGCAATAGACTTTGTCCAGTCGCGAACAAAACTTATGGAACTACGCTAAGCAAATATCGCATAGAATTTCTTTCTCTACTACTTTATCAAAACTGTCTTCACAGTAATTAATCTATTCATGGCCTTAATGAATTGGTGGGGAACCGGGGAGAAAACCCATGTCAGCTCTATCGGTTTCGTATCATGCAGAAGTTGGCCTGCCTCGCTGCATTAAGATGTTCTTCGAGGGTTCGTTGCAAATGCAGTGAGTGCGGCAGGGTTTCTGCATAAGCGAACGGTTGTCAACAGCACCTTGAAAGTTTTCAGATGGCACGTCCGTAATTTCTTCTGGTGGGCCATTCGAAACATTTACCACTCTAGTGGATAGCATGGCATCCACGTGAATTCCATGTCTTACTGCGTAAACAGCTTTTATGTGTGAACTCAAGTAGAACAGTCAGTGTCGGGCCGGAGGTAATGCCTTAACCCATTTTCGTCTTCCTTCGGGGGGTGCACCTGGTATAGATGAGAACACCGGTAACGGCGGAGCATCAAAGAGAACAGATTTAGCTGGTGTAGTCGAATAAGGTACGGGAAACCTCGAAGCCCCAGTACGTTGACATCCTAACTAAACAAAGAACCATAATGACATATAAATCTATTAATTTTAGTACGCAAAAGCGCTAGACTGATATATTTATTCATAAACTAGAAACGAGAGAATTACCGTTCGGACGCAGGGATAGCAAGGAAAATTGATTCGGTGAAACTGTAAACAACGTATGACAGGTATTTTTGTCGTGCTTCCTTTCTCTGCCACGGACAGGTTTACTTCTTCTCACTGGCGTTCGAACAATTGGGTTCGGCGCCTTACTTTTCCGGAAGGACAGTATGATCCAGTATTCAACTACAGCTTTTCCGATAACCTTTCATGGTGTCTTCGCTTGACCATTGGGCCTAGTACATTCCATCATTGCTTAGATTTGAAAGATGCTGATCTTTATTGCGGACAACCAACTTCGCCAGGATCCCCATTAAACAAAGGGATGGTGTTTTTGCCTTCTATAAAATATTCAGCCACAAGTACCAACTGCACTCACCACCCCACGATAATCCTGAAGTGGAGAGCTGGATACGGTCTGCACAACCCGGACAAGCATACTACAGCAGAAACTAAGCTACATTAACACAAGTTCTTTGCTCACTTGCACCATTCAACACCCAACGCTACGACGCTTTTGCACCTAAGACCGATTTCAATGACTACTGCGGCAGCATGACTAGGCCAGTTGATCAAACCGAAAAGAAAGTTGACCGTCAAACGACTGCGACTAACCGGTGCAAAATTGGTCTGAAGGAAGCAGCACCAGCTTGCACTACTGTTTAAAAGAACCTACGGCGGTGTTCCAGAACGCGGCGAGTTTTCGCCTGATAAACCTTTTCATATAAAAAGCCAAACATACCCGCTTAACCACCCTGCAACATGGCGGATGTGACTAGCCGCTGAGTAATGTCACCGCGCAGTCAGCAGACTCCTGCACGCAGCCTGTGCAATCGATTTTGTTATGAAGAATGCTTTGATGGAGCGTCGAATATTCCCAACTTTTAATGGTCCACGGTTGCACCGAACCCTCACTTTGGATCCCGTGCTTAATAAGTACATCATACTGAATTAGCTTCGAACTTAGATATTGACAAAACAGTTGTGACTGATTTTTCCGCGCCCCCGCGCCCTCGTTTTCCAGGGTCCCACTATTCTCTGACAAAGTTGCTTTCGTATGAACTGTGAACATTTCAGTTATACCTTAAAACAAATGCACTATTCCCAAGCAGCTAGGTTTGTATGCATATTGGATCGCACCTTCAACGATGTGCCTAGTTACACGGAGGTTCTAGCATTTATTCATTTATTTATTTAACTCTTGCAGACAGTGGCTATGACAGAAGATCACTTCAAAAAGAGTGAATGCCGGTGCGAATCCTAACAGCAAATACAAGCAACTAGGCCAACCCTGCCAACCAATGGCGAAGCTTTCCGCATCGTGGGTCTGAAAAACCAAGCCACGGGCGATCAAAGTATACAGCTAGCAAAACCGTCGCAATTACTGTGGTGGACCCGGCTGTGGCAGCGTTGATTTTCTCCAATGAACTTGCTCCAAATTCCGTGCAACCACATTGCGTCCTTGAATTACTTGAGAACACGATTTGGCATTAGTTAACCCTACCAGACGCGTTATCATTAGTCAGCTGCAGCCAAAACATACGAAGTTCTGTTGCCGTGACATATGATAGCCTGTATCATTATGCGCCCGTACTGCTACTGAATAACCGGGCCTAACCAATGCACTTTGTTGCTCTACGGCGAGACACTGTAGTCAATACGCCGGGGCAAATGAAATCGATCGAAGGACTAGAGGCTATGGCGTACCACCCTACAAACCTACTCGACAATACGAAATGACTACTCAAACTACTGTGTTCAATGTATCGAAATAAAGGCCCCACTGTAAACGCAATTCGTGTAATTTAGTTACAGAAATACAGTAAGTAACCTTTACATGACGCCTTCGTACCTCCGGAATCGGTTAATTGTCTCTGACTCTAAATAAGCATACAGAATTATGGAAAGGTTGAAATGTATACGTCGGATTGCAGAGGCTCCTTAGCATTCCTAGGCCTGCTACTAAAGTGCAGTCTTAGGTTGTGCAGGGAATTGCGCAGGCTTCCGCAACCTCCGTTTGCGTAACTCCTTTTGATGCATACATCCGCGCCACCACAGCTGCGTGTAAAAACTAAAATTGACCATCGAGTTGACTTACATTGTCGCATGCTGTAGACACATAGCCGCTTGAAGGCGCATGTCCCGTTCTCACATGATAATGTGAGCTGCAGTGCCATGTTTAGCGTCACCAAAAGCTCCACCATGCGTCGTGCGCTATGTTGCAATGGTTTGCAAAGGGCAGTTGCGAAAAATGCAATCTTAATATATTTTGACAATATATCTCACCACATCACGTGGGTTGTTAACAACTGACATTGTTTCAACAAGCTCAGTCAGGTCCGCCAAGCTGACAGTTGGTAGCAGTAACTTAGGAGAAGTACGCGCTACACGCTGAGCGCTCTTCCGGGCAAGGACCGTGGGAAAGAATTGATAGAGCCTGTCTCCTCGACCCCACCAGCACTATTCGCAAGAGCCACAGCGTTGCGCTAATATGTTGCCGTAAAATGCACAAAATGGTTTGCATCTACCTTTTCAGGTCTGGGTTCTCGGTTTCCAAACGTCTAAGGCGGTCAACACTGTACAAATGTTTATTCCATATGTCGATGAATAACTTCCAGGGTATTTATTCCTTATCATGTTGATTTGCTCAATGAAAGCGCCCATGAATAGTTAGGTTTATGCTAGAAAAATAATACCCACATGATATACATGCGCAAGGTAAATCCAGCGGCTGTGCAGTATGCATGTATTTGGCTGATAAATTAATTGCAATATTACTTGCTTGGGACGGTGGCGTGGTTTCTAACCTGGTAGCATTTTTTGTACGCCTTCCTTGTTCAATTGCGACCGAGGTACAATCAAACGTTTAAGTGGCCTGCCGTATGTGGATGCGCATGGCGGGATCTCTTGTGGCGGCGTATCAGCGAAGTCCTCTTCTTTCAAGTGGCGCACTCTGGCTTGGCAACAAAGGTACCGGTTAGCCAAGTGTGATGGTTATATTTGTCTTTTAGGGGGACTTCCCAGGAAAACTGCGCGGTCGGATTAATCACCTTGTGATGAATCCGTGTGCTCATGTAGAAACCGTAAGGCATCCTGAAAATCGGTCTCTTCCAAATGAAACCATCTGAACCTAACTGGCCTGATAGATAACTTCCAATTCGTACCATGGGTCGTCAGGCTGATGCATTTTGTGAAACCGGACTGCTTCTTGGTATTTATGTATGGAAGTAGAGGGTAAGACGTAACGTGGACAATCACCTAAGATCCACGTGCTGCTTTGTACACTTCGGCGACAACTGCAATGGTCCTCCAGACTTTCCACGCAAGTGGTCGGCGTGTACATGGTACCTAGGTGCAGTGTTTAAGAACATTGTTGCAGTAAACCACGCAACGTGATGAGTGTGTATTTTACTGGGAAGCAAACTTACAGCAAAGGAATAGCCTTTTTAGGTTTCCAGCGGGAGTACGCAGCAATGCGAAATGTGTGAAAACGTGGGTTTATAAGGATTTACACTTAGCATTAGGAAACGTGTGCAGCGAATGAATTATAATAGCTGATGGTTTAAAAACGATGCAAAGACACTTGCATTCGATGTCAGTAATATTTTTGCTTACCGTCAACTTATATAAGACCATGGCGAGGATTATGTGAATCTTAGACGAACGGGTGATATGTGTGGAAGGTAGGATGACATTCTTGGAACGTGTCGGTATCGAAGGTCTATGGATGACAAATACGCTGTAGTGAACTGTGCCTGTAAGCAGTACTTGGTCCGGACAAATGGGCAGGTATGTGACTCAGTTCAAACGGAATCGCACCTGCTTCTAGAATCTCCAGAACTGCTAATTCAACTCACAACGCGTCTCATCCGCCGCGGGTAGCGGCTTGCTTCTCGCTTTCAGAACTTATCTGCACAGTTGAACGACAGACATAACGGCATTTCGCGTGAATTTCTTCAGCTGATAAACGTAGGAATTGAATGGAAAGGATGAATAACCCAATAAAGTGCCGTGTAACCCTCAAAAACATGTGTCAAGTAGTGTAAAATGAAGGTCGTTTCTTAGACACCGTTGTCCACATTGTCCACAATAGCGGATAGTAGCTCGCCGGCAAGAGGAATGTAGTGCTACTCGGCCCTAAAATGGCAAAATAGATAAAGGACGAGAAGCAGCTCAAGCAATTTATGGTAGTTAAGCTTACTGAGTAAGGCCGTCAGTACTGTTCGACTAATATACAAGAACCTTCGAAATTCCACAGTCACTTATCATTCGAACCAGGTAATGGCTCTACATTTCCATATGCAAATCAGCGTCCATGACGCATGGTTGGTTACAAGGTTTGTTTCTAACTCCTCTGCAGCAGCGTGTACAGACGACCAGGCCGAGTCACCCGGGTCATGTTGCCAGTGGCCGATTAAACGCCTATTGGCGCATAGACAAACAGAATGCATATAGCCCATTGAAACTTCCTAGCTAAGATTTACGCCTTGAGACGCATAAGGGGATGGCGTCTCCAGGCCTTACATAGACTGCAATTTAATTCCGTTTGCGCCATCTAGTTTCTGGGAGGTGGATTTCCGCTCTACTTATCATCTGCGTTGGACGCACTTGTTTTAATTACCGTCGACCGAAGGAAGCTTGGTTAATTTCAAAAATGTTCGGGCTGGCTCACCACAAATGACGACGTATAAGGTAAGGTGACGTCTGGAAGACATACCCAGGGGTGTAACATCATTTGTTAACACACTGTACAAATCCACCATCAAGGGTGACAGAAAGGTATGTACGTCAGCCGGCTTTTGGTGTGCACCGCAACTTGCAACTAAATAGGGCTGCGACAACCACAGCTGTATTGTGCGTCACAGAATTGGCTACACTTTATGATGCGAGGGCTTTCAACGAGTACAGCCATCCACGTGAAGCTGAATGCTTATTTCTTGTGCTAACTTAACCGGTTGGTTTTCGTATACGTGGCGTAATCGTTCAGCTACACCGAAGTGTGAATTAATTTCGGGGAGCAAGGAATACTAGCGGTTGACCTGGGTACGAATTAGTATAGATAATCCTTTGGTCCTTTATATAAATAAGTATGCAAAATCGCGCGTACCTTTTTCACTGTTGTGACATACAGCCCACTTTCTAAAACACTCTAGTGGCTCCTTTAAAACGCTTCACAGTTGCTCCCAGCGGCACCTTCTGCATGGAAAGCACGGGGATGCTTTGTTGCGTAATAATATTATCATCTAGGAACGACGAGCAAAAGACACAGGGAAGCTTAATAGCCACCAGATGAGTCACCAAGGATAGCTGCACCCAAGTGATTAAGGGGGGCGTACGGTTATCCAAAACTCGCGAAGGCATGAACGGCGACCTACGTAGAGACTCAGTGATTACAGCTAACTACATCGGAATCGGTTATGGGCTCCGTTACCGTGGATGCGTCAATAGTGTGCGCGCGAAACTTGGAAGAACCTTGCATCAGCATCCCTCTACGTCCCCGTAATATGCGCTCGGTGGGAAGTGCAAAAGTGCACTTTCTCAAGGCTAAGCGGTTACCCATGGTGACTAGCTAGCAGAACAACCTCGCAGTGCCAGCTAGATAGTTCAGCTTAATCCCTTTACAGCAAAATATTCCGGCGGTAGTGTTCTAGAACGTGGTGGCTTGCCGCCTTGCAAGCGTTCTCCCTATAAAAGTCACAAACGTCGGACTAACAAGAAGGCTACGTGGCGGATGAGTCGCCCCTAAATAAAGTTACTGCTACTTGCCTTTCGCCGGTCTTACCCACAGCGCGTACGTCAGCCACACCGAAGTCTACCTTTGACCTTTCATCGATGGAGAATCCGGCGAGCAAAACCACAAATCAAGTGTCACCTGCACAAACTCACGCAACTTGTCTACTTGCACATACACACGAACAGCTACATGTATATTTACATATATGTTACCGGTTAACTTGCAACCCTTCGTGCAATTACTGTGCATTTTTGTTTGTATAACTATGAGCATGCCTTTACAGGCATGCCTCTCTTAACCAAGAATAAACTATTTAGTTAGTTAGGTATCACTGGAAAGAGATCCTGGAGGAACGCAACTTTGCTGTTAGTATACCGTACTCACTTTGTGACTTGTGTAGATAAGTCTACAATGCCGTCACAATAGACAAGAATTTTATGAGACAGATGTGAACACCGGTCAACTGTATTGTGAATGCAACTGTGTTCAAATGCACTGAACTAAAATATTAATATATATATACATATATATAAAACATTGATGCCCAAAAGAGGTCAAAGGGCCAGCCCGTTCCTGCTAGCACATAGACCAGATTTTGAATGCGCTTGTATAGAAAATGACGCCGTAGATGATCTGAAAAAATGCCCCTAGAAAGCAAATTAGTCGATGGGTAGCTGCATAACCTTCGTCATTTTTGCCGTCAAGGTCCATATGCGTCCACTAATCACACTGCAGCTGAAATGATCTTCAGGGCGCTAGCGCTTGGCTGGCATTGGCGCGGCATCCTGCACACCATGTTTTCGTTTCGTCCGCCATCATGGTCACGTTATGGCATAGTAACCGCACTTTCTTATTTCACTGGCCCATTTTTATCCTGCTATATCCATAATAAGTACAAAGCAGGGCCAAAGTTGCTAACAATGAGGAAGGAATGGGTGTGCAGACTAAAAGTGCACCATCCAAAGTGCTTATTTGGATTACTAGCGAAATGATACTTAAGCGCTAATGAATATGCCAATAAAACACCACGTAACTTGCAGAAAATGTTCACCTTGTGATGGCAGGTATAAAATGTATTGAGTTACTACATAAAGATCTACTGCCACAAGCAATCAGGGTGGGTTGCATTTTCTATCGTACTTTTGTACTCAAGCAGGTTAGGATGTAGTTACTAAGGTAGCGCGACGTCTATCTCCGAAAGAATACTTGTTATTGAACGTGGAGTGCTTCTGTTGTAAGATCGCAGGTTGCGTAAACGTTTCTGCACATTTTGGGCAACTTCAGCAGGGGTAACTTCAAGGTTCGCGATCTGTGTACCTAACATACCTGTAAACTAGGATTATTACAAATTACGCATACTTACCTTGCGCCTAGCTGAATATGAGCGCGCTTTTGAAAGAGTACACATGGTGTGCTCCAAAAAACTTAACCTGAAGTGGCAGAGGCCGTGCAAAGAGTGTTTCCAGCACTTTGCGCACCACGCCCTTCAATTGATTCCTAGCAATGTTAAGTAGCAGGGTGGTCTGCGCAAATGAAACAAATACAAAGAGTGCAAAGGGTGTTTCCAGCACTTTGCTCACCACGTCCTTCAGTGGATCCCCGGCAATGTTATGTAGCAAGGTGGCCTGCACAAATGCAACAAATACAAATGTACCTGTAACCAGCTGCACTTATTTGTTAGCGCCAGGTAATAAGTGGTCGAAAGACGGACGCTCGTTCACAGTCAGCAAGGTCAGAACTAAAGCGCTGGCAATGGTTTTATGACCGGCGTGCACGGAATCGGTCAACCAAGATAGGCAGGTTTTGATTATGTCAATGTCCATTCTTACACTGTGTAAGCCGGATGCCAAACATGGCCAGCAAATGATAGAGACGAAGCGTAGCTAACCACCCTGCTGCTGCATACTTCGCGTCATTTCATCAATATCTTTCTGCAGTTGTGGTACTTGTTGTTCAAACGTCCCTCCAACAGTGAACCTAAAAGTGGGGACGCATCGCGTGGTTCATGCGTTGGGTCAAGGCCGGATGACAATATTGTTGCTACTATTTGGTTTAATGACGTCGCATACATTACGAGAAGGCGACGTACCATGGCTCATTTCATGCAACTAGGCAACTAGGGCTTGTTGTGTGCGTGTGCGACTAACTTAAAGCGGTGCTGGAATCAAGTGGGTTCTGCATATGCACTCATTTTTGGAGGTAGATGTCTGCATTTCAAGAAGCGCCTTCTCTGCAATCTTAACAGCCGTAACTCTTGCGCCGTGAACATCCAGCATATATTCTTGCGGTGGTACGCCTTAAACTCGGTGCCTGCGGCGTACGCCTGCCAACATTTGGCACCTTTCATCCGTACTTAAGCGCCCAGGAAGCTGTAGGAAAAAGTTAAATACGCAGTAACCACTTAATCGGTGGTTTGGTAGGGTACCCTTGAAATTCGTTCTACCGGAATCCATTCCAATAAGGTACCTGCACAGTTTGGTTTGATGTGCAGCACGTTTCCTCAAATTCAACCGCATGGAATAATTAAAGTGCCATTTACGTGTTCGCTGCATGGCTTCCACCTCATGCTGATTGACCGACGCCGCTAGGGGTCGGAATTTGACAATTCAACAGTGCAGGTAGAATTTGAATGGTTAAAGACGGTCTCCATTAACTCACTATGCGATTGACATACAAACGTTCCCTCTGAAAAGGGTCTCGGTTAATTTTTTTATACTGTTTAGTAAGTTAATCAAACATACTTAGCATGTGGCTTGAGTTGTCAGAAACGAAGTTTGCGGTAGTGTTCAAGGAATAAAGGTGTGAAATATCAACCTCCACACCTTCCGGTATTTGGCGATGAATATAAGCGCATAAGTACCTACGCCAAAACCTCTGGACGTAGAATCTGTCAAGGTAGCAGCTACACGCATCATGGCACCATTAATGTTGCCACGTTGCTTCGACTTAAGGACACGACGACGAAAAGTTCGTGCTCAGTGTCTGCAAAGGCACACGACCTCATTGTTGCAAACTTACCCAGGAAAAACGATTCCTAGGAACCGCGCACATAAACGCAATAGTCAACATTAATGGTGCGCACCCTAACAGCACCTGAAAGAAGAAAATGGTAGGGCTGCACAATCCAACAAGAGACATTCAGCTGTTAGCACGCCGCCGTACAGCCAAGTTGCAATAAAGTTTAACCTTCATAAACTAACATAACTCAAACATATTTTAGCAAAACGTAAGACGCATGTGTGTTTAATTCATCATTATAAAAAATGCGTACTGGCGCAGTAATTTAAGACCGGAACTAGACTAGGTACATTGTCTGAGGCACGCTGGCGGCACCTTTTGCCTCCACGTGCCGAGTTGTGTTACGCAGTCGAGAGCATGTATGGTAAAAACAAAAGCAGAGAACACATAGTTCTTTTGAAGCTAATTCCGCGTTCTGTGTCCATTTATCAGGGTCCATGCTGTTTTGCAGTTTACTAACTGAGGTGATAAAAGTGCATAAGAAATCATCAGATACAACCTGAAAAATTTCAAAATTTCACGCGAAGTAGCAGCTTAATGACAGCTGCCGTGTAAGCGACGCCACAACTAGGGTTATTGGTATGGACGCATAATCTACTGGATAATAAAAATACCAAATACATGCTATGTTCACTTCTTCATCGAATAAAACTAGTAAAACATATAAATTCTTTCCTTATCATTAACGCTAAAAGAACACATCCCACGATCACTTACTTTTTAAATGGGCGAATGACATGAGGAAAAGTGTAGTGTACATGATCCAGGGACAAACAATACCGCCATTAGATAAAAAGCAGGAAAAGCTGATTCCGATCATCAGAAGCGCTACGGTGGACACAGCACACGCATAAAGGCAGGGCAGCACACGGCATGTGCACAGCAGCTTGTAATTTAAAAAAGGTCAAGCCGGTTATTCAAACAAAACGGGTTAACTGTACACAAACCTGAATATTAATTACAAAAATAATTATTAGTATATTTAAGAATTCCATTTGATAGTCGAAAGGCTGTCAGCATACGTGATTTGCTTACCTGCGCGTCACTGCGCCTTAGCCTCTTATGCTCTAAACAATTTAACAAAACAAGATTTGCTTGCGCTTCTTTCGTTCGCTATCCTTGCATCATGAAATCTCCCTTAGCTCTCTTCTGTCGAGAAAAGAAAACCCATGTGGTCTGCGAAGAGCCACTTTTTAGGCGCTTTTCTAGACGTTCATTTATCCATTACTAGCTGCAACGTCTATGACACCTACTTGTACTGTAGCTCAGCTCTCGCACTGGATTTTTCTGGCTCAGGCTACCTTAGTAATATACGCTTAGCATACAAGCGTGCGTTGATTAACTACGCCCCGCTGCGTCTTAGCCTCTTATACACTGAACTATTTAACCTTCTTAAGGTATGCTCACGTTTATCCCGTTCTCTGTCTTTTCAGCATGAAACCTTTCTTAGCTCTCCTCTGTCCAGCAAACAAAACTCAATTATTCTGCGCACAGCCGACGCTTTCTAAGCGTTCAGTTATCCGTCGCTTGCTACAACGTCTGTGCCACCTGCTCATGTAGGAGTCCAGCTATTTCACTAGCATTTCCTGCTCAGTCTAACTAAGCACTATTCCCTTAGCACCCTAACATAACGTCAGTATCTACGAGCCTCTGCGCTTCTGCCTCAATTGTTGCGAAGTCCTCAGTAAACCTAATGTCCGTATGCATTCTGCTGTTAAATAAATAAATAAATAAATATTTTATTCTCGACTTCATCGAGCCATACCAACTCAGGTATGATCAAAATTTACAACCAATTATGTGGCGCAACAACAGCGTTACAACGCACGTAAATGGCTGTGGCCAAAGTTATACAAGTTGCAAAAACATTCAAAGCACTCGTGAGGAGCAAAGTCGAAAGTGGATTGCCAGTAAATTGGTTTCAAGTGTGCGTAGAGTAAATAAAAATAGCACGGTGGTTAGAGTGGGCTGTATGTGAAGTAAGAGTAACTCTGTTGGAAGTGTCAGTTAAATATCGAAAAATGCCTTGTAGATATTCCAGTGTGTAACAGTGGGAAGTGACTTTATTCAGTGGCGAGTCACATCCGCCATGTCACAGTGTTGAGAAACGGACTTTTGTGGCCTTTTATAGGTAGAAGGCTTGCCATGCAAAAACCCACCACGTCCTGGAACACTGTCGTCGATTGCTGTGATCGGTCACGTGCAACTGGCAAAGCTGGTTATAAAGCGCTAATTCCTTCAGTTATTCGCAGTCGAGTGACTCCTCTGTTGGCCAGACAAATGGCACAGTCAGATTCCAACATGGACGTTGGGTCAGTCGAGGAGAAAGTATGATTTTGCAGGTAAGTAGCATATCCAGATTATAAGGTCTCACGTTCTCTGATTACCTATATTTGCCGGGGAACGAAGAATTCGTGTCCAGCTACCCACACCGGACATTGGATCGAACAAAGCGTCGGGTTAATATTCGACCGCGCGGAGCTGCTCAATCCCTTCTTACTGCAGCCCCATCAGAGAACAGCTTTTGTGGGGTATTCTACAGAAATGCTTGTTTTGGTCATCGTTGCTACTTTTATTGTTCTGGTGAGTCCAAATCTGTGCAAACACACCACTCCGGTTTTTATCTGATTTTCGCTTACGCTGTCTGCCTTGTAGCCTAGCGCACTCCGGTTCACGTTCCTATTATCTGTCAGTTTTTCATCTTTCGTTATGGTAAAGTTATCCGGTTCCAAGTCGCCCTCGGACCCATTAAAGGATTCGTCAGCTGTTTGTGGTAAAGCAAAATGCTCAAAACCAGTTACTGGTTCTTCTGGTGACATGTAAGATGGCAGCTGCAGTTCTTGGTTCCATGAGGATTGCACTGGGTTGGATAAACAGCAGTATATCCACCTACAAAACAGCGAAAATTTACCTTAGAATTGCCCTGGTTGTGTGAAACACAAAGCAAATCGTCTGGTCCCAAGTGTCGAAGTTGAAAGTTTGGTGAATAGAGTTAGTACACTTCTATCTTTGATTACTTCTTTAAATGGTAAGGTTGATCAAATCGTCATCAGCCTTGGACGTGCAGGCCTTCTCAGAACAAGCGCGCTTTCAGACGATTACATAAATGGTACGGCTTCGGAGGATTCACCAAATCTTGAGGCGGCGTTGGAAGATAGTAAACATCCTAACGTCACACTGAACTCAGTTGTGAGTGGGGAAGTTGTACAGACCAGTGTATCTGCAAAGGCAAAGCGACGCAAGGTAAAGGAATCCATCGGTACAACCAACCCCAAGTTAAAAGATGTAACGGTGGGTTCTGTCGATTTTCCGTCCCCGGAAACGGAGGCAGAAAGCTCTTCCACCTCATTGCCGGAATCCTTCTCCTGTGCACCTGCTGTTCCTACTAAGGAGGATATGAACTCAAACGCTGCGCCGGCCACTGCTACGGTGACGCGTGCCATAAACACTCCTCGTCGTACTGGTGCATTTATAGACAGCAGTGTTATCTTTAGGAATATCTTGGAGTCATCTACGGCTCCTCCAAAAGGTGGCATGCTTGACGACCTGCAGTTGTTCGAAGTTTGCGTTTCTAAACCACTTCCACCCGGGCCTTCTGGGGTTACTGTTAGAAAACTTACTAGGCTTGAAAACCTATCGGGTGATAGTACTAAATGTAGACTCCGTCTATATTACACGTAGTCCTGTCTACAAAGGAGGAGCGCCAAGCTCCTTTGCACTTCGCCTTTAAACAAAAGGGTTCCGGAGTGAGTATGCAGATGGATCTACCTTCAGCAAATAGGATACAGCTTAAGAAAGCCATCAAAATCTTTAAAGCGCGTCGCGAAGCTGGCGAGAAAGGTTTATGTTTGGTGGGTTTTTGGGTGGTGAGCCAGCGGTCCACTTCCGCCCTACCATAGCCCATTCTGGTAGCACCCGACCCGGGGCAATCCATACCGAAGGTTTTCACACAGTTCTTAGTAATGTGCGTAGCCTGTGAAACAAGATGTGTGAAGTAGGGGCTGGCTGGTTGAACAACCTACTAGTGGTGCCAGCTGGGTGGTTCGGGTTTAACCCGTTTCAGCAAATAGTTCGGCGGCTGTGTTCCAGGAAGTAGTGGTTTTCGCCTGACAAGCGTTCTCCCTACAAAAGCCACGAATGTCTACTTAACAACACTGCGACGTGGCGGTGGTGACTCGCCGCAAACTAAAGTCACCGGCCCGTGGATATTCGGAAAATGCTATCCAACCCACGAAAATCAATCGCTTATTCTCACCTTCCTGACGATTACAAACAGACAAAAATTCTGCGGCGCATTCAGAAACACAAGCAACATTCCTACACAATTACATACGTGTTTACACCCACATATTTACATACACTGTTATGCCAAACATGTCCTTTGTACAATTTGATCACACTATGTTAGCTAAATATGATCATGTCTGTAAAGGTGTGCCTCACGTTGTCGAGAATAAAAATTTATTTAGTCATTTATTTATTTAATAGATTACTCCAATCCTGATTTACTCGCGTTCACTGAAACCTGGTTGTCCTGACGTTATGGACCCTGAATTGTACGTTCCGGGCTACGCAATACCGAGATCTGATCACCCATCTGATCGCCGCGGCGGTGGTGTCGCCTTCTTTGTCAGATGTGGTGAAAACATATCCAAAACACATAACTTTAACTCAGCTGATAAGACTGTTGAAGCCCTTGCAGTTGAAGTCTGTACCGAATCAACGCAATTTAAAATTGTGCTGCTGTATAGGAGCCCTGATAGCGCTTCTAGGAAATTCATTGACTTCAACCGCACTCACTCTGCAGACAGATGCTTGATAATGGGGAACTTCAACTTCCCGAAGTAAATTGGCATGACTTATCTTATGAAACAGCTACAACGGGTTTGACTGCCGAGCTTGTTAACTTGACACTGAAAGTGCCCTTACACCAATTTGTCGATCGACCCACCAGATACATGGTGGGTCATGCTCCTTCTCTGTTGGATCCAGTTTTTGCAAATCGATTGACTTTGGGAATGACCTTGAGTACGGTCCCCTTTGGAAGCCAGTGACCATACCTGTTCGTCATTCACTTGTTCTCTCATTAGAGACCACGATTCATGCAGGGTCCGGCCTTCGAACATTTGGCACGCCAACTTTCCGTCTATTAGAGCCAAGACAGTACTTTTACCATGCATCATCTTGCCGGATGATGATATACAAATGGCTTGGGATACTTTTACGTCTTTCCTCTTTAACATATCCCACTCCCACCTCCCTCTTTCCGTAAAGAAGAGTACTAAATCGAAGCCACCATGGTTGGACTCAGTCGCACACCAGCTAATGAATAGACGGGCAAGATGCTAGCGGACCTACCGGACAGTTCTCACCGAATGTACTTTTCGGCGTTATCGTGAAGCGCTGAATGCTTGCAAGAGTCATTTACAAGCTGCTAGACTTAGCTATGAGATGGAGCTAGATAACTCAGCCTCCGCGAATCCAAAAATATTCTTTGCCTACGCCAAAAGGCGTAGTAATGTTGGCTCACCTATCCCAGTGCTATTAGGCAGCGACGGCGCCACTGCCACCACTGACCACGAAAAAGCATGTGCACTCATTGCGCAGTACGCCGGAATTTTTTTGGGGGAGGAGCAATTGCCGCATCTTAACCTAGCAATGTGAGTCCCCCGAGACTCCTGTTTAACCTACGTCACACTTTCGGAGGCAAAAGTTCTCCATCTTCTTCAGAGGCTAAGTCCTGCTAAATCCGCTGGGATGGATGATATTCAACCTAAGCTTCTGTACGAACTCGCAAACAAGCTATGTGACACAGTGACGCGTTTGTTTCAATCGCCGCTCCGCAGCTGCTCTTTCCCAAGGACTGGAAGGATGCTATGGTGTGCCCCGTCTTTAAAACGGGCAACAGGCATCTCCCTGCCAATTATAGACCTTTAAGTTTAAAAGCGTACTGCTCAAGGTATTGGAGACGTTTGTCAGAGATGTGCTTGAAGACGACCTGCGGGTGTTTGGTCTGCTCAGTCCATTGCAACACGGCTTTCGCAAGGGTCATTTCTGTATGACTAATTTGCAAGTTGCACGCGAAGGTTGGGCATCATCACATCATCATCACACGTTAACTGGAGGTAGAAAACACCTCAGCTATCGTGCCGCAATACAAAAGGCAAGAAAAGAAGAACAAACAGCAGCACGCCCGCTGAGTCCCCAGTAACGGATGGACATCGTTCCGGAGAGCTAACAGCTGGCGGCCGCAAAAGAAAGTCATATTATGCCTTACGATTGAGATCGTGATTGGAGGGGATGCTAAACAGGAGAGAGATGGACAAAGGAACCCACAACACAAACGCCATTGGGGCCGGCTCCTAGCCATGTCAGCAAGTGTGTCCAACCAAACGTGTTCACCGTCCTTATTACCCCAGCCAAGCAGTCGGGATACACCAACCGACGCCAACTTCGAGGTGAGGGTTTTCATTTCTCTCGACCAAGTCATCACTTGGCCTCCCCTCCTCCTCTTCCAACCGCACCCACAACGCGCAAACAATGCATGTCGTGGGAGTCGGTGTGCTGGCATGCGCAACACGTGGCCCAGCCATCGGAGCCTGGTGTCTGCTATAATGGTGCTGAGCAGTTCACTCGCTCTTCCTGCACCAAATACCCGACGTCGAACACTCTCATTGCTCACGCGGTGTTCCCACCAGACATGCGCTAAGCTGCGAAGGCAGCGATGATCGAATGTGACGAGCCTCTTCATGTCTGTCGACCTGATGGGCCAGGGTTCACAACCATATAGGAGAGTTGAACAGGCGGCTGCGTTGTAAACTCTACCCATGAGAGCGAGAGTAATGTCGCGGCTGCGCTACAGGAAGCGGAGATTGGAAAAAGCAGCTCGAGCTTTTGCTATACGGTTCGTAACCTCAACTTTAATCCCACGAGTGCTAACATAGCTGCCCTGGTACTTGAATTTCTGAGCGCCAACGTTGGGCAGATGCTCTGGATCGGGGTCATGCAGTAGACGTAGTGTTTATTGACTTCTCCATGGTGTTCTACACTGTATCACATTCTCGCCTTTACTTGAAACATCAGTCCTATCTAATATCCGGGCGTGCACTAAAATGGATCATCTCGTTTCTGGAAGGGAGAGAGATGTGTGTTCGTGTGGGGTCTAGTCTGTCTTTCCGTCAGTCAGTCCTCAGTGGGGTCCCTCCGGGTTCGGTGCTTGGTCCGTTGTTATTTTCCTTGTATGTCAGCGAGCCGCCCGAACTGCCGGAGTTACCACCTCTCATGTTTGCAGAGGACCAAAAGTTTTGGCACATAATGTCTGACTTCGATGAACCCCAGACTCTGCAATGGCCCTCAATAAACTTTGGAACTGGGCTGCTCTGTGGCAGTTGCCTATAAATTATGCAAAGTGTTCCATCTTAAGAATAGGGCTACATAGCCCCAAAACGCGTTATTTGCTTGGCAGTAGTGAACTAAACAGCGTTTCCCAATTGGTAGACCTAGGGGTCACGTTTTCTTCTGAACTTAAATCCAGTAAGAACTGAAGGAAAGCCACGTGCAAGAGTTTCAGAATATTGTGGGTGATCCGCAGGGCATTCGGGACCATCACGGGAGCTGGGTTTGTTAAGGTTATTCTCAGCATTTGTCAGGCCACACTTGGAATACTGCATCCAGGCTTGTCCACCTTGCTTAATCAGGGACAGGATGTCAGTGGAGAAAGTGTTGAGAGTTGGAACCAACCTGATCCATGGACTACGGAACCATTCTTACCCAGTAAGACTACTTGCGCTAGGAATGCTCTCGATGCCTTATCGTCAACATCGAGGCGACCTACTCTTGACCTATCGCATACTTACCGGTAAAATCGGATCCGACTTATCTGGGCTTTTCCAACCGGCTCGGCTTCCATCGCACCGAGGTCACTCGCTGAAGCTACAGAAACCTCGATCGGATGGAGTCCGGGCGCACCTTTGCTTACCAGAACGGGTGGTAGATTCCTGGAATGCCCTGCCCGAGTACGTGGTATTGGCACCAACATTGAAGGAGTTCGAACACCGACTCGACGCTCTTGACCTTCAATTATCAAAGTTCCCCTCCACGTCCTAGCTTATTTGGCTTATTGAATTATTAAATCTATTACGTTTTTTGCTTGAGGCTATTATTACCTTTGTACTTCTCTTTCTTATTTCACGTGACCGGTGCGGCGGCGACTGCCAGTGCAGGTTGCGTGGGTGTTAATTGTTTGACCGTGGTGTGGTTCGCGCACGCTGACCTGACTCTTCTGGATTCCAGTTATCACGGACGAATAATAACCTGGAGCAACAACGCGCCATGGAAGCAACATTCACGGGGGTTTATCCTACTGTTCCGGTCCCGCTTGAACTTGAACTTGAGTTATTGGGTGCAGATGGTTAGTATGAAGTGAAGCAATGATCTAGGTAAGTAGTTGTTGGTTATTTCGTCCCATCACAGACGGAGGCAGTTCCTTAGTACAATCCCGGCTCTCTCAGCTGTTCAAGACCTCAGAGAAAAGGGAAAGTGAGGAACAGGCCGTGAAAAGACCAAAAATGACAGTCATTATAGCAAGCATTGGGGAAATCCTACTTTAAGACATTTACTTGAGGCAACTGGTGTAAAATGTGTAACAGATATTACGCTGAAAATGTTTTTTATTTATGCAGAAGGCATGGCCTAATGAGTAAAATACTTTCGTGTACATAAGGAGGAGGAACATGGCTCCGGTATGAAATTCATGAGATATTAGCTTACGGCGTTAGAATTCAACCTGAGACCAGGAGGTGGGTACGTAGTCACGATTGGTTGTTATTGGAAAACAAAAGATACAGCAACGATGTGGATATATTTATATATACTCTACCGGATGAGGATTATCTAAGACACAAAATAACTATTATGTACATGGGTATATGAAGATAGGAAGCTGCGCATACTAGAGGCAGGCTAGGATTAAATGGAAATGAAACGAAGACTAAGTGTTGAATGTAAGACTACGGAGCGATGGCGATAATGGACCGGGTTTCAGTGGCCAAAGTGCCTGTTAGGTTAATCATTCTAGATACTAACGCATAACTACAGTGTCATAGGATAGGTCACCAAACCAGCTGAGCTATGAACAAAATATACCGGGAGAATAAACGTTGTAGGGAAGGAGTGACCCTAAGCAAGCTCCGGGTATCCTCAAAGTTGAATAGAGCCTACAGTGACCAGCTGCTGGTGAGCAGAGATAGTGGCTCTAGAAAAGGATGTAACAGTAAATGGTGTAGCCATACCATTAAGACGTTTGACCAATGCTGGATACCTACAGTTTCAATGAATAAATCAACAGGCGAGCAATAATTAGAGAGACAGATGTTCGAGGAAAATGGAGGCTGGAGAGTAAAGGAGTGACTCCTTCCAAGCTACATGGAGCCAACAATGACTAGCTGCTGCCAAGAAGAGTTGACGCGAGTAAGACGAACGACGGAGAACGGTTCGCTAGGAGAGAGATGAGTGGCTAGCGATAGAATTCGGATTAAGCATTCAGTTACTAATGAATCCTACGGTGGTACAGAATAGGTCAACAAACCAGCTGAGCTGTGATGCACATCGGAGAATAAATGTTGTAAGAAAAGAGCGATTCCGAGCAAGCTCCGGAAATCCGCAGAGTTGAATGTAGCCTATGGCGACTAGCTGCTGCTGAACAGAGAAGTTGGCCCTATAATAAAGAGTACCAGTGGGCAGGTAGATCTATTCGTTCAAGGCCTTTCACTAGTGTATACCTACTGTGTCACAATGTAACTCACCAAACCTGATGAGATGGGATGAATACGTTCCAAGAGCTTAAAGTTTGGAACTAAGTGGTGGCCCCAAGCAACCTTTGGGTATGCGCAGAGATGCGTAGAGCCTACGAAGTCTAGCTTCTGCAGCTACTTAGCTTAGAGCTGCCACGTGCTGGGATGAGTGAAACAAGCACCCTGGGTAGAAGGAAGCTTGTAAGATGTCTACAGCACCACCCAACAAGCGAATGTGGTATCCATAAAAATGATTGTAAAGGAGAATGCATGCTGACGATGCAAGTCATCTGCCTCACGCAATGCGATTCAGAAGTCGGATCATTAGAAGAAAACAAGTAAGTCAGTCGGAGTAATGGGAAGCTGTAGTTGGAACTGCATATCCAATAATTTGGGGGCAACAAACTTTGTGGCTGTCTTTTGGGGTTATACCTTAGTAGCGATCAGGTCCATGCTCCCACAGCTCATCCTCAGGAATGCATATTCCTAGGAATTCAGATATTGCGATGGTGTTTAGCAATCTGTGTAGAGTTTCGAAACTCTAGGGTGCTCTTGGCTGTCCGGATAGTCGTGGCAGCCGATGTCATGCGATGGCGTATTTATGAAGAGAGCAGTTAGAACGGATGCGGGATCAAGCCCTAGGTAGAGTTATGGAAAACAGTCTGGCTCGAATGGGGTAAGGATCATTATCCACTTGTAGAACAAACTTTCGGTGTCCTGTGAGTACTACGCGGTAACTCGATTTTTTGGCGTGCCATACTGATCGAGCTTTTTAGCTGAAATAACGTGGAAAACAGTGTTTGAATAAACACTTGAAACGAAATTTGACTATTGTCAAATTTTCTCTGATCCAAGATATCTTGGATCGATTAAAGTGGTACTGGCCAAAGCGTCTTTGGCGCTTACTGGTAATTTTTCCGGTTGTTCCCAGTTTTAATCCCGTTTTGCACCCTGTTTTTGCCTTTTTATTGCGGTCGTTTTACTATTGTATACGTGTTGTAATTCTACTCTGTTTTCCACATGAACATGGCTGTCTCGCTAAACACCGAGGCGGATGGACCTATGGGGTCCTCGTTTGATGAGTCTACTGCAGCTTGCGGACAGGTTAACTGTTCAGAGCCAGTAACAGATTTATCTGGCGGTATGCAGTGTGACGTCTGCTGCCGCTGGTATCACGAAAGCTGTACCGGCCTACAAGCTGACCAGTACAAAATGCTATCATCCAGCGTTCACTTTCTTTTCAGCTGTGCTGAATGCTGCGCTCAAAGATCGACGCGCCCGGCTGTCACCGGTGCTAAACTTTCAGCGCTGGCTTCAAGGTTGGCAGATGTTGAGAAGGCGATAGCTAAACTCGCCTCTATTGCGTCGCTCGATACGAAAATGGATTTGATTTTAAAATCCCTGAATATTTCGATTGAAGACACTGCAATAGACGGCAACATTGCTGACGATCCATCCACTGGGGTCTGTCACTCGGTCATGAAGTCGCACATCCTACCGGACAATCCAGGTAGCATTGCTGGCTATTCTCATGAGCCGATCAAAGTGAAGAAAAATAGAGTGCGGAAATACCAAAAGCCCTCTGCTAAACCCAGAGAATTAGTTGCCACGGCATCGAAAAAGATGCCGTCTTTGACAGTCGTAAAGTCGTCTGACGATTGTGCACAGGAGAACCTTCCGAAGATGCTGACCGTCTCGGCCGCCACTGAACCAGCCCGTTCTGACGAAGTGCTGGTAACTGCTCAATGCGATACAAGGTCAACGGCCCCTGCTCCAGTGAACCAAAAGAAGAAGCGGACTAGATCTGCTCGTAAAACTTCGAAGGGGCTTGAAGACCCAGGAACTAGTAAGACGCCGGCAATAGAGCGGAAAACCTACGCTACCGTTGCTTCGACGTCGTTTGTGAAGACAGGGACAGTCCCACCGCCAGTGGTGAAAACATCTGGTATAGGTGTCGAATCAAAGGCACGTGGGGTAAACACTCCCCGTCGTGCCGACTCTTTCACGGATAGTAGCGTTATATTCCGTAACGTTACTGAATCTGCGGCCGCTCTCCCAAGGGAACGCATCTTGGATGACATCAAGTGGCTGAAACTGTGTGTCAGCAAGCTGCTTCCACCTGGCTTCCCTGGTGTCACTGTCAGAAAGCTGACCAGATTGGGGAACGTCCCTATCGCTACGCCAAATCCGCGACCCCGACTACTTCGCGTGGTCCTTTCTACCCCGGAGGAACGCAAATCATTACTGCGGTTTGCATTCAAACTTAAGGGTAGTGGTGTCAGCGTTCAGCCGGACCTACCACTGGCAGATAGATTGAAGTTAAAGGAGGCTATCAAAGACCTCAAAACTAGACGGGCGGCTGGTGAGCAAGGCCTCCGTCTGGTGGGTTTTCAGGTGGTCAGCCGGAAGTTATCTTCCGCCCTATCAGAACCCATCCTGATGGCGCACGACCCAGGGATGGTCGTGCCGACTTCCTTGAGGTAGTACTTAGCAACGTGCGTAGCCTAAGGAACAAGGTGCACGAGTTGGGTCTACTTGTAGACAAATCTCGTCCCGACATACTTGCTTTCACTGAAACGTGGTTGTCTCCGGATATCACGGACGGTGAGGTATGTTTACCTGGCTACGCGCTGCTTAGAACTGATCGCTCCGTTGGTCGCCAAGGCGGAGGCGTTGTACTGTATGTGAGCTGTAACTTAGATGTGTTGAGGACCTGCACATTCCAGTCGTCGGATCAGACTGTTGAAGCCCTATCGGCTGTTTTGTGCACTTCCTCTACCCAGTTTACAGTTATAGTGATATACAGAAGTCCAGGATACTTGACTTTATTCGCACTCAGTCTGCGAATAAGTGTTTAGTTCTAGGGGATTTCAACCTCCCGGAAGTCTGTTGGGCCGATCTTTCTTGCAATTCGGCATTAGGAACATTCGGTGCAGACTTTTTGAACTGACTCTCCAAGTGCCTTTGCACCAGTTCGTGGCCTTTCCCACTAGGTATATGGACAACCAAATACCATCTACTTTAGATTTGGTTTTCGCTAAGTCCCTGGACTTCGTGACTGACGTTTCATACGGTGCACCTCTAGGGTCCAGCGATCACGCATGCATATCCTTTCGATGTGCTCTTTCAAGGCACCAAGAGACCGCTGTTGAATTACTTCCGAATATTTGGCGGCGGACTTTAGTGCAATGCGAACTAAGGCTTCAGTTCTGAACTGTGAGATCTCGATGGCTGACTCTGTCCAGTTAGCCTGGGATAAATTTAAGGCATACCTTACGGAGGCTTCCACTCCTTATATTCCACTCATGAGGAAAAGAGGGTTAAGGGCACAGCCTCCATGGATAGATACCACAGGCAAGTACCTACTCAAGAAACGGTCTAGATGCTGGCGAACCTACCAAGCAGCTCCATCAGCCAGTACCTATGATAGTTATCGAGAGAATAGAAATAAATGTAAGCAACATCTCAAAACTGCTCGTCTCCAATACGAGCAGGGTTTAGCGGACTCGGCCGCAGCTAATCCCAAGAAGTTTTTGCTTACGTTAAAAGACGCAGCGGGGCAAAACTGTCTATACCAGCGTTATTGCGAGCAGACGGGACCCGTGCGCAAACTGACTATGACAAGGCTTGTATACTTAGTGATCAGTATACTGGGGTCTTTGCTCGGGAGATCTTTTACCACAAGTTGAATTGGTTTCAAGAGTTCCAGAGGATTCTTGCTTAGCTGAGTTTAACATAACGGAGACTCAGATCTTCGAGCTACTGCAAGGCATTAATCCCTCTAAAGCTTCCGGTCCTGATTCAATTCATCCGAAGCTGTTGCATGAATTGGCCACTGAGCTGAGTGGTCCTCTCACATGCGTGTTTTCAATATCGCTGGACAGCTGCATCCTACCTTCGGAATGGAAGGAGGCAATCATCTGTCCGATTTTTAAGGGCGGTGACAGCGCTCTACCCGCGAACTACCGGCCTGTCAGTTTGACAAGCGTAGTAGTCAAGTTGTTTGAAAAGCTGATAAGGGATTCAGTGGAGAACCACCTGAATCGATTCAACCTTCTCAGTGTTGCGCAACATGGATTCAGCAAGGGATTTTCATGTCAGACTAATCTACTTGTAGCTCGTGAAAGCTGGGCCGAAGCGGTAGACAGTGGCCACGCTGTAGACGTGCTATTCGTGGACTTTTCGAAAGCTTTTGACACTGTTCCACATCTTCGGCTCTCACTAAAGTTGAGATCTTACGGGATATCTGGTCGCGCCCTTCAATGGGTGTCTGCCTTCCTTGAGGGGAGGGAACAGTGCGTACGGTAGGGCGTAGCCTTTCGCTCAGGCAAGCTGTCCTTAGTGGCGTTCCGCAGGGCTCGGTATTGGGGCCATTGTTGTTCGCGATCTATGTAAATGACTTGCCAGGAGAGCTAGGGGTGTCATCACTAATGTTTGCTGACGAACTTAAGCTCTGGAATATTGTGGATATCCCGGGGGTCCTGAGGCAATTCAGCATGCCTTGGATAGGCTCTGGGAATGGTCTATCTTATGGTTGATGTCCATAAATAAGGCCAAGTGCTCTGTTCTCCGAATCAGAGCTGCTAATCCTCCCACCCGATATGTTGTCGGCGGTGTTGAACTCCCTGTTGTCACTCAGCAGGTTGATTTAGGAGTCGTACACGCATCAGCACTTCATTCTGGAGACAACTGGAAGAAGGCTGCTTGTCGAGGGTTTCGTATGATGTGGTTTATCCGCCACTCTTTCGGAATCATAACGGCCAATTTGTTTGTGAAGCTATTCTCGGCATTCGTCCGACCCCACCTGGAATAGTGTATTCAGGCTTGTCCACCATGTCTTAACCGAGACAAAATGGACTTGGAGAGGGTGTTACGAGTGGGCACTCGGTTAGTGCAGGGTCTACGGGGACAGACGTATCCTGAACGCTTGCTCAGTTTGGGGATGTACTCAATGCACTACCGAAGGATAAGAGGGGACCTGATTCTCACTTATCGTATTTTGACGGGTAAGATTGGCCCGGACTTGTCAGGGCTATTTAGTCCCACTACGTTACCTAATCTCCGCGGTCACGCACTGAAACTGCATAAACCACGGTCTGATAGGATTAGGACGGAAACTCGTCTGTCGCGCCGAGTTATAGATCGCTGGAATTCGCTTCCAGATCACGTGGTTAGGGAACCTACGGTTAAGGGTTTTGCGCGCCAGCTCGATGCTCTTGGGTGGCAACAGCAAACCTGTCTTTCTTCCTAGCCGACTCACCTTCACTTTCAGTTCATTTTTTAATGACTCAAATATCTTGGTATTCCACTTGCTTAGCTCTTTCCACTTTCTCTTTTGCTTTCTGAGTTTAGTTTTTTCTCTTTCTTACTTCACGTTACCGGCCCAGCAGGGACTGCTATGGCAGGATACGTGAGCATTAATTGGGTGCACATGGTGTGATGCGGTCTTTGTTTTATATCCATGAGTATTTCAAAGTCCGCCAACTCCTGGTTCAACGGCCCGCCGAAGAAGGAACACTCACGATTGAACTTGAACTTGAAACAAAAACACAAGATTGATCTTGAGCCTGCGTAGCCAAAGTGGTTCCAGTTTAAGCTGTTTGCATCTGTGTCGCTAACTAAGTGTGGACGCACCAAGTAGACGTTGGTAAATTTTCGTTGCATCCGCTTACTTTGTATACGGTCATCTTGCGCGAACTGGTGAACGCAATCGAACAGTATTCCAAAATTTGTCGGGCGAAGGACTTGTAGATGGCTAGCCGTGATTCCACAATTAGCATCGATTTACAAGTCATACCGATAGTTGAGCGGGCTTTTGCAGAGCTAAAGCTCACCTGCTCGGCAATAGTAAATAAACTGGAGTATTGTATTCCAAGGTTCCTGACTGAAGCCACCCTGCAAGTGATGCGCCATGTAGTTTCAATGCGTCGGGAGGCACACTACAACAATGTGGTTTAACTTTGCATTTTGAAGGTGAGAAATTCCTTTTCCACGGGCTACACCAATGTTCAAACGCTTTAAGTTCGCTTTGCACACTGTAGATTCCGTTATGTATGTGAGCTGAGTCGAAGGTGAAGACTACGTTGATGTTATCTGCGAATAGAAACGTTTCACCGTGTGAAAAGGAGTCAAATACATCGTTGATGTGGAGGAGGAACAGCAACGGTCCTAAGACACTGCCCTGAAATACTCCACTGGTTACTGGTCGTGGTACCGAGTCCTTGTATCCTAGTCGAACCGACTGTGTGCGATTAGTAAGATACAATGTGAACCAAAGCAATAGTTAGTTAGAGATACCAAAGGATCTAAGTTGGGTCAGAAAGTATTGCTCGTGTTATCTCTACCGGGTGCGGGGCGGGAATCGCGCATGTTCTGGTTGTTGCTGAGGAAATTGGCTTTTATATGGCGAGCAGTTGGAGTTGTAAGCAAGTATGGCTTTCTGGGGGCGGCCCGTTTTTGTTCATAGTCGTGGTTTCCCGCAGTGGTATATACTTGTTAGACATTGCCTTTAAGGGTGCAATCTGTCTATTCTGAGATGAGCACCTGTTAGGTAGCAGAGAGGGTGTGGGTTGCCTCTTTTCATTTGGACATTCACTGGGTTGATATCTCGGCAGGTAAGAATTGCAAGAGGCAGGCTTTTTGATGTGCATTCGTTTTGGGCGGTTGCGTGAGGGTTCCTTAGTGTTCAGTGGCGTGCTTGACATAAGCTCGTAGGTTGTGTTGCCAATAACTTATTCTGTCAGAGATTCGGTATCAGCGTCACACATGTCGGAGTGGTCCGATTTATCTACACCAGCCTCATCTTGACCAAAAGCAGCCACATAGTGCACTACCGAGAGGGCTAGCCTCTTCGCTGTGTTGGACGAAGTTAGTTCAGTGCTGTAGGCCTTTGTCACATTTGGGTCCACATGCTGTTGCGACAGATCAAGATCTACTGGGAGTGGGGTAGCAAGTCTAGTCATGGTGTACATCCGCGCTGCCACGCTTCTGACTTACATGATGTGACTCCATCAATAAGCCTAATGTATGCTATCATTCTTCCTGTTTGCTGTCCTTTTTCCATCCAGCTTTTCTTTAGCACTCTTCTGACGACCTTCATCAGTTTATCAAGTATATGCACGGCCGCTCTCTGCTAGACGCTTAGCTATCCAGTACTCGCCTGTGACACCTACTTATATTGTAGTCCACGTCTTAACTGGCTTTTCCCGGCTCTGGCTACCTTAGTAATAATGCCTTGGCACCCTAGAGTGATTTGATTAGCTGCGTGTTGCTGCTCCTTAGCCACTTGTGCCCTGAACTATTTAACAACCTTATCCTATGCTTGCGCCCCTCCTGTTAGCTATCCTTCCATCAGGAATCTGCTTAGCTTTCTCCTGTCCAACAAACCTCACTCACGTGGTCAGCGCGCAGCCTTTATTTAGCCTCACTGTTTTAGACTTTCATTTATCTCTTACTCGTTGTACTCTCTAGCTTTTTACCTGCAAGTCTTGGACTAGCACTCCCTGTCTCTATCCAGCCTCTTACTATTAGCTTAACCACCTCGCTTGCCTTGAGTAGCTGTGCGCTGCTGCGCTTATGCCTCATGCTCTGCTATCCTGGTCAACCTAGACTTATGCCTATATTCCTCCCATTCGCTGCCCTTTCGTCAATTAACCACTCTTAGCTATTAAGTTTAGTAATCCTCTCATCTGGTCGGCACACAGACGGTCGTTAGGCTCCCATTTCTAGGTGTTCAGTTATCATTTACTCGCTGCTATGTCTGCGACCCTTGCACATGTAGGTGTCCAAAATACTCATTGGCTTTTCTTGGATCAGCGTATCTTAGTACCATACCCTCAGCACCCTTCAATGCCTCGTTGCTCCGCGCGACGCTGCTCCTATTTCTCATATGATGTGACGTCCACAGCAACTTTAAAGTGTAGGTTTGTTCCACACGTTTGCTTTTCTTACAATACTCTGTATTACTTCACTCCTTCGGATAATCCTTTTTCATCTAGCCAGCAGAGCCGCTCCTTCAACATTTCTTTGTAGGTGTACCGTTTCCTTCTCCAAGCAACGGTTACGACACTTGTCTAGTGTGAGTTTAGCTCTCACAGACTTTTCCCAGATTTAGCCGGCCATAGCACTATTCTCTTAGTATCTTCTAGTCGTCTTTCTGTCTAGATCCTCCGAATATTTTTGCTGCGTGCCTGAGTCCTACCTTTCCGCTGCTTTACCGTCAACCGAGGTTTGAATCACTCCGCCGCAAGCTATCATATCTCTACTTACTTATTCGGCACTCCCAATCGAAGTAATCTGGCAACCAGCTGTTCATTCGTCAGTTAATCGCCGCCAGTATTTAAACCATTCTTTCTCTTCGCTTACGCGGCATTTACGTCATATTAAACCAATAGTTTGTGCTTTTTTACTAGCGCAACGCTCTGTTCTCCATGTAGATAGTAACCAGTTGCCTAACGGCAATGGCCTTTCGTTGGACGTTCAAAAACGCTTTCAGCATAATCCTTGTTGCACATCACGCGTAATTTTGTCTTTACTCTAAACGTTATAACACGAGACTTTAACAATTTTTGCTTTCACACCTGTTCTTTGCGGTCTTGGTTGTTCCCACACTTCCCTATTTGAGGTCCGGAAATACTTGGGGAGCTGGGCTTTGATTGAGAAACATACTGTTCGCCCAGGACAAGGCAAAATAACCCAAAAGAACCTAAAAAGAACTTGTCTGTACACCAAAAATATTCAACTGCAAGCAAGTAATGGTAGCTGGACAGGATGACTTCGCACATCCGAAAAGTCTACATAACCACCTAACCTCCCGACACAAGAAGGTATGAAATTTTGATCACTTGGACACTCAACATGACGACGCTTCCTGACTCTTTCAGCCTCGATTGGCCACAGCAATTATGGCGGCCTTGACCAAGCTATCTGATCAGCTAACAGGGAAAATTGGAAGCCAGTTGACTGCGGATAACCGAGTGTAAAATCAGTCGGCAAGCAGCTTTGCTACTTGTACACTAGAGTACAACCGCACTTACGACAGTGTTCCAGGGCGTGGTGGGTTTTCGCCCGGCAAGCGCTCTCCCTATAAAAACCACTAATGTCTGTTTAAAAGCACTGCGACAGGGCGAATGTGACTTGCTACTGAATAAATGCACCACCCACAACTACATACTAGTAAGTCGACTGGAGTCCTAATTCCATATTTTAGCACCTTCAAGACTAAGATACCCTCTGTCTACATCTGTCGTTTTCACTGCAATTAAAGTGACTTGACTGTTTGCCCTACGCACACTCGGACCCAACGTATCGTCATGCATTGACAACTTTATTACTTATTATTAATTCTACAATTTCCGCAGACTATACAACTTTCCGTTTACTGCCGCTTTCATACATAGCAACGTGTCTGTTGCACAACCCAATTGCCCGTAACTTTAGATCATGCTTGATTTGGTGTGCTTCAATTAATTCGAGAATGAAATATTTATTTAGGTTTTCGATAATTCTTCGACTGGCTAGGACCACTATGTAGCAATCAACGCAAACAGGCAGACTAATGACGTCCAGAATGGATAAAACTATGTTCAGCTGCGGGCAATCATTGCTATTGACCTGCTCGGTATCTAAGCCTACATGCGAGCCAGCTGAGGATTGGTCACAGGCCGACTTTAAAGGCATTGGCATCGGATACACAACCGAAATTTGTTGTTAGATATCCAGACAGCCGAGCTGAGAAGTTAAGATAGAAGGTGAAAAAGAGTTAGTGCGTCAGCAGTACACCACCTTGTCGCTGAGAAGCGTCGTCCTCGATGCGCTCGTTAGTAGCCGATACATGGGGCTCTGTGGCGGCCATATCCCTGTTAATGCGTCTGGGGAGCCTGTGACTTTTACCGGACGTTGAGACGGTGAAGGGAATGCGTAAAGGGGCTTGCCGTTGTAAGACAGTTGAAATGGATGACAGTTCAGCGGTTTGTCCGCAACTTGACTGTATATTTGACAGGTAGCATCAGTATATACTTACTTGATGACGTATGGAACAGAGCACTCTTTGTTCAGCTTTGACGGAACGGCCTGGGATGAATTTGGAGTGTGAAGCTGGACTTGTTGTCCAGCATGTAGCGGGCAGCCGTGTTCTTTCTGTCGTAGTGCACACTATGGCACTTAATGACTGTTCTTACATGCTCCCGCGTGATCGCATAAGCTCTGACTAGGTCCCGAAGTAGCCGAACGGCATAGTCCTTGGCCACAGAAGAACAAGTAGACACATTTTGTATAGGCAAATCAAACGGTATTCTAATGTGGTGTGCCGTTACCATGAATTGTGTCGTTGTCAGCAGACCAGTGAACGGTGGACAGGTAATACAGGAGGCATTGTGAAGTGCGATCTCCGAATCGCGGCTGTTGTGTACTTGTGTGAACGCCTGTGCACTCTACTTATCCGTTGCCTTTAAGATGCTTGGCTGTTTTCCGTGTCTACCGAAAGCTTAATGGTTGGCATAGTTTTGACACCATCAAGCGTTCGAAATTTACACTACGATCTGAACGAAGTTGCCTCAGTGGCTCAACTCGTGAGACCGCATGTTTAAACGCAAGCTGAGCTGTGGACCTAGCGTCAATGTGGGGGTTGATATTACCTCACGCCTTTTGTTGCAGTAATCGACCAAACCAAGTAGTACTCGAGTCCTTCGCGGCGTTTAAGGTGAAGGAATAAAAGCGTCAGCATCTACGGTTTGTTGAGATATCCGCTCAGAATGTACAGCAAAGGGGTTTGTTCATCGATTGTGGTTACTTAAGACGAATACACTGATGACAGGCGCTAAAGATGTTCGCAATACGACGGTGCTGTTGAGGCCACCAAAATAGCAAGCTTGCTGCGTGCTTCATTTTTCGTTGTCCCGCACGCCACTACGCTGTATGTAACTGTCCCAGTACCCGCTGCACCATGAACTGTGGAACGATAAGTCGGTTTGGGTACTTTGAATCGAACTGGTAGCATATGATACCATCCAATATCCGAAGTTTCAAACAAAATGACTACAAGCATTGAGCATCCAACCTAAGTCTAGCTATTTCTGCTTTCGTAAGCTGCACACTCCCATGCTGTAAACGCTCACGTATCAACTTGGTCTCTGCGTCTGTATTGTGAGCTGCAACATAATCAATTTAATTCAAATGGTTCAGAGACACACCGGCAACTTTCGATGTTGAACACGACGGACAGTCCCCATGTGCCCCAGATCGTAGGCTACACAGTGCGCATGCATTTCTATGTTGCATCTTGGGATGAGGTTGCTATTTAAAGTCAACGGCCTGCAGTTGCTCTTGCCAGCGCGCAACGTGCATTCCGGGTTCGCAAAATTTCCGCACTCATTGGGGCGCCTGACTATCAGTAGGGACCACAAATTGTCAAGCAGACAGTAATAGTCACCTATGATTAACGAAGGTGAGCATAGCACGCAGTTCCTTCCTAGCAGTGAAATAGTTCTGCCTTCAGTCAGCTTGCTGCTAGCGTAAGCGTTAACCCATTCTATGTCATTCCAAGGGACCTGTGATAATTCAGCTCCGCTACTAACCTTGCTGTCAGCCGTGTCCAAAAAGTAACGGCAGGTTTGCGGCGACCTACCTGGGAAGCCAAAGGCCGGTACAGCGCCCAACGCACGAAGCATCTCAGCATAAGCTGCTGGACACCACGAGCTCTAGTGGAACGACCGACCTTTCTATGTGCTACGGTGTAAGGGTGCTGATACGGCCACATAGTTCTTAACGACGCTTCTGTTATAGGAAGCCAGACACATAAAACTCCGAACCTCTTTCAAGGACGCAGCGGTAGACCAAGTTAAAATATCCTGCCTTTCCGGTGGGTCGCTCCGGATCCCAGGATCGCTAATCAGGTAGCAGGTTGCACTTAGAGCGCTTTAACGTTGCAGGACTAAGGTACTCCAGCCATGTTTATAGGTTAGGTTGAGGTTCATCGAGGGTATGTCTAGAAACTAGGACAGCGTCCAGATATATAAGACACTTACTTGGCCGTGGGTCTATGAGTACAATACTAACCAATCGCTGGAAGTTCGGTGGGGCGTTAGCCAACACAAACGGTAACGTCTGAATCTCATATAAACCTGTGGGTAGAAGGAAGGCAGGCTTTTCTATGTCTGTGGGCTGCACTTCGACTTGCCAGTACCCTGAGACAAGGTCCGTAGTGGAGAACCAAGTAGCCCTACACAATAGTTCTTGAATGTCTTTAATGCGAGGTTGTGGAAAAGCACCTTACCCTGTAACATCAAAGAACTTCTTATAGTCAGCCCACGCACAGGGTTCCATCCTTCGTTCTGAATATTAAGAAAGGGGAAGCTCATGGGAATCACGAAGGATGTATGATACTACCTTTAACAACTGATCCACTAATTTCTGTACTTCCTGTCTGTAAACAGATGAACCGCGCCTGGCTCCCGGCCCTATTGGTGGGGATTGCCCCGTTTCAATCCGATGCTTATGTAAGTTCGTTCTATCCAACGAAATACCCTCCAAGCGAAAGCTTGCTTGTGTGAAGGCAGTATATTCCCCAGGCGCTTCCGAGCCTTACGTCCAATAGCAGGGCTAACCAAAAAAATTAATTCCGATAGCTTACCTAAATGATCCACAATGCTAGCATCCAAAGCATACAGTTGTATCACGTAGCCAGAAGTGTGGTTGATGTTTAGAAGGAGCGGCTTGCCGCGCTGTCACAACACTTCAGCTTATATAGACGGACCATGCATACCGAATTAATACGTCGAGCTCAAGAATAGAATCCCTTGGAATTTGCATTGAGGATTAAAAATTAGGAGAAAGAAGTTCCTAACCGACCAATAAGTCTACGAAAGCAACAAGAGGGGTAAGCGGAACCAGACCATTTGGCACTGTAATCCGACGTCCAAGACTAATGAATACTGAGGAAGAAACGAAACGGAACTTTATAGAGTTACATATTGCATCGTTTATCGTTGAAGGCATGTAGTCGGTGGTTATTAGCCACTACATCTATCGTTCGTGGTTCACAGAACTTAGAAGACACCAAAGGTACAAGGAAAGGTCCGACTCACCGTCAAGCAATCGCACTCCCTTTGTTTGTTCGTGTCCTCAGAAATTGAGTTGGCGTCTCACTGGATTCTAATCGGGCGAACGCAATAACATAGGACAAGAACGACGGTAGCGAGGTGAGATTACACCGTGTGGCCGTTCAATTCGGTTAACCGTCTTGGTCAACTCACTCCTGGTCATCAGCTTGTCTTCCACCCTCGGACACCTCACGCTGACCGCCACTTCTTATATTGCAACTCATGCAGCGGCGGGAAGTCGTTCAGGGGCATCCGGATAAAAAGCTTCAAAGTGCGCTGGTCGCTAGTGCTCACAATAAACCGAAATAACATGAAGACCTACATTTACGTCACGGATTTCGTTAAAAGCTCCTTGGCCGACAGCACGCAATGGTCGCAAAACAAAGCTTTGGCCGACGGGCTTCCGATGAAATCTGTGAAACATCGAGCATAACGCTGACTGTTGCTCTTTGTCAAGATATAGGGCTTCCAGTTGATGCCAAATATCTTTAACGGCGGCAGCTGCCCGAATTTCAGCTGATAATCGAACTTATGTTACTATGTCACCAAAGGAATTTTTATAACTGAGCACACATTCTTCCGAGACGCACATAAGGGACATTCCTATGCGACACCGCAAGTTGCGCAAGTATGTGTTAACATCAAAATCACGTGGGGTGATTAGGAACAGTTGCCAAAGGTCGTGTTCTAAGAGCACCAGTCCTCATCCAGTTAGCTTGCAGAGGCATCATCTTGTTCCTGGTGTTTCAATTTCCTCGCCCGCGATTCCAGGACGATATTCCACCGCTGTAAACAAATACGTAGTAAATAATTATCCAGGGGATAAAGAATAATCGTCAATGACTAAAATGCGCACGGACGAACTAAATCCAACGACAACAGCCAATGCATTGGTCACAGCAAAGAATAGGTACAGGACGGAACTGGGCTTGCTCACAGCAGCACATAATTTACCAAAGTCACGCTTAATTTATTCAAGCAAAACTGCACAACATAAAGCGGAACAAGAGGTATACAGATAATAATAATTGCTATTCTGTAGAATCGTCATCTGATGTATTAGTCAACTCTCTTGGTTGATCGGCAGGCTCCTGACATGAAGACAAACGAGTGAAGGTTAAAGAGCGTTAGAGCATTGACACTACAGAAGGAGCGGTCCGGCGGTGAGACACTCCGGTACAGATAAAATATGCAAACGGCAGCGCACTTAAATCAAATCACATTTGACTAGGCGAATACTGATCACCATTTGAGTGCATTAAACTAAATGGCTTTACTAGATAATCTAATTACCTTACGTATCCTTACATTGTCAGTACAGATCAAAGGATCTTTTCGCCGATAGATTATTCACCGGGCGGCGATTTTGAGGGAGTTGGTATACGGATTTTCTTAGCCATGTGCTCTGGGCCCTAGGGCACCAAAAGAGATTATTATGCCAAATGTTCCGCGTGTTAGTTATGTCTAGACGCCAGAGCTCTAGTAACTGTTGGAACAACAAAACATTTTTTCCCCGAGGCCAATGGAATATGCTTTCGAGTCAAGCTTGAAGGCAAAATAAATAAGAAAGTACTTTGAGCTTTTAATAAATAAGCAACAGCTAAGTGCAAGTTTGAGAAGTATTGCAAGCATCCCTCTGCGAATAAGAGTAACGTAGATTTGCATAGGTACTTGTAGCCACAATTGTATGAGAAAGTTCTAAGTGACATGGACGTGACAAGCCGCGGGGTGAATATGAGGCTCAGTTGAAAGATTAAGTGATGCAGAGCAATAAACTACTACAAGCATTGCGCTTAAATTTATTTGCGTTTCAACCTTAAGCAAAGGTTTTTTTGTTCCTTTTTCGGAGTACCTTTAGCGGTGTTTAACGGCACGTAAAATCTTTATAGCGCTTGCTTTTTCTAAAAGGTGCCTAGACATGAGGTTTCGGTCTATTCAGGCGCGCAGGTAATTACGTGTCAAGGTCAAGGTCACAAAGCTAAGTAGTTGGTCGCTTTGTTTGCTATTTTTCGCTGTTTATATCTAAACTATACGCTAGGGGTGCAAACATGCTTGGAAACTCACACCGCAATACTCTTCCGCATAAGCAGCCAACAACTTTCACGGTGCCTAAAGGCAAACCACCGGTTGGTATGAAGAAATGCTCAGTGGTATTGCAGGACATGTTGAGTGAAGTGGTAACTAAACTTAATTCTATGCAGGACAATATAATAGAGCTCAATTACAAAGTATCCACAGTTTCTCCTATAGAGAATGTTTTTAATAAGCTTGAACCCAGTACCGTCCTTACACAAACAGCACAAACCTTCACTCTAGACAACCTCAAAGGTGCTGCTGCGTTCGTAGATGCCAGCGCTTCTGAATCACTTAGCGGAGTACTATGCCATGCCGTTGCGGTTGTGCTTAACTTTCCAGATAAAATTCCACCGGATTCAATACAAATAATTCTGCTTAAAGCCGTAACCATGCGTGCCGTGCGTTGCAGCTCTATAAGGCTTCGGAAAAACGTCTAGGGTTCAAACTGTCCCAATTACTTTTAATTCCAAGACGCCAAAACTACTAACAAATTTAATAAAACTGTAGCTCGTATAGCCAATAACGCCACATCTAAAAAGTAAAAATTGGCCCTGACAGAATCATGCTACAAAGGGAAATACAGAAAATCCTTCCTCAGCTGGTCCGGAGTTGATGCATTTCAGAGGAAATGCTTCCCATAGAAGCACCACAAGCGACTACCAGCCCAGCCGTTTAAGCAATCCGGGTAATGAAACCAGTTTTAAAGTGGTCGCGGATGCATGCGTTACTACCGAATACAATCCAATCCCATCATCATCATCCTCATCATTATAGATATCAGCTAGAGGTGGTGAAACACCTCCGCTATTGTAGCGCAATGCATAAAGAAAATACATACATGTATACAATACATGAAGGAAAAACAAATACGACAGTTGCATGCCTGCTGAGCTACCAGCAACGGATGGGCATCGTCCCGCTAAGCTATAAGCCAGCTACTAGGCAGAAAGAAAAAATATTATGTTTTACCTTATGATAATGAGCTAGTAGATGGGGGAGGCTAAAAGGGAAGGGGAGGGAAAAGACTCTCATAGCAGGAACGCCATTGCGGTCGGCTCCTTGCCCATGTCAGCAAGTGTATCCAGACAAGCGTGTTCACCGTCTTTTGGACTCTAACCAGGGATCCGTGACGCTCTAACCGAGGTTAGCTCCGAAGTGAGGGACTTCATTCCCCTGGACCAAGACATCGCTTGGCCAACTTGTCCTCTTCTTCCACCCACACATTCTCCAGTAAGCAAAACAACGCACGTCGAGGAAGTCGGTGGGCTGGCATGCGCAACACGTTGCCCAAGCTATCAGAGCCTGATGCGAGAAATAACTGTGCTGAGGCGTTTCATTCCCTTTTTCTGGGCCATAAACATAGGCATCAAAACACGCTCGTTACATCACGCGGTGTTCTCACCAGATGTGAGCCAAACTGCGAAGGCACCGATGGTCAAAAGTAACTAGCCTCTTTATGTCCGCCGATCTTAGAGGCCAGGTTTCGCAACCGTGCAGTAAGATCGAAACGTACCGCTGCGTTGTACACTCCACCCTTTAGGGCGAGAGTAATGTCGG
>OX104065.1:85390647-85438453 GCA_944474145.2 Dicrocoelium dendriticum | reverse complement strand
ACTCGTGGCTGTTGTGGCCTAGCGATGTTCGCAGACCCCATCGACGACTGATATCTTGGGGAAGATGGTTTTTCGGTTACTGGCTGCCTCGCATGAGTCCAAACATTGGCGTGTACCATCCGGTGCTCTGGTTCTGTCTTATTAACATTTTGTGTAACTGGGTTACATGGGTCCTGCGGACCTTTGCTCGGTTCGTTGTAGGTGGGGGCAGCAAACACCTTTGGCGTGCATTACAGGGTATAGGCGGATTTCCGCAAGATGCTTCTGCATTATTGCGTTCACTCCTGATGATGGGAGTAATGGGCAAAGCGATAGACAGAATTGCTGGTTCCGTATCAGTATCGCACATATCAGAGTCACAGTTCGATAACGCTCTGAATGTTTCGCTTTCTGCAATAGATGTAGCATATCGTTCTGAGCGCGATTTGTGTGTAGTCACTTTAGGGGAGACATCATGTCGTTGTGATGCATCTAAATCAACAGTACACAGTGGTGTAAAGCATGTGACGAGCAATGCATTTTTAGTTTTGGGTCGGGCTTTTATGTTGGATGTTGATGTAGAGGTACTTGCCATCGATCTTTGTAAGGTGGTCATCTCTTCTCTGATCTGCAGAGCACCAAAATTAACCTGTTGTTTGATGAGAAGGCTGGAGGCCATGAAGCGTGTTGCAAACTCAAGACCTACAAATCTAAGCATGATAGGAAAAGTACGGCCGGGTATCTTTCTTAATCGTTTAGCAGTGCAGCAATCTAGCGGCCGTTTGCAGATATTTAGAGCTTACGTAGCAAATTTTCAAGTGGAAACCGGTCAGGGACATTAAATAGTATGGCATTACTGGCGGGGCGCAAACGCACTTTGGCCCCTTGGGCAATTACGTTCAGAAGCATACCAGTTTGGTTTAGATCTGATGATTTTTGCGGCTCTTGTATGCCCGATAGGTGTAGTAGAGGCATCACCTTCGTCTAGGTCTCATTGATGTTCAGTATGTCGCTTTTTAGCGAATTCACTTGATTTTCATGTGCGTGTAGTTTTAGCATCGCTCCAGTAAGAGGGTTATTAAGCATGACCTTACATTCCTGAGAAGGATTGATAGCGACTATGTCAGGTATTGATGTACGATTTACTTTCGTTCTACCCAACGAAATACCCTCCAAGCGAAAGCTTGCTTGTGTGAAGGCAGTATATTCCCAGGCGCATCCGAGCCTCACGGCCAATAGCAGGGCTAACGGAAGAAATTAATCCAGATAGCTTACCTAAATGATCCACAATGCTAGCATCCAAGGTATACAGCTGTTTCACGTAGCCAGAAGTGCCGTTGATGTTTAGAAGGAGCGGCTTGCCGCGCTGTCACAACACTGCAGCTTAGATAGACGAATCATGCATACCAAAATAAAAAGTCGAGCTCCAGAATCGAATCCCATGGAATTTGCATTGACGTTTAAAAATAATGGGAAAGAAGTTCCTAACCGACCAGTCAATCCACGGAAGCAACAACAGGAGTAAGCGGAACCAGATCATTCGGCACTGTAACCTGACTTCCGAGACTAATGACTACTGAGGAAGAAACGAATCGGAATTTTGTGGAGTTAAATATTGCACCGTTTATCGTCGAAAGCATGTAGTTGCTGGTTATTAACCACTGCGTCTATTATTCGTGGTTCACGGAACTTAGAAAACACCAAATGTACACAAGGAAGGTCCGACTCACCGTCAAGCAATCGCACTTCCTTTGCTTGTTCGTGCCTTCAGAAATGAAGGTGGCGTCTTATTGGATTATAATCGGGCAAATGCGAGAACATAGGACAAGCAGGAAGGCAGCTAGGCGAGGTTAGAGCATGATGCCGTTCAATTCGGTTAACCGTCTTGGTCAACACACTGCTGGTCATCAGCTTATCTTCCACCTTCGGACACCTCACGCTGACCGCCACTTCTTTCAGCGCAACTCACGCAGCGGCGCGAAGTCTTTCGGGAGCATCCGGATAAAAAGATTTAAAGTGCGCTCCTCGTTGGTGTTCTCAACAAACCGCAATAACATGAACACCTACATTTACGTCACGGATTTCGTTGAAAACTACTTGGCCGACAGCCCGCGATGGTCGCACAACAAAGCTTTGGCTGACGGGTTTCTGACGAAATCTGTGAAACATCGAGCATAACGCTGGCTGTTGCTCTTTGTCAAGATGTAGCACTTCCAGTTGATGCCAAATATCTTTAATGGAGGCAGCTACCCGAAGTTCAGCTGATAATCAAACTTATATCACTAGGTCACCGAGGGAATATTTATAACTGAGCACACGTTCTTCCGGGACACACTTAAGGGACATTCCTATGCGACACCGCAAGTTGCGCAAGTATGTGTTAACATCATAATCACGTGAAGTGCTTAGGAGCAGTTGCCAAAGGTCGTGTTCTAAGAGCGCCAGTCCTCACCCAGTTCGCTTGCAGAGGCACCATCTTGTTCCTGGTGTTTCAGTTTCCTCGCGCGCGATTCCAGGACGATACTAGACCGCTGTAAACAAATATGTGGTTAAAAATTATCCAGGGGATCAAGAATAATCGTCAGTGGCTAAAACGCGCACGGACGAACCAAATCCAACGACAACAGGCCATACAGTGGTCACAGCACACGAAAAGGGTCAGGGCCGAACTGGGCTTGCTCACAGCGGCACATAATCTACCCAAGTCACGCATAATTTATTTTGACTATACTGGACAACATAAAGCGGAAAAAGAGGTACACAGATAATAATTGCTGTTCTGTAGAATCGTCATCTTATGTACTAGTCAACTCTCTTGGTTGATCGGCAGGCCGCTGACATGAAGGGAAACGAGTGAAGGTTAAAAAGCGTTAGAGCATTGACGCTACAGAAGGAGCGGTCCGGCGGTTAGACACTCCGGTACAGATAAAATATGCAAATGGCAGCGCAATTGAAACAAATCACACTTGACTAGACAAATACTGGTCACCAGTTAAGTGCATTAAACTAAATTGCTTTACTAAATAATATAATTACCTTACGTATCCTTACACTGTCAGTACAGATCAATTGATCTTATCGCCGATAGATTATTCACCTGGCGACGATTTTGGGGAAGTTGGTATACGGTATTCCATAGCCATGTACTTTTGGCCCTAGGGCACTGGAAGAAATCATTATGCCAATGGTTCCGAGTGTTAGCTTCGTCTAGAGGTCAGAGATTTAGTAACTGTTGGAACAACAAAGCAATTTTAACCCCAGGCCCATGGAATATGCTTTCGAGTCAAGGTTGAAGGCAAAATAAGTTAGTAAGTACTTTGAGCTTTCAATGAATAAGCAACAACTAATTGCAAGTTTGAGAAGTATTGCAAGCATTCCTCTGCGAATAAGAGTAACGTTGTATTGCATAGGTAACTGTAGCCACAATTGTATGAGAAAGTTCTAAGTGACATAGATGTGACAAGCCTCGGGGTGAATATGAGGCTGATTTGAAAGATTAAGTGATGCAGACCGATAAAACTACTGCAAGTATTGCGGTTAAATTTATTTGCATTTCAATCTTAAGCAAACGTTTTTTGTTCCTGTTGTTGGAGTACCTTCAGCGGTGTTTAACAGCACATAGACTTTTTACAGCGCTTGCTTTTTCTAAAAGGTGTCTGGGCATGAGGTGTATTATGTTCAGTTGCCCAGGTTAGTGGTACCGACAAGGACTGCGGATGTAAACGCATATATGACGACGATGCTCCGATGGGGCGAATACCAGAACGAACGAACGGAGCGGAAACGCGTGTATTCGGTGATATGACAGGAGCAAGTGTTTTTCGGAACAAGCGTAGATAAAACAAGCAGATTTGGTAAAGGTGGACGCGGTGATGGTTTTACCGTTTCCTTCGTCATGAATACGATACACACCAAGAAAAGAAAGGCACAAAACGTGCGCTAAAAATAACGTATGGTTTAAACGAACCAGTGTGCTTTCATTTGTGTTACAGAGGTTTCAGACTATTTGGGCGCGCAGGTAATTACATGTCAAGGTCAAGGTCACAAAGCTAGTTAGTTAGTCGCTTTGTTTGCTGCTTTTCGATGTTTATATCTAAGCTATACGCTAGGGGTGCAAACATGCTTGGAAACTTACACCGCCATACTCTTCCGCGTAAGCAGCCGACAACTTTCACGGTGCCTAAAAGCAAACCACCGGTTGTTATGAAGAACTGCTCAGTGGTATTGCAGGACATGCTGAGTGAAGTGGTAACTAAACTTAATTCTATGCAGGACAATATACTAGAGCTCAATTACTAACTATCCACACTTTCTCCTATAGAAAAATGTTATTAATAAGCCTGAACCCAGTACCGTCCTTACACAAACAGCACAAAACTTTACTCTAGACAACCTCAAAGGCGCTGCTGCGTTCGTAGATGCCAGCCCTTCTGAATCGCTTAGCGGAGTGCTATGCCATGCCCTTGTGGCTGTGTTTAACTTCCCAGACAAAATTCCACCGGACTCAATCAAAATAAATATGCTTAAAGCGGTAACCATGCGTGCCGTGCGTTGCAGCTGTATAAGGCTAAGGAAAAACGTCTAGGGTTCAAAATGCCTTATACGTTTTTAATTCCAAGACGCCAAAACTGCCAACAAATTTAATAAAATTCCAGCTCGTATGGCTAATAACGCCAAATCTAACAAGTGAAGATTGTCCCTGATAGGACCATGCTACAAAGGGAAATATAGAGAACGCTTCCTCATCTGGTATGGAGTTGATGCATTTCAGAGGAAATGCTTCCGATAAAAGCACCACAAGCAGGTACCAGCCCAGCAGTCTAAGCAATCCGGTTAATGAAACCAGTTTTAAAGTGGTTGCGGATGCTTGTGTTACTACCGAATACATACAATACCATCAACTGCCCGCCTTCTGCCAAACCCGCCTGCCCCTCTCAACATACCCCAGCTCACCTGTCTCACCCTCGCAACATCGCATTCAACATTTTCCGCGCAACGCAACCACACAACCACATTTTATTTTCTCTTTTCTTTTTGCTTTCAGGCATCGCCCATTCCTGCTAATGCGGTTACTCCTTCGGCTCTAGCTTTACTTTTCTCTTATACAACACGTACCTCAACCGCTGCACCGACGTATTATTCACAATCAAGCTCTGCACGTTTGTGCGTAGGTACTAAAGCATTTAGAATAGCTCGCGCATTGTTATCCATTTCTGCAGGCTGACCTTGACAACACCATTGCTTTTCCTGAACTCAATGCCAACAACGCTGCTAGTGCCCTATATATTACTTCCTATCCCCTGCCTAGTCCTACATCTTCACCTAACCTTATAGCTCCGGATTTCATTCCCTTCTACGCACAACAAACGGTTAGTGCACAGCCAAATCCTGTTTCACATATTGTTTTTCAGTTGTGTGGGTTGGAAACAAAGCACTTGGCTTTTTTGCAAGTCTTTATCCTTACCCACAAACTGCTCTCTGTGATACTGACAAAATTTTCTATATTTACCCTAAACAACAGTGCCAATCCCACATGCAACCTCCTTCTTATATAATTTGTTAACATACGCCTCGACTATCCCATTAGCTGTGTGCTTGTTCACACATTATATACCACCTATATAACATGCTCCACCGACTTTACTGCCGCACTGTAGCTAACGCATTTACTCAGTAGGATCTCACTGCTCAGGCTATGTTGCCCACTTTGATCCTTATCGTCAGGCTGACAACGTTATCACTTATAACTTTTCACCTATGAATCACAAAAGCTTTTAATATAATCACTTTATCGCTTCAACCCATCACACATCCCTAATAATTCTTCTAACGATGCGGCTCTGGTTTTCCTTTCTATAACAGCAATAACTACATACGATGTTCCAACGACCTCCTTTACACTGTTTGGCGCCGCACTTTTGTGCGTGAGACCATAAGTGTCTGGCTATGATGCCTGCCGCTCGACAGCCTTGTGTGTCTGGTTATTGGGCCGAAGGCCCTGGTGGGGTCCCTCAAGCAAACCATCGAAACACATCCGCCACCTCACGCGCAATTCGCTACTAATGCAAGCGTATGCCTGTACGCAAGGCACTCAGCATCGGCTGCTGGAACATGCGCACAATGCTGGAATGGAACTCGAGTGAGCGCCCCGAGCGACGCACTACAGTGGTTACGTTGGAACTGGTGCGCTAGCACATTGATATTTAGGAGCTCAGGGAAACCCGGCATGCTGAGCAAGGTAATTTGCACGAAGCCGGTACTGGCTACACCTTCGACTTGGTGTGCAAAATCTGCCTCAGCACCACGTGAACATGAGGTCGGATTTGCAATATCCGATTGCCTCCATGGCCGGCTGGTGGATGGACCATCACGCCTCAGTGCGCGACTGATATCTGTTCGCCTACGACTCGGCAGATATAAGTTTACCACTTTTAGCAGCACTTATGGTCTGACCATGTGTTATCCTGATACCACATGTGATCAAATCTACACTCAGCTATCTTGCGTGATACAGTCTGTGCCGGGGAGAGACCGAATATTTTTGCTGGGTGATTTCAACGCGCGTGTTGGATGTGATGCATCGGTGTGGACAGACGTTATCGTTCCGCATGGCATTGGTTCAGCGAACGCAAACCATGACAGGCTGCTCTGCTCTGCCATGAGCAAGGCCACTCGGGACCATCAACATAACGACGACGAATTTTGCAGCGAACGTAGGCAAAAGCGGCTAAGTGAAAGATGAGTTCACGATGTTAGAAAATATAATTTGCAGAAAAACCACAAACGCAAAACTGTTATCCAATTTAAATGCAATTAGCTTCGGCGGCCTTTGCAAATTTATAGGAGCTGGTCCATGTAGACGTTAATATAAGGAAGCCAAGCATTAGGACAACATTGTAGACCCACCGCCTGTAATAAAAAGACCTAAGGTGCAAGCAAGCGGTTAGTGACTCGAATGCAGCGTACCTACAAACGCTGAGCCGCTTTTGCCTACGTTCGCTGCGGGATTTGTCGTCGTTATGTTGATGGTCCCGAGTGGCCTTGCTCATGGCCTACTATGCTTGCCTGACTCAGGCACTCGCGACTGCATGTGTTACAGCACCAGGCGCTCGATATCGATGGAGTACTACATATCGGAGCCTGCCGCTTCCGCACTTGCCGCTTCTTATCTGCATGCACGATTGCTTTCTCCCTCACCTCGACGACCGCCTTCGTGATCCGATCACGCAAGGTACGCCGATCAACTGTCTTCACTTCCCATGACTTGCCATCAAGCTTAGAACGTCAGAGGATCAATTTAAGCATGTCCTGATAACGTAACTTTGGGTTCCCGCATGCCATCTCCCAACCCTCAGCTGACCGTATAAATAATTGTTATGGTAACCGCTTCGAATCTATACCGCTCACATGACCGAGCCACCGTAGGCGTCTCATCAAACGGGTGCAGTTTACTGCATACATGCCACTTCGACGCCACGCTTCCCTGTCCGCAACACCGCCGCCCTAACCGATGCACAGAATCCGTCGCAAACATTGTGGCTGGAACCGCTCGAGATGTCGCACGGGATCCCGTCTGAACTATTGAAACACGGCGGAACCTTATTTGTGACTGAGCTGCACCCCTGGTCCAACGCATATAGATTGAGGAAGAGCTACCATCTCGGCTGGATGATGTCCTTGTGCTACTACTGTACAATGGCAAACCGTGCAAGCAACGTTGCACGAAGGTTCGTGGCATCAAGTTGCTGAGTTGTGTGGAAAACGTAATCGCACGAATACTGCTCAACCGCAGCGCTAGTCAGGTTGTGGAAACTGACGCGGCGGAAGAGCAGTGTGGTGTCCGATAGGGTTGCAGCACTATGCATGTGCCGGTTGCGGCTCGTCAGTTTCAGGATAAGTGCAAAGATTGACCTCAGCCTTTGTACTCGCTTTTCGTTGATTTTGCTAGGACAGGAAATACGGTGAACTTCGAGACTTTGTGGCTGGTTTTGGGTAAATTTCGTTGCCCGCATAAGTTTGTACGTTCAATGGTATGTCCGCACAATGGTATGCGTCGAAGGGTACAGATGAGTGGAGAGAACTTGGATGACTTCGCAGTTATCTCTGGTGTGAAGCAAGGCTGTGTCTCAGCTCCAGAGCTGTTGAGTATTTACCCTCGTGCAATCGCGTCTCGTGCTTTTGATGCCGATTGCGCTTTCGGTGTTTGTGTGGAGCGCCGTATTGATGGCGGTTAACTGAACCTCCAACGGTTTGATGCGACAGCTATAGTCTGTGCGACAACCATCCGCATGTTTCTGTCCGCTGACTACTTGTGTCATTTGTGCACAGCACGAATGACTCGCGGCACTTGACTAGTACTCTGGACTTTATAGCCGCCAAATACGGGCCCACCAACACCACAAACAAAACTGTCTATTGCCTTCAGCCTTCACCAGTGGTACAATCTTCAATGTGGCCGCGAATCAGCATTGGTGCCGAAGCTTTGAAAACCACCTCTCGCTTCTGAGACTTTGGGAGTGTGATGTCGACTGACCAGCAGCTAAGCAGTGAGCTTCGTAAGCGTGTTTCAAAGGCAGCGGTGGCATTCGGCAAACTTAAGAACCGAGTATGGAAGAACCATCGGCTTACAATTGGCACGTCGCTGTTGATGTACTACACCATGGTGCTGTCCGTTATTCTATATGGCAGTGAAACTTGGAGGATATACCTGCCGGAGGTGCGATATCTCGAGCGGTTCCAGCCACAATGTTTGCGACGGATTCTGTGCATCGGTTAGGGCGGCGGTGTTGCGGACAGGGAAGCGTGGCGTCGAAGTGGCATGTATGCAGTAAACTGCACCCGTTTGATGAGACGCCTACGGTGGCTCGGTCATGTGAGCGGTATAGATTCGAAGCGGTTACCATAACAATTATTTTACGGTCAGCTGAGGGTTGGGAGATGGCATGCGGGAACCCAAAGTTACGTTATCAGGACATGCTTAAATTGATCCTCTGACGTTCTAAGCTTGATGGCAAGTCATGGGAAGTGAAGACAGTTGATCGGCGTACCTTGCGTGATCGGATCACGAAGGCGGTCGTCGAGGTGAGGGAGAAAGCAATCGTGCATGCAGATAAGAAGCGGCAAGTGCGGAAGCGGCAGGCTCCGATATGTAGTACTCCATCGATATCGAGCGCCTGGTGCTGTAACACATGCAGTCGCGAGTGCCTGAGTCAGGCAAGCATAGTAGGCCATGAGCAAGGCCACTCGGGACCATCAACATAACGACGACAAATCCCGCAGCGAACGTAGGCAAAAGCGGCTCAGCGTTTGTAGGTACGCTGCATTCGAGTCACTAACCGCTTGCTTGCACCTTAGGTCTTTTTATTACAGGCGGTGGGTCTACAATGTTGTCCTAATGCTTGGCTTCCTTATATTAACGTCTACATGGACCAGCTCCTATAAATTTGCAAAGGCCGCCGAAGCTAATTGCATTTAAATTGGATAACAGTTTCGCGTTTGTGGTTTTTCTGCAAATTATATTTTCTAACATCGTGAACTCATCTTTCACTTAGCCGCTTTTGCCTACGTTCGCTGCAAAATTCGTCGTCGTTATGTTGATGGTCCCGAGTGGCCTTGCTCATGGCAGAGCAGAGCAGCCTGTCATGGTTTGCGTTCGCTGAACCAATGCCATGCGGAACGATAACGTCTGTCCACACCGATGCATCACATCCAACACGCGCGTTGAAATCACCCAGCAAAAATATTCGGTCTCTCCCCGGCACAGACTGTATCACGGAGGATAGCTGAGTGTAGATTTGATCACATGTGGTATCAGGATAACACATGGTCAGACCATAAGTGCTGCTAAAAGTGGTAAACTTATATCTGCCGAGTCGTAGGCGAACAGATATCAGTCGCGCACTGAGGCGTGATGGTCCATCCACCAGCCGGCCATGGAGGCAATCGGATATTGCAAATCCGACCTCATGTTCACGTGGTGCTGAGGCAGATTTGCACACCAAGTCGAAGGTGTAGCCAGTACCGGCTTCGTGCAAATTACCTTGCTCAGCATGCCGGGTTTCCCTGAGCGCCTAAATATCAATGTGCTAGCGCACCAGTTCCAACGCAACCACTGTAGTGCGTCGCTCGGGGCGCTCACTCGAGTTCCATTCCAGCATTGTGCGCATGTTCCAGCACCCGATGCTGAGTGCCTTGCGTACAGGCATACGCTTGCATTAGTAGCGAATTGCGCGTGAGGTGGCGGATGTGTTTCGATGGTTTGCTTGAGGGACCCCACCAGGGCCTTCGGCCCAATAACCAGACACACAAGGCTGTCGAGCGGCAGGCATCATAGCCAGACACTTATGGTCTCACGCACAAAAGTGCGGCGCCAAACCGTGTAAAGGAGGTCGTTGGAACATCGTATGTAGTTATTGCTGTTATAGAAAGGAAAACCAGAGCCGCATCGTTAGAAGAATTATTAGGGATGTGTGATGGGTTGAAGCGATAAAGTGATTATATTAAAAGCTTTTGTGATTCATAGGTGAAAAGTTATAAGTGATAACGTTGTCAGCCTGACGATAAGGATAAAAGTGGGCAACATAGCCTGAGCAGTGAGATCCTACTGAGTAAATGCGTTAGCTACAGTGCGGCAGTAAAGTCGGTGGAGCATGTTATATAGGTGGTATATAATGTGTGAGCAAGCACACAGCTAATGGGATAGTCGAGGAGTATGTTAACAAATTATATAAGAAGGAGGTTGCATGTGGGATTGGCACTGTTGTTTAGGGTAAATATAGAAAATTTTGTCAGTATCACAGAGAGCAGTTTGTGGGTAAGGATAAAGACTTGCAAAAAAGCCAAGTGCTTTGTTTCCAACCCACACAACTGAAAAACAATATGTGAAACAGGATTTGGCTGTGCACTAACCGTTTGTTGTGCGTAGAAGGGAATGAAATCCGGAGCTATAGGGTTAGGTGAAGATGTAGGACTAGGCAGGGGATAGGAAGTAATATATAGGGCACTAGCAGCGTTGTTGGCATTGAGTTCAGGAAAAGCAATGGTGTTGTCAAGGTCAGCCTGCAGAAATGGATAACAATGCGCGAGCTATTCTAAATGCTTTAGTACCTACGCACAAACGTGCAGAGCTTGATTGTGAATAATACGTCGGTGCAGCGGTTGAGGTACGTGTTGTATAAGAGAAAAGTAAAGCTAGAGCCAAAGGAGTAACCGCATTAGAAGGAATGGGCGATGCCTGAAAGCAAAAAGAAAAGAGAAAATAAAATGTGGTTGTGTATCATAAGATAACCACTAAGAGAAATAGATATCCCCTTGGCGTAAAGAATACAAAGGGACAAAATGGTCGGATACTTGAGAAAAGATCACTAGTGATGTGAGTGCCAGCTTGATGGTAAGTGTATAGGTGAGAAACAGTTACATATATTACTATCAATAACGTTGGTTTGTGATGCTTAAAATTGAATAAAACCTAGCGCAACAGAAATAAGTGAACAAGTAGCATAGGATAAGGATATGTTTGCGTAACGTAGCCAGATCCTCCAGGTCCTACGCACAAAAGTGCGGAGCTACGGTGTAAAAATACTCGTTAAAATTGCATGCATGTGGTAAACATGAGCAGAGGAATGTTAGAGGCAAACCGTTAGAAGAAGTAGTAGGAATAGGCAATGAATAGTAGCGTGAGGAAGAGAAAATATCCAAAGCTTTTGTGGTTCAAAGTGAACAGGTATAAGAGATAAGGTTGTTATCTTGGCGATAAGGATAAAAGTGGACTATGTAGCCTGAGACTTGAGATCATACGCACAAACGTGCCTAGTTATATTGTGGCAAGTACGTCGGTGTCTTTTGGATTTTGTTGGTACACCATGGGAGATGAAACCAGAGCCAAAGGTATGTGAATGAGTAGGACGAGACAAGTTATAGGAAGCACGGTGAAGGTGGACTATGCAGCGTAGTTTCTGATATATAAGCGAAATAAACAGTGATGTGTATGTGGGCCCGGGTGTAAGTACATAGAAAGGAGACCAACCAAATAATGTGGTCCTACGCACAAATCTGCGAAGCTACCGTGACAAATGTGATTCGGTGGAGCATCGGAGGTTGGTAGTGCTTAAGAGGGAATGAAGGTCAGAGCTACCTAGATAAGTGGGGAAGTTAGTGAAACCACGGAGGTGGTTGGTGCGCAAGAGAAAAAGCAGCAGAGAGCCAAATAATAAGAGAAGGCGTAGGAATAGGCGAGGGATTCGAAGCAAGGAGTAGATGGAAAATGCAGTGTTGCTTGGATAAATAGAGGAACATTTAATATTGATAATGATGTCTGGTTTGGGATGGGTTTATGTAGGCAGCGTAGCCAAATACTTGAGGCCTTTCGCACAAATGTGCGGAGCAACAATGGCTAAGGCTTGTCGGTGGTTCCGCTATGATACATAGCCAATAGGTATAAATGGAAGCCAGAGCAATGACGATGTGTGTATTAGTCGGACTAGACACTAGCCACGAAGCGAGATAGTGAGGAACAAAGCAGGGTTGCTAAGTTTAAATAGAGGAGTAATTAATATTGTTACGGATGTTAGCTGGGGGAGGATAAAGGATGAGAGCATAGCCAGATACTTGAGGATCTGCGCACCATATTTTGAAGCTACAGTGTAGAAGTTAAGTCCGTTTAGCAGTTGAGTCAGTTTCTGCGTAACAGAAAGGAAAACGTAGTGAAAAATGTTTACAGAAGTAAGAGTAGGCGAATTCTTTGCGGCAAGTTGGAGATCGATACCGCAGTGTCGTTACGGTTAGTTAGAGGAACAATTGTTATTACTAATTTTATCAGCTTGTTGGGGGGTAGTTGGATATACAACATAGCCAAATACTTTAGGAATTTTGCATAAATGTGAGATTACCTTGTCTAAGTTAGATATCAAATGAACTCGGAAAAAGTGGTGGCCAGGTCCATTTCAATTTCGTTGCCGTATTTGTTCGTGGTGGTAATTAATCTGCAGGACGTATATATGGGAGAAACAGTTCGTTGCGACAGGTACCCACAAGGCCACTTTGTGTGCTTCGGTTTCTGTTTGATCGTGGGAAAATTTTTATAGACAGGAATAAGTTGCGTTGTTTGACGTGACGTCGGAATACATTTGGCGAAGCGCAGGACCACATATATGAAGGCAGTTTTCCCAGATGGTTACGTATCGGTTCAGAAAGAAGTTCGCACGTAGGTTTGTGCGCGACTTCGATGATCTCAGAGGGTAAACTGCGTTGCGGATTTTATAGTGCGGCTCAGTTCGAAAGTGGAGACCGATACCCAGAGAGTGGATCCGTCCGATGATAATATAAAACAGACGCGATAATTGGATTTTCAGCCTTAGAAACCACACGGGAGTTAAGTGCGCTAGCAGTCAACTTGCTTCGTAGCTAACGCTGTGTCTTACCCGGTTGTCGCGTGAAGGCTTGCTGAACAGGTGCAAACGCTAGGGTATCAGCTTTCCTTGTGTTGCAGTAGACCATGAAGCTATAAGCCCATACTGGACTGTACACGCCTTGTACAGCTGGAAGTTAGCTCCGGTCAAATCGAACAACCTAAGTAGCATTGCATTCACATTTTTGGCTTCGTTTGCTAAAAGCAGTGCATGTTCTGGAAAGATAGGGTATGACAGTAATGCAGTCCTAAGTCGCGGACTTGGTGGTTATGGATAAGAAGTAACCACTGAATTGTCAATGAGCGAGGCTAAGCGTTACATTTGTAAATGATAATGAAGCTCTCGTCGGTAGAGAAACTTGGTTTAGGTTCGGTGCACTGCTTTCCAAAGATCTCAATGTCTGCTTTTATGTTAAGGAACATTTGCGCAGTCAACGGTATGGGCAAATTTTATGTCGTCAGCAAACAGGTAGGCTGAACAGTGTCCAAAAGCCTTATTGACGTCGTTTATGTAGACAAGGAATAGCAGTGGGCCCAGTACGCTGTCCCTGGTGATTCCTTTGGTAACGGATCCAAAGCTTGATAGATCAGTGCGTATTTGAACAGCCGGAGTCTTGTTGGCGACGTATGACTTGAACCAAGTGAGCAGCGAGCCTTTTATCCCGTATACGGACAACGCCCAGTAAAAGGTAGTGCAGAGCCTGGAAAAATGTCTTCTGCATGTTCAAGCAAACAATTATGCAGATCTTACCTTGGTCGACGGACTCGGCAATATGGTTCAAGAGTTCAAGCAAATATAATTGACACCAGCGACTTTTATTAAAGCCATGCTGCGAATAGCTTATGAGGTTTCTTGAAGGAAGTATGTTCAAGGTCTCTTTCTTCACCAACTTCACCACGATTTTGAGAAGAATTGATGTGTGACTAGTCGGGCGATAGTTAGTCAATTTAGCTTTAGGGCCCGTTTTATGACGTGGGGTCGCTATATGATTCTTCCAGTGAGAGGAACAAAACTGGACTACGTGAATAGGTTAAAAATGTTTTGAAGGAGGAAAGGGATGTCTGTGTCTTCTTGTTTTAAAAGCGCTGAAGTAATGCCACCGGGGCCTTCCCGGTAAAATGGTTTCACTAGGCTAATCGATTTCTTGCTATCAGTTATGCTTAACTCAATAGTCTTCAAACAGTCGCTGGTGCGTGCTGTAAGTTGAGTTGGTAATGGCACGCCAGAGTAGAAATAAAAGGTTAAAAGCTTTTCAGATTGCTGACGGTGCTTAGGTTGAAGACGGACTGGAGAGAGAGATTGACGTGACGATGTGCTTTCACTACGCCCTCTGCGGTGAAGTGGTTGTACGCTACTTTGCTTTTCTTTGTACTAGAAATTGCGTGCCGTTCCTCGGTCCAGCTTTGCTCGGAACGTTTTAGTTCGAGTTAGGTGGAAAGGGAGTGTGAATTTAAGATGACTAAGATATCGCGTGTTTTTTAAATGAGCCTGCTTGTTTAGATAACTTCCGGCGCATAGCTGTAGACGAGCTGCCGCTTTTTGTTAGCACAGTGCATGTATGCGACATTACTGGAGCTAGCTTAGCTAGACGGTTCCTAAAATTTGCATATGTCAGTTTTGCCGCGTCTTCAGGTCTTGTGTAAAGAAGCATCGGTCCCCTAGGACGGGTCGTAGTAGGACTACAAAATTTGCCAAAACGATGGCCTGAAACGACTGGAAGTACGTTTAACGCTGGCAGGGCGCGGAGCCATTTGAGGGTAGAAAGAGATGAAGCGTCACCATATGATGGTCACTACCCGGCAGACAGTTAAATGTTTTAGCGGTACCCGCAGATATCCCGAGAGTAAAGATAAGGTCGAGTATGTTGGACTTTCTTGGGTGCGTTAAAACCTGATGGCACCAGCCGAGGATGGGGAGGATATAGACAACCTGAAGAAGCCTGGGCGTCGAAGTGTGGTGGTGCCAATCTATCTCGGCCATGTTAAAGTCGCCCCGGACAAGCTTGTATCTGGCGAAGTGGAGCAATAGGAAGTGAGATAACTCTGAAAGTCGGTTGACATCAGAGCCATCGTGGTAAGGAGATAGGTATACGCATCCAATAAGGAAGCTTTGTTTAATAAGTTCAGCGGTAATCTAGGACGAGTCTGAAAGGTTGTCGAGCCTATGCTAAAAAACAAGTTGTGTATTTGCTTGCAGCCTCGGTATAGATATTGCAGCCGCCTCCTAGGGAGTTCTGCTGGCCTGTTGCGTGGCAGTTATAGCGTGTGATGTGGTAACTGGCGTCGTGCGTTGAGTCGCTGAGCCAAGTTTTAGTGACGAGGATTATCTGACGGTAAATGTATTAGAAAAGTAGTGGAGAAAATGCCTCTTATAAATAACAGAAAGAGCGTTTAAAAGACGTACAGGTATGTATTTTGAGGCATGAGAATATTGGTTATTGAATTGAAGCTGGATGGAGAAGTGATGTGAGAAATGGAGAGGAAAACAGTGCGTAAGATTGGTTGTAGATGTTTCTCCATAAAAAATCAGAAAATATGAGTAGGCACGTTGAAGAAGCTGGGGAGGTTGAGGATGCAGTGAAGGCGGTCGGAATGCTGCCGGTTTCTAGAAAAGATGGTGTGCTGCATGGGGGTGTGGAGTGAAGTTTGGATTTACAAATTGGTTCTCTTTGGGTAAGATCTTACAAAAGGAGTTGAACATGTTGTACCGTGGTTCCGATGCTCGAGGAGTATGGAGAGGGGATGAATTGGGCAGGAAAAAGGCGTTGACCTTACTGCAGAGCTGGTACCGTGTGAGCACCTGTTTTGGTGCGTTGTTCGGAGACATTGCGTGCAAGTTAGAAGTTTGGATGGAAGCGGATAGATTAGGGTATTTGCGATGGCATTTTAGTTTTCGTGCCAACATAGTTAAAGGCGTTTCAAGGCAAGGCAAAAGTGCTGCATCGCCGGTTATCGTAGAACGTTTCAACAGCTGAGCAAACCAAGTTTGGAGCGAATCAAATTTGCTGCTTTTGCTTTCAGCTGAGTAGACATAATGCTTCTTATATGGTTGGTATCAGTGGCTGTCGTCGGATTATATTGGAGGTGATGGGACGATCTAGTACAGTTACAGCATTATGGGACTAAGCTGAGTTAGAAAATAGGCACTAGACTCGGCTAGTGGGTATGTTATGTGAGCGATCCAAGCCAACACAAGCAGCTGAGTTATCTGATACAGGCGTCGATTAGGTTGTTGTTGGTTGATTTAAACATTAGAAGTCTGAGGGCGAAACATTTTTGCTGAAACCATGGAACTCCGTCTGTGGGTCAAAACTGAAACTGTTTTTCAGGTATCGTGGGACGGTTGTGTTGCGCGGAAACTGTTGAATGCGATGTTGCGAGGGTGAGACAGGTGAGCTGGGGTATGTTGAGAGGGGCAGGCGGGTTTGGCAGAAGGCGGGCAGTTGATGGTATTGTATTGTATTCGGTAGTAACACAAGCATCCGCAACCACTTTAAAACTGGTTTCATTAACCGGATTGCTTAGACTGCTGGGCTGGTACCTGCTTGTGGTGCTTTTATCGGAAGCATTTCCTCTGAAATGCATCAACTCCATACCAGATGAGGAAGCGTTCTCTATATTTCCCTTTGTAGCATGGTCCTATCAGGGACAATCTTCACTTGTTAGATTTGGCGTTATTGGCCATACGGGCTGGAATTTTATTAAATTTGTTGGCAGTTTTGGCGTCTTGGAATTAAAAATGAATGAGACATTTTGAACCCTAGACGTTTTTCCTTAGCCTTATACAGCTGCAACGCACGGCACGCATGGTTACCGCTTTAGGCAGATTTATTTTTATTGAGTCCGGTGGAATTTTGTCTGGGAAGTTAAACACAGCCACAAGGGCATGGCATAGCACTCCGCTAAGCGATTCAGAAGGGCTGGCATCTACGAACGCAGCAGCGCCTTTGAGGTTGTCTAGAGTAAAGTTTTGTGCTGTTTGTGTAAGGACGGTACTGGGTTCAGGCTTATTAATAACATTTTTCTATAGGAGAAAGTGTGGATAGTTAGTAATTGAGCTCTAGTATATTGTCCTGCATAGAATTAGGTTAAGTTACCACTTCACTCAGCATGTCCTGCAGTACCACTGAGCAGTTCTTCATAACAACCGGTGGTTTGCTTTTAGGCACCGTGAAAGTTGTCGGCTGCTTACGCGGAAGAGTATGGCGGTGTAAGTTTCCAAGCATGTTTGCACCCCTAGCGTATAGCTTAGATATAAACATCGAAAAGCAGCAAACAAAGCGACTAACTAACTAGCTTTGTGACCTTGACCTTGACATGTAATTACCTGCGCGCCCGAATAGTCTGAAACCTCTGTAACACAAATGAAAGCACACTGGTTCGTTTAAACCATACGTTATTTTTAGCGCACGTTTTGTGCCTTTCTTTTCTTGGTGTGTATCGTATTCATGACGAAGGAAACGGTAAAACCATCACCGCGTCCACCTTTACCAAATCTGCTTGTTTTATCTACGCTTGTTCCGAAAAACACTTGCTCCTGTCATATCACCGAATACACGCGTTTCCGCTCCGTTCGTTCGTTCTGGTATGCGCCTCATCGGAGCATCGTCGTCATATATGCGTTTCCATCCGCAGTCCTAGTAGGCACCACTAACCTGGTCAACTGAACATAATACACCTCATGTCCAGACACCTTTTAGAAAAAGCAAGCGCTATAAAATGTTTATGTGCTGTTAAACACCGCTGAAGGTACTCCAACAACAGGAACAAAAAACGTTTGCTTAAGATTGAAATGCAAATAAATTTAACCGCAATACTTGCAGTAGTTTTATCGGTCTGCATCACTTAATCTTTCAAATCAGCCTCATATTCACCCCGAGGCTTGTCACATCTATGTCACTTAGAACTTTCTCATACAATGGTGGCTACAGTTACCTATGCAATACAACGTTACTCTTATTCGCAGAGGGATGCTTGCAATACTTCTCAAACTTGCAATTAGTTGTTGCTTATTCATTGAATGCTCAAAGTACTTTCTTACTTATTTTGATTCCAAAGCATAGTCCATGGGCCTGGGGTTAAAAATGCTTTGCTGTTCTAACAGTTACTAGATCTCTGACCTCTAGACGAAGCTAACACTCGGAACCATTGGCATAATGATTTCTTCCAGTGCCCTAGGGCCAAAAGTACATGGCTATGGAATACCGTATACCAACTTCCCCAAAGTCGTCGCCAGGTGAATAATCTATCGGCGATAAGATCAATTGATCTGTACTGACAGTGTAAGGATACGTAAGGTAATTATATTATTTAGTAAAGCAATTTAGTTTAATGCACTTAACTGGTGACCAGTATTCGCCTAGTCAAGTGTGATTTGATTTAAGTGCGCTGCCGTTGGCATATTTTATCTGTACCGGAGTGTCTAACCGCCGGACCGCTCCTTCTGTAGCGTCAATGCTCTAACGCTTTTTAACCTTCACTCGTTTCCCTTCATGTCAGCGGCCTGCCGATCAACCAAGAGAGTTGACTAGTACATCAGATGACGATTCTACAGAACAGCAATTATTATCTGTAGAGGTACACAGATAATAATAATTGCTTTGCTGCAGAATCGTCATCTGCTGTACTAGTCAACTCTCTTGGTTGATCGGCAGGCCGCTGACATGATGTGCAGTTTTGTTAGAATAAATTAAGTGTGACTTTGGTAAATTATGTGCTGCACTGAGCAAACCCAGTTCGGCCCTGACCCTTTTCATGTGCTGTGACCACTGTATTGCCTGTTGTCGTTGGATTTGGTTCGTCCGTGCGCGTTTTAGCCACTGACGATTATTCTTGATCCCCTGGATAATTTTTAACCACATATTTGTTTACAGCGGTCTAGTATCGTCCTGGAATCGCGCGCGAGGAAACTGAAACACCAGAAACAAGATGGTGCCTCTGCAAGCGAACTGGGTGAGGACTGGCGCTCTTAGAACACGACCTTTGGCAACTGCTCCTAAGCACTTCACGTGATTATGATGTTAACACATACTTGCGCAACTTGCGGTGTCGCATAGGAATGTCCCTTAAGTGTGTCCCGGAAGAACGTGTGCTCAGTTATAAATATTCCCTCGGTGACCTAGTGATATAGGTTCGATTATCAGCTGAACTTCGGGTAGCTGCCTCTGTTAAAGATGTTTGGCATCAACTGGAAGTGCTACATCTTGACAAAGAGCAACAGCCAGCGTTATGCTCGATGTTTCACAGATTTCGTCAGAAACCCGTCGGCCAAAGCTTTGTTGTGCGACCATCGCGGGCTGTCGGCCAAGTAGTTTTTAACGAAATCCGTGACGTAAATGTAGGTGTTCATGTTATTGCGGTTTGTTGAGAACACCAACGAGGAGCGCACTTTGAAGCGTTTTGTCCGGATGCTCCCGAACGACTTCCCGCCGCTGCGTGAGTTGCGCTGAGAGAAGTGGCGGTCAGCGTGAGGTGTCCGAAGGTGGAAGATAAGCTGATGACCAGCAGTGTGTTGACCAATACGGCTAACCGAATTGAACGGCATCATGCTCTAACCTCGCCTAGCTGCCGTCCTGCTTGTCCTATGTTCTCGCATTTGCCCGATTAGAATCCAATAAGGCGCCACCTTCATTTATGAAGGCACGAACAAGCAAAGGAAGTGCGATTGCTTGACGGTGAGTCGGACCTTCCTTGTGTACATTTGGTGTCTTCTAAGTTCTGTGAACCACGAATGATAGATGTAGTGGTTAATAACCAGCAACTACATGCTTTCGACGATAAACGGTGCAATATTTAACTCCACAAAATTCCGATTCGTTTCTTCCTCAATAGTCATTAGTCTCGGAAGTCAGGTTACAGTGCCGAATGATCTGGTTCCGCTTACTCCTGTTGTTGCTTCCGTAGATTGACTGGTCGGTTAGGAACTTCTTTCTCATTATTTTTAAACGTCAATGCAAATTCCATGGGATTCGATTCTGGAGCTTGACTTTTTATTTTGGTATGCATGATTCGTCTATCTAAGCTGCAGTGTTGTGACAGCGCGGCAAGCCGCTCCTTCTAAACATGAACGGCACTTCTGGCTACGTGAAACAGCTGTATACCTTGGATGCTAGCATTGTGGATCATTTAGGTAAGCTATCTGGATTAATTTCTTCCGTTAGCCCTGCTATTGGCCGTGAGGCTCGGATGCGCCTGGGAATATACTGCCTTCACACAAGCAAGCTTTCGCTTGGAGGGTATTTCGTTGGGTAGAACGAACGTAAATCGTACATCAATACCTGACATAGTCGCTATCAATCCTTCTCAGGAATGTAAGGTCATGCTTAATAACCCTCTTACTGGAGCGATGCTAAAACTACACGCACATGAAAATCAAGTGAATTCGCTAAAAAGCGACATACTGAACATCAATGAGACCTAGACGAAGGTGATGCCTCTACTACACCTATCGGGCATACAAGAGCCGCAAAACTCATCAGATCTAAACCAAACTGGTATGCTTCTGAACGTAATTGCCCAAGAGGCCAAAGTGCGTTTGCGCCCCGCCAGTAATGCCATACTATTTAATGTCCCTGACCGGTTTCCACTTGAAAATTTGCTACGTAAGCTCTAAATATCTGCAAACGGCCGCTAGATTGCCGCACTGCTAAACGATTAAGAAAGATACCCGGCCGTACTTTTCCTATCATGCTTAGATTTGTAGGTCTTGAGTTTGCAACACGCTTCATGGCCTCCAGCCTTCTCATCAAACAACAGGTTAATTTTGGTGCTCTGCAGATCAGAGAAGAGATGACCACCTTACAAAGATCGATGGCAAGTACCTCTACATCAACATCCAACATAAAAGCCCGACCCAAAACTAAAAATGCATTGCTTGTCACATGCTTTACACCACTGTGTACTGTTGATTTAGATGCATCACAACGACATGATGTCTCCCCTAAAGTGACTACACCCAAATCGGGCCCAGAACGAGAAACTGCAACTATTGCAGAAAGCGAAACATTCAGAGCATTATCGAACTGTGACTCTGATATGTGCGATACTGATACGGAACCAGCAATTCTGTCTATCGCTTTACCCATTACTCCCATCATAAGGAGTGAAGGCAATAATGCAGAAGCATCTTGCGGAAATCCGCCTATACCCTGTAATGCACGCCAAAGATGTCTCCTGCCCGCACGTACAACGAACCGAGCAAAGATCCGCAGGACCCACGTATCCCAGTTTCACAAAATTGTTAACAAGAAAGAACCTGAGTACCGGATGGTACACGCCAAAGCTTGGACTCATGCGAGGCAGCCAGTAACCCAAAAACCATCTTCCCCAAGATATCAGTCGTCGATGGGGTCTTCGAACATGGCTAGGCCACAACAGCCACGAGTAAACCGTTACCTACTTGAAGCTCCCAAGTTAGGAGCCCGCGCCCCGACTTGGCAACAATCGCCCAACGCACCAGGCACCTGGATTTGTGACCTTGAACTTGACATGTAATTGCCTGCGCGCCTAAATGGACTGAAAACTCATGTCCAGGCACCTTTTAGAAAAAGCAAGCGCTATAAAATGTTTATGTGCTGTTAAACACCGCTGAAGGTACTCCAACAACAGGAACAAAAAACGTTTGCTTAAGTTTGAAATGCAAATAAATTTAACCGCAATACTTGCAGTAGTTTTATCGGTCTGCAACACTTAACCTTTCAAATCAGCCTCATATTCACCCCGAGGCTTGTCACATCTATGTCACTTAGAACTTTCTCATACAATGGTGGCTACAGTTACCTATGCAATACAACGTTACTCTTATTCGCAGAGGAATGCTTGCAATACTTCTCAAACTTGCAATTAGTTGTTGCTTATTCATTGAATGCTCAAAGTACTTTCTTACTTATTTTGACTCCAAAGCATATTCCATGGGCCTGGGGTTAAAAATGCTTTGCTGTTCTAACAGTTACTAGATCTCTGACCTCTAGACGAAGCTAACACTCGGAACCATTGGCATAATGATTTCTTCCAGTGCCCTAGGGCCAAAAGTACATGGCTATGGAATACCGTATACCAACTTCCCCAAATCGTCGCCAGGTGAATAATCTATCGGCGATAAGATCAATTGATCTGTACTGACAGTGTAAGGATACGTAAGGTAATTATATTATTTAGTAAAGCAATTTAGTTTAATGCACTTAACTGGTGACCAGTATTCGCCTAGTCAAGTGTGATTTGATTTAAGTGCGCTGCCGTTGGCATATTTTATCTGTATCGGAGTGTCTAACCGCCGGACCGCTCCTTCTGTAGCGTTCAATGCTCTAACGCTTTTTAACCTTCACTCGTTTCCCCTTCATGTCAGCGGCCTGCCGATCAACCAAGAGAGTTGACTAGTACAGTCAGATGACGATTCTACAGAACAGTCAATTATTATCTGTAGAGGTACACAGATAATAATAATTGCTATTGCTGCAGAATCGTCATCTGCTGTACTAGTCAACTCTCTTGGTTGATCGGCAGGCCGCTGACATGTTGGTGCAGTTTTGTTTGAATAAATTAAGCGTGACTTTGGTAACCTATGTGTTGCTGTGAGCAACCCCAGTTCGGCCCTGACCCTATTCATGTGCTGTGACCACTGTATTGGCTGTTGCCGTTGGAGTTAGTTCGTCCGTGCGCATTTTAGTCATTGACGATTATTCTTTATCCCCTGGATAATTGTTTACCACGTATTTGTTTACAGCGGTGGAATATCGTCCTGGAATCGCGGGCGAGGAAATTGAAACACCAGGAACAAGATGGTGCCTCTGCAAGCTAACTGGGTGAGGACTGGTGCTCTTAGAACACGACCTTTGGCAACTGTTCCTAATCACCCCATGTGCTTTTGATGTTAACACAAACTTGCGCAACTTGCGGTCTCGCATAGGAATGTTCCTTATGTGCGTCTCGGAAGAACGTGTGCTCAGTTATAAAAATTCCTTTTTTGACATAGTAACATAAGTTCGATTATCAGCTGAAATTCGGGCAGCTGCCGCCGTTAAAGGTATTTGGCATCAACTGGAAGCCCTATATCTTGACAAAGAGCAACAGTCAGCGTTATGCTCGATGTTTCACAGATTTCATCGGAAGCCCGTCGGCCAAAGCTTTGTTTTGCGACCATAGCGTGCTGTCGGCCAAGCAGCTTTTAACGAAATCCATGTTACTTCGGTTTATTATGAACACTAACGACGAGCGCACTTTGAAGCGTTTTGTCCGGATGCCCCCGAACGACTTCCCGCCGCTGCATGAGTTGCGCTATAAGAAGTGGCGGTCAGCGTGAGGTGTCCGAGGGTGGAAGACAAGCTGATGACCAGCAGTGAGTTGACCAAGACGGTTAACCGAATTGAACGGCCTCACGGTGTAACCTCGCCTAGCTGCCGTCGGCAAAAATATTTTAAAATTAGTGACATGTCAGGGATCAACTACGTAGGCGTAGTCGTACGAGAGCAGTTTGATGCCTAGAATATGTGAAATGTCATGGAAATTGCCGGCTGGTGACTTGACCTTGACAAGATTGCATCAGACCAATTATCCTCTCGGATATTTGCCGCCATGTTCCACCAAGTTGTTTCCACTGGTTGTGTAGTTGCCTCCTATGGAGGCGACCGCACGTAGCTGGAACTGTTGAAGTCGGACGGCTCAGTTGACTTGTATTGATTTGCTTTTTTGCTGGATTCCTCTAGTGTGTCGGGATTGTGAAGTGCTGGTGAGTTGATTGTTCTTTGTTGATTACGTGCCCAGGTGAGCGTCGCAGTTATGGGATCAAAGACATTCCGTGCGGATTATGTTATCCTTTAGAACCATGGAGAAGAGGAAAACGGACAGAGCAAACTGCAATCAGCCTTCTTTCAGTTGACACCGGTGATGAACCGAAGAGCGAACGACACTAAGATCCACCTGCAGTTTGTCAACGAGCATTTAGCATTCAAGCAACATAGCTTGTTTTGGGGCTAGTGGTTTGGATGCATAATACAACAGTTGGCCAGTTAGCTAAGTATTAAACCTGATGTCAATAAAGCGTAGTCTTTAACTAAGACACACACAGATTATGGAATGGGTAGCCTCCGGCTATTCACGTTCAAGTTTGTTTATGTTTATCGCCAAAAGGAGTACCTTTCCCCCCATGCAGTTCGCTAGGACCAGAAAACGGCAAACACAGCCCAGCACAGCCAACCACGTTCACCATGAATCACCTAAGGTACTCGTCTGATTTTCTCCGCGGAGTGGGTATTGCCGATTTCGTGGTCGTTTACCATTCCGTTTACCGAGCAACTGAGAATATTTTTCGTACTTACCAGCGCTAATAGCAACTGACGCGCCACCTTGAGTAAGCGGATACGTGCCGACCAATCAAGATGAAGCCAAACTATGGATCACAACGTGGGATCGTGCGCAGGCTTCCCCTGAAACACGTAATCCTAGCGCCGGCATGCTGCCTATCTGCTTTTGACCACGCCCCACCGTAACTGCTTACCGGTGCAATAAAAGTGGGCATTCAATGCCAGTTCCACCAATCCTATCACTTTTGTTCATGTGGGTCCGCACTGAAATGAACCCGGTGCGTTTAAGTAAACGGGCAGTAACGGACACAGACCGAAGAAAGAACGCTATACTTTTACAATAGTAAAGTGAAAGCACGTAAATGTTTAGATCTACGAGTTACAAGGGAGTATTGGGAGTTACCTGCAACGTAATCATCATGAAACTTGTAGATGAACGGCAATCGTACCTGGCACTTATCGAGTATCTGCCACCGCATACTAAGTATTTTTACTCTATGCAGAACGTTTTGCAGCCAGTTTTCATGCGCTTCGTTACACTGCCGGGTGCGATGCTGCTGTTGTAAAACTTCTAATGCAATTTGTCTATTGAATGATTACGTTCCTGTAGCTACATTTAACGAGCATTTGAGCAAAAATTGCAATGCTTCTTGTAGCTGGGGAATTAAAAATGGATGAAGCACTGCATGCCATATCCAACTTGTGTCCTTACTTGTGAATACACTCGCTTCCGGTGCGCCGGGGATCAGTGATTATATGACCGACGCGTTGGAGAAAAGATCTGACGCAGACACGGCTTAACAGGCAGCCTCTGACCTTTACCGTTTTATCCTTGGTCAGCCAGCTTTGTCCTCGGAATTCAGGCTTTTGGGATGGCGTCTGTCAAAGCTGATGACTATGTAAGCAGAAAACCTTCGAGAAACGCTTATGCGAAACTAAAGTTAAGATGATTTTATCGGCGTCTTAGTTGGCTGCTTGATAGCGTAGCAATTGATGAAGGAAGTTTGCAAACTCAAAAGCATCTGCGAAATGCAAAGTACAATGTACTAAACAGCTGCTACTGCTAATGCGCACCATTTTCCTCTCAGTCATAAAGAGCACACTAATAGCGCACACGGACTTGATAGTGGTAGTGAAGTGCGATGACACCATCAGCTTGCAGCCAGGTGCTGCTAATGCTAATCAATCCACTAACACCCTTGTGTGTGAGGCGAAATATGCGACATACCGGATTCCCTTGAATCTTGAATCTCAGAGGGCTATTGATACCCATAAACCTAAATACCAGCACGATCTTAGCTAAGCACATGCAGGTACATTTTAGGTCCTTCTCATACCTAACGTAGGTGGCTCATAAATGCTGGAAGACAACACAACAAACAACTTGCGATCATTTAGACAGCACGAAACAGTTACAATTCAAAGTAAAATCAACAAACGTCAAAAACCTACCATTGCTTCTCCATGAAAGCATGCGACAAAGAAAAGATTACAGTGCAGTCGAAAGTTAAATATTACACAGTTGCGTTCAATGTCATTAATAGAAAAGGTGATGTGCCGGGTGTCACATACATCAGCACATAGAATAACCAAGTCACTAAAATGAACTACATGCCCTTAAATGTCATTACGTCTTACAAATGCTTAAAAAAATAAACCCTGTGTTTCAAACCGTTCCGTATTCCGTATATAAAAATATCTTGCTAGAAATGTTCACTAATTTATCCTGAGACTTGTATGAAGCAAACAGCAATAATGAATAATGTACGTTGTCGTCTGATAAACACAAAACATACTCTATCTGAACACTTGACTGCTCCACACTGCGATAGTGGCAGTTTGCTGCTATCTCGACAGCTTAACGTCAATTAAGCGACTGGCTTTACGGCTTTGCGCAGCGAGAGACAGAAGTGAAGGTGCGGCGAATTGTCGCGAGCCGGGGCTTTCGGAAGCAGGTAAGTCTCACGCTGTACACCAAACAATGCATTTGCAATTGCCAACGAGGAACATATACTTGTATTTTCCCTAATTCTGTGCAAGAGCATAGAATTAATGTAAAGCTTGATCTGAATCCTTAAGGGTGTAGCCTCTAGCCTGTCTAGAAATATACTTATTTATTTATTTATAAAGTCCGTAGCTGGTATGTTCATCGCACAGAATGCTAGAAGAAGCAAACATCCTGCCACACTTAAGGTGGACCGTACAGAAAATCCCAAGTGCAGTGCCGTTAGGCCGACTAAGTCAAATGAGAGAAGACCCTTTGGCGTTTTGTTTAGTAAGCCAAGAAGGGCTAAGCCACCAAAGGGACGGTCCCATGCTACCCTAACGCAACCAAGCTTGGCATCAGCAACTCAGGCAGCCGAAAGAAGTAAAAGGGAAAAAATAACGGTTTATCCGGTCAAGGGTGCAGACCAAGGGGAAAAAAATCAGTTCCGGAGAGACTAAGCGTATGGTATCCTAATTGATGTAGTGTGCGTAACAAATGAGGAGAATTGATGGCTGCTTGTAATCATGTTGATATGGTTGCTGCGGCGGGGACGTGGCTTTTTCAAATGACTTATATCAGCGACTTGCTTGTTGACTTCATTTGATCCCGAGCTATTAGGCTTGAGCATCAGATTGGTGGAGGAGTCCATTCGCTTATGAAGTGCTAATGTAACCACAGTGATGCTCCGTTTGCGCTGAGTTCTTTAAACGTAATAGTGAAATCCTGCTGTTTAAGAGTCTTGAATAGTTTTGAGGTTATAAGCACTGTCGAGCGTAACCCTACCTCCACATGAATATTCGCCAAGTATCGCGGTGCTTTACTGAGACATGCAACGGTTGCCGCGCCTAACTACTGGATGTTTCGTAACCTAAGCCTTGCGCATGGGGATATTCTGCATGCTGCAATCAGAGCGGATACACAGGGAAATCAGTGGATTGGAGGCAAGCGAATGATTTCCAGCGGTACTTTGTTTCTCACCAGAATTATTATCGTGAGTACCCCTACAAGTTGATAATATCATCGTCGTACGTGGTCACGTGATGGACATGCGAGTAGTTACCCATAGCTAAGAGTGATCATAGCCTTTGATAGTTTTGCGGAACACACCGAAGCTTACCTCGAATCGTCGAGTGTAAAGGAATTTCTGTCACTTTGTTATTACCTAGTTGCGTGATCGCGCTCCACAAATCACTTACATCCCTGCTCATGACCAGGCCTCTTTATAACTGAGATCTTTACACTAAAGCAGCTCGTATAGTTACTGAAGGAATTTGCTTGCCTTTGACCTTACAGACTTCTTGGCAAACAAAAGGTAGAGAAAGCTTGACAGAGCGTAAAGGAAGCGCAATAATAAGTGAAGATTTTAATAACCTCAGGGCTTCCGACGGCTGCGATTCAGAGAGGTTGAAATATAGCTAGTAAATTGTACCGGCAGTCGAAGTACTTCTATGAGTTAGGGTTGGCTAATCTTACGATATTCATCCCAAGCGTTACTACAGTTATATACAGTCAACAACTTATCTAAGAGAAGCGGTCGGCTGTCCAACTATGAAGGAAGACAGCCAGTCTTTGGACGACGTCAATTAAGTAGAAGTGCTGCTAGGTGCCCTCCAAAATCCTCATTGGTAGGATACCGGGTCAGCCTTACTATCGCAACCGCACTGCACAAATAGCCATACCGAGCAGGAAATTATTGGCGCACTGCCATGCGTCTTAAAATCGTTGATTAGTTAAAACTTTCTAAATCAATGGGTCTTGACGGTTTACATCCCGTAATAGTTATGTCACCGGCTGATAAGCTTCAGTATCCTGTCGCGGAAACATTCAACCGGTCTCTTCAGAAAGGCAAGCTAACATTTGTTTGGAAGGTGGGGACCATTGTTATCATTGTTACGATCTAAGTTCTAAGTCGTTTACTATAAAACTTTTAGGTTGACCAGCATCATGCTGAAGTGCTTGGAAAAGCATACACGAAACAGGATCCTCGAGCACAATGTAATTAGGGCAGAACAGCATGGGTTTCTTAAAATAAAAGTCCTCTAACTAATTTGTGGTGCCATTTATATGAGATCACCCGATGGCTTGATAAGTAGACGCAGATAGCAGTAGGTTATTTGGAATTCAGTCTAGCCATTGCCATAAGGAGTCACCCATTTTGAGTAAAAGTGCATGGGTTGCCTTACGTCCTCGACTATTACTGTGGCTTTCTGAATGCTTACTTTGAAGGGCATTCAGAGTCCGGTTTGGGGAAGCGTTCTAGTGTGCGCCTTGCTTACAATGGTGTCCCACGATGTTTGGTACTAGGTTTATTGTGATTTCTCGCGTTTATAAATGACCAGGCTCCTCTACTTGTGGGTCCCGGATATATCGTTGCAGACGACTTAAAGCTACTCAGTAGGGGAAGTCGAGTGACATTGGTTAAGTACCTCATCACTGTGGTGTACCGGCCGAGCCAATAGAACTTACCGCTGAATGCCAATAAAGTCAACTATTGACCAATCATGGTAGCTATTGCAATGCGGTCTTCTGAGAAATCCCTATCATTGTAGCTTACTGATGGATCCCACCATCTAGGCGTCATCACAGTGAAGTTGTATGCTTTCGGAAACGTGTCGCCATGCTACCAATAAAGCCGACAAGTTGTTTCGCCTCAGGAGGGTTTTAGTAACCCTAAAGCCGAAATATTCTTGCCGTTGTGTAAAGCAGTGGTTAGGCCACCCCTGGCGAACTGTGTGCAGGCCTGAGCACCGTAGCTCTGTAGCGACGCTATGTGTATATGAATGCTTCAAAGTTCGCGACCGGGATTGTGAAATGTCAGCTAGCGTCCGCGTACGAAGTTTGTCAAAGTAGCTTAGGGTTATTTTCCTTGGAATAGCACAGATTGGGAGTGAATTTGATAGACATTTAAGGTCGCAGTAGAGGACGCAGTAGGGACGCAGTAATATCAATCCCACCCATCCGTTTGCGTTAGCAACTACGGTCTAACTGCGCGAGTGTCTCCTGCAGCTCAAACTACCCAGGGCTCATTTGCACATGGAAACTAAATTCTTTCCAAACCAAATAGTCAACATCAGGATTAAACTCCATTCTGGGGTAGAGTAATATGTGTTTGTTGAAGCCTTCAAAAGGAGCACTGTACGTTTTGACCTGAGTGCACCAGATATATCGTTAGTATACTGAAGCATTAAGTGAAGTGATATGCAGCCACATAAAGTACAAAGATTGCTCTTGTTCTTGCTTCATCCTTTGGCAGAAGCAAGGAGGGTCAATCCAACCTTAATGTGCCGGGGTTTTTTACTTCTTGGCATTAGAAAAGGAGGCTTGTGTTGCAAAAGCCTCTACCGCCCGTAACACCTACTCTGATCTGCGCTGACCTATTCGCAACCACTCCTTCTCGTGTTACTGTTTTATCATTTTAGCCAATGTGTGTTGTCCCCTCCAGCATTATTTATAATTACGCAACATATCATCTAGCCTCAAGTTAAAGTGCTGCTTAATCCTCTTTGCTAAGTTGTTTTTTACTACCCGTTATTACCACTTAATCCAAGAATGAAATATAATCAAATAAAATCGACTTTGACCTCCACAAAGCTTACGACGCGCTTGTCCTCTTTTATCGTCTCCGCATTTGGAACCAAGGCTCTTCCATTTGGAGGGAACGGGTTTACGAGCTAGTTGGACCGGCACAGCTGGCAGTGTTATATCAACATGTGACATTACTATGTAATTATTCAGTTTGTTAATAATATAAATGAACGCGTAGCAGATGTTTATAAGTAGTGTCCCGTAGCTTGTAGTGTAATGGTTTAAGATTACCGTGGTAGCAGGTAACAGGAATTTCCAAAGGCACAAACTACAGTTGTATGCTACAGGGTTTGGAAACGATAACTTTTATTTATCAGTAAACAAGCAGGTGTGTATTTAAGGTAATGTATGATTAGTAAGTTACAGAAACTTAATGGAAAGAGTAGGTTGCGCTTAGATCTACTGGTGTGTTATATAATTTTGTTTTTGTTTTTATCCCGGGAAGATATGTTAGCGGAAAGGAAAAACACGAAGAAAAGAAGAGAAATGGCTTTGAAAATCATATGCACTTAATGGGAGTAGGAAAGAGTCGCTTTTATGCGAGTAATAGTGAGATATGTGCATAATTATTTACGTAACGGACTTGTTACAGAATGCCTAGGTGCAACGGTAGAGTAATGTGGAAGCATCAGGTGCATGCAAGAATGCCGGAAACCACACACTTAAGTGGTGTAAGATTAATAGGAAGTCAAATGATGACGGTGCCTGCTCAAAGTATACTGCCTTAATATACGCAGAAGCGAAATGAGATTTCATGAAATATGGAAAATCCAAATGGTACTAGGTGCTTAGTAGACCACTGAAAGAATTGTCAAAATTTTGCTAGTTATGAATTTTATTTCTTGGCACAATATTTCTTGGCCAGCGGGATAGCTAATGGTCGCAACTTTGCTTTTTACTTTTGACCATCAAGCGAAAATCTAGCAGGAAATAAGGTAGGTGCAGTGAAAGGGGATGGTGTAATACCTGGAACCGCAAAAGCGCCGTTGTAGCTTGAAAAAAATTGGACGTACTATTTAAATAAGAAATTCGTGCAGTGCAATTTGCGGCGTTTGTGCGCAGGCTGTACCATTTTTGTCCAACGATATGGTACTTAGGTAGGTCTTCTTCAGCTTAACGGATAAAGTGTAGCTTAGGTAACACATAAGCAACCAAATTTCTTGTAAACCTTTTATTTTATTACTGAAAAATAATACACGCTTCTTCTTGTGTCTTTTGGTGACATGCGGGATGCCTATCCTTATGGCAATTAGGTCATTGGTTATCAGCACAGTGAATTTGTCACCCTAACCGTGTAGCGCCATAGGAATAGTGTTGTCTAAGTCCGGATATGGAGTTAAGTTGTATGCGCCGATCTTTTGCAACCCGTAGGTATGCTGTAATGCAAATTAAGGAGTAGCATGATGTACCGACGCTCAGTATGCGGAACCGTGTGCGCTCACTTACTGAATGCCTGCAATTTATCGGTCGCCGTGGCTTTGTTAGGCCCTGCCCATTCCCCTTACAATACCTATCCTGGAGGTGCATAATTGCTATGTCATTGCTTTGAAATTACGGCGGGCGCCTATAATGCAAAGGCCTACCTTACCTGCACGGAAACAAATAGATGCTAGACTTGCCTAGTGCGTTAGACTCGACACTTGTGTGTCCCAAAGAATTCTATTGCAAGCACTACTTTAAGGTGAACTGAACTGCAGAAGTGCATAACCACCGCAATGATTGCGACTGAACAAAGTCTGACGGAGATATAAAGCTTTCATTTAGCCAGTGGTGTGTATATTTTCTAACTAAGTATAGCTAAGCAGCAGGTATATACGCGTCACAGTATAGTAACACGTGTAACAGCATGTTAGGTGGAATAGCGTTTAAAGCATTAGAAATGTAATCTTCTTTGTGGGAAGCATGGGTAATGCGCCTAAGCCACAAAAATGGAAGACATCAGAATGGATCCACCTCAAAGTGTTGCATCATCTCGCTTGCGCGTCATGGCAATCACAAGCTATGCATTGGAAACGCATTGGGGGCTGGAAAGCATGATAATATAATTAAAAAGTGCGCCTACATGTAACATTTGCGTAAGATCAATATCGCATTTGGTGCTAATAGGCGGACATCTAGGTCAGCGGTTGGCGAAGTTATTATTTGTAACAATTGAGGCAAATGCAACTGTACAGGATGTAAACTAATGTTACAAGTTGCGCACTTATTTACCGCGCAGTGTCCACGGTCATGAAATGGGAAGGTTACGGGTTTCATAGTGGATACCGTTGCACAGGAACACGAACATCAACTAAATTGTGAAAGGCTTTTCCAAGGGTACATAGTGTAATAAGCCGGTGACAATGTGACGTTCAAACCATGTATAAATATTATCCTCTAAGTGGGGAGTTTTTGTAACGCACAGAACACGCAAATCGCGCCAACTTATATGTGCTTAAGTCTGTGCGTGCACCGGATACTACGTTGGAGTACGTAATTACGGATAAGTGCAACCGAAATAGGATGGTACATGAGTGCGCAAGTGAAAGCATTAAACCATGCGCTTACCGACTGGTGAGATGATTACTGCACACTTGTTGGATGGTGGGGCAAGGTAGCTGTATAATGACAAACGAGGGTACGATGAAAATATGAATAGCTCCTCAAGTATGAGTCGTTGAAGAGGCGGAATCGGTAGCTTATCCGATACCATATCGGTCAGTTGCTGTTCCGTGTTGGATGCGGTAATCCGCATGAAATGGTCACTCGAAGTGATACACCGGAACTTAAAAACCTGGTACGAAAACCGAAGCAGTAGGGTGGTGGTGGCTATGGTGCCCGGAATGCCCTAAACTGGTCATGCCACCGCGTCACCACAGTTCCTAACAGAACTGCCCGGTACGTCATGTGGTGGACAATTACAAACCCACACACTGCACCTATGGACAAGTGCTACGGCCAGTGCAAGCCGTCGCGTGGTCACATCGTGCTTGCAAATGGAGAAACGCAAGGCTATGAGACAACGGGTGGCCTTGAAAAGGGTCGTGTGATCGTAGGATGGTGCACGAAGACATGCCAAAAGACAAACAGCTGAAGTGCAAAATGCCACGTTGAGTACGAATCTACCAACGGCAGGCCGTGTAACCATATTGCAGTTATCTATGTCGGCAAAGGAGACGACACAACGGTGCGGCTTAGGCGAGGAGGTGACAGGTCTTTTCCGTGGTCTAAAAGCAAAGGGTATGCGGTTGACGAAACTGTCTGGCAACTCTAGAGGATTCCACTTGAGAGTAGCAATGATGAGTAAGCTGAATTATACCGAAATCCTCACTACTCCTCATTAATATATAAAGGATTTGTGCGTCTAGCTTTCAATTTCTCCTACCGTGCCGGGGCGCCATGCGAAATGTCCTAGCTCTTAAGGCTAGCCACTCTCCTCTGCATGGTCTGTAGCTGGCATGACAGTGGCAGGTGATCCGTGCTATATCATAGTCCAGTCAAACATGCAGGTTCTCGGCTCTCATTCACTGCGAATGGGAACTAGCTGCCGGCATCCAGAAGTCAAGGGGCGGAACCAGGTATGGGTCGGCTGGGAGACATACTACTGACGATATCCAGAAGGCCAAAACGCCGGCGTCTGGTGCGTTTCCAGACTGGTCTAAGCCTACTTATTGAGAGTGGATCGGCTGAATGATGTCAAAATCCACACTGCTCATTAAGCTTCCGCGTTGCCGTGGACACGGTAGGCGGTTGAAGCGTGGTAAGGCGACGGCATTCATAGTTGTGGCGCATAGCTATCATTTGCTCTGTAGTATAAGGGAATAAAATGTACGCACTTGGTGTTAGCATGCGTTGAGACTTTCTCGGTGTTGGTGGTGGTGGTGTGATGGTGGTGGCAAAGGAAACCAGATAACGGGGCGGCGTGGGCGAGGAAGTGGCATATCTACTACGCGGTCTGAAAGCAAACGCTATGCAGTTGTTTGCAGTTACCTGTCAACACCGGTGGCTTACTCTTTACTGCGGGCGCTGTAGGCCGCTTCAATGGAGTAAGGCGTCAGCATTCATATTTGTGGCACCTGGCTACCGTCTGTTGTGAAGTATAAGTAAAAGGAATTTACACATATGAATAAAAAATAAATAGTTTCTTCTTGAAGTTACCGTGGCACACGAACTCAGACATACACAAAACTTACAGGCAGTTATGTTCAGCAAAAAACACGTTGCTAGGTAGCTAATCGGAACTGACCGAAATCTCTACAGGCTGCGGAAATTGAAGCAGTACTCGTGCGGAATAAAGTGATCGATGGATGGCGACACTTTGTGTTTAAGTGTGCGTAGTGCAAACAGTCGAGGCACTATAAGTAGTAAAAACGGAATATGTAAGCAATGAGTATCTTATTCTTTTGCGTGTCAAGGAAAGATTGAAATACGACCCTAGCCGACTTGCCAGTATGTATTTGTGGGCAGGTGGTGAGACCTTCTTGCTGGTGGTGGTGGTGGCGGAGGAGCCTCGGCAACATAGCAGCATGGAGACTACAACTCAAGTGCAACAGCAGCAGCGGAAGCCGCCTTAGCCTGCTCATCAGGAGTGGCATTCACAGCTTGCTTCCAACGCGGTAGTCGATCTACTCATTCATTTCGATTGTTTTCGTTTCAAACTCCCTGGGTGTATTCCGAACCACAGATTCAACTACGGGGATCAAATGAAGAATAAGGCATCCATAACTTGATCTTCCTTCGATGCCTCTGCCCATGTCTCCAACCCAAGTCAATTAGTGGACGTATTTCAGTTTCCATCTCTGCCCACAATTCCATACGCAGACATAGGCTTGTCTTTGTTTGAGCGCTAGTTGTAATGCGGCGTCCGTGTTCAACCAATGCATCAACCAATTCGTCGCAAAGAAAACAGCTGAAGCATTCTTCACCTGCGTATTTGGCGCATGCTTGGTGAAACCTATGTTTATAACCGTCCCATTTTTCACAGTGCACATCCTCAGTATCAGAAGCGTCATCATCCTTGCGCAGCCACGCAAGGTAACCTTTCCTTGCTGGCTGTTGGACAGTGGGATTTGGGTGCTTCTTCTTGTTTCCGCAAGGCGGCAAGCAGCTGAACAGGTGGTGCTCAGGTGACGAATTGCCCATCCAAGCGCAATGGAATATATAAGCCATAACTCAGTAACGGGTTTTCGAGAATGTACGGACCGCCTTCCTGGCGGGTGCTGCATCCCTCTTTGTTGCACATCGTGATCGCTAGCCAGTCCATTGCCATTAACCAGGGATACAGCGCTGGTACTGGACAAGCAAATTCCAATCGTAGGACGGACACTTCCAACCGCAGCATGATCAGCGTTAGCTATCAGTCACTGATATTCCACCTCAATGTCCAGCCGCACCAGATTTGTGCACCGACTAGTTGTGCAGTAAGCCTTCACAACCCCAACACCTAACAAATCCGACAGTCGTTTCAGACTTTCCAACATGCCATAAACTCGCGTGACGCATAGGCAGCAAATGCGCGTTCGCAATCCAGAGAGCAATTCCTCCGCCTGCCGAAATTTCGTAGCTTTGCCCACAGCTCTCACTTCTAGTACATTGTCGGTCTTATTAAAACTACGTCACCCGATTCGGAGGCCTCCGACGCAGCGTCTATTATGTCCAGTGTGGGAACATTCCATCGGTAATTAGATAACAGCCTCAACATACCGCTGCCTTGCCTGGCCGCCACGTGACGCACATAAGCACTAAGCGTTCACCACTGCTAAAGAACTTCGCCGTCACAGAAGTCTTCGATCACAAGATGGCAACGGTGTGTCGTTCCACAAGTGCAATAAACCATCCATTGATGACCGACCACATCGGAAGCAGTAATAGGTACGTTTCTTCAGTGCCGCATACAGTGCTTACAAGCAACGGGCAAGAAAAGCACGTGTACGGCACCTGCGATTGACAATTCATGTAGTAAATACCGGGCGCCATGCCTCCCAAGGGCTTGCACCCTCTTCTGCATCAACATGTTCACGCGCTCCACAACAACCGTAAACAGGTGATAAAGCCACGGCTGATCCGTAAGCTGCTGCTTCAAATGCTTGTTTTAGTGTGCAACACGATTGGTGGTGACGCAGCCAAAGGAACACGTCAAGCAACTTATGCGCCACTCAAAACGCTGCGCATCGCAAGCACGGTATCTGCAATTTACCGTAACATACAGTATTCCTTGCCACAACCTCTCTCAGTGCCATGTCGAATTGCAAACCATCACGGGTGTAAATCGCTTGCTTTTGGAAAAGCAGCAGCAGGCTTCCGTGTGCTGAACCGGGGTCCGAAGGCTGAGTACACCTGCTGGATGTATCCCTTAGAACGTGGAAAAGGCAATACAAAACCGCCGCGTTCGGATAAGCCTAGGTCATCGCACGCACCTCTGCTAAATATTTATTTATTCTTAAGGTTTTCACGGATGTGTGCGTGGCATATTTTTGTACCTTCCATTGTTTCCCTGTAGCCAAGGAACATCGCAGTCGGCAGCAAGTCATGGAAGAATGAGTGCGCCATAACCTATAACCCCTCCAGTATAGAGTGTGGCATAATCTGGCGCTTGTAATTTCCTTGCTGCTTTGCGTCTGCCAAATTACCTATCAACATCGCTCCGCAATAACCTTCAGTACAGCTGGCACGAGGGACTAAAATTTCACCATATTGCCTATTTTCAGCAAGCAAGCGACGTGCCGCTCCAACAATTCAGCCACCTCGCCCACGTCTCCTTTTTTCCGCTTACAGTGTCGCATTTTTAACAACTTCAGATCATCCGCAGTCAACCTTCTTCCGTCTCTCATTGATATTTACTTCTTGACTTAAATACCACTATTGCCCACCCGCACAAGATATCCTTATTCTCCACCGCCTCCGGCAACCGGTTGCCTAAAGGATAAGTTCGTGACTTTCCAGGTTGGAAATCGTGACAGCGTATTAAATTTATTTCGCTTCGTTCCTATAATTCCCACTTTAATAGAACAGAAATATCTGTCATACTATCCAAAATTTTTACCTCTTTCGCGGTCATTATGCATTGAGAAAAGCAACCCACCGTTTTCATGATACTTGCTTTGAGTTATGTGAACACATCGATACTGCACCTACCGGGAAGTAGCAGCCAACTGCTACCCTGTCTTTACTTCTTTCTACTGTCGTGTCACAGCCGTACGCTTATACAAAATATGGCAGTAGCAAGTCGAACTTTCTTTCCATCCGCTCCCATGTCCTTAACTTCCGACAATAAGTGCGCAGCAGGACGAAATTTCTCTGAATCGTCTACCATGATGGCAGTTTCTAATGTGGCGCCAAGTGAATGAAATCCTGATGTTGTCTAGTGCAGCAAGTAACCATGGTCTTGCAACCATATTTTTTACCGCGCAAGGATTCACTTAGTAACATGTACATTCTGCATAAATATGTAACCCGTTTACTTCATGCTGGCACCTGTACTTGACATAGCATAACAATTAGGCAAGACTTCTGCAACAGCATATGTTCCGGACCAAAAAGATTTTTCTCCCGAAATCTTTGAGTGGAACAGTGTAAGAATAACAAACGAAAAATTTGACAACAGTTTCCTTTGTGAGCCAAATAGCTTTGCATGTCCCGCTTAAACCACTGAACCCCTGAATTGTATATAGCGATAGGGTAACACCCCTGACAGCAGAGCCTTAAGAATTTTCGTCTGAAAACATAGGGAATTCGAAAACAACTCAGGCGTTTGTAAAATGAACTACCGTGTGAACTGCATTTTATTCTTACATGCTTTTCTTATATATATATCTTATTCTTAGGAAAGTAAGCAACCAATGTATGTTCGTTTTATTCAGTTATGCTGTTCTGGTTTATGATATTAGTTGTCTATGCTATATCCGCCAATTTAAACCGTGTCGTACTGGGATTTTCGCTCGCTAGTTATTCTGAGGTCGTAGTTCACGCGACCGCCAAACATTTTAATAGGGTCTTTTGTCACCATGGACAATCGGCTGCTGCGTTCTCCAGTTAAATGCGTAGTTACGCTATGGTTTACTGTAAAGTGTAATTGTTGTGTATAATATAACTCCAAAAGGCAAAGAACGCAGTGGCAAATGGTTATTTCATAATTCGGTGAAACATGCAAAATTTTACACATAGCGGTTAACAACTGGCTAAATATAAAGCTAAATGTATATCTATTCATAAAAAGCGGTCTTACGTGTCCATATAACGCAAGCTGTGAGATCAAGCGTACTTAATAGTCTCAAACGTATCTGTGTGGATGCAGTTCAAGTGCCCTATAAGGCCTAATTTTCTGGCTAGCGGGGTAACGGGGAATGAAAGCAATTGTTTAAGTGTAGTAAAAAGGAAATTTGTACAATTATGTGACAACACGCGGATATTGGATGTATGGTATATAAACGTTTTATTATAAACTAGAATGAGGTGCAAGAAGGATTGTAGTAGGTCGAATAGCCTTCCTGTAGCGATTCAAGCCTAGAAATATATCAGTTTTAAATCTTGAATGCGTCGAATGTATACATCCTAATGTATTTAAAAGGGCTGGCTGCCGGTTACGCTAGGACAGGTACCGTCGTGACCTACTGCTGTTTAAACTCCATAAAATGGCCTACCTTGGCCATGCTTACTGGATCAACTAACAGGGACGAATATTTTCTGTTTGACTCAGTGGAATGGTGGGCTGCAGTATTTTACAGTGAAGCACACTACAGTTTGTCTCTTATGGCCACTTTATCACGTTTACATAACATATCACTGAAAATACGAGGCAACCTCAAATGCATACCAAGGTGCATAAACTATGACGTTCCTACAACAAGCCGTTCAAATTTTCACACGTCCCGTGAGCCAACCAGTTTGCAACACATCTACCTACCATATCTATACTGATCAAAACTACCCGGGAAATGTCCGCATGGTCTAAGGTAATTAAATAAATAAATTTATGTTCTCCTTGTTTGACGAGGCACGTCAACAAGGCATGAGCAAATATATGCAAATATGTCAGCAAGGTTGACCTTGACATTAGAAACACTCAGCTGAGTGAGCTGCAAGAAATTATATAAATAAATAAATAAATGTTATATTCTCGGTAAAACGTGACACACCTGTAAATGCGCGAGCAAATATGCGCACAAGCATAGCTTCTTTGAAGTATTAAAACATACCTTTTTAATGAAAGGTATAACCGAAAAGACCTAGTCCATACGAATGAGCATTTTGTCAGGTAATTGTCAGACCAAAGAACATGATGACGCTGGGGCGCGTGAAAATCAGTCATAACTATTGTGCCAAGCTACAAGATTGGCGTAATTTCGCCATGTAATAATCCATGAGCACAGGAGCCCAAACAAGGTTTTGGTGCAATCAATGAATATTGCAAAATCGGAATGATCTGTGCTCCATAAAAGCACTCTCCATAGTAAAATCAGTTGCACAGGTGGTATTTAGAAGCCTGGGGATAGCGTCAGTGTGAAATGTTCAACTGTGACTTTATTCAGTGGAAGTCCCATCCCTATTGATCTGGGATAGGCAGACTTATCGGTCTACTCCCATTACCCGTACAGCATTTTTGGCTTTTCCACCTATTCTGCGTAGATTATTTTCTTTTTGGCACTGCATTAATTTTTTTAACTAGACGTAAATCTCTTTGGACCTGGCTATAATCTATCCTCGGCTGACCAGTCTCATGATTCTGACTGCTCCGAGACATTCAAGACGTTATCACTCGAGGCTCCACATTCCAAACACTCTGTTCCCCTCATCTCAAGACCCTTCCTTGACAAGCTACCTGGCCCTTCATATAGCCACTTTCGTCCCAAAAGCTTCTTTTCTTATGACACTCCTTAACGCTAACGTAACGTCATGTAACCCTCAACTGAAGTGCATTGTTGGCCCTGATTAACCTTTATTGCTATGTCCCCTTTCTTCCTGAACATGCATACTCTGCCGAAGCTCTCCTTTAATACTTATACCTATATTCAACGCCCTGCTCTATTTGCATCCGACTACTGTGACCCTATTGATCAGGGATAGGCAGACTTATCGGTCTACTCCCATAACCCGGAGAACATCGTTGGCTTTTCGACCTCTTCTGAAGAGTATTTTCCTTTTCGCACTCTATTTGCATTAACGTTTCCATTAGACGTAAATCTCTTCGGACCTGGCTCTAATCTATACTCGGTTGACCAGTCTCATTTTTCTCACTGCTCCCTGACATTTGAGACGTTATCACTCGAGGCTATACATTCCAAACACTCTGTTCCTTTCATCTCCAGACCTTTCTTTGATATGTTAAATGGCCCATCATATGGTCACTCTCGTCCCGAAAGCTTCTTTTCTTATGATACACCTTACTGTTACTCAAAAGTTAATTTGGCGGCCTAGCTTCATCTTGCTGGCCTATTCGGATTCGTCTGAACGGTCTCCTGCTTTCTGACCCACCTCAGACTTCTGAGATCTCAATGGCTTAGGCTCTGCCGACGTAACGTAGTTTATCCCGCAACTGAAATGCACTGTTGGCCCTGATTAATCTTTATTGCTATGTCCCCCTTCTTCCTGAACATGCGTATTCTGCCGATGCTCACCTCTAGTACGTATACCTATATTCAACGGCTTGCTGTCTTTGCTTCCGACTACGGTGACCCTATTGATCAGGGATTGGCAGACTTATCTGGACTCGTCTGAACGGTCTCCTGCTTTCTGACCCACCTCGGACTTCTGAGATCCCAATGACCTAGGCTATGCCGAAGTAACGTCCTGCAACCCTCCACTGAAATGCATTGTTGGCCCTGATTAATCCTTATTACTATGTCCCCTTTCTTCCTGTACGTGCCTATTCTGCCTATGCTTCCCTTAATTACTTAGACCTAAATTCTACGATTTTCACTCTTTGAGCTGATATTCTAATCTCATCTTAATAGTCTCTTTGCTTCTGACTATTGTGACCTGAATGACCAGGGATGGGCAGACTTATCAGTCTGCTTTCCCGTTTCAGTGGTCTCTTTGCTTTTGACTGCTGTGACCCGATTGATCAGGGATAGGCAGAATGGTCTCCTGTTTGCTGACCTCTCGGGCTTCTGCGATCTAACTGTTCTAGTCACTGCCGACGCAACGCTTTGGTACCCTCACCTATTACGCCTTTCTCCTTATGTGCCGACTTTCTAGTCTGGTCTGAACGACCCACCTTCCGACTTCTGTGACCCTAATGATCAGGGGTCGGCAGACCCAATGGTGTGTTCATATCACGTCGGGAATATCGCTGACTTTTCCACTCATCAATGAAAACTTTTCCTTTTCTCATCTTGTTTGCATTCCTTTTTCCACTGGTCAGGCAACTCTCCGGATCTGGCACTACTCTAGCGGCGTCTGACCAACCTCCTGCTTTCTGACTACTTCCTTACCTTCCAAACGTTAACGATCTAGGCTTTGTTGTCCTGGTGCTCTGTCCCCCTTATCCTGAGACCGTCCTTCGGCATGCAACCGCCTTTTCATATGGCCACGCTACCCAAACTGCTTTTCTGATGACACTCGTTACTTTATTCTCACCTTACTTTGGAGGCCTAGCTTCAGCTTGCTGACTTACCCGGGTTTGACCGTACGCTCTCCTGTCTTCTGACATCGCTCGGACTTCTGTGACCTAATGATCTAGACTCTGCCGACGACAGTCTGTTACCCTCACCGCAAGACCACTGCTGGTCATGATTGAACCTTATTATCATGTCCCCTTTTTTCCTTAACATGTCCATTTCTGTTGATGCTCTCTGTCAGCACTTAGACTTTACTATTGCGACTTTCACCGTACGAGCTGACATTCTGGGCTCGTCTCAACCATCTCGTACCTTCCGAGTTCCGTGACCCTAATGAACAGAAACCGGCAGCTCCAGCGGTCTGCGCACAGCACCTGGAGCATATCGTTGGCTTTCTTTTTCTTTCTCTTCTCACCCATAGAGCCCTTTTTTACACTCTAGTCTGACTTATCTGGTTCTGGCTGTACGGACTCCTGCCTTCTGACCTCTCTCGGACTTCTGAGTTCTAAGTGACCTAGTCTCCGCAGACGCAATGCTCTGTCTCCTCCGCCCCCAGAGCACTGCTGCTCATGATTCATCGCTAGTATATCCGCTTTTATCTTTGACACTTCCATCCTGTTGCTGCTCTGTTAACTTTCTGACATTTATAATACGGCTTTCTCTCCATAAGCCGTTATCCCCCTCTCATCTCCACGGTCTCCTGCTTTCCGAATACTGAGCCCATACTTTTGAACCATTGTCAGGTTCAAAGGTCTGTTCGCAACACCTCGAGACCTTTGTAGGCTCTTCCACTTCCCCTTAAGTGTATCCTACACGATTACATTCTTTCATTTTCGCGTTCTGGCTGCCTTCCTTTATCCATTGGACAGAAAACACTTCGGGCCTGGCTCCACTCTAGCCTCGTCTGACCAGTCTCCTACTTTCTGACTGTTTCCAGAAATCAGAGACGTACGTGTTCTAGGCTGTGCAGTCACAACACACCCTGTCCCTCAGCCTGAGAGCTTCGTTTGATATGCGAACGAGCTATTCATATAGCCTCTGTAGTCCCGCAAATTTCCTTTCTCGTGACATTCACTACTGTTATCCCCACTTTAATCTGACTGCCTAGCTTCAGTTTGCTGACTTATCCAGTCTCATCTAAACGCTCTTTTGCTTTCTGACTCCTCCCTAAACACTCCTGCTTCATCTTCAATCTTTTATTCTTTACTGATCCGTGTTCTGCTCGATTCTCGTCGTACTACGCCACTTATGATATACGTGTATATGCGATATTTAAATAACAATTATATGCATAGGGGTACAATAGTTCAGGCATTGCCGCATTTGATTGACTGCATTCCAGATGCATTCCTTTCTTCTGTCTGTGTGGCTGTCTTTGTTCGTTTCCTTTATCTCCCGAGTCTGTCACAGGTATGGCGACACACACCCAAGGAATTGTCCTCCATTTCGACAACAATACAATGCACGCAGTTCCTTCACTTGGACATGAACGGAAAATTATCAACATTTTTACAACTTACTAACCAGACAAATCAATCAATATCTTGCACGGCGACACGGCGACACGCACCCAAGGAATTGTCCGCCGTTTCGACAACAATACAAGGCACACAGTTCCTTTACCTGGACATGAGCGAAAAATTATCAACCTTTTTACAGCGTACTTACCGGACAAATCAATCAATATCTTGCACTGATACAATTCTTCTGCGGCATGAACCACTGAGTTCAATTTACCTAACAATAATTCTTCCCATATCTCTTGACTGGAGGACTCTCGACTACAGAAGGCACATTCTCCTGCCAATACAAAGCTTGAACAATCGGTCATTCTAAGATCTTCAATCCGCTTTGACCGCTCAAATGGCCGTGGTTTCCAATATCTCTAATCAATTTCACTACTTACCCCGGGGGATCTGCGATTATTACTTCGGAACATTTCCTGTCCTCCAAGACTTCAACATATTTCAACGTATATACTTCAAGACTTCACGTGGTTCTGCAGATGATCAACACATAATATCCAGAAAGAAGGCTTAGTTTCTGACCTACCGATCTGGCATAGGAGATAACCCAGGCACGCAATGGCAACTGTAGCGCCCAAAAAGATAACTCTTATCTTTCGTGTACAATTTACTTGTTGACCGATTGTACATTACTCCTTCTTGTTTTAATCTTACAACCGGCTCGACACACAACTGCCTTGTAAGTCCCCGCGCTCACGTGTACGCTCTTGCCTCGCTTCATCCGTCCGTTTCTTGTTCTAGCCCATCGAATACAGTCCGCTGTGTCCGACTTCCATTGCCTTCTGATATCCGCGCTTAATTCCGCGCATCGTCTCGGACTAGTATTAACTAGTCCTACAAATTGGTGACCCCGATTCGCACGCGCGAATTCAACTTTTATTTCTCGTTTGTTTTTTTGGTGAGTTCGTTCCTTTTTCTCGATTATATACCTATATTCATTTGTTTCTTGCGTAATTTTAGTACTTTATCGTATTTTGTTCGTTTTTTATCTTTCGACTCACATTTCGAGAGCGGAATCTGAGTCGTTTCACAGCGTAACCATGCTTACTTTGGCTGTTCCAAGTTTCATGGAACACAGTCCAGAAGTTTGGTTTAAGATATTCGAGATCGAGCTAGAAAATAAGGGCATAACGGCGGACCGTCCAAGGTACAATCAGCTCGTCCCACGCCTTCCTCCGTCGGTAGTGACGCTGATTGAGGACATTCTACTCTGCCCATCGAATGAGGCAAAGTATGAAACGATGAAGCAAGCGATATTGAAAGAGCTACGACCCAGCGCACGAGCACGATTTGAGCAGCTCAATGGTCTCAAGCTTGGAGATCGCAAGCCGTCGGCATTGCTCCGCGAACTTCAGCGCATCGCTGGTCCCTTATTCTTGAGCGAAGAAGGGATAAAGGAGCTGTGGTTTGCACGTCTCCCAGAGCCATTGCCGATAATGCTGTCCATGTTTATAGATGCACCCTTGAAAGACTTAGCTACCAAGGCAGACGCTGCGTTCGAACGTTTTCCGCAGCAGACGACTAGTAACTCCGGTGACGTATTCTCACCGATGAAAACCGAATCCCATGTTTGTTCCCAGTCGCTAGGCCGATCTGACTCTAAAGACGAGGAAATTGCGCTACTTCGCAGCAGGATAGCAGCAATGAAGGCTTCGAAGCAGCGTGTGCCACGGTCAAATGCTGACCACGTTTTGGCTACCGTTCATTGCGGCTCGTCTGTGCCTGCACCGAGTACGTCACGTTCGGCACGAAAGCGCCACATTTTCCTTACAAGTTCTCGGTCAGATACTGTCAAGCCCGTCAAAGAAGTATGTTGGTATCACCGCCAATACGGTGGAAGAGCTAGACGTTGTCGGGCTCCCTGCATTAGGCACGACCCAGGGAAAACGAATAGCCCGCATACTAGCACTACAAACGTATCATGCAATAACCAAGCAAACCGACTGTTTTACGTTAAGGATCGACGTTCTTCCATCACGTTCCTCATCGACACGGGAGCGGAAGTCAGCGTCATCCCAGCGACCGCTAGCGACAAGCACTCGAAGCCTACGTACAATTTGCGTGCGGCCAACGGTTCTCCGATAGCTTCATTCGGTCAGCGCATGATGAACCTGGACCTCAATCTTCGCCGAGATTTTCAGTGGGTCTTCATGGTTGCGTCTGTACCCTTCGCAATTATCGGTATCGACTTCCTCCGACATTTTGGGTTGCTTGTTGATGCTGGTCGCCACAGACTTTTAGACGACCGTACGAAACTAGGTGTTGATGGTGTCCTTTCAGATGCCCCGGTAATCAGCCCTGTATTTCGGATCGCAGACGCACCGTCCGACTACTTGAGCCTCCTCTCCGAATACCCGCGACTGGTTCGACCGGCTGCAGAGCTTCCACCAGTCACGACAGAGGTCGCTCACCACATAGTTACGCGCGGTCAACCAGTTAGCGCAAGGCCAAGACGGCTTGCTCCAGACAAACTACGGGCAGCACGAGCCGAATTTGACCACATGCTTCAACTTGGTATCGTCAGACCGTCCAACAGCCCATGGGCGTCGCCTCTGCACATGGTCCCGAAGAAGGTTGTGGGGGACTGGCGTCCTTGCGGTGACTATCGATCCTTGAATACGGTAAAGCTGTCGCTATGATCCAATGTGGCTTCACGAGTTGGCGGGTAAAATATTTATCGAATGATTGGGTTACGCACGAATTGGGGTAGCTGAGGGGCATGCTAAAATGCCGTGAGGATCTTTGGTTTGTTGAGTTTGGATGATTTGCTAGTGATGGCGCTACTTTTCGGTTTCTTGACAGTTTGTGGGTTTGACTTGCTTACGTATTTGCGACATTTTCATCGCAGTTTTAGAGCCGAGCCATCGTCGTCTCCACTTTTTGATGTTTATAAACGGGGGTGCCGATAACGCAGAAAAGTGTTCGATTGGTGTCGATTAGTAATTTTGGGATGTATTCTTTGCGGGGTGTGCATGAGATAAAATTAAGTATGATACGAGTCATTTTAAACAGTCCGGGTTTTGATGTGTGGTCATTTTAGAGATTTTACAACTGCGTCTTGATGACTCCGGATCCGAGGGAATAGGGAATCGATTTCTGGAGCGCTTTTAGTCGTGACTGTGGTATCGCAACATAGTTTATAGCGCATGATCGGCGCATGTCTAGTACTGAGCCTAGCTCGTCGCAGCGGCGTGTTATTACAGACCCCGCGTAGGCCACGTGGCACCCTAAGCTTATATTCTCCAACGTGACGACCAACGACCTCTCGTACAGCACGTTCGGTAGGGAACTCTATAGCTAATCATAGCGCGCGTCCATTCGAAGTCTAGACGGTGTCCATTATCGATACGCCTTCCGCACCCCCAGCAACGAGTCGGCTCGGATACTGACGATACTATACGCGAGACGCGCGCCCGCACTATAACGCTCAGTTTACGCCGATATCCGGGATGTGTAGGTGTGCACAAGCGGCGTGATGCATTTTTGTATAAGCTATACCGCTGTACGCCGGCACTGCTAAGATTTGCGCCCACGGCCAGGCCCAAACTAAGGCACCTCGCTTAATCCACAACCTCCTTAACCACAAATTTAAACGACCCTACCGTGCCACCACTCTTAACACACCACATTCAAACACACATTCTCACTCATTCCTATACCCTTCTAAACTTCTTCCTATAACGCTCTAATCCCTTAATAAAACCTTCTAATATACTTAACCCCCCATACCTCCCTAATATATTCTCAATAACCATTTCCTACCTACATATTTCCTCAGTTAATCAACTTATACCGCTCAACTAATTTAGTCAACAATTAACCACACTTAGCAAGAATTATAATTTCTCTCTCAACCCCTCATATCTATTTATCCCCTCCTTCCCCTCCTATCCCCTTACCTTCTACCCCTCAACCAATCCCCCCCCCTCCTCTATATACCCTCTTAACCACCTCATCCCCTCCCTTCATTCATCTCCCTCTATCCCCTTACTCCCCCCTTACATCCTCCCACTATTTCCTCATTTTCTCCTTTATCCTCACCCACTATCTACACTACCTACATCTTCTTATCCTCTTCCCTTTATACACACCCCCATCTTTCTTCCCATCTACACCTACCCCCACTTTACAATCTAATCTCATATTCCCATTATCCCTACTCACTCCCTATCCTTTATCCCTTCTCACTCAATCCATTTCCCTATCCCTTCTCCTTCCTAATATCCCCCATTACACACTTATTAACCCATATCCCCCCCTCCTCACACTACCCTTATTTCCCCAACACTTCTCTACACCCTCTTATCTATCTCTCCCTACCTTCCTTTTAATATTACCTTATCCTTTCCCCCTTCTCCTTCCAAACTTCTATACTCCCTATCTACACTACTCACACTTCCTACTAACAACCTCCTATCATACTCTCTCAACCTTACTTAATACTTTAAATTCTCCCCCTACCTTTATCCCTATATTACTTAATATCCCCCCCT
>OX104065.1:85293033-85390155 GCA_944474145.2 Dicrocoelium dendriticum | reverse complement strand
GGCTGCTATCGCTAGAAGCGGGAAAATGATTAACCACCGTAACCCATTTAAACCGTTCACTTTATTGCTTTCGTATCTACCTCTTAGCATTTTAACGACGTTAACATAATAATAAAAATACACATGCGTCGGAAGTCCCACCACTTTCATTTATCAACATACGACCTTCTGTACCACAATCACACTGCCAAAAGATCATTCATCGCGATTGACGGATCCGACGGGACCGTCCTATCCGCCACTGGCGCGATTTTGAATGCGGGCTGTTGCTCATTAGGACAACCGGTTTCTGCGTTCTAGAAAAGTAAGGGTTTTATTGGGTAAACTTCTGGCGCAACGTGAATGTAAAGAGGTCAGTATAACAGTTCCCTGTGAGTACTACGCGGTAACTTCTCTTTCTGACGTGCTATACTTTCGAGACTTTTAGGTGAAATTCTCGTGAAGAAAAGTGTTTGAATAGACACTTTTGACGAAATTGACTTTCGTCAAATTTTTCTTTTGGAAGATATGACATCCATGTGCGTGGACTGTGGGAAGGGTGTCACCTCACGTTCAAAGGCCGTCCAATGCGTACTGTGCGGCAGATGGATGCATATAGTCTGCTGTAACGTTGATAATGATCTTTACCAATATCTTCAGCGCACTACCTCTAAAGGCATCAACTTTCATTGCGATTCGTGTCTAACATTGGTCAGTGACAAGCAAGTTCTGACGAACCCTTTCAACGTACATACTGCTTCCGCGCAAGCCGTCTCTAACTCGGACAGCGAGACACCTAACTCTGCAGTGTGTCTGACGTCGTCTGGGTATTCTACACCGAAAGGGAAACGAAGCCGTGCGTCCCCCACCACGATGGACTTAACACCGTTGCCCAATGAGAACGGGTATGGACTTATGCATAAGCCCAAGTCCTATGCCGCAGTCGCGAGCGCTAGCACCTCGGCAAAAACAAGGACAACCACAGCTGAGAACAAGGCCTCAAAGAAGATTTCCTCACGACCCAAGATGAAATCAAGCACCAAAAACGTGGAACTAAAGCTCGTCTTAAATAGAGTAGCGCAGCTTGAGGAACTTGTCAGAGAAAAGAAATGTCCACCAAAGCCAGCATCACCGGAACGAGACAAGCGGCCTGTTCGCAACCGCTGCCTGATAATCACAAACGTCCCAGAATCCAACAAAGAGACTCCAGCTGAAAGGATGCTCGACGACCAAGCCTTCCTCAAACGAATGGTCTCCATGTTGTTTGATGAGCATGAGCAAGGAATAAACCTAATCTCTGCTTTTCGCCTTGGCAGAAAACAAGAGGACCCAGCCAAGTTTCGTCCTCTGAAAATCGTCTGTCAGGATGAAGAAGAATGCCAACGCATCCTGAGACGGACCCCGCGCCTCAAGGGAGAAACCTTCTACGTTCTGAAAGACCTCTCCCCGGAGGACCGAGTCCGATTGAGGCAAGCTGTTTGCGAGCTGCGAACTCGACGCGCAAATGGAGAAACAAATCTACACATAGTGGATTTTCGCGTAGTCAAGAAAACTCTGAGAGCTCGATGGAGGCCAATCCTCCTTCTTCCAGGACCTCAAACATAAAGAATGGACTACGGGTAATACTCGCGAATGTGCGCAGTCTCAGAAACAAGCTAGATGAGATTCCACTCCTAATCTCTGAACAGCAACCGGACCTAATGGCTTTCACCGAAACCTGGCTTTCATCTGACATATCTGACTCGGAGGTTCATGTTTCAGGATATCAGCTACTTCGATGCAATCGCTTTGGTGGGAGGTCTGGAGGCGGAGTAATCCTCTACACAAAGTACTACCTCAAGGCCCACATTGTCGAACCCGATTGTGACAAGGATGATATGTCGGAAGTGCTCTGGTGCCGAATTCATGACGGGTACCAGTCGCTGATGGTCGGGGTGGCCTACAGAGCCCCTGCAGCACCTGGCTCACACTTACTACGTTCCGTGCGAACCTACAGCAGAGGACCAAATTGTCTCCTTATGGGGGACTTCAACGCCCCCAACGTGATCTGGGACCTACTTCACAGTGACCTCTCACCTGACTCCTTTGAAGTTGCTCTCCTTGATACCGTTCATGAGTGCAACCTGACACAGCATGTCCTGACACCAACGCGAATGATCCCTGGTCAGACACCAAACATTCTCGACCTGGTCCTCACCTTGACACCATCTGATGTCTCAGATCTAACGATCCTCCAACCTCTTGGGACGAGTGATCACTGTACAGTCTCCTTTTCGTGGACACGACTCCTCACAATCCACGATCAGGGGACACTGCGTAGAAATTTCTGGCGTACCGACTGGCCCAGACTAAGAACGACTGCAAGTATCATGGACTGGAGTATCCCGCAATCCTTGGAGCTTGATTTCGCATGGGAACGCCTAAGATCTATGATGATGCGGCTCGTTGAACAGTTTGTTCCAAACTGCAAGAGCAGACCACCATCCAAAGGATCCCCATGGATTGATAAAGAAGTAAGTTCCCTAATGAAAAAACGTCGAAAACTATGGGATCATTTCAAAAGCACAGGACAGACATCAAGTTACTTAGAGTACAAAACTGTCAGAAACCTATGCCCCATGAGAAAACGAGACAAAAGACTACAATATGAACATAGACTGGCCATGGACTCCCAAAACTGTCCCAAGAAACTTTTTGCCTACTTGAAGCGAAATGCCAAAACTGGTAGTGGAATCCCCGCTCTATCCTCTTTTAAGGTAGGTACCGTCCTCTACGGTGATGATGAAAAAGCAAATCTATTGGCTGCGCAATATTCCTCGGTCTACTCAGTGGAGTCACCATTGCTCAACAACTGTTTGCCTGCACACCACTCCTCTATGGACGAAGTTGAAATTAACCCCGAAGTAGTCACTAAGCTACTTCTCGAACTGGACCCGAACTCCTCCCCAGGCCCGGACGGATTGCATCCCAGCTTCCTCAGAACGATAGCTGAGTACGTCGCCGTCCCTCTCTGCCAAGTGTTTCGGCAATCCCTCGAAGTCGGCTGCCTACCCACAGGCTGGAAAGCAGGCACCGTCCTGCCCAAATACAAGGGGGGAAACAAACAAGACTCGGCCAACTACCGGCCAATATGTCTGACGTCAGTCGTATGCAAAACTATGGAACGGATAGTCAAGTGCGCTCTCCAGCTACACTGTGAGCATCTAAACCTCATCTCACCTGCTCAACATGGCTTCCGGAGAGCACGCTCATGCATCACTAACTTACTCATCGCCAGGGAAACATGGGCAGAAGCCATAGATACACGAAAACAGGTTGACGTAATATTCATTGACTTTAGCAAAGCCTTTGATAAGGTTCCACACGTACGACTGCTACATAAACTCCAGGGAATTGGCATTACAGGAAATCTTCTCTCCTGGATTGCCGATTTCTTAAGGGGTAGGACAATGCGCGTACAAGTGAACCAAACCCTCTCTGCTCCAGTGCCCATGACTAGTGGCATTCCCCAAGGATCAGTGCTTGGACCAGAGCTCTTCAAACTATACATCAACGATCTACCGGCTGCGCTACAAACCGACTGCTTGATCTACGCCGATGACCTCAAGCTTTGGTCAACAGTATCCAGCATTGAGGATGCGGACAGATTACAAGGGGCTCTAGACCAGCTACACGAATGGTCCATCAAGTGGGAACTGCCAGTAAACCGAGATAAATGCGCTGTTCTCCCAATGGGTGGCACCGAACCTTACGGTACATACCACATTGGTGGGTTTCTCCTTAGGAATACCACCCACGAGAGTGATCTCGGGGTTATCGTGACTTCTGACCTTAGAACGACGCAGGACACGTTAAAGAAGGTGGCCACTGGAAGGAGACTGGTAGGTGCCTTAAGAAGATCATTCGCTCCAATGACTCCCGAGATTTTTCGACCGTTGTTCACTTCGTACGTCCGTCCAGTCTTAGAATATGGCCTACCAGCTAGCCATCCGCTTTCAAAGTTTGAAAGCGCCGTGCTGGAAAAGGTTCAGAGACGTGCATCAAAAGCTGTTCTGGGGCTACGTGATCTCCCGTACCCCATTAGACTCCAGAAGCTAAATCTGTTCTCCCTCGAGCTCCGCCGTCGCCGGGGTGACCTCATCTACACTAGACGCATCCTCCGAGGGGAACTTGGAAATGAGTTACAACAATTCTTCCGGCCCAACACTGACTGTTCCACCCGAGGGCACACATGGAAGCTGTTTAAGCAAAGAAGACACAAAATTCGCAAGGACGTCACCCTATCCACTAGAGTGGTGAATGACTGGAACAGCTTACCGGAAGCAATTGCAGACGCTCCATCCGAGGAAAGTTTCAAGCGGCTGCTAGACAAACATTCGCTGAGAATGCTGGAATCTTGCGGCTGTCACTGCAATTACGACGAACCCTCGAGGAACGTCGTAACGCAACGACACGCATCAAACCCTGTATGACACGGAATCGATGGGGCTGACAAGGGATTTCCCTCCTGCTCTCTACAACTCAATGAACTCAATAACCAAACATACAAAAACTGATATATACCATGCCCAATTTGCAAAGTTGAATAAAAGTGGGAAAGTTGAAATATAACGGTAAGTAAGTTGTTACAAAGGAAACGGAATATAGAAAATGGTTTAAGGAAGTCCGCGGTATGTATTTCAGCAAGCATCCTACATTATTATTAAACATTACTATGGGTTCGGTGGCCTAAAATTTATCTCCTACCACCTACAACCGTGTGTACCGGAATCGCACTGCCGAAAGAACATTATTTCCAAGTGGCGGATAGGACGCTCCGGGATCCGACGCTCCGGCGTTGGTAGGATTGTGCTACCTGGATATACTGTTGTGTTTTCTTGTATGGCCTCTACCTAAGGTTGAGCTGGTCATAAAAGTCCCGGAGGGTTTTTGCCTAACTGAAATCACGGGTTTCACGGGTTTGCGCAGAACGAGTAAGCGTAGCTTTTCGGTGGTTCTGCCTCGGGATCTTACGGCAAGGTCCTGATCTCGTCGGTAGGTACCAGATGTTGTGGGTCTCGACGCAGTAGTGGTGTTCAGCACAAGTATTCAGCGAGTTGACTGTGGGAACGTGTATACCTGGAACATGAGAGTGGGGTAGGTAAATTCAGCAAAGTTGGATAGAAGCAAAATGATAGAAGCACCGCGTGTTAGCTTGGCAAATGGCCAGATCTTAGCAACGTGGAAGACCAGCGAGGTAAGAGCCAAGCGTCTAGGCGCTGTTTGAAGGCCTCCGTATTGGGCGCTGAGACAACAACTTCAGGGAGGGCGTTCCAAACGAAGGCAATACGCACACTGAAACTGTTTCTTCGGCACAGAAGGCGACTGCTACGAGTCATCAGTTTGAGTGAGTGCCCTCGAAGATGATCTGTACGGGCGCGGACCAGCAATCCTGCTTTTGGGTGCCTGTAATTAGTCAGGACGGAATAAGGTAAGATAAGATAAGAAATCAGCATAACGGAGACACAAGCAAGGGCTAAGTCCTTCCAAAGCTTCTGGCTCTGACTCAATCCATCCGAAGCTGATGCATGAACCGGCCGCTGAGCTAAATGGCCCTCTGACATGCATGTTTACAATACCACACGACAGCTGTGCCTTCGGAATTGAAGAAGGCAATCAGGCGAAATGTTCTATCCTCCGCATTGAAGGTGTTAGTCCCCCCAACGCGCTATGTGATTGGTGGAAGTGAACTCCCTGTTGTCACTCAGCAGGTTGATCTAGGTATCACCCACACCTCATTGCTTCACTCTTGGGACAATTGGAGGAAGGCTGCTTGTAGAGGGTTCCGTATGATGTAATTTATTTCCGCTCCTTCGGTGTCCTAACGGCTAATATTTTTGTGAGGCTTTTCTCAGCTTTTGTGCGACCTTACTTAGAGCACTGTATCCAGGCTTATCCACCTTGTCTTGTAAGGGCTAAAATGGAACTGGAGAGGGTTTTGTGAATGGATACATAGTTAGTGCAAGGAGTACGGGGGCAAACGCATCCCGAGCGTTTGCTTAGCTTAGGTATGTACTCAATGCACTACCGCAGAATTAGAGGAGACTTGATCCTCACTTACCGTATCTTAACGGGTAAGATCGGTTCAGACTTGTCCTGGCTATTTAGTCCGGCCAAGCTGCCTAGCCTCCGAGGTTACCCGTTGAAGCTGCACAAACTGCGTTCTGACCGGGTAAGGACGGAAACTCGCTTGTCGCGTCGAGTTATTGGATGTTGGAACTCGCTTCCGGAGCACGTGGTTAGGGAGTCTACGGTAGAGGGTTTTGAGCGTCAGTTAGATGTTCTTGGGTGGCAGTACCAAACCTTCTCCTTCTCCTAACCGACTTGTATCTTCAACTTTCCCTTGGTTTTTTGAAAATTTATTCTCACACCTTGGTGTTATCATTATTTAGCTGCCATTCCTCCTGTTGTTTTCTTACCTTTCTCTTCACACTTTTACTTCGGATAAACCGGCCAGACAGGGACTGCTGGACAGGGAAATGTGGGCAGTAATTGGTTGGATAGAGTGTGATGCGGCCTCTGTTTTAGGCTTTTCAACATCTCAAGCAGGCCTATCAATTCCCGATCTGACGATAAGCAAAAGAAGGAACATTCATGGGATTATCCTATCGTTTCTGTCCGAACTGAACTTTTACTTGAAATTCACCGGTATGCGTGGCAATCCGGCAGGTACAGAAACCTTGATTACGTACTGTCGATATCGGAATACGGACATCACACTACTACACACTTTAGTACCTAACGAATCTCTTGACGTTTCGAAGCTAAGGTTCACACAGTACGTGTTGCCGTAGTTGGTGGACGTGGGAACACACCTAGGCGACGCTTCATGCTGTTTGTCAGAATGCTAAATGGAGCTAACCGCACACCTGAGAACAAGGCGAAAGCAAATGACAACCGGGGTATAATAATGCTTTATGCACAAGGTGTGCAGCGCACAAATCCTTTTAGTAGCAAAAAGCGACATTGTCAAGATGGTTAATCCACTTCGGCGATTGACAACGTAGATGGCTAAACAGGTTCATAAAGAAGCAGTGAACTCACTTCGTTCCGCACTGCATTCTTTACTTTGCTTAACAGACTGTCTCTTGTGCCGTGCAGAATGCAACCACGTTTTGATGTGGCGTGTAATGTCAGCATCCTAGGCTGCATCGCCAATTCGTTGCCGATTGATGCTTCTGTAGTTTTATGGATTACCGTATGTAAACCCACCTGATACAGTGCCGTTCATAGATGTCCACCTGAATGCGTGTAGCCTCCCACGCCTGAGTAATTGATCTCCGCGGCAACTGATCTTCGCATTAGCCGCTCCATGGTACTCCGGACGACGAGTTGCACATTATCACCGTGCACAACACACCGGTGGTTGACCTGAAAGTCTTTCAATGATAAGACGAACTTACTACTCTGTTTTTGAAATCTTGGTTCTTCAGCCGTTCATCGTATCGCTTAAGCTCACTGAGAGAGATAACTAGCAGACAAAGTCCCGGTGCAAGAGTTTAGGACTGTTGTTGCAATATCTGCGACATGGCTTCGGACCTACGGCGATGGCCGACTTGTTCTGACTGAATGAGGCATAATTCATCTAAGAATAAAGCTGACTGCAATGCAGCGCGCCTATGACGTCTTACTTTTAATCGCCTTCAGTTCTTGCAGTACCTCGACATTGGATGGTGCAACCTCAGCAATAACAGCCGGCGCGATTACTGTTTAATAGGGGCACTATGAACGCGATACTTGCGTCTTGTTGATGGCCCTGGACGTGGGAGACTAATGCCATTGAATAGAGAAGTGGGAGCAGGTGCGTGCGTGCTGCAGCAGGTCTTTTGGGTTTGGTGGGACGCGCGGCATTTTCGTCATCGTCGCTGGAACGGATGGGCCGGCGTCTATAAGGAAATAAAAGAGCCATACTCACATAGGAAGCTGAGCTGGAAGACCTATCGGAATGGTATCGTCTGTGAATGGCAGCATGCCGCGCTCTGATTGACGTTCCACTTCTCGCCCATGCTGGAAGCTAACTAACCAGGAGGGTTCAGATAAAAGACTTACTCATGCTAACGATGATGGACAAATCAGTGCTGGCCTCATCGGCATCGGGTGCAGTGTGATTTTTCACAGCTGCATAGTAGTGCGTACCGCGCACGGAAGATAGTTGGGCGTACACACCTTCTCTAAGCCAGATATTACTGACTATTTATTAAATCGTCGGAGTCAAGTAGTGTAACAACGCTGTATCCTTGAAAAGCCACCAGCGCTGAAAAAGGAAGACGTCAATAGTTAGAGTGTATATCTGTGTGGCTTGGGGTAAGATACAAGGAGCTCATTCACGGGAAAGCGATGCATTTGAATAGAATGTGTCAGGCGGAAAACCTACATACATCTTTGGACAAATGCGATGCACGGAAGATGTATGCGGTTGAGGAATGCATGCTATGCGTGAACACGCTAGGAAGATTCATAAATTCACAGCATTGCACGACTGTGTTCTCAGACACATTCAGAGACACATCTGTGAGCACTCTGTTTTGTATCGATGATGACGACGTTATCCAGCTTCACTGTGGAAAACAAACTACCATGCAAACGAAAGGCTTTGTGACCCTTATATATACATATCTCCACATTCCCACCCGTGTTTGTGTTGCTGAAAGTAGGAGGAAGCTGATCCTCTTCTGCCATATGGCGCATGATTTGAGCAACCGGACGCGGGGAATCGTGAATCATGCGCTTGATGGAACACAAATGAGACTCAAAGAGAAATGCTGAGAAGCTGTCTAAAGTCCCCATCTTCTGTAGGTCAGCGGGCAGATGAACCAGTGAGCACACCTTCCACGTCTTCTAACTGGGACCGTAAAGATCGAAATAATCATGCAAAAAATTAATGGAAGAAGGGAATCCAATAAGGCAGTGTGAAGATGAGGGTGGCACATAATATAAATAGCAAATGATAGATTTAGAAAGTTATGATAGAAAGCCTCCGGCAATACCTCTATTGCACACACGATTAGACACGAGTAAGCACGCTGTTCCAGCGTATTGCAAAATCTGACGCAACTCAGTTGCCCGGTATTCATCTAGTGATCGAACCTTACGTGGAAAGTCGGATGTCCAAGAAGGTCCGAAGTCATGCAAGCGTTCGTTCGCTAAATCACTCGCTCCCTGCACAGTCGAGATCCACTGTCCACGGGCGAAGTGAGGCAGTTTTTGATCAATCTGCGCATTACGCCCAAACATACTGAATGCATATAGTCAATTGGAAAGTCTTCAACCAACTCTACATTCAAAGCAGCGAAAGGCGACGGTTGGCTGGCATTCCTTCGCACGGATGCATTAGTCTACAGTGTGCTATCCGTAACCATCGCAATGAGGCTGGACCTTACCGTGGTGCGATGGTTTGTGTGCCTCAGTGATCCATTGAGCTATACTGGGTGGTGCTTTTGCACCTTCAGAGCCACTCATACCAGATTGGTCAATGGTTAGAAGCCAGACAAACTCAGCCTCCTGGTCCTCCAGGTTGGGGGTTGGAATGAGGGTGGCTCCTTATTCCTTAAAACGGACTCCTTGTAGTCCAGTGCCAAACCCGCTGCTTTGCGGCCAGGTTTTTGAACCAAAAGCTTTGGTTGAGAACCCTAATCGTTCTCCTGTCTAGGCCTGGGAAACCTGACAGTATCCTGCCCACGCAATACAATGAATCCTTCCCCAAACAAATTTCTGATGCTCTGGCCACCGCAGAGGATAATCAACGGTGCCCTATCTGCTGCATCGAGCAGGATGGATAGGGGTTTGGATGCTACTGCTCAGGCCTTCCCATCTTCTTATTCCCCTTCTTGCGCTTTTTCACCCTTATCGTCCCGTTCCAGCTTTACTTTTATCCCCCCTGTTTTCAACCCCCCAATTCTCGGCCCTCCCCCACCTTGCTTCAATAGTCGCTTGTCTTTTAGTTTCAACTCACAGGTGAACGCAGAGCGTCATTCCTGCACTGTCAACAGGCCCATGTCCAATCAAGCGGCCCATTCCAGTTCATCGGCTTCCATTTGGAGCCCTCGATCCTCCTTCAGACTGGCATGCCTCAATGTTCGCACATTGTTTCAGATTGGTCAACAGGCAGCACTTGCCCGAACATTGGAGACCCTCTCGATCGATATCTGCTGCTTATCGGAGACCCGCCTGCAAGACTCGAGCTCTGTACTCACTCTGCGATCCCCTTCAGGTGACACTAGCAGCACTTTCTCATTGCGCCTATCCGGTGACGATGCAGCTTCGAGCACCGGCCAAGCCGGTGTTGGTATTGCCCTGAGTCCCCGGGCTGAAACTGCTCTGGTTGATTGGATTCCAATCAGTAGCCGGATGTGTGCGGTCCGATTGGCTGGCTCGTTCAAAACTTCGAAGTCGCGCGGGACTAACAGGTGTATATTCGTTATCGCTGCCTATGCACCGACAAACTGTAGCGATGACTCGGTAAAAGACGGCTTCTATCGCCAACTGAACGAACTCCTTCGCCACAGAAGAAGCTCGGACACTGTAGTGCTGGCTGGGGATCTGAACGCTCAAGTTGGAAAATTATCTGCAGATGAGCTGCATCTGGGCGGCCAACATGGTATAGGCTCCCGTAATGATAATGGTGAGCGGTTACTTCATTTGTATGAGGATGCTCGCTTATTTCTTGCGAGCACTAATTTCCGACACAGCACCCGCCGGAGGGTGACTTGGCGCCCACCAGCCTCGAACCAGCTATGGACGCAAATCGATCACATTGCTATCAGTTACCGTTGGAGAGGCTGCGTCCAGAACTGTCGCTCGATTTGGAGCACAGGTGTTGACACCGATCATGCACTTGTATGTGCTGACCTGCGGATGCGCTTTGGCGGACGCCCGCGACGATGTGAGCGCATTGACACCGGCAGACTGGTGAATCCAGCTGTTCTGAACGCCTATCAAATTACGCTGTCATTCGAGTTGGATAAACGCTCACTGGATGCAATTGAAGCTCACTGGTCTCATATGCAACAGGCCTTACTAGCAGCAGGCAAATCCTCATGTGGTATGTCTAAACGCCAACATGAACATTGGGTCTCTTCACAGTCTTTGGAACTTATAGATGCTCGCCGGCATATCCCGGCTGGAAGCAACACAATGAAACTCGCAAAGAGCTCCGGGCAAGACTCCGTGCTAGCTTGAAGAGAGACCGCGAATCTTGGTGGTCTCACCGTGCGTCAGAGATGGAAGTGGCCGCTGCCCTTGGCAACCATCGTAAGTTATTCCGTCTGATACGGGAAACGGGCAACAGGAGACCTAGTGTTAGTGAAACTATATGTAACGAGAGTGGACAGCCTATCCACAATTCATCAAAACGCCTGGAACGTTGGGCTGAGCACTTTGAAAGGCAATTTAATCGGTCGGAATTGTTAGATTTCTCGCCGACCAGTGATCGCCCTGCTCCGTGGGCTGTTCCTTTGGATCCACCCTCTCGCTCAGAAGTCGAACTGTTGAAGTTAAATAAAGCCGCGGGACCTGATGACCTTCCTCCAGCCCTTTTCACATTCGGGGGACCTGCTCTTGTGGATGATTTACACGAGTTACTAGTGAGACTGTGGGAGCAGGAAACTGTCCCAACCGATTGGAGCCGCTCCATCATAGTCCAAATTTTCAAAGGAGGCTCACGATCGGAATGCGGCAGCCATAGAGGAATCAGTCTGATCTCCATCGCCTCCAAATTGCTTGCCTCTGTCATCCTTCACAGACTGACTGGCACTCGTGAAAGCCACATTCGTGAAGAGCAAGCTGGATTTCGTCGAGGTCGTAGCTGCATTGACCACATCTTCACCTTGCGTCAGTTGTTGGAGCACCGTCACATATATTGGCGGCCCACCGTTGTCGTGTTCCTTGATATCAAAGGTGCATTCGATTCGGTGGATAGACATGCACTTTGGGACTGTCTACTCAGGAAAGGTGTACCTGAGAAATATGTGAATATTATCCGAGCATTATATGTTCGTAGCTCGGGCAGAGTGAGGGCTTACGGCAAGTTGTCGTCGCCCTTTAATATCTCCAGCGGCGTGAGACAAGGACGCCCGCTGTCACCTTTCCTCTTCAACTTCGCTGTTGACGAAGTCATGGAAATCGCGTTCACAGGACACGACTTAGAAGGTGTGGAGCTACTCCCAGGAGAACGACTTCTTGATTTAGAGTATGCTGATGATATTGCCCTCATCTGTGACAGCTCACAAACGTGCCAAGCGGCACTGGACAGATTGTCACTACCTGTCCGTCACTTCGGGCTTTGCTTCGCACCCTCGAAGTGCAAAGCGTTTCTCCAAGATTGGTCTGGACCGCCTCTTACGCTGACCGTTGGTGGGGATCAGCTAGAAGTCGTTCAAAAATTCAACTACCTGGGAAGTTGTATCAGCGCCCGTTTGATTGAAGATGAAATCACGAATCGTATAGCAAAAGCTCGGGGCGCTTTTGCTAACCTTCGCCACTTATGGCGCCGGCGCGACATCACTCTTGCCCTGAAGGGTAGAGTGTACAATGCAGCAGTACGTTCGACCCTACTGTACGGTTGTGAAACCTGGCCGCTTAAAGCAGCGGACCTGAAGAGGCTAGTTACGTTCGACCACCGGTGCCTTCGTAATTTAGCTCACATTTGGTGGGAACACCGCGTGAGTAACGAGCGTGTTCGACGCATTGTTTACGGCCCAGGAAAAGGAAATGAACCGCTCAGCACCGTTATTTCACGCATCAGGCTCCGATGGCTCGGCCACGTGTTACGTATGCCAGCCCACCGACTTCCGCGACGTGTGTTGTTTGCGCGCCGCGGGTGTGGATGGAAGAAGAGGAGGGGTGGCCAAGCGATGACTTGGTCCAAAGGAATGAAGACCCTCACTTCTGAGCTGGCCTCGGTTGGAGCGTCTCGGCTCCCTGGTTGGGGTCCGAAAGACGATGAACACGTTTGGTTGGACACACTTGCTGATATGGCAAGGAGCCGACCTCAGTGGCGTTCGTGCTGTGAGTTTCTTTGTCCCACCCCATCCCTCTTAGCCTCCCCCTCCAACCACGATCTCATTACTTAGCCTTATATAATTTTGCATAATAACTTTTTTTGGGTGCACTGCAGCCGGCTGGTAGCTTACCGGAACGATGCCCATCCGTTACCGGTAGCTCAGCCAGCTTTCACCAGTTGTTGTTTTTCTCTCCCGTTTTCTTTGTATTGCGGCACAGTAGCTGAGGTGTTTCCCACCTCTAGCTAACGTGTATGATGATGATGATGATAATGATGTGCTATCCGTAATTGAGTATGTCACCTTGCTGCTCATATACTCACCACGTTAGGGGTATTTGTTGCAGCTCTAATAACACGAGTGTTCTTTTTGCGTTTCACATAAGCGCGCGCAGGGGTATCACAAATAACGGCTATTAGGTAGAATATTCCGTCACTTTGCAAAGAACAGATCTCATAGATTGTGTCGTACAAATAATCGTCCACGTCATTCGGTTTTGTGTTTCCTCCACAAACACAAACAAGGAATGGCTTTGTGACCACTGCCGTAATCACATGGCACAAGATCGGCCATATATGCATCTTGGATGCATTAAAAGCCTTAAATCCGTCAATATGCAATTGATAGTCCACAGTGTTATCAGCCGCGAGCGAAAGAGCAGAGCATGCACGCTGTAAGCCTCTCAGTAGACCTACGTGACCGTAAGTGCCCGGTGCAACAATTCGTATGCGGGAGTTCCGTGGAGTTCGCAGCAGCGTCCGGTAATCCTTTGGCAAGAATGGCATCCACCGTTGCAGAGCCCCAACAGTAGACGAACCAAAGACGCAGGTACCTGAGGTTATGCAATGAGTTTTCTCAAGTTATAGACAACTTCATCGGGGTCCCTGTCATCTTCACATAAGTTGGGAACGTTATCGGGTGACTGCACTGTAGGAGCAACCATAAGTAATATATGTTACAAATCCTCTTACTCTTTTGTTGCTTAGCAGCTGACAACAGAAGCACTTCTTCGTGGCTGAATCCTGAGGTCATTATTTTTGCTGCATGGTAAATGGTCCTACGAGACGGAAACTTTGCAGTTACTTGATAACTTTTTCTACGTGGCATGCTGAAAAAGAATACATATGTTTCAAACAAGCTATAACTGGAAAACCTGGTAGGTGTACCTGAAGAAACGCAGTATCAAGGGAGTTAAACAATAGCGCAAAACAAAGCAGCAGCAGTGACCAAGGTTACAAAACCGAAACTGGGCAAATAAAATGACCTACCGGTGCATTTATTAACAAATGTCAAACTGAATGCAGTTAACTGCAGGTAATGCATTATTACCGAACTGGACTTCCGTCTAGTTTCTGTCCAGTTTGCTACGTTTACTCGTACGATTGTGCTACCAGGGTTGTGCTACCAGGGGGACGGATGTAGCAAGACAGATGGTACACCTTAGCGCAAGAACTTACAAGGCGGTCGAGTGTCGTGCCGGTTGTAATCTGCTTATAGACTTCGCATGCTACAGAGCTGATAAGCCCGGGTATCAGACTGGTGGAGGAGTACTCTTGCTTATAAAGTGCCAATATAAACACTGGGAGGCTCCGTTTACCATGAGCTCTGCAAACGTTCGGGTGGTATCCTGCTATCTAAGATCATGGGGTAGATTGGAGATTATAGTATTGTTTATCCTAGCCCATCCTCCACAGGAGAAGAGGACAAGGTCTGAAAAGACTAGACCAGTGAGGGAGTTGGAGGTAGAACACAGCCTCAACCTCAATTACTCCAGCTCCCTTGGCGAAGAAACGCACCGTGTCACCTGCCAAACCGGTCGAAACTGGGGTCGAGTCGAAGACTCGTAGAGTGAATACGCCTCGTTGAGGTGCTTCTTTTACTGATAGTAGCGTTATCTTTCATAAAGTTGCTGAATCCGCGGCAGCTCTTCTCAAGGAACGGATGCTGGATGACCTCCAGTGGTTCAAGCTCTGCGTCAACAAGATGCTTCCACCTGGTTTCCCCGGTGTCACTACCAGGAAGGTAATCAGATTGGGGAACGTCCCTGTAGACACGCCAAATCCGCGACCCCGACTACTTCGTGTAGTCCTCACAACCCCGGAGGAACGCAAGACCTTAATGAGCCTTGCATTCAAACTCAAGGGTAGTAATGTCAGCGTTCAGCCGGATCTTCCACTGGCAGATTGACTGAAGTTAAAGGAAGCCATCAAAAGCCTCAAGAGCAGGCGAGCGGCTGGTGAGCAAGGCCTTCGTCTTATGCATTTTCAGGCGGTCAGCTGGAAGTCAAATTCTGCCCTACCAGAACCCCTCCTGGTAGCGTACGACCCAGGGCTGGTCGTGCCGAGTTGCTTCGGGTAGTGCTCAGTAATGTGCGTAGCCTAAGAAACAAGGTACACCAGGTGGGTATACTTGTAGACAAATCTCGTCCCGACATACTTGCTATTACTGAACCGTGGCTGTCCCCGGATATCACACACACACATACACGTTAGCTAGAGGTAGGGAACACCTCAGCTACTGTGCCGCAATACACAGAAAAAAGGAGAGAAAAAAATTCAACTGGGGCAAGCCGGCTGAGCTACCGGTAACGAATGGGCATCGTTCCGGTAAGCTACCAGCCGGCTACTATGCATCAAAAAAATTACTATGCAAAATTATGTAAGGTTAAATAATGAGATCGTGGTTGGAGGGGGAGGCTAAGAGGGATGGGGTGGGACAAAGAAACTCACAGCACGAACGCCACTGAGGTCGGCTCCTTGCCATATCAGCAAGTGTGTCCAACCAAACGTGTTCATCGTCTATTTTCGGACCCCAACCAGGGAGCCGAGACTCTCCAACCGAGGCCAGCTCAGAAGTGAGGGTCTTCATTCCTTTGGACCAAGTCATCGCTTGGCCACCCCTCCTCTTCTTCCATCCACACCCGCGGCGCGCAAACAACGCACCTCGCGGGAGTCGGTGGGCTGGCATGCGTAACACGTGGCCGAGCCATCGGTGCCTGGTGCGTGAAATGACGGTGCTGAGCGGTTCATTTCCTTTTCCTGTGCCATATACAAGGCGTCGAACACGCTCGTTGCTCACGCGGTGTTCTCACCAGATGTGAGCTAAATTACGAAGGCACCGGTGGTCGAACGTAACTAGCCTCTTCAGGTCCGCTGCTTTAAGCGGCCAGGTTTCACAACCGTACAGTAGGGTCGAATGTACTGCTGCATTGTACACTCTACCCTTCAGGGCAAGAGTGATGTCGCGCCGGCGCCATAAGTGGCGAAGGTTAGCAAAAGCGCCCCGAGCTTTTGCTATGGGGTTCGTGTTTTGCTATACGGTTCGTGCCCGGATATCACAGACGGGGAAGTATGTTTACCTGGCTACGCACTGCTTAGATATGATCGCTCCGTTGGCCGCCAAGGTGGGGGTCACTCTTTATGTGTGTTGAGGGCGTGTGTGTTCCAGTCGCCGGATAAAACTGTTGAAGGCCTATCGACTATTGTGTGCACTTCATCTGCTCAGTTTACAGTTGTAGTGGTATATCGAAGTCTTGGAAGTATCTCCAGGGAGGTTATTGAATTTACTCGTACTCAGACTGCCAATAGGTGTCTAATACTGGGTGACTTCAACCTCCCTGAAGTCTGCTGGGCTGATCTATCTTGCAGTTCGGCGGTGGTCACTTTCGGTTCGGATCTCCTCGAGCTAACATTGCAACTGCCTTTGCATCAGTTCGTGGGCCTCCGGACTAGATATATGCGCAACCAAATTCCGTCTACATCTGATCTCATTTTTGCGAAGTCACACGATTTCGTAAGTGATATTACTTACGGCTGTCCTCTAGGAGCCAGTGACCATGTCTGCATATTCTTTCGATGTGCTCTATGTGTCATCAAGCTACCGCTGAGACATGTCCAAATATTTGGCGGGCAGACTTTAACGCACTGCGAGACAAAGCTTCAGTTCTGCGTTACACGATCACCGTGGCTGACACCGTTAAGACAGTCTGAGAAAAATTTAAGACATACCTCTCCGAGACCTCTGTTCCCCAAATTCGACTCATTAAGCGACGGGTGATACGGGCGCAGCCTCCTTGGCCAGATTATACGGGTAAATGCCTGCTCAGGAAGCGCTCTAAGTGCTGACGAACTTACCAAGCGCCTTCATCAACCAGCACCTAGAAAGCTATCGAGCGGTTAGAAATAAATGTAAGCAACATCTTGGAACTCTTTGTCTTCGGTACGAGGAGAGTGGCTAACGCAGCCGCAACAAATCTAAAGAAGGCTTTTGCTTACGTGAAGAGACGCAGCGGTACAAACTCGTCTATATCGGCTTTACTACGAGCAGACGGGACCCATGATAATACTTGTGTACTTAGCGAACAATATACTGGTGTCTTTTCTCATGAGGCCTCTCTACCTCAGGTTGAGCTGGTCACAAAAGTCCCGGAGGATTATTGCCTAACTGAAATCAGCATAACGGAGACACAAGTCTTCGGGCTATTGCAAGGGCTAAATCCTTCCAAAGCTTTTGGCCCTGATTCAATTCATCCGAAACTGATGCATGAACTGGCCGCTGAGCTAAGTGGCGCACTGACATGCTTGTTTACAGTATCACTCGACAGCTGTGCCTTACCTTCGGAATGGGAGGAGGCAATCAGAGCTCTGCCCGCGAACTGACGGCCTGTCAGCTTGACAAGCGTAGTGGTTAAGTTGTTTGAAAAATTGGTGAGGGTTTCGGTGGAGAATCACCTGATTAAGCTTAGACTTCTCAGTGCGGCACAGCACGGATTCCGTAAGGGATTTTCATGTCTGACAAATTTACTTGTAGCTCGTGAAAGCTGGGCTGGGGCACTAGACAACGGTCACGCTATCCACGTGCTTTTCGTTGACTTCTCGAAAGCATTTGTTACTGTCCCACATCAACAACTCTCATTGAAGTTGAGATCGTATGGGATATATGCAGCCGCCCTTAAATGGGTCTCTGCTTTCTTAGAGGGGAGAGAACAGTTTGTACGCATGGGATGTAGCCTTTCGTTTAGACAAGCTGTTCTTAGTGGCGTTCCGCAGGGCTGGGTTCTAGGGTCGTTGCTTTCCGCAGTTTATGTCAATGACCTACCCCAGGAGCTTGAAGTACCGTCGCTGTTGTTTGCTGATGACCTCAAGCTCTGGAATATTGTGGATATCCCTGGTGGCTCTGAGGCACTTCAGAGTGCCTTGGATAGGCTTTAAGATTGGTCAGCTTTATGGTTGATGCCTATAAATCAGGCGAAATGTTCTATCCTCCGCATTGAAGGTGTTAGTCCCCCCAACGCGCTATGTGATTGGTGGAAGTGAACTCCCTGTTGTCACTCAGCAGGTTGATCTAGGTATCACCCACATCTCATTGCTTCACTCTTGGGACAATTGGAGGAAGGCTGCTTGTAGAGGGTTCCGTATGATGTAATTTATTTCCGCTCCTTCGGTGTCCTAACGGCTAATATTTTTGTGAGGCTTTTCTCAGCTTTTGTGCGACCTTACTTAGAGCACTGTATCCAGGCTTATCCACCTTGTCTTGTAAGGGCTAAAATGGAACTGGAGAGGGTTTTGTGAATGGATACATAGTTAGTGCAAGGAGTACGGGGGCAAACGCATCCCGAGCGTTTGCTTAGCTTAGGTATGTACTCAATGCACTACCGCAGAATTAGAGGAGACTTGATCCTCACTTACCGTATCTTAACGGGTAAGATCAGTTCAGACTTGTCCTGGCTATTTAGTCCGGCCAAGCTGCCTAGCCTCCGAGGTCACCCGTTGAAGCTGCACAAACTGCGTTCTGACCGGGTAAGGACGGAAACTCGCTTGTCGCATCGAGTTATTGGATGTTGGAACTCGCTTCCGGAGCACGTGGTTAGGGAGTCTACGGTAGAGGGTTTTGAGCGTCAGTTAGATGTTCTTGGGTGGCAGTACCAAACCTTCTCCTTCTCCTAACCGACTTGTATCTTCAACTTTCCCTTGGTTTTTTGAAAATTTATTCTCACACCTTGGTGTTATCATTATTTAGCTGTCATTCCTCCTGTTGTTTTCTTACCTTTTTCTTCACACTTTTACTTCGGATAAACCGGCCAGACAGGGACTGCTGGACAGGGAAATGTGGGCAGTAATTGGTTGGATAGAGTGTGATGCGGCCTCTGTTTTAGGCTTTTCAACATCTCAAGCAGGCCTATCAATTCCCGATCTGACGATAAGCAAAAGAAGGAACATTCATGGGATTATCCTATCGTTTCTGTCCAAACTGAACTTGAACTTGTAGGATCGTGGTACGTTACTAAGACAGACGGCAATGGCCGAACCTAATATTTTGATCGTCGGTTATCTAATCGTTCCGCATGCTGATTGGCAACTTACTGAAAACAGGGAAGGTACTCTGGAGAAGGAATTGGTGTATTGTATGCATGAAAATGCGTTCGAGCCATACGTCAATATTCCGACCAGGTGTCTTATTGGGAATACTCCTTCAACCCTGGATATCGTGAGCGGCAGACATGGTCACTTGGTTGACCTACGCGTGGAGCCACCCATAGTTAAGAATGATCATTGCGTTTTGATCTTTTCTATGGACACACTGAGGCTTGCAGAGAACTGTCGAATGGGAAGAGATTTATATCGTATTGAGGTGGCTTCTTTTCAAAGTGGACTCTTACAGTTACTGAACGAATTTGCTCCTCTGTGTCTCAGGAGAGATCTTGGGAAACCCCGATGGTGGAGGAGAAAAGTTGATAGGGCGATAAAGAGGCGCAATGCTGGGTGGAGAAAATATCAAGAAGCTCGGGGTTTACGACGTTGGCTGCAGTACAAAAAGTGTCGAAACATGGCTGTTAAGTTGCAGCGGCAAGCGAAGTACTCATATGAGCTTTGGTTGGCCGAATTTGCGAAAACAAATCTCAAGTGTTATTACAGTTATGTCCAATCAAACGCTTCTCTAAGAGAGGTGGTCGGCCGTCTAACCCTGGAGGACTGCAGCAGGCTGTAGACGACGTCGGTAAAGTAGAAGTGCTGCTACGTGTCTTCCAAAATCCGCATCGAAAGGATAGTGGGTCAGCCTTGCCATCACAGCCGCACTGCTCGAGTAGCTATTCAATGCGGGAAATTATTCTCAATGTGTCGGAGGTCTACACAGTGTTGGCCACTTTGAACCCTTATAAATCAGCTAGTTCTGACAATGTACATCCCGCCATAGTTAAGCCGCTGGCTATCCTTCAGTATTCTGTCGCTGAGTTATTCAGCCGATCTCTTCAAGGAGGCAGTCTGCCACGTGATTGGAAGGAGGCGATTACTGTTACCATTCATAAGGGGGGTTCTAAGTCGGTGCCTCTTAACTGTAGGCCTGTTAATTTGACCAGCATCATGCTGAAGTGCTTGGAAAAACTTATAAGAAATAGGATCTGTGAGCACTTGACTGAGCACAATCTAATTAGAGCGGAACAGCATGGCTTTCTTAAAAAGAAGTCGTGTCTTACCAATTTATTGTGCTTTCTAAATGAGATTACTCGATGTCTTGATAGTGGGATGTCGGTAGAGGTGTGCTATTTGGACTTCAGTAAAGCATCTGACTCAGTGAATCATCGATTTTTAATTGCGAAGCTGATGTGGTTTGGATTGCATTCTCAACTATTACTGTGGCTCTGAATTCTTACATGGGACATTCAGAATCATGGTTGGGGAAGCGAGTTCTAGTGTGGGCCATGCTTACAGCGGTGTCCCCCAACGTTCGGTACTGGGTCCATTGTTGTTTCTTATGTTTACAAATGACCTGGCTCCTCTTGAGGATCCCTGCTATATCTTCGCAGATGACTTAAAGCTAGTCAATAGGGGAAACCGAGTGAGGACATCATCACTGTGGTGAATTGGTCGAGCCAATGGGATCTACCTCTGAATGACAATCAATATCAACTATTGACCAATAGTAGTAGCGGAATTGCAGTTCAGTCCCCTGCGGGATCTCTATCATTGCGGTGTACTGATGAAGCCCGCGATCTAGATGTTATCGTAGTGAACAGTTTTAGGCCTTCTTGCCAAGTGTCGCCATGCTGCCAATAAAGCGCGACAAGAGTTATTTTGTCTTAGAAAGGCGCTGAGTAACACTAAAGCAGAAGTATTCTTGCCATTATATAAAGCAGTAGTTAGGCCACATCTGTAGTATTGTGTTCAGGCCTGGGCACCCTACCTCCGTAGTGACGCCATGTGTTTAGAAAAGATTCAGAAAGCCTCTATCCTCCGTTCTACCTGATCTGACCTGGTCAGCAGTTAAATAGTACATAAAAGATAGCAGTTATCTTTCTGGGCGCTACACGTTCACCACCGTCGACAACCTCTCGAGTGGGAGGATTAGCAGCTCCGATTCGGAAAACAGAGGACTTGGCCTTATTTATGGGCATCAGCTATAAGGTAGACCATTCCCAGAGCCCATCCAAGGTACGCTGAATTGCCTCAGGACCCCCGGGATATCCACAATATTCAAGAGCCTAAGGTCATCAGCAAACATTAGTGATGACTCCTTGTTCCCCCGGAATGCCATTTACATAGATCGCGAACAACAATGGCCCTAATGCCGAACCCTGCAGGACACCACTAAGGACAGCTTACCTGAGTGAAAGCCCACGCCCCTCCCTTACGCACTGTTCCCTGCCCTCAAGGAAAGCAGGCACCCATTAAAGGGCGCGACCAGATATACCGCAAGCTCTCAACTTTAGTGAGAGTCGAAAATGAGGAACAGTGTCAAAAGCTTTCGAAAAGTCTACGAATAGCACGTCTACAGCGTGGCCACTGTCTACCGCTTCGGCCCAGCTTTCACGAGCTACAAGTAGATTAGTCTGACATGAAAATCCCTTGCGGAATCCATGTTGCGCAACACTGAGAAGGTTGAATCTATTCAGGTGGTTCTCCACTGAATCCCCTATCAGCTTTTCAAACAACTTGACTACTACGCTTGTCAGACTGACAGGCCGGTAGTTCGCGGGCAGAGCGCTGTCATCGCTCTTCAAAATCGGACAGATGATTGCCTCCTTCCCTTCCGAAGGTAGGACGCAGCTGTCAAGCGATATTGAAAGCACGTATGTGAAAGGAACGCGCAGCTCAGTGGCCAACTCATGCAACAGATTCAGATGAATTGAATCAGGACCGGAAGCTTTAGAGGGATTAATCTGTCGAAGACCTGATTCTCCGTTATGCTAAACTCAGCTAAGCAAGAATCCTCTGGAACTCTTGAAACCAATTCAACCTGTGGTAAAGAGGTCTACCGAGCAAGGACCCCAGCGTCTTTTAAGGTAAGCAGAAAACTTCTTGGGGGTAGCTGCGGCTGAGTCCGCTGAACCCTGCTCATACTGGAGACGAGCAGTCCTGAGATATTGCTTACAATTCTTCGCAATCTCTCGATAACTATCATAGGTACTGGCTGATGGAGCTGCTTGGTAGGTTCGCCAGCATCTAGACCGTTTCTTGAGTAGGTACTTGCCTGTTGAATCTATCCATGGAGGCTGTGCCAGTAACCCACTTTTCCTCATGTATGGAATATAGGGAGTAGAAACCTCCGTAATGTATACCGTCGAGATCTCACAGTTCAGAACTGAGGCCTTAGCTCGCATTGCACTAAAGTTCGCCCGCCAAATATTCGGAAGTAATTCAACGGCGGTCTGTTGGTACCATGAGAGAGCACACCGAAAGGATATGCATGCGTGATCGCTGGACCCTAGAGGTGCACCCGTCTCAACGAGACTGGACCTTAACGTAGTGCGACGATTTGTGTACCCCCTTAACCCATTGAGCTATATTGGGTGATGCCTCTGGGCAACTTGAGAGATACTCCTACCAGGTTGGTCAGTGATGAGAGGTCAGACGAACTCAGTCTCCTGGTCCTCCATGTTGGGGTTTGGAATGGGATGGCGTCCATTTCTGTAATACTAAATCATTGCCACTTCCCCGCTACCTTGGACAGGCTTTTAAGCCAAAGGCTTTGGATGAGGACCCTAATCGTCCTATCTAGGTCTGGGTGCCCTGGCAGTATCCCAGCCCATATACAACCGTGACTATTTTTTACAACATAAACCACATCCTGCATCCGCCGTCGCGCAGATTGTCAAGGGTCGCCTTATCTGCTGCATACAGCAGGACGGATAAGCGAAAACATGCTACTGCTGGCGCTTCCCTTCTTTCTTTTCCACCTGTTTCTCTTACTCCTAACCCGAAACCATTTACTAACTTTCCTTCTGTAATTCCCAGCTTGTTTGACGGCAACCGAAGTGACACTGGAGTAGAACCATCTGCAGCTACCATCCCACCGCACCTATCGGACGCCTATCGGCAGCAGTCCCTTATAAGGCCATGCTGTCCCGTTTCCATGGCGACGTTCAACGTTCGCCCTCTAAGACAAGTAGGTCAACAAGCTGCACTCGCACGCACCTTGGACGCACTGGGTATTGATGTGTGTTGTGTGTTCGAAACTAGGACCAACGACCCTAACGGGGTTGTTGAATTAACTGCACCCGGCTTATCTTCTCGTTATTGGTTGCACGATTCCGGAGACGCCGATGCAGCACTCACGAGTCAAGCTGGTGTAGGTATTATTCTAAGCTCCAAGGCCGAGCCATCGTTGATTGATTGGATTCCGGTGAACAGCCGTTTATGTGCAGTCCGTTTGACGTCATTAGCTAAGGTTGATTCACGAAGTAGCACAGAACGCTGTTTGTTTGTGGTTTGCGCTTATGCTCCCACGGACTGCAGTTCAAATGCTGTCAAGGACACATTCTATCACGAACTGAACGCGCTACTACGCAATGCTACTGGTTCAGATATTGTAGTACCTGCAGCGGGTATGAACGACAAGTAAGGGGTCTGAGATGTTCAGAAGCTCAGCTGCGTAGTAAGTATGGTCTTATCTCGGAACGGACTGACAACGGCGAGCGTTTGCTGCAACTATGTGCGGAGCACCAGTTGTTTCTTAGTAGCACTGCTTCTAGACACGCTGGGCGCTGAAGTGCCACTTGGCGTCCTCTTGTAGCTGGTCAGCGATAGACCCAAATTGACCACATAGCCATAAGTTACAGGTGGCGTGATTCCATCCTGGATTGCCGTTCGTAGTGGAATACCTGCGTAGACTCTGATCATGCCTTGGTACGCTGTCGTTTCTCCATGAACTTTACCGGGAGGCGCACCAAGTGTCTCCTCCGATTGGCAACTGAGAAATTGTCTCAGCCCCACAGACAGGCACACCTATCAATTCGAACTGCATACCGAATTGTCTTGTTCTAGTGACACTGAGCTTCAGTGGAATAGGATCTCGGCCGCCATGCACCACGCAATAGCATCTGCTTGTGGCGCTGTCAATGGTCACCACACCAGTCACTGGATATCCGAGACGTCGGTGAACCTGTTGGAATTTAGAAGAAACCTCCCGACTGCCTCTGAACACAATGTGACCAGACGGGTTATTAGGCGTGAACTAAAGCAGAGCCCACGTGCTGACAAGGAAGCCTGGTGGACCACTTGGGTTCAAGAAATGGAGGAGGCAGGAACAGTAGGCAATTAACGCAAGTGCTTCCAGCTAATCCGCACCACTGGTCCCAGAAAATCACGCATTAGTGAGACGGTCAGATACAGTGCGGGTGCACTGATACACAATAAGGAACGCCGTATGGCTCGTTGGGCGGAACACTTTCAAGATCAGTTCAGCTGGCCCCCTGCTCCTGGTCGCCGTGTGCACTGTTTGCGGATGACCTCAAAATTTGGCGAGAAATTGATACTTTCGATGACTGTGACATTCTCCAAGACGACCGCCTCGCAGTATGGTCTGCTGAAGTCCACCTGCCGGTCAACCCGGCAAAGTCCCTATTCATGAATCTTGGGAAAGCTGTTCACGAACGAACGTACACCCTAGACGGCCAACCACTGCATCCCACACCTTCAGTGAAAGACCTAGGTGTACTCTCACGCTGCGACTTGAAGTCCGTCGACAACACCAACAAACTGTATCGAAACGGGCTGCGCATGCTCTGGGCGCTGAAGCGCAGCTTCTGCACTTGGTCTGAGGACGTCGCCACTCGCCTCTTCTCTTCCATCGTCAGACCAATGCTAGAGTACGGCTCGCCTGCATACTGTCCAATCACTCGCGGCGAAGCGCAAAAGATCGAACGAGTACAACACGTCGCCACCAAGTTGATCCCCAGCTTGAGAGGCTTATCGTATGAAAACCGGTGCATGAAACTTGGGCTCCACACCTTGTCGTATCGCCGTGTTCGAGTGGATCTTATCATGACCAACCGTATTTTACATCTCGGTCATTTCCCCATGCTGAGGTCGTTACTCCACTTGCGAGTACCATGCACCACACGTGGGCACAGGTACAAACTCGTGGTACCTGATCTGAAGAAAATCCCACACCCCCTGTGTTTCGAGCGGAGGGTTGTGCACGCCTGGAACAGTCTGCCAGAACACGTCGTCGAGGCCGAATCTGTGCAGAAATTCAAATCTTTGTTGGATTTACACTTGGCTAACATACGTTTCAGAAAACGGTTGCCACTTGACAACGATATCACCCACTTGTGACTCACTGTGTGAACAAGCATTTTGTGTGCTACAAAAGGAGTTGCTGAACCATCTCAGGATAACCACCGGACGTGTTTATTTTTTTTAAATGTTTCTTGATTATCACCCGATGGAGTTGTACAGAATTATTTTCTACTTGCTCCAAAATACAGTATTCAGTATTTTACCTACTCAAATGATGCATGGCGAGCCATGGACGGTTAGTTTAGAGCCTCCGTCGGAGGCCGAGGTCCGAAACGCGATCACAGCCCTTAATCGTTTTCGTGCCGTTGACTCGGATTCTCTCCCACCTGCACTATTTAAGGATGGAATTGAGGTCCTCTGCAAGCACTGACCTCCCTATTCGAAGGTATCTGGAAGGAAGTGTCCCGGTTAATTGGAGCGAATCGATTATTGTGGCGATATACAAGAAGCGCAATCGCACAGACTGTTCTAACCACAGGGGTATTAGCCTAAAGTCAGTTGTGACAAAATTACTGACCTCGATATTCAGTCATCGCCTCACTGTGGAGCGAGAATTTCGGATTAGGGAAGAGTAAGCCGGTTTCCGTCCAGGGCGTGGCTGTATAAACCATATATTCACTTTGCGACAGCTGTTAAAACAGCGTCACGCATACCGCAGACCGACAATAGCTGTGTTCCTTGATTTCAAGAGTGCGTTCGATTCGGTCGATCGATCGATTCTGTTCGAAATATTTGTGCGGAAAGGTGTTCCCACAAAATATGTGAACATCCTTCGTGCGCTATACTCGAACACTACAGGCCGCGTCAGGGTCTACGGTGGCCTATCGGATAGCTTTCGGACCACAAGTGGCGTTCTTCAGGGTTGTCCAATTTCCCCACTTTTGTTCAATTTCGTCGTGGAATTTCATGATGTCGGCGTTGAGGTCCTGCCTAGTAAAAGATAAGTTGGTCTAGATTATGCGGACGATATCGTCTTGCTTTTCGACCATGTTTCGACAGCACAATCGACCCTGAATAGCCTGTCTAGAGTGGTCTCATTATTTGGTATGCGCTTTGCACTTTCAAAGTGCAAAGTGTTGCTGCAGGACCGCCAGTCACTTGATGACCCATTGACCCTTGCTAACGTGGAACTCGAAGTGGTTGATGAATTCACTTTTCTTAGTAGCTGCATCAGCAACTAAGGGCACATAGAAACTGAGGTCAGCTCATGCATTGCAAAGGCCAGAGTTGCTTTCGTGAACCTGCGGCATATTTGGCAACAGAAGGGAGTTTTCCTTCGTCTGAAAGTCCGTGTATACAAGGCCACAGTAAGGGCAGTTCTCTATGATAGTGAGATTTGGTCCATTCGGTCTGCACCACTGAGGCGCCACCAAGTCCTTACACATTGATGTCTGCGAAGCGTTACTAGTGTCGGATGGCAGCAGCGCGTCCGCAAAGATGATGTGCGTAGGCGAGTACTAGGTAGTGATAATCCTGCTAGCTCCCTAGTACAACAGATAGCACTGAATAAGTTGCGTTGGCTCGGGCACGTGCTACGTATGCCTGGTCACCGCTTACCTAGGAGGGCGTTGTTTAGTCTGCCAGGTGTAGGGTGGCACAAGGCTCGAGGTGGACAGAAGTTGCTTTGGCAGTGGGAAATGAAGTTACTGACAACCAAACTGGGTGCCGTTGGTCCGTCTCGTCTTCCGGGCTGGCGTCCACAGGACTCGCCTTGTGCTTGGCTCGAGACTTTACAGGATACGGCTCGTAACCGACACCTAATCGGATTGCCTGTTTGAAGTGTGTTTGGTGGTGAATTATCTGCGGGGTAATGGATGGTTATGACGCGGGGCAGTGAAAGCCGCAGGGAAGCTGTCTCGCCGATGCCGCCTTATCTTTGCACGATAACCAGCTGTTTGTGACGGTATGTTGTCTGCACAAGGTATAGGCGCCTTGGCTCTGAATGTTTGCTTAGGGCTTTAAGGTTTTTCGGTAAGTCTCCTTTCTCTCCCTCTTATTATTCTTTATTTCATAGACCATCATGGTTGTATGGCCGCGAAACAGCAGTTCATATGGCTGATGTACTGCTGTTGTTGATGATGTTTAGCGAAAACCTGATCTAAAGTAGATGGTATTTGGTGGGGAAGTCCACGAACTGATGCAAAGGCACTTGTAGAGTCAGGTCAAGAAAGTCTGCACCGAATGTTCCTGACGCCGAATTGCAAGAAAGATCGGCCCAACAGACTTCCGGGAGCTTGAAATCCCCCTAGAACTAAACACTTATTCGCAACTGGATGCGAATAAAAGTCAATTGTCCCCCTGGATGAACTTCTAGGATTTCTGTATATCACTATAACTGTAAACTGGGTAGAGAAAGTGCACAAAACAGCCGATAGGGCTTCAACAGTCTGATCCGACGACTGGAATGTGCAGATCCTCAACACAGCTAAGTTACAGCTCCCATACAATACAACGCCTCCGCCTTGGCGACTAACGGAACGATCAGTTCTAAGCAGCGCGTAGCCAGGTAAACATACCTCACGTCCGCGATATCCGGAGACAACCACGTTTCAGTGACAGCCAGTATGTCAGGACGAGTTTTGTTTACAAGTAGACCCAACTGGTACGCCTTGTTCCTTAGGCTACGCACGTTGCTAAGTACTACCTCAAGGAAGTCGGCACGACCATCCCTGTGTCGTGCGCCATCAGGATGAGTTCTGATAGGGCGGAAGATAACTTCCGGCTGACCATCTGAAAACCCACCAGACGGAGGCCTTGATCACCAGCCACCTGTCCAGTTTTGAGGTCTTTGATAGCATCCTTTAACTTCAACTATCTGCCAGTGGAAGGTCCAGCTGAACGCTTACACCACAACGCTTAAGTTTGAATGCAAAACGCAGTAATGGTTTGCGTTCCTCCGGGTAGAAAGGACTACCCGAAGTAGTCGGGGTCGCGGATTTGCCGTACCGATAACGACGTTCCCCAATTTGGTCAGCTTTCTGACAGTGACACCAGGGAAGCCAGGTGGAAGCAACTTGGTGACGCACAGTTTGAGCCACTTCATGTCATCCAAAATGCCTTCCCTTGGGAGAGCGGCCGCAGATTCAGTAACGTCACGGAATATAACGCTACTATCTGTAAGAGTCAGCACGACGGGGAGTGTTTACCCCATGTGCCTTGGATTCGACACTTATACCAGCTGTTTTCACCACTGGCGGTGGGACTGTCCGTGTCTCCGCAGACGACGTCAAATCAGCGGTAGCGTAGGTTTTCCGCTCTATTGCCAGCGTCTTACTAGTTCCCGGGTCTTCAAGCCTCTTCGAACTTTTACGGGCAGATCTGGACCGTTTCTTCTTTTGGCTCACGGGAGCAGGGGCCGTTGACCTTGTGTCGCATTGAGCAGTTACCAACACTTCGTCAAAACGCGCTGGTTCAGTGGCAGCCAAGACGGTCAGCATCTTCGGAATGTTCTCCCGTGCACAACCGTCAGGTGACTTTACGACTGCCGAAGACGGCATCTCTCTCGATGGCATGGCAACTAATTCTCTGGGTTTAGCAGATGGCTTCTGATATTTCCGCAGCCTATTTTTCTTCACTTTGACCGGCACATGAGGAGAGTCAGCAATGCTACCTGGGTTGGCCGGTAAGATGTGCGACTTCTTGACCGCATGACAGACCCCATCGGATGGATCGTCAGCAATGTTGCCGTCTACTGCAGTGTCCTCAATCACAATATTCAAAGATTTCAAAATCAAATCCATTTTCGCATCGAGCGAGGCAACAGAGGCGAGTTTGGCTATCGCTTTCTCAACACCAGCCTACCTTGAAGCCAGCACTGAAAGTTTAGCACCGGTGATAGCAGGGCGCGTCGATGTCTGAGCGCAGCATTCAGCACAGCTGAAAAGGAAGTGAACGCTGGATGATAGCATTTCGTGCTGGTCTGCTTGTAGGTCGGTACAGCTTTCGTGATACCAGCGTCAGCAGACGTCACACTCCATACCGCCAGATAAATCTGTTACTGGCGCTGAACAGTTAGATGGTCCGCAAGCTGCACTAGACTCATCAAACGAAGACCCCAGGGGTCCATCCGCCTCGGTGTTTAGCGAGACAGCCATGTTTATGTGGAAAACGTATACAACAGTAAAACGACCGCAATGAAAAGGTAAAAACAGGGTGCAAAACGGGGTTACAACTGGGAACAATCGGAAAAATTACCAGTAAGCGCCAAAGACGATTTGACCAGTACCACTTTAATCGATCCAACAAATCTTGGATCAGAGGAAATTTGACAACAGTCAAATTTCGTTCCAAGTGTGTATTCAAACACTGTTTTCCATGTTATTTCAGCTGAAAAGCTCGATCAGTATGGCACGGCAAAAAATCGAGTTACCACGTAGTACTCACATGACAAAGAGAACAAGTTCATTCGCTGAAGTCGAAGGGGATAAAACAAATCACACAGCACTGATACAGACTTGGATCCACTTCGCTGAACCTTCTCGAGTAAAGCGCACTCAAACTGTGGGAGAATGCAAAGCGGGTAGTCCATGTTCCAATATTGGACGGACGTAAGAAGAAAACAGGAGATTGAAGATCTCAGGCGTCATTTTTGTAGATGTCCTCCGTATGGCGCAAAGTACCATGTTGGTGGAGGTGACTTTCCGCAACGTATCCGGGATGGTTTTCAAGTTAGGGGATACAATCACACCCAAGTCCTCAGAAGCCGCACTGCTCAGCAGGAAACCACCAGTGTGGTAGGTGCCGAAGGGTTCTGGAGAACGGACTTTAAGAACACAGCATTTGTCATGGTTGATAGGTAACTGCCACTTCACAGACCAGTCGTGCAGCAAATCCAGCTTTAGTTGTAATTTGTTCAAATCCTCAAGCCTAGATACTTCTGACCACAGTTTGAGATCATCGGCGTAGATCAAACAGTCAGTTTGAAGCACCTCGAGAAGGTTGTTGATGAAGATTTTGAAAAGTTCGGGACCAAGGACGGAGCCATGTGAAACCCCACTGCTCATGAGGACAGGCCCAGAAAGAACCTCATTAACCCTTACCTTCATAGTATGACCAACCAGGAAATCAGCGACCCAGGAGAAAACATTGCCAGCGATGCCAATCTTCCGGTGCCCTTCATGGGGAACCCTCACAAATGCTTTGCTGAAATCAACAAAAACATCTAAGCGATTACCGGAACCTACTGACTTTGCCCACTTCTTGCAGGCAACAAGTAGCTTAGTGATACAAGAGCGTGCTCTCCGGAAACCGTGCTGAGCAGCAGTAATGATGTCCAGAGTCTCGAGATGAAGCTGAAGGGCTCTTTTAAAAACCCTTTCCATTGTCTTACAAATGATCAACGTCAGGCAGATAGGTCTGTAATTCGCAGGATCCTTTCGGTTTCCTCCTTTGTGGATTGACTTAACACTACCTACATTCTAATCAAGGGGAAGGCGTCCAGCCTTCAGCGAATGCCAAAAAAACTTGCAGATTGGCTCAGCGACATACTCAGTTACTGTCTTCAGGAATAGGGGATGTAATTCATCAGAGCCTGGCAAAGAGTTCGGGTCCAAATCGAAAAGATTTCTCAGCGCCATGTTCGTGGTAATTTCTATGTGCTCCGAGGGAGTGGAATGCGTGGGCACATAGTTTTTGAATACCGGGGTTTCAGCCTAGTACACTGATGAATATTGTGAAGCAAGAAGACAGGCTTTCGCTTTATCGTCATGAAGTATAGCCTCATCCTCACGCGAATACAAGGCAGATACGCCACAACCCGTCTTAATACTTCTTTTCAGGTACGAGAAGAGCTTTTTCGGGTCACTACAAGATTGCCTAGCCGGGCAACAATCATATTGTTCTCGCTTCCTGCGTTTTTTCAGTGTACACAAATTCCTGTACACTTTGTAATTATCATAGTCAGAGGCCAGTTGTGAGAACTGGAATCTGTCACACATTTTTCATCTTCTATGCAGCAAGGTTTTCAGCTCTCTATCAATCCAACGAGGGCCTTTAGAGCAAGGCCTGTTAGCAACGGTTGGTGCAACTTCATCCACAATAGAAAGCAATTTTAAGCGAAGGAGGTCCCAAGCTATATCGAGATCCAACTTCTGGGGGGATACTCCAGTCCATATATATTTATATGTATTTTTTCCACAGTCTATGAATAGATATAGAGCCATCAGAAACTATGAAACACAAAAGAAGGTACAGAAATTGTAAAAGAAAACACAACACACGTTAAAGTCCGTGATTTCGTCCGAGGGTGAGATACTGCCCGGTTGCCTAAGCCGAAGTAGGGTGTTGACTTGGGACACCGCCCCGAGCCTTTGGCTGAATAGCCTGCTCGCAAGGCAGCGGAGCGAATTCAGGGAATCGCGCGTATTGGGAGCCGGGGACTGATTGCTCAGTTCATACGTCTTTCGTTTGTTCCTTTGTCTAACAGGGGCCCAATGCTCCCCAGAATTACGGCACAAAATTGCTGGAATACAATGCTTCGCCAGGATGAAGCAAGGGGGCAGTGACTTTACTTAGTAGCGAGTCACGTCCGCCATGTCAGTGTTGTTAAACGGACATATGTGGCTTTTTATAGGGAGAACGCTTGCCAGGCGAAAACCCACCACGTCCTGGAACACTGCCGCCGAACCATTTGCTGGAACGGGAAAATTCTGAACCAACCAGCTGGCACCACGGGGAGGCTGTTCGGCAAGCCAGCCACTGCAGTCCATAACCTTTGCAACCCTTTGTAGGCGCAGTGGATCGGCGCGTCAGTAGTTCCGGCATGGTATGCCTTGGTGGTGAAGGGTGGGTCGTCTTGTCCATATAAAGGAAAGCATACAATGATCACTTGACCCAAGTGGCTAGAGAAGCTAACTTAGATACATCAAATTGTTGTGGCGTGAATACGACGTCGAGGATTGCGGCGTTTGGACCTGTATTATTCGAGTAGGTGACGTGACCTGTTGAGGTAGATCCAGGTGGAGGACAGTTTCCAGTAGAACAGCATCGAAGGATTCTGGGGTGAAATCACAGTGGAGTAAATCCCAGTTGACTTTGGGGGCATTGAAGGCTCCCATTATTAAGCAGTCCTTGCCCCTGCCGTGCATTTTGATCTAGTCCAGCACTCGGCATCCGGAGGCCATGGGGAATCTGTCGACAACACAAACCATGAGCAACTTGTGTCCGTCGTGGACACGACACCAAAGTGTCTCCGAACCACCAACTGTATCGCAAACAGCCTCGACAGTATGAACCCTCAACTCGGACTTCCAGTAGAGTATGACGCCACCTCCAAATCTTGTACCAAGACGATCAGGCCGAGAAAACTGATAACTAGGAAGGCTTATTTCAGAATCCAGTATATCCGGGGACACTCACGTCTCAGTAAGAGCCATCAGGTCGGGATGACACTGTAAAGTGAGGAGACGAAATTCATCCATTTTATTTCTCAGGCTTCGCACATTGGCGGACATCACACGCAATCCAAACTTATACCCTAGAGCCCGGGTGCGACAAAGACTGGACGCCATCGAGCTTTCGGAGTCCATTGAACTACACGAAAATCCACAATACGAAGATTAGCTTCACCATTAACTCGGCGGGTCCGCATTTCATCAACGGCGTTATTCATCCTCACTCGGTTTTCCGGGCAAAGGTCCTTTAAGGCATGCTAGGTTTCGCCCTTAAGGCGCGAAGTCCGTCTAAGGATGGGACGACATTCCACTTTATTTTGACAAACGATTTTCAGCGGACACACCTTAGAAGCGCCTTCTTGCTTTCGGCCAAGGCAAAAGGCAGAGACGACAGTGACCCCCTGTTGCCCATTGTCGAACAGCAAAGAAATCATCCCCTTTAGAAAAACCTGCTAATCCACTATCCTCCTTGATAGATTCGGGAGCGTTCACGATGATCAGACACCGCTCACGATGAGGAAATCTACTTCCCTACAAAACAGACGAGGAGTATGGTTTTTGGGTGTGTTTCTACACAGTCTCTGGAACTTATGGATGCTCGCCGACTCATTCCGGCTGGAAGCGAATACAATGAGGCTCGCAAAAATCTCAAGGCAGAACTACGTGCTAGCCTGAAGAAGGACCGCGAAACCTGGTGGTCCCATCGTGCCTCAGATGGAAACCGCCGCTGCCATTGGTAACCATCGTAAGTTATTCCGTCTGATGCGGGAAACAGGTAGCAGGAGACCTGATGTTAGCGAGACCATACGCGATGAGAGCGGGCAGCTGATCCACAGCCTGTCAAAACGCTTGGAGCGTTGGGCTGAACACTTTGCTATGCAATTTAACCAACCTGAGTTATCGCTTTCTTCGGGCATTGAGTGCCCTTCTCCCTGGGCCGTCTCCTTGGCTCCGCCCTCACGCGCAGAAGTCGAACGTGAGATCAGACTGTTGAAATTGCATAAGGCCGTAGGAGAAGATAGAATTCCCTCAGCCCTCTTCAAATTCGGGGGACCTGCTCTAGTAGATGATTTACACGTGTTGCTAGTGAAACTTTGGGAGCAGGAGACAGTCCCGACAGACTGGAACCGCTCCGTCATTGTCCCAATTTTCAAGGGAAACTCCTATTTGGAATGCGGCAATCATAGAGGGATCAGTCGGATTTCGATTGCCTCTAACTTGCTTGCTTCTGTCATTCTCCACAGACTGACTGGCACTCGTGAAAGCCAGATTCGTGAAGAACAAGCCGGATTTCGTCGAGGTTGGGGCTGCATCGACCACATCTTCACCTTGCGTCAAGTCTTGGAGCACCGGCATGTTTATTGGCGACCCACCGTTGTCGTATTTCTTGACATAAAAGGTGCCTTCGACTCAGTCGATTGATGTGCCGTTGGGGACTGTCTGCTGAGGAAAGGTGTGCTTGATAAATATGTAAACATTATCAAAGCGCTGTAGGCGCATAGCTCGGACAGGGTGAGGGTTTATGGCAAACTGTCGCCACCCTTCAGTAACACCAGCGGTGTGAGACAAGGATGCCCGCTGTCACTTTTCCTCTTCAACTTCGTTATTGATGAAGTCATGGAAACAGCGTTCGCTGGACACGACCTAGATGGTGTGGAGCTACTTCCTGATGAGCGACTTCTTGATTTGGAGTATGCGGACGATATTGCCCTAATCTGTGACGGCTCCCAAACATGTCAAGCAGCACTGGACCGATTAGCACTGGCTGTCAATCGTTTTGGGCTATGCTTCGCTCCATCGAAATGCAAAGTACTTCTCCAAGATTGGAAGGGACTCAACCCTGCGCTAACGCTTGGTGGTGATCTGCTAGAAGTCATTCAGGAATTCAAGTACCTGGGCAGCTATATTAGCACCTGTGGGATTGAAGATGAGGTTACGAACCGTTTAGCAAAAGTTCGAGGTGCTTTTGCCAATCTCCGCCACCTGTGGCGCAGACGCGACATTACTCTCGCCCTCAAGGGCAGAGTTTACAACGCAGCCGTCCGTTCAACTCTCCTATATGGCTGTGAAACCTGGCCCATCAGGTCGCCAGACATAAAAAGTCTCGTCATATTCAATCATCGCTGCCTTCGCAGCTTAGCTCATGTCTGGTGAGAGCACCGCGTGAGCAGTGAGCGTGTTTGACGTCGCGTATTTGGTGCGGGAAGAGCGAGTGAACCGCTCAGCACCATTATGTCACGCATTAGGCTCCGATGGCTGGACCACGTGTTGCGCGTGCCAGCACACCGACTCCCGCGACGTGCATTGTTTGCGCGTTGTTGGTGCGGTTGGAAGAGGAGGAGGAGGGGAGGCCACGTGATGACTTGGTCGCGAGAAATGAAAACCCTCACTTCGAAGTTGGCGTCGGTTGGTGCGTCCCGACTGCCTGGCTGGGGTCCTAAGGACGGTGAACATGTTTGGCTGGACACACTTGCTGATATGGCTAGGAGCCGGCCCCAATGGCGTTTGTGTTGTGATTTCCTTTGTCTGTCCCCTCCTGTTTAGCATCCCCTCCAATCACGATTTCACTTGTTAGACATAATGCGACTCTTTTACGGCAGCCAGCTGTTAGCTCTCCGGAACGATGTCCATCCGTTACTGGGGACTCAGCGGGCGTGCCACCGTTTGTTTTTCTTTTCTTTTGTATTGCGGCTGAGGTGTTTTCCACCTCCAGCTAACGTGTAATGATGACGATGATTCCTTTGGGAACTTGATTAGTAAAGTTGTGTTTTAGGCTTGTGATTCTTTCTCGCTTAGACGTTCCGCCCAGATGCACTCAGTCTCTTCGTTGAGATAGCGTTTTGACTCACTACGGCGGTATGTTTTTGGCTCACAGGGGCTACGCTGCACAACCGTCGTTAATGGTTCCGGAGATGAAATAGATGAGACTCAATTCCACTTTCCATTAGGAGTAGTTGGGCAAGACGCGGATAGACGTAAAAGAGGGACTTGGGTTGTTTCCGTTGTACGAACTACAGATTGGGAAGGAACGCAAAGTGGACTGTGCGCAAGCAGACGGGCCGCGAGACACTTATCCATCATTATGGCCCGAAAATAGTTACAAAGCACTTGACAACTGGCGAGGTTGACCGCTGAAGGTTTTCGTACATCAGTACGTCGCTATTACAGCAGGCAATGTGCAGCCATCCATCGCACAAAATCATTGAACGGTTTTCGGGCAGGACGTCGCCCCTTTACTGCAATCCTAGCATCTGGAGTTCATGGTGCGTTATATCTGAAAAGTTCAAATATTCGTCCTGAAGCTCTCAAAAGAAACGATATCTTATCGATTTTCTTCAATAGGAATACCTTTTGGAACGGAACACCCAAAAGGACGTCGTTATCCCAGACGCCTTCCTATCAAGGTACAAGCGTAGAACAACTTTAGTTATAAATTGTGTTATCCTTGCGCAGGAACCATTGCAATCTTCACTGTATCATACCGAATCTAGTCTATGTGCCACCGGAGCGAGTACAAAATCTGGTGCACGGACGATTCGAACAAAGGCCTCCGGGTTGGCAATCCCGCACGCTACCACTACGCCATGCTAGTTTTTAGCACGCCCCTTATAATTTGACTGAAAAACCGGCCGTACGTCGGCTAAAGCATCGTCCATTGCCTGCTGTACCATAGCTACACTATCAAAATCCCATTGATAGCTGGTGGCGCATTCCACGGTCCGCGTGCTGTTGTGTTGAGTGGTTAGTTCTTACGGGAATTCAGGTGTGTACGATTCAGATGATCGATGCACTCTGAGATACTTTTGCGGAAAGGTGTTCTTAAAGACTTGAACCCCTGCGAATCCCCTGTCTCTTATAATTTGCATCCAACCACTGTAAAACCAGGTCGGTTCGCAAGCACGAAATAGGCTCCTGTTTGATGAGCGTCCTGTTTCTTGTACCGAAAAGCAAACTAGCACTCCCAGTATGTCGACTTCTGAGTTGTCCTCCTTGCATATGCAAAAGAAATCAAGCATAAGTAAGCAACATCTTAGAACTCTTCCTCTTCAGTACGAGGAGAGTTTGGCTAGCGCAGCCACAACAAATCTAAGGAAGGCTTTTGCTTACGTGAAGAGACGCAGCGGTACAAACTCGTCTATATCGGCTTTACTACGAGCAGACGGGACCCATGATAATGCTTGTATACTTAGCGAACAATATACTGGTGTCTTTTCTCATGAGGCCTCTCTACCTCAGGTTGAGCTGGTCACAAAAGTCCCGTAGGATTATTGCCTAACTGAAATCAGCATAACGGAGACACAAGTCTTCGGGCTATTGCAAGGGCTAAATCCTTCCAAAGCTTTTGGCCCTGATTCAATTCATCCGAAACTGATGCATGAACTGGCCGCTGAGCTAAGTGGCGCACTGACATGCTTGTTTACAGTATCACTCGACAGTTGTGCCTTACTTTCGGAATGGGAGGAGGCAATCATCTGTCCGATTTTTAAGGGCGGTGACAGAGCTCTGCCCGCGAACTGACGGCCTGTCAGCTTGACAAGCGTAGTGGTTAAGTTGTTTGAAAAATTGGTGAGGGTTTCGGTGGAGAATCACCTGATTAAGCTTAGACTTCTCAGTGCGGCACAGCACGGATTCCGTAAGGGATTTTCATGTCTGACAAATTTACTTGTAGCTCGTGAAAGTTGGGCTGAGGCAATAGACAACGGCCACGCTATTCATCATCCATTATATCATTATACACGTCAGCTAGAGGTAGGAAACACCTCAGCTACTGTGCCGCAACACATAAATGAAAAAGGAAAATAAATACAAAAGTTGCATGCCAGCTGAGCTACCAGCAACGGATAGGCATCGTTCCGGTAAGCTATCAGCCGGCTACTAGGCAAAAAGAAAAATTGTTTTACGTTACGAAATGAGATGGTAAGTGGAGGGGAGGCTAAAAGGGATAGGGAGGGACAAAGAAACCCAAAGCACGAACGCCATTGAGGACGGCTCCTTGCCATGTCGGTTGGAGCCGAATGGTCTGCACGTTTGCTTTGCAACCATAAGACCACCGGTTGGAATCCGCGTAGGGGTGGGCGTCCTCGCGGTATACTCAGCCCGCGCGCGACTGGTGGTGGTTGGGCGGCAGCGAAGCGCCGTTACGGCGTACAGCTGACATTACCATTACCCGTCAGCAAGTGTATCCAGCCAAACGTGTTCACCGTCTTTTGGACCCCAACCAGGGAGCCGTGACGCTCCAACCGAGGCCAACTCCGAAGTGAGGGCCTTCATTCCTCTGGACCAAGTCATCGCTTGGCCACCCCTCCTCTTCTTCCATCCACATTCCCGGTGAGCAAATAACGCATGTCGTGGAAGTCGGTGGGCTGGCATGCGCAACACGTGGCCCAGCCATAGTGCGTGAAATGCCGGTGCTGAGCGGTTCAGTTCCTTTTCCTGTGCCATAAACAAGGCGTCGAACACGCTCGTTGCTCACGCGGTGTTCTCACCAGATGTGAGCTAAATTACGAAGGCACCGATGGTCGAACGTAACTAGCCTCTTTATGTCCGCCGATCTTAGGGGCCAGGTTTCGCAACCGTACAGTAAGGTCGAACGTACTGCTGCATTGTACACTCTACTCTTCAGGGCGAGAGTAATGTCGCGCCGCCGCCATAGGTGGCGAAGGTTAGCAAAAGCACTTCGAGCTTTTGCTATACGGTTCGTGATCTCGTCTTCGATCCCAAGGGCGCTGATACAACTTCCCAGGTAGTTGAATTTCCGAACGACTTCTAGCTGATCCACACCAAGCGTCAGCGCAGGAGGCGATCCGTGCCAATCTTGGAGGAACGCTTTGTATTTCGATGGTGCGAAGCAAAGCCCGAAGCGGCTGACAGACAGTTCTAATCTGTCCAGCGCGGTTTGGCACGTCTGGGAGCTGTCACAGATGAGGGCAATGTCGTCTGCATACTCCGAGTCAAGAAGTCGTTCTCCTGGGAGTAGCTCCACAACTTCCAAGTAAATGCAATCTGTAAATGCAATCTCCATGACTTCGTCAATAGCGAAGTTGAAGAGGGAAGGTGACAGCGGGCATCCTTGTCTCACACCGCTGGAGATACTGAAGGGTGGCGACAGCTTGCCGTAAGCTCTCACTCTGCCCGTGCTACGCGCGTATAATGCTCGGATAATATTTACATATTTCTCGGGCACACCTTTCCTGAGTAGACAACTCCGAAGGGCACATCGATCAACCGAATCGAAGCTACCTTTGATGTCGAGGAACACGACTACGGTGGGCCGCCAATATGTGTGACGGTGCTCCAACAACTGACGCAAGGTGAAGATGTGGTCGATGCAGCCACGACTCCGACGAAACCCGGCTTGCTCCTCACGAATCTGGCTTTCACGAGCGCCAGTCAGTCTGTGAAGGATTATGGAGGCGAGTAATTTGGAGGCGATGGAGATCAGACTGATTCCTCTATGGTTGCCGCATTCCGAACGCGAGCCTCCTTTGAAGATGGGAACAATAACGAAGCGGCTCCAGTCGGTTGGGACAGTCTCCTGCTCCCACAGTTTCACTAGCAATTCATGTAAAGCATCAACAAGAGTAGAGCCTCTGAAGTTGAAGAGGTCTGGAGGAAAATCATCTGGTCCCGCGGCTTTGTTCAACTTAAACAGTCCGATCTCACGTTCGACTTCTGAGCGAGAGAGTGGATCCAAAGGGACATCCAACGGAGCAGGGCGATCACTGGCCGGCGAAGAATCGAACAATTTTAGCCGACTAAATTGCTTTTCAAAATGCTCAGCCTAACGCTCCAAACATTTTGACGAATTGTTGATAGGCTGTCCAATCTCGTCACGTATAGTTTCACTAACACTAGGTCTCCTGTTGCCCGTTTCCCGTATCAGACGGAATAACTTACGATGGTTGCCAAGGGCAGCGGCCACTTCCATCTCTGACGCACGGTGAGACCACCAAGATTCGCGGTCTCTCTTCAAGCTAGCACGGAGTCTTGCCCGGAGCTCTTTGCGAGTTTCATTGTGTTGCTTCCAGCCGGGATATGCTGGCGAGCATCGATAAGTTCTAGAGACTGCGAAGAGACCCAATATCCCTGTTGGCTATTAGACATACCACATGAGGATTTGCCTGCTGCTAGTAAGGTCTGGTGGCCATCAGTTGTCTCCAGTGAGCGCTTACTCAACTCGCATGTCAGCGTATTTCGACACGCATTCAGAACAGCTGGCTTTATCAGTTGGCTGGTGTCAATGCGCTCACAGCGTCGTCGTGGGCGTCCGCCAAAACGCATCCGCATGTCAGCACATACAAGTGCATGATTGGTGTCCACACATGTGCTCCAAATCGGGCGACAGTTCTGGACGCAGCCTCTCCAGCGGTAACTGATAGCAATGTGATCGATTTGCGTCCATAGCTGGTTCGAGGCTGGTGGGCGCCAAGTCACCCTCCGGCGGGTGCTGTGTCGGAAATTAGTGCTCGCAAGAAACATGCGAGCATCCTCACACAAATGAAGTAACCGCTCACCGTTATCATTACGGGAGCCTACACCGTGCTGACTGCCCAGATGCATTTCATCAGTGGACAACTTTCCAACTTTTGCGTTCAGATCTTCCGCCAGTACAACAGTGTCCGAGCTCCTTCTGTGGCGAAAGAGCTGGGTCAGTTGGCGGTAGAAGTTGTTCTTTACCGAATCATCGCTAAAGTTTGTGGTTGCGTAGGCAGCGATGATGAATAGACACCTGTTAGTCCCGCGCGACTTTGAAGCTTTGAACGAGCCAGCCAATCGGACCGCACACATCCGGCTACTGATTGGAATCCAATCAATCAGAGCAGCTTCAGCCCGGGGACTCAGGGCAATGCCAACACCAGCTTGGCCGGTGCTCGAAGCTGCATCGTCACCGGATAGGCGCAATGAGAAAACATTGCTTGCGTCACCTGAAGGGGATCGCAGAGTGAGCACGGAGCTCGAGTCTTGCAGGCGGGTCTCTGATAAGCAGCAGATGTCGATCGATGGGGTCTCCAATGTTCGGGCAAGTGCTGCCTGTTGACCTATCTGTAGTAATGTGCGAACATTGAGGCATGCCAATGTGAAGGAGGATTGAGGGCTCCAAATGCAAGCCGATGAACTGGAATGGGCCGCTTTAGCGGACATTGGCTTGTCGACAGGAGAGTAGTGACGCTCCACGTTAGCAAGTGAGTTGAAATTAGAAGATAAATGCCTAGCAAAGCATATTGGGGAGGGCCAAGAATCGGGGGTTGAAAACTGGGGGGATAAAAGTGAAGTTGGAACGGGACGGTAAGAGTGAAAACGCGTAATAGGGAGAATAAAAAGACGGGAAGGCTTGAGCAGTAGCATCCAAGCCCCTATCCACCCTGCTCGATGCAGCAGATAGGCACCGTTGATTATCCTCTGCGGTGGCTAGAGCATCATGAAATTATTTAAGGAAAGATTCATAGTATTGCGTGGGCAGAATACTGCCAGGTTGCCCAGGCCTAGACAGGAGAACGATTAGGTTTCTCAACCAAAACCTTGGGTTGGAAAACCTGACCGCAAGGCAGCGGGTTTGGCGTTGGGCTACAAGGAGCCCGTTTTAAGGAATAAGGTGCCACCCTCATTCCAACCCCCAACCTGGAGGCTGGGTTTTTCTGGCTTCTAACCATTGGCGGATCTTGTATGAGTGGCTCTGAAGGTGCAAGTGCACCACCCAGCATAGCTCAGTGGATCGCTGAGGTACACAAACCGTCGCACCACGGTAAGGTCTAGCCTCATTGCGATGTATGCATTGCATGGTGACGTGCTGAAACAAATTTCAATCGATGACGGTCTCACGTAAGGTAGCATCGTAGGAATCATGTGGACGACCACAAAGTCCCAATCGATATAAGGGACAATGAAATCCTCCACGATAAGACTGTCCTTTCCTGCACCGTGTTTCCGGTTCGGATCGAGCAAGTGTACTCCGGATCCCGGTGGCGCTTTTTAGACGGCACCAGTCGTGAAGGATCTGCACCCATCATGAATACGGCACCAAATGGCATCAAAATCACCATCCTCCTCACTAGTTGGTGCAACCAAATGGACATTGAGATCTGCCTTCCAGTAAAGTATGACGCCACCACCGGGCCTACCTACAAGGCGGTCGGCTCGACAGATACTGTATCTGGGAATAGAAACATCTGAATCTATGATGTCCGCAACCATCGCAATGAGGCTGGACCTTACCGTGGTGCGATGGTTTGCGTGCCTCAGAGATCCATTGAGCTATGCTGGGTGGTGCTTTTTTTTGCACCTTTAGAGCCACTCATACCAGATTGGTCAATGGTTAGAGGCCAGACAAACTCAGCCTCCTGGTCCTCCAGGTTGGGGGTTGGAATGGGGGTGGCTCCTCATTTCATAAAACGGGCTCTGTAGTCCAGTGCCAAAACCCGCTGCCTTGCGGTAAGGTTTTTGAACCAAAGGCTTTGGTTGAGAACCCTAATCGTTCTCCTGTCTAGGCCTGGGCAACCTGACAGTATCCTGCCCACGCAATACAATGAACCTTTCCTACAACAATTTCTTGATGCTCTGGCCGTCGCAGAGGATAATAAACGGCGCCCTATCTGCTGCATCGAGCAGGGTGGATAGGGGTTTGGATGCTACTGCTCAGGCCTTCCCGTCTTCTTATACCCCTTCTTGCGCTTCTGCATCCTTATTGTCCCGCTCCAACTTTACTTATATCCCCCCCCATTTTCAATCCCCCAATTCTTGGCCCTCCCCCAGCTTACTTCAATAGTCGCTTGTCTTCTAATTTCAAATCACACAATCGCAGGGCCTCGCTCCAATCCAGTCGATAAGTCCATGTTCAACCAAGCGGACAACGTCAGTTCATCCATTTCCCTTTGGAGTCCTCGTGTCTCGCTAAGATTGGCATGCCTCAACGTGCGCACTTTGCTGCAGATTGGCCAACAGGCAGCACTTGCCCGCACACTAGAGACCCTATCGATCGATATTTGCTGTTTATCAGAAACCCGCCTGCAAGATTCGAGCTCCGTGCTTACCCTGAGATCCCCCACATGCGACACTGGCGGCACATTCTCATTGCGCCTATCTGGCGATGATGCAGCTTCAAATGCCGGTCAAGCTGGCGTCGGCATTGTTTTGAGTCCCCGGGCTGAAGCTGCCCTGCTTGATTGGATCCCAGTAAACAGTAGGATGTGCGCCGTTAGATTAGCTGGTTCGTTCCGTGCTTCGAAGTCGCGCGGGGACAAACGGTGCCTGTTTGTCATTGCGGCCTACGCCCCTACAAACTGTAGCACTGATTCGGTAAAAGATGATTTCTACCAGCAACTTCACGAGCTCCTTCGTTACAGAAGAAGCACGGATACTGTGGTGCTGGCTGGCGATCTAAACGCCCAAGTCGGAAAATTGTCCTCTGATGAGCTTCATCTGGGCGGCCAACATGGTGTAGGCTCCCGTAATGATAATGGTGAGCGATTGCTCCAGCTGTGTGAAGATGCTCGCCTGTTTCTCGCGAGCACTAATTTTCGACACAGCACCCGCAGAAGTGTGACTTGGCGGCCACCAGCCTCGGGCCAGTCAAGGACGCAAATCGATCATATCGCGATCAGTTACCGCTGGAGAGGCTGTGTCCAAAACTGTCGCTCGATTTGGAGCACGAGCGTGGACTCTGACCACGCACTTATCTGTGCCGACCTCCTGATGCGCTTCGGTGGACGTCCGCAACGTCGATGTGAACGGATTGACACTAGCCAGCTGGCGAAGCCAGATGTTCTGAATGTGTACCAAGATGCGCTGACATCTGGGCTGAGTAAGCGCCCACTAAACACCGTTGAAGATCACTGGTCGCACACTCGTCAAGCGTTGCTATTAGCAGGCATGTCTTCATGTGGCAAAGCAAATTGCCAAACCGGACATTGGGTCTCTACACAGTCTCTGGAACTTATGGATGCTCGCCGACGTATTCCGGCTGGAAGCGAATACAATGAATCTCGCAAAAATCTCAGGGCGAAACTACGTGCTAGCCTAAAGAAGGACCGCGAAACCTGGTGGTCTCATCGTGCATCTGAGATGGAAACAGCCGCTGCCATTGGTAATCATCGTAAGTTATACCGTCTGATACGGGCAACAGGCAGCAGGAGACCTGGTGTTAGCGAGACCATACGCGACGAGAGTGGGCAGATGATCCACAGCCTGTCAAAACGCTTGGAGCGTTGGGCTGAACACTTTGCTATGCAATTTAACCAACCTGAGTTATCACTTTCTTCGGGCATTGAACGCCCTTCTCCTTGGGCCGTCTCCCTGGATCCGCCCTCACGCGCTGAAGTCGAACGTGAGATCAGGCTGTTGAAATTGCATAAGGCCGCAGGAGCAGATACTATTCCTCCAGCCCTCTTCAAATTCGATGGACCTGCTCTAATAGGTGATCTACACGAGTTGCTATTAAAACTTTGGGAGCAGGAGACAGTCCCGACAGACTGGAACCGCTCCGTCATTGTCCCAATTTTCAAGGGAAACTCCTATTTGGAATGCGGCAATCATAGAGGGATCAGTCGGATTTCGATTGCCTCTAACTTGCTTGCTTCTGTCATTCTCCACAGACTGACTGGCACTCGTGAAAGCCAAATTCGTGAAGAGCAAGCCGGATTTCGTCGAGGTCGGGGCTGCATCGACCACATCTTCACACTGCGTCAAGTGTTGGAGCACCGCCATGTTTATTGGCGACCCACCGTTGTCGTGTTTCTTGACATAAAAGGTGCCTTCGACTCAGTCGATTGATGTGCCGTTGCGGACTGTCTGTTGAGGAAAGGTGTGCCTGATAAATATGTAAACATTATCAAAGCGCTGTACGCACATAGTTCGGGCAGGGTGAGGGTTTATGGCAAACTCTCGCCACCCTTCAGTATCACCAGCGGTGTGAGACAAGGATGCCCGCTGTCACCTTTCCTCTTCAACTTCGCTATTGATGAAGTCATGGAAACAACGTTCGCTGGACACGACCTAGAAGGTGTGGAGCTACTCCCTGGTGAGCGACTTCTTGACTTGGAGTATGCAGACGATATTGCCCTAATCTGTGACGGCTCCCAAACATGCCAAACAGCACTGAACCGATTAGCACTGGCTGTCAGTCGTTTTGGGCTATGCTTTGCTCCATCAAAATGCAAAGTACTTCTCCAAGATTGGCAGGGACCCAATCTTGCGCTAACGCTTGGTGGTGATCTGCTAGAAGTCGTTCAGGAATTCAAGTACCTGGGCAGCTATATTAGCACCCGTGGGATTGAAGATGAGGTTACGAATCGTATAGCAAAAGCTCGAGGTGCTTTTGCCAATCTCCGCCACCTGTGGCGCAGACGCGACATTACTCTCGCCCTCAAGGGCAGAGTTTACAACGCAGCCGTCCGTTCAACTCTCCTATATGGCTGTGAAACCTGGCCCATCAGGTCGACAGACATGAAGGGACTCGTCACGTTCGATCATCGCTGCCTTCGCAGCTTAGCTCATGTCTGGTGGGAACACCGCGTGAGCAATGAGCGTGTTCGACGTCGCGTATTTGGTGCAGGAAGAGCGAGTGAACCGCTCAGCACGATTATATCACGCACCAGGCTCCGATGGCTGGGCCACGTCTTGCGCATGCCAGCACACCGACTCCCACGACGTGCATTGTTTGCGCGTTGTGGGTGCGGTTGGAAGAGGAGGAGGGGAGGCCAAGTGATGACTTGGTCGCGAGAAATGAAAACCCTCACTTCGAAGTTGGCGTCGGTTGGTGCATCCCGACTGACTGGCTGGGGTCCTAAGGACGGTGAACACGTTTGGCTGGACACACTTGCTGATATGGCTAGGAGCCGGCCCCAATGGCGTTTGTGTTGTGAGTTCCTTTGTCCATCCCCCTCCTGTTTAGCATCCCCCTCCAATCACGATCTCAATCGTTAAGCATAATATGACTTTCTTTTACGGCAGCCAGCTGTTAGCTCTCCGGAACGATGTCCATCCGTTACTGGGGACTCAGCGGGCGTGCCACTGTTTGTTTGTTTTTTCTTTTCTTGCCTTTTGTATTGCGGCACAATAGCTGAGGTGTTTTCCACCTCCAGCTAACGTGTAATGATGATGATGATGATGATGTCCGCAAAAGCCAAGTCTCGCGGAAGGCTATCAGGTCTAGGAGAATATCTGAAGCAATTATCTGTATCTCATCAAGTTTATTTCTCGGACTGCGTACATTGGCGAGAAGTACACGCAGTCCGTTCTCATGTTCTACTGTCCTGGGTTGATGAGAATTGGACTCCAACGGGTTGTCGCGGTTCTCCGGATTACGCGAAAATCCACGATATGGAGGTCTGTCTCACCATTCGCTCAGCGGGACCGGAGCTCATCAACGGCTGTTTTCATTTTAGTCCGATCTTCCGGAGATCTCTCAGGACGTAAAAAGGCTTACTTTTCGAACGTGGGGTTCGCCGGAGGATGCGTCGGCATTCCTCTTCGCTTTGGCATACGATCTTGAGGGGGCGTACCTTAGAAGGATTCTCTTGTTTCCTGCCCAGGCGGAAGGGAGAATGTTTATCCCTAATTCATCTTCATCGAATAAAATGGAAATCATCCGCTCAAGGAACGTTTGGTCGTCCAGCCTCCTTTCTGCAGAGGTGTCTGGTGGATTCTGCCGCGTTCACAATGATAAGACATCGTCCACGACAGGGTGGAAGCGCACGGCCAGAGGTTTATGGATGTGGGGCGCACTGTTCTTGATCTACTTTTCCAACTTGTTGCTTTTGTCGAGAACAGATTTATTTAGGACTGAGAAGCAGTAGTCTTTGTTTAGACTTAGACTTCGTCTGCACATTAAACATAGTTGGGCTCCGACCAGTTGGGACAGTGGCAGTTTTTCTCATCACGGCTATGTATGTCTTTGTCGTGGGCTCACTGGGCAAGGTGTGTGTCAAAGGTTCTGATTCGGGAGCAGATGGGACTCGGCTTCGTTTACCAGTTTGGTTAGCTGAGCCGGAATTAGGTGTGGACGGAAGTGTAAGGAAACAAGAGAGTCCAAGGCAGTGGAAGCTTCAGTCTTCGTGGGAATAGAATGAGGGCTCAGGGGTGGTAGTCCGGCTTGAAGGCGTCGACTGTTTAACGAAGTACGGCAGCGGCTACATGAAATCGTGATAGCCGAAGTAGTTTATCGCTGGAGAGACTCATATAGTTCTGGACGAATGTCGCAGCAGGCAATATACATCCATCCGTCACACTGTAGGCACTGTAGGCCTTCGAACGCGTGGTCACACCTTTACTGCAACTCAACCATTTGGATGTCATAGCTAACCTTGGCTCAAGGTCTGTAGAGACAACAGTAGTTTTAGTGATCATTCATAAAAGCTGTCCTAAATCATCACTGAATAATTACGGGCCTGTTAGTTTGACTGGCGTACTTTTGTAGTATCTGGAAAAGCTCATCAGAGATCAAATCTTTGAGCATCTCACGGCCCATAACTTAATCAGAACGGAACAGCGTGGATTTGTCAGGAAAAAATCATTGCTCACAAACCTGCTGCTGTTTGCTTGACGAAATAACCCAGTGTCTTGATGACGGGATTCCGGTAGGTGCATGTTATCTTGACTTCAGTAAAGGTTTTGACTCCGTAAACCGCTTTCTGCTGCGAAAGATGACCTGGTTTGGACTACACTCTACTACTTTCTTGCCTGTCCGCGTTCCTCTGTGGTAGGACATTTTGTCTTAGGGTTGGAAATGGTATTTCGAGCACAGGTACTGCACATAATGGAGTCACCCAGGGTTCAGTACTGGGTCCGTACTGTTTCTTATGTTCATGACTTAGCCGCTTTACTTGAGGAGTCCACTTATATTTGCTCCTCCTATGTTTGCTGATGATTTCAGGTTTGTTATTCAGGGCGTCAATGTTACTCTATCTATAGATTTAGCTATTGTTGTTAAATGACCACACTCATGGGATCTGCCCTTAAACGCCACCAAGTGCCAAATCTTGACTCAGAGTTGCGAAAATGTGCTACTGCAAGCATCTGTCGAGTCCCCGACAATGCAATGTGCTATTGAAACACGTGATCTTGGCATCATCGTGACGAATAACTTAAAGCCGTCGGCGCAATGTAAGCATGCTGCTACTAAGGCACGACACGAGTTGTTTCGACTTAGGAGAGCTCTGACTTGTACCAGGCCAGGCCTTTCTCCCCTTATTTAAATCAGTGGTCAGACCGCATTTGGAATACTGTGTTCAGCTCTGGGCGCTCTTCTTTCAGAAGGATGTCAACTGTATTGAGAATGTGCAAAAACTGGCCACTCAAATGATAGGCCAGCGGGGATTACCGTATGAGGTTCGGTTGGTCAACCTAAGATTGTACTCATTGAGAAGACGCAGATTGAGAGGGGACTTAATAGAGACATCATCAACAGCAGTACCTCAGCCATTTGAACTGATGCTTCGCTGCCATACAACCATGAAGACCTATGAAATAAAGAATAATAAGGAGAGAAGGGGGACTTACCTGAAAACCTTAATGCCCTAAGCAGACATTCAGGGTCAAGGCGCCTACACCTTGTGTAGACAACATACCGTCACAAACAGCTGGCTATCGTGCAAAGATAAGGCGGCATCGGCGAGACAGCTTCCTTGAGGCTTTCACTGCCACGCGTCATAATCAGCTATTACCCCGCAGATAACTCAGCACCAAACACACTTTAAACAGGCAATTCGATTAGGAGATGGCAGCAGACGCGCCACTGGTATCGGTTGCGAGCCATGTCCTGTAAAGTCTCGAGCCAAGCACAAGGCGAGTCACGTGGACTCCAGCCCGGAAGGCGAGACGGACATTCAAGATCATGAAGGGTCTCAGGCCAATCGATTTCTTTGAACCAGCTACTTTGGACCACTTGTGGGGCCATAGTCTAAAGTCGAAACAGCAGAGATCTAGGCTCGAGCTAAATTCTTTACAAATCGTGTGATGCCTAGTTGGAACAAACTTGCTTCTGCATTATTGAAATGTAAGACGGTATAGGACTTCAAGCGAGGTCTGGACGAAATGTGGTTGATCCTCTTCTCTGAATTCTTGTGAATACTCATTTCAGCCTCTAATCACATGCAAGTAACCTATGCAGATACCTGAAAATGTTGTGGCTTTTTTGCTCTTCTTTTCTAATATAAACACAAGGATCTATTATCACGTTGAAGTGATGGGAGCTCTTCTCACTTACTGGCACACGAAACGGGACACTGATTATGTGAAACCTTATTTCCTCCCTGTATTCCGTCATTTCCTGTCCCATGAAATATGTGAATATTTTACGTGCCTTGTACTCGAACACTATAGGCCGCGTCAGCGTATACGGTGACCTATCGGATAGCTTTACGACAACAAGTGGCTTTCTTCAGGGTTGCCCAGTTTTCCTATTTTTGTTCAACTTCATCTTGGACTCCATAATGGATTGTTCCCTTGCGGAATCTCACGATGCAGAAGTTGTGGTGTTAGCGGGTGAGATGGTAGTTGATGTTGATTATGTGGACGATATTTTCTTGTTGTTTAACTTTGTTATGGTAGTCCAGTCTGTAAGAGGGTTTAGGAAACCAGTCCAGTATGCTCGACCTTACCACCTAAGCGCAGGTTACCGGAGTCAGCGGATCAGTTCGATCGAGAGAACGCGTGAATCCACCGGGAGACACAGCGATGGCTGGACATCGAATCACGAGTGGCACACGTATCCAGAAATCGACAAACCGGATTGGACAATAGAACATAGAGGGCGCACTGGCAACTCGAGAATCGCTATTAACGGCAAGTTTCAGAGTGCAAAGCCAAATATGAGTGGTCCAAAGAAATACGGCCAATCAGATGCCAAGCACGAAAGACGTGATCATTGCGCGAGACAGGAAGACAGCGACCGAAGAGGAATAACATAACCCAATTAAATAAAAGGGGAACGCAAGCAATGAGGTGAGCCGAAAAACAGGAGACCCACTGAGAAGGCTCGAAGATTAACAGTGTTTATTTCCCTTAAATAGGCTACACTATACTGAATAAACGCCTGTTTTCTGCCCGCCGCCATCGTGACTTTTTGATCGTGTCCGTGTCACTTAACACAGTCAACCCTGGGTAACTTCTCACATCAAGACTTGACCTTAATGTGTTGCGACGATTTGCATACCTCGTCGACCCACTGAGGTATACTGGTTGGGACCCTTGGGCCCCTTGAGAGCTACTTCTACCAGATTCTCCAAGTTAGAGGTTGCAAATGGAATGGCGGCCGTTTCTATAGTACCAAATTATTACCACCTCGCTGTCTTGCGGACAGATTTTGAGCCAAAGGCTTTGGTTGAGAATCCTGTCCAGGTGTAAGCATCCTGGCAGCGTCTTAGCTCACATATCATTTTGACTGCTTCCTCTAACCAACCACATCACGCATTTGCCGTCGCGCAGATAAACGAGGGTCGCGTTATCTATTGCACATTGCAGGGCGGATAAGCGAAAACTTGCTGCTGGTATTACCTCCGCATGTTTCTCTAACTCCTCTCCCTACTTCCATTACTAACATTCCTTCTGTACTACTCGACTTCATTTACAGCGGCCACGATGCCACTGTAGGTACAGCAACATGCATCTATTTTCCTACGACACTAGACTCCTATCGGCAGCAGACCGTTACGAGGCCGCGCTGCCCCGTTTCGTTGTCGGCGTTCAGCAAGCTGCACTCGCACGTACCTTCGACACCCTGGGTATTGAGGTGTGTTACGTGCCCGAAACAAGGATTAATGACCATCACGGGGTTGTTGAACTAACTGCATCCGGCACCTAGACAGGAGAACGATTAGGGTCGTCGGCCAAAGCCTTTGGCTCAAATGTCTGTCCTCAAGACAGCGGATGTGGCAACGGCTCTGTTTTACAGAAATAGACGCCATCCCATTTCAAACCTCCAAAACCTGGAGGATCAGGAGACTGAGTTTATCTGACCTCTAACCATTGACGAACCTTGTTGGCGTAGCTCTCAAGAGGCCCATTATAGCTCCGTGGGTCGACGAGGTACGCAAACCGTCACACCACGTAAAGATCGTCTCTTACAGGATGTTCCATGCCATACGCAGGATTTTCCACTACCAAATTCGAATGTAACATGATTAAGTAGGTCTGTATGAGCGATGGTTAGGTGCGGAGTTCGGAGTTAATGTCCCGTCATATTTGGATGTCATAAAGAATTAAAAACATGTATTCTCATTGTTGTATTTGAATGCTTCTACGAATAATCACGGAAGAACATGAAAAGAGGCGTGATAATAGTAAAGCTTCTTCAGCTAGTCAGCTTCAAAGTTCTATGATCGATGATATGTTGGGTGGAGGTTTTGAATATTGGTCGATATGGCTGGTGGAAATGTCAGCTGATCAGATGGTATTCTACTGGCAACTTATGTTGATCAATGTGCGTGTTGGTCCTGCAGGTCCAACGCCGCGGCTTTAAATCTACTTCTGAGTTGCGTGACCCGCCCTATCCCATCAGACTTCAGCAGTTTAGCCTGTACTCTCTGGATTACCGTCGCCGCCGTGGAGATTTAATTTTCACTCGACGTATCCTTAGAGCAGAGTTGGAGAGAGAGCTGGAGTTTTTCATCTCAGAGCTGGAACTGTGACGAGTTCACAAATGGAAATTGTTCAAGATGATGAGGCTCCGAGTGCGGACCAATCTTGCCCTATCCAGCCGTGTAGTGAATGATTGGAACCGCTTGTCGTAGCTCGTTGTGGATGCACAGACGGATTCAGATGAGACTGAAACGATATGAAAATCCCTTGAGTGTTCCTTCCTGAGCGGATCGTTGAGCCAGGAAATGATAAGGTGGTACGAGGTCTTGACGGATTTAAAACGAACCACTCGAACCACACCGTGGTCAACTAATTACTGCCGACGTTCCCTGCACTAGCAGTCCCCGCTGTGCAGGTCACGTGAAGTAAAGAAGAGGTAGAAAGAAGATGAAGAGGAAGGAGTCATTTAAGTGAAGAAGGAGTGAGGAGCATGACAGAATATGAACTCAAAGTTGGAAGATGGATATGGTCAGGAGAAGGGAAAGGTTTCGTGTTGCCACCAAAAAGCGTCTAACTGGCGCTCGAAACCCTTAACCGTAGGTTCACTGACTACACACTCTGGAAGCGAGTCCCAGCGCTCGCTAACTCTACGCGATAACCGAGTTTTCGCCTTGATCCGGTCGGAAGACGGCTTGTGTGGCTTCATGGGATGACCGCGAAGACAAAGCAACCTATCCGAGCTAAATAGTCAGCTTAAGTCCGGTCCAACATTCCCTGTTAAATGCAGTAAGTAAGGATTAGGTCTCTTCGAAGGCATCAGTAATGTATCGAATGCATACCAAAATTAAGTAGACGCTCGGGGTGCCTTTGCCCGCGTAACCTATCCACGAACATGGTATCTACTCTCAAGACCCTCTCTAGCTCTATTTTGTCCCAATCAAGGCAGGGCCAGCATGCCTGGACGCCAGTATTCCAGATGAGGCCAAACGGAAGCTGAGAACAGTTTCACAGATATGTCGGCAGTTAAGACCCCGAAAGAACGGCGTACTAACCACAACATTCTGAAACCCCTACTTGCGGCCTTCCAGTTGTCACCAGAATGTAAAGACGAGGAAGACGATGCCTGGTTGGTGACAAGAGAGAGTTCGACCCCACCGAGCACGTACCTCAAAGGTGAGATTTCTCTTATAGGAAGAACGGTACACTTAGCCTGGTTAATGGACATTAGCCACAAAATAACCTAGTCCCAGAGTCTGTCCAGTGCATACTGTATTGCTTCAGAACCCCCAGGGACATATATAACATCAAAAATTTAGGTCGTCAGCAAACAATAGCAATGATACCCCAAGCTCCCCAGGGAGATCGTTTACGTAGATGGAGAACAGCATCGGTCCTAGGACCGAGCCATGTGGGACGCCGCTAAGGCCCGCTTGGGTAAAGGATAAGCTGCTACCCACACTTACACATTGTTCTCGTTCCTGCAAGAATGCAGATACCTTGTGAAGGGCTCGGCCAGATACACCGTAGGAGCTCAGCGTTTGTGATAACCTCAAGTGGGGTACCTTGTCAAATGCTTTCGAGCGGTCGACGAAAACCATGTTCACTACGTGACCATCGTTCACTGCCTCAGTCCAAGCTTCTTGAACAACCAACAAATTCGTCAGACATGAAAACCCCTTCCGGAATCCGTGTTATGCACTACTGAGTAGATTAACTTTATCCAGGTGACCTTTCAACTAATCTCGCACCAGCTTCTCAAGCAGTTTGACCACGACGCTAGTCAGATTGACTGGTCTATAATTGGCTGACAAACTCCTGCCGCCATTTTTAAAGATAGGACAGACGACAGCCTCCTTCCATTCGGAAGGTAATGTGCAGCTGCCAAGTGACTTCTGAAACACCATCGTCAGCAGTCCACTTAGTTCCGCCGCCAACCCATGTATAAGCTTCGGAGGGATGTTTCGAAACGCTGTTGAATTCTCACTCACTAAATATGCCGGGATCTTGCTGATTCCATTGCAAATGTGACGGCATTCTGCGATGATCAGCATCTCTGCAATGACCGGGAAGCGCTGAGCTGACGAAGAATCTTCCTTCTGCTCTTTGTTATCAATTGAACCGAGTTTCCCTAATGCTGTCAGGACGCGGCTTGCCAAGCTAGCACGAGTCTCGCGACAGTCCCGCTGACAGTGCCTGAGAGTCCCGTGACAGTCCTTTGACAGTTCTCAGTCCCGAAAATGCCGCAATGGAACATGTATGGGACTGTCAGGTGACTGTCGGACATAATTTCCGCGACGCTTCTGTGTCTTATTTTTGGTTTTCCCGATGAATAGCGTTATATGTGTTGTGGTTGCCGTTGAATGTACCGCTAACCTAATACTTCCGCGCAGCTGACCGTCGCCAGACAATCTGTTGTGCCGCCCCCAAACAGTTCAACCGCAACGAAATGAGAACGCCAAGAAAACACTCGGACCGAGGGATTCGGATTCTGATACTATTGCATGAGAGCATGGCGCAACAAATAGGTTGTAGGAAACCACTAACATAACAAAATTGGAGATGCTAATTACTATTAACACAAATCAAACGGTTCAAGTTCATGATCTGACTTGCCGTTGGTTCCACATGGATTTGTATTTTGATCTTTACTCGCGTTCGATCTCTAATGGTAGACCAATCTATTGTTACGCCACTGCTCTCGGCCTGAACGCTGACTCAGTAACAATATGCGGCCTACATCTTAGGACTTTTAAAACCTGACAGACACCCGAAATTATTCCGCTGACACAAATTTCAGTCGTTGGGGAAAAAATTCCAGCAGCACTCTCCCATTTGTTCCACCAGATTTCGACGACACCTTACCCTCTGTTCTTCGTCGCAATAAACTGTAATCCACATTGGTCCGCGACGTTCTTTCCTCCAAGAAGCCAGTGTTCACAATTGTGGGTGTGATAAAAAGTTACGAGGTTACAATGTTCATGTATGTCTGTTGAACCTACACGATCCCCGAAGCCGAAATGCGCATAGTCGGCCGCTAATCGGAAACCAGTCCAGCAGTGTGTCCTCGACTTTGCTACTTAGTGCTACACCGATGACACCCAAGTCTGCTCCAACTGCTTCTGTGTCACCAGACAGACGTGGGTGAAATATGGCTCCGTGGTCAGTGGGAGATCTCAACTCAGTGACGATAGTGGGATCTTGCAGTCGGGTCTCGAAAAGATGCAAACATCGATGGCAAGGGATTCCAAACTGCGCACGAAACCAGCTTGTCGCCCGATCTGCATGAGTGTACATACATTAAAGCATTCCAGACGGAGCGAGGTTGAAGGAGATCCACTGAGCGAACTTTGTGTGGTCGTCAACGAAACCATCGGGAGTAGAATCATGGAAACAGGAATCGACTAGTACCGGATAAAAGTAACAGATATACGGGTGGCGTGTGAAGGTGTGTTGGCAGCGGAAGCAAATGCAGTTAAGCGTGGTAAAGCAGAACGATCCATGGTTTTGTCAGTAGGCGTAATACTCTCCAGTCGCTTAAGCCGAAATAAGGAGTTATCTTAGGAGACACCAATCCGAGCCTTTGGCTAAATAGCCTGCCCGCAAAGCCGCGGGCTGATTGCAAGGAATCGCGCCCATTGTGAGCTGGTGACCGATTACTCAGTTCATACGCCTTTCCTTCATTGGGATCCGGTCAGTCAGTTAAGTTTATCAGCTAATGGCACGGTGATAAGGGATCAAGGAGGTAACCGAATGCCAGTCAAGCTGACTTGCGTCATTTTCTTGGACTGCTACTTTGGATTGATCCACATCTTTGGTTGAAAGCTTTGGCCCAAGTGATGCATCCACGCATCACTATGTAATGACTTTTTGTTTTGCTTCCATCCCTGTTAGACTCGCGGCTTTCGGCCGTTTCATATTCTTTGTCTTATCATTTTACTAGCGCGTTATGGCATCTGGATTAGCTGTACTTTAGTGCTCGGCTTATACCGAATTGCTTTACTTCTATCGTTGTACAATGTCTCTATATTTGATGTGAGCATTCCCGGAGTAAACTAGATTATTAATCCTATCGGTGCTTTTTTATCTGGACCGGACTTCCTTGCGGTTAACTAGCAGCGTGATAACGGCCACCCTTGACTTGTTTCACATTTATTACTTACTGAGTAACATTCACTTACTTCTGCAGTATTACCATGATATTACTATGTGACACTCATTTCAAACTGCTTGCTAATGCTGCACCGGTTTTCAACTGGCCAATGGTCTGTGCATATGCGAAAATGCTCAGTTGCTGCTTGAAGCAACTCCCAAACAGTGAGAACTCAAACTAGTACTGGAACACGGTATCCATGCAGCATTAAAACGCGAACAGTGCAACACAGACGAGCAAATTGGCGACACGCATGCTTGTTTGCAAGCTGCAGTACGAGATATCCTTCCGCTGATTCGCGACGTTATCACGAGTGGCTGAGCTGATGCATCTTTAAACGGAATCTTGTCCCGGTTAGAATGTTTTGCTTTGATCTGGCATTAAACCGCCAGCGGTTCGTCTGGTTTTCAACTTCTATTCACGGATTCATTTTGTATAAATGGCCTTATTGATATCGCCTTTCATCATTCACCGAATCTAGCAAACAGGCCTAGCCTATGATTGATAAATTGTGTCAACTCATATTTGCAACCACGAAGTCACTAGCGCGGCTTATTTGATAGCAGAAGGGTCACCAACGTTATGTGTCTGTTTTGTGTTTTAGTTTTTAAAATACCATACATTCACGTTTAAAGAATTGCTTTCTCTCCAGTATTGTTTACTACCCACTTGACTGACGACGGGTTTATGAAGTGACTCGGTTGAGTGTTTGCCGTGATTACTACTCAAAAATGCAGCCTCCAAATGTGAGTGCTAAGAGCCATTGTAATGCAGGATGCATCCCAACAAGGATCGATCGAAGGGCAGCTGTCCTTACCGCTCTTCTTTCAGTCTTTTCCTTCGTATTCAACTGATGCTGCACCCCTGTTTCACCTGCGATTGCGGGCGCATATTACTCGTGTTTCATGATGTAGTTCCCTCTGGACCTCGGATATCTAAATAAAAAGTGATGGTTGTTCGGCTTTAATTTTGAAATACGGGATTACACTGTTTCATCCTCGAAAATTGCAGTGTTAGGATCGAGCAACATCGAAATTTAACTTTACCCCAAAGCACATTGGGAGTGTTTCACATCAAACACCTCTGCTCACGATGTATCCAATTGTAAACTTTGCGCAGTGTAATACACTTAACTGAAACAACTAGTTCTCGACGTAACTTTTAGCAGAAAAGTTAACACAAGTGTGCCGCACAACTTAACTCTGGAAAATTTTCCATGCGTATTCCCAAGTGCGTACCATAGACATGTGAGTTTATGGCAAGTTGACCAAACTGAACACACATACATACATGTCACCTTGTCATCTGTTCCCGGCCCGCTACAACGGCAGAGCCAGGTCACAAATGCCTTTCTGCACACATAGAGTTGGACCCGGTGGTTTGATGGTTACGGCCTCAGCATATCCTAAAGTTGGCGGGTTCATTGTTGCATAGATAACACGAAACGCACAACCACTGTAGATCCGTGCGTGTACTTGAAAATATGCAGAGAAAAATTTCCAAAATTAAATCGTGCGGCACTTTTTGTTAAGCTTTCTGCTAATATACTTAACTTTCATCCAGGCGATGCTTTCATTGAATTTCAGTGAGTTTCACTGATTTATGGTACTGGATGCTAAAATACATTAGCAGCTGTTTCATTACGATAGATAGATTTTGAGTAGATTACTCTTGGAACATTACTCAAGACGTCTCACTATTGCTCTACACCTAGCCCAACTTATGAAGAACACTGGCACTCTCTTCGCAAACGAAGTCAGTCCAAATCGGGCAAGAGCACTCGTCGGCAATTGTCATCGGATGGGGATAATCAACACTGTAATCTGTGTTGAGGACGGCCGTAACTTCCCTAAGATAATGTCGAATTTTGATCGAGTCTTGTTGGATGCACCTTGTTCCGGTACAGGCGTTATCGCAAAGGATCCAGCTGTCAAATCAAACAAGACAAACGAAGACATCCAGCGTTGCACCACACTTCAAAAGGAACTTATTCTTGCAGCAGTAGATTCATGCAAGACTGGTGGTTACATTGTATATTCCACCTGCTCTATTCTGGTAAGTTATACAAATGTCCTTTGGTGGACAAATTCTTGACTATGTCGTTGGACACTATGGAATTACTGTCTTCCCAGTCTGCTCACGGGCATCAATCAATTAAGTCTACGATTATAACCACTTTCATGATATCATTTGGCACGCACACATGAAACCACGCGATGGAACATTCGAGGGAGAGAATCACGCCTTAGTAGCCTAGCTTTCAAAAGCGGTTTTGAACACTCCCTACTGGCTGTGCTTACGGCCTCTTATTGATTCGCAATCCAAGGAGCTCAGAGCTGTCTAGATTTGGAGACAGCTGTACAAGGTCCAAAAACTTCGCAAACACATGATATCAGCAGTCAACGAACACTGCTTTCGAAGTGCTTTTTTGCATTTTCTAGAGTGATTATTCTTGTCGACCGTTACCTTGCTACTACGCTAGAACCAACCATCCCAGGTGCCACTTAGAAGGGCATTAAGAGGGATCTTTCAAACTGCCTCTTTAAAGCGACTTCTAATATATTGAGCAACGATCAAATGAACTGTCTCTTCATCTTCTAGGTTAGAGATTGGAAACAGCATGGCGTCCATTTATGTAAAACTGGATTGTTGTCATCTCCTCACTGTTTTAAGCCAAACGCTTTAGTTGAGGATCCTGATCTTCTCCCGTTTACGTTTGGGTGCCCTGGCAGCATTTCAACCCACGTACAACCATGACTCTTTCGTAATACTTCAACCGCATCGTGCATCGGGGGGTTACACAACCTCAAAAGACTCGCCTTATCTGTTGCTTGCAGCAGGTCAACTATTGATACCCATTTTTCTTTTCCACCTGTTTCACTTATACCTCTCCAGACCCCCATTACGGAAACTTCTCTGATTCCTGGCCTAATTTACGGCAATTGCAACATCACCAGAATTCTGTCATTTGCAATTATCTTTCCACATCACCCACTGGACTCCTGTCGTGAATAACTCCTTATTAGACCGCACTAACCCGTTCCCCCTGTGGCATTCAACCTTGGTATTCTGACATTAATAGATAAAACTTCACTCGCACACACACTGAACACTCTTGGTGTGGATGTCTGAGACTATAATCAATAATCCTTATCCGGCTACTGAACCAACCGCGCCCGACTTATTCTCTCGTTATTGGTAAGATGCATACGGAGACGCTGATGCGGTAACCATTCATTAAGTTGGATTGGGCATCATTCCCAGTTCCAAGACTGAATCACCAAGCAAGATTGAGTTACTGAGCGTTTATGCTCCCGCCGATTTGGGCCCTTACTCACCCAAGGTCCATCTCCTCAAAATCTTAGCTAGGCAGTAAGTGTGGGGTTAGTTCTACAGAGACGAATAGTGGTGGATGTTTGTCGCAACTGTGCGTCGAACATCGGCTGTTTCGAAGCAGCACCGTTTTTAGACACCGTGTGCGCTACTCGACGTCATGTAGCTGGTCGACAATGGACCCAGCTGTATCAAATCGTCATAAGTTTCCTTTGACGTGTTTATCCTGGACAGTTGCACGTACTACACATGCATCGACTCCGATCATGCTTTGATACGATGTCGTTTCTTCGCGGAATACGTATTAAACTTCTCCCTCAGTTTGCGACTGCGAAGTTATCCCATCCATCAGTCAGGCCAGCCTACCGGGATGTCATGCCTACCGGACATTCTCTCTGTCGGCCTAATGACACAGTGAGATAGAATCTCAACCGCCATGCACGATGCGGAATTCTCTGCTTGCAGTATTATCAGTCGTCACTGCACCAGTCACTGAATATCCGACAGGTCGGTGAAGTTGTTGGAATCCGTAACTCCTGGCTGGCTCTGAGCACAGTGTAACTAGGCGGATTACTAGACGCGAACTAAAGCGGAGCCTGCTTGATGACAAAGAAGCCAGGTGAACTAGTAGGGCTCGAGAAATGCAGGAGGCGGGATCAGTCGGTAATTATTGCAAGCTTTTCCAGCTGATCTGTAACAGTGATCCCAGAAAACCAAGCGTTATTGAGACCATCAGACAGCGCGTGCCTTCTTATTTGTAAGAAGCAGCGCTGCTTATCTTTAGGCTGAGCACTTTCAAGAGCAGTTTAGTCGACCCCCTGCTCCTAGATCTCTCCCCCCCCTAAGTTATTTAGGCTGAACCATGGCCCGTTAGGTTAGGAGCTCAATTAGACTCCGGCATCTGAACCAAGACCACAGTCTTTAATCGTTCTCAATTTGTTGATTCGGATTCCCCTGAACCGCTATAATAAGGAGTTTCACTGCAAAGCAATAACCCACCTGTTCGAACAGGTCTTGAAGAGACCATCCCAGCTAACTGGAGTGAATCGACCATAGTGACAATATACATGAAGGACAGTCGTATAGGGATCTTAGCCTAACGCCGATGGTGACAAAATTACTGGTTTTAATTATCGTTTGTCGTTTCACTGGAGACAGAATCCTAGGTTAGGGAGCAGCAGGCAGTTTTCCGCCCTTGGTGGGCTGTGTAGACTGGTAGATGCTTGAACATCATCACAAGTATAAGTGTGTCCCTGAACTTTCACAGTGATTTCGACTACATCGGTTCGTCCGTCCTGTTTGGTATGAACGCTTAGAAAGATGTTAGCTTGAATATTTGAACATTCATAGTGCTCTGCAGTCGAATACAACAGAGCGCATCGCGGTATACAGATGTCTTTTTGGCGTTCCCGTAGACTTCCATCTCACTATTATTGTCCAACTTTGTCATATATGCCATCATGGAGCGTTCACTTTAGGAACCTCATAATGCAAGTTGAGCTTTCAACATAAAGAATCAGAAGACGTAGTTTGTGAGATAACATCGTAATTCCTTGCACTTTTATCAATCACAAACGCAGCATTGATAAAAACAACCAAAACAGTGCCAAACGCCTGCACCAACCGTCAACTGTTTTTGAATGCACAGCAATCGAGAACGGTATCCTCCGTTAGCTTAAGCATGTTGAGCCGCTGATCACGCATTAGGACTGTGAACGATTCATCAGGATTGACTTGTTGGCCTGTGACCAGCAAGCGCCGAGGCAGCTCGATTTCTCATTTCAATCAATTTCCTCGTCGCAGACACCATCCAGCTGCGTAACCAGTTGGGAATATGTTCATTGTTTCTGACTCCAAGACTTCGGTCAGCGCACCCAACGCGACTGTCTCCAAAGCTACGGGTGAATTAGTATAGACAATGGGACATGCATTGCCTCGTTGTCAGTGTCTTAATCAAACACAAGCGTAAGTCTCATCGAAGTTTCAGCCGCATTGTGGGCTCCCCTATTCGTTTCTCGGTGACCTTCATAACGTGGTCACCTTAGAAAGGTAGCTGAATGGAAATCAGTTTCTTTGGGAATGATGACACACGATTTCGCTTGGTTGTTTCACTGAGGCGTTCAATAAACTACAACGGATAACTGTTGGGTTGCAGCGTATCGAACAGCAGATCTCTGATTCTGTGATGTCTGGAGTGGAGATCATATTGGCCCGATAAAACAGTGTCCTGACGAGAGAGCGTCTGTAATTCGTAAACTACATATACTGACCGGTTCAGATTGATTTTCTGTAGACATGTCATCTGATGGAATCGTCTGACCGCCGTGTAATCAGAACATCTAAATACGGATGATAGTTGTCTTGCTCAATTTCACACGCCCCTGTAAGATTTGGATGCATTTGTTGAGTATTTCGATCGCACACGCGATGTCCACATCCGGGTCCATGATTAGTACTACCTTACCAACAAAGCACTCATATAGGGTCGCAGATCTAATGACATCATCTGCCTTCAGTCATACCCACAAGCACGTCTACCAACAACGGACTTAGTGGGTTAGTCATAGGCACGGCGTCTATTTGTCAATATGGTTTCCACTGGAAGGAAAACTTTGAATGCATAAACCAAGCATATTCTTGAACAACTCCTTGGACATCGTCTTGCTGTTTGACACACCCCAGAGCCTTGTGGGTCAAGCTATTGAGCCAAAGTCTCCGAGTTGAGTCTCTCAAGCGAGCCTCCATGTACCCCAGTGCCTTGTGGGTCAGGCTGCTAGTTAGTTTATGTCAGCTGTACGCCGTAACTGTGCTTCGCTGCCGTGCGACCACCACCAGTCAAACGTTTGAGGAAGGGCACTTCAAACAAACCCTTCTTTCGAAATGGGCAACCAGAGAGTATCAACTGCTCTCTCGACAACATCGACAATACTCCCCAATCTTCTTTCTCTCTCCTCTGCCCTCTCTTCTTCCCCGTCTATTGAGCAAGAGACTGACGCTAATCTCACAGCTGTTGCCATCGATACATGTAGCTCTTTTGTCAAACATTGATTCTTTTAACGTCGCATTCTAGGTCAAATCGGCCAGCAAGCAGCACTGACTCTCACCCTTCACTCTCTTGGTATTGATGTGTGCTGTCTCCGAAACACGCATACAAGATAACAGCGTCATGATAAATCTTCGACTCTCTGGCTCTGAATCTGACGACGATGGCTACACTGTTTGCGTCGCTGGTGATACTAAGATAATGGCTCAAAGCATTTACGACGTTGATATTACCATCGGCAAACATGTTGAAGGCAATCTGCTCGACTGGATACCGGTGAACAGCCGCATATGTGCGGTTCGACATCGGACCTCTATTGGAGTTAATAAGCAGCGTTTGAAAACAAGGTGCTTTTTCATCGTCTCAATTTATGCCCCCTACTAAATACAGTTCGGAGGGTATCAAAGACGATTTCTATCAAACGCTCATCTTCGCACGGCGAAGACTATTGACATCGGGATTGTCGCTGATGACACAAATGCCCAGTTGCATCGTCTTTCAGACTCTGAACAACACCCGAGAGGCTGCTTCGGAGTCGATGCACGCCGAACAGACAACGGTGATCGATTCCTGAAACTGCGCCGACCACAATCCTTATAGTAGCAGCACTGCTTTCCAGCATACACGTTCACACCGCGTCACTTGGCGCTCACCGAATTCCTTAACGACCTAGACCCAAATTGACCATATTGCCATCAGTTACAGATGGGGCACATCAGTCCAAAACTGTCGGTCAATTTGGAGCACATGCCTGGATTCCGACCATGCTCTAGTGCGCGCACATTTGGTCCTCACTCTTCCCGTCTCAAAGTAGTTCGTATCCTCTAACACTAACCTGCAAATCGCAGTCTGCCGTTCATCGATATCATAAGGTACTGGCCCACGTATTGTCCTTGATAAATGAAGTTGGCGAACCGAACGCAGACTGGGAACGTCTCAAATGTGCCATAAAGAATGCCTTTGATACGTGTTGGTCATCCGACCTGAGACGTCGTAAACTGATTGGATCTCTTAGGCATCGATCAGCTTGATTGAGGCACATTGTTTCAACGAGTCTTTAACTTCCTGAAACCACGTCTGGCAAGGAGTTTTCGAATCGACCGCGAACGTTGGTGTGTGGCAAGAGCCCGTAAAATGGAGAAAGCCGGTGCTACTAGAAACAGCCGAGTGCTATTCCAGCTCATCCGAAACACCGGTCTGAGAAAGCCATCAGGTATCAAGACAATAGCTGAGAAAGATGGACAGTTGATTCCTTCACAACCTTGTCGACCAGGCCCTTGGGCTGGACACTTTGAAGAGCAGTTCAGCAAGCCTGCTGCGACACAGCCGCTTACCCAATCGCCTGAGCCGACGTGGAAAGCAGATGTCACACCACCTACTTTGGAGGAGATTGGACATGAGGTTTCCGTGTTGAAACGAAACAAGGATCCGGACCTGACGACCTTCCTGGAAAAATGGTGGTGACCCTTTCTTAGCTGGACTCGCTTCTCTATTTAACACGACTTGGAACACTGGATAGGTGACTACAGACTGTCGACAGGGACAGCGTACCTTGTGCGAAAATCACCGAACCATTAGTCTTGTTTCCATTGCCTCCAAACTTCTTATGGGTATCATTCTCCGACGACTTACTGGTCCTCGTGAGAACCGAATCACTGAAAGTCAGGCTAGCTTCCACCCTAGTCGTGGTTGTATCAACCATATAACTATTCTTTGCCAAGTTTTAAAGCAGAGACACATACAGACGACCGACTATGGTGGTATTTCTTGACTTGAAAACCGGCTTGAATTCTGCTGACCGCGTCAGCTCGTGGCACTGCCTACCCATAGAATGCTTGCCGGCTAAATCCCTTTCCATTATGCAGTCTCTACCGTGAATTCTGGGGCCGTGTGAAGGTCTACAGGAAACTGTCTCTTAAGTTCCCCATAATAAGTTGGGTTCGCCAGTTGTCCTATACCTTCGTTTTTCGACTTTGTAATCGAAATGATCATGAGTGGCTCCGTACTTTCAGACTTTACCGGAGTGGAAGTACTGCCAGGTGACCGACTGACAAATCTGCAGTGTGCGGACGACATGGCTCTTCTAGGATTTGATGCAGTGGCTATGCAAACACTAATGGTTGGACTGATGTGTGGCGCTGCTCGCTTCGACATGCGCTTTGCATCCTTAAAATGCAAAGTACTGTTGCAGGAATGAACCAACACACCTCTGGTTCTAGCTTTAACCGAATAGCTATTGGAAGTGGTGGATCGGTTTACTTACCTTAGTAGCTGTGTCATCTCTGGTGGTCACATCACTGAGGAAGTGACTTCGCATATCAGCAAGGCCCGTGTGCCTGTTATTGCAACAGCGCTGTCACTGTATTTCACCTTCGAACCGATCAGAAACTCGGCACTCATCTCACCATTGTTAGACTGGGACTTCTCCATCCTCTGCGCCTGAGTTGCTTTCAGGTTACGGTTGGCTGCCTTCCTGTTATCCTGTGCCTCTGGGAGATATTCGGCAAGTTGGCCACATTCCAACCTCTAGATCCGCAGGTAGGTGGGGTGCTTGGCCATACATCAATTGGAATGGTGGTTTCGTGGTGGAGGCCTGTTTAGATACTCGATGGGTCAGCAACAACAGTGGCAAAGCTTCCTTTCAATCTCCACCCTTTGTCGCTAGCCATTCTTTAATCGCTCTATTGTTACCTTCCGTCAAGCCATTTGTCTGTGGATGGTATGGGATTGTCCGCTAAGTTTCTCCAAGAAGTTTCTGGATTCCTCACTCTCGAAACACGGACCCTAATCTGTTAATATGACCTTTGAGATTCCGTGATCCGCTATCAAATGTTTCATGACGGCATGGGTAATGGTGGTCGCCCGTTGATTCGGGATTCTCGTTGCGTTAATCCCGCGCGTGAAGTGCTCCATCATCAACAAGATGTATGGGTTACCCTGCCTGGTCAATGGAAACGATCCAATCACTTCGATCGACCATAGTTCACCAATTCCCGATACCGGAATCGACACCATTGGTTGTTGTGCTCCTCGACAGTCGGTTTTCTAAAGCTGACATTGTTTGCACGAAAGCACGTATGTATCGACGTCTTTCTTCATGCCCGGCGTTGTTTCAGCAGATCGTAGGTCCTGGAACGACCGGTGTGCGCCATCTCGTGTCAAGAAATCACCAGCCTCCGCCTTAGTTTCGTCGGAATAACCGGCACCTGGTATCCACATCAGGATCCCCGCTTTGTTTACTTGTAGCTTTTCAAGATTTCTCCCAAATGGTCAGAGCTGCTTGTGTTGGCTCTTGTTTAAGACTGATTGACCGTTTATTCTCGCGGCGCAAGAGTTTATCACTACGTTGCTCGGTTACCAACTGTCCCGGATCCTGCTCCAACAGTATACCATTAGCACCGAAAACCACACTCATGCGTGACAAAAAACCAACAGTTTGGTTCTTCTTCCCCGGCACATGGTTTATCGTGAAATCGTATTCCTGTAGGCGCAGTGCCCATCGTGGTAGCTCTCACCTGAGATTTTTGGCAGACTTAAGCCATTCCAAAGGCTTGTGGTCCGTTTCGGCGTGAAATCGCAGACCTAACAGACATGGCCGCCATTTGTCTAATGCCCAGACATTTCTTCTCTATCGTTGAGTATTTGCGTTCTGCCGGTGACAAAATTCTTTTGGCGTACTCAATCGTCCCATGGTTTTGTTTCAAAACCACGCCGACTCCGACATCGCTGGCATTCATGAACAATGGGCAATTTCAGGGTCAGCTCCTGCCTTCCCATTTCCTGTAGGATGCGATCAAAGACTTGTTGGGCTTCTGCAGTCCAAGTGAATTTCTCATCCTGTTTCAGTAGCCCGTAAAATGGTGAGGCCAAATTGTTGAATTCATTGACGAAGTTGCTGTAGTACCCAGCACGGCCCAGGAACGCTCGTACAGTGCGCTTTGAGGTAGGAACTGCTGGGGTGCTTTGTATTGTCAATCTTTTCTCAGACAGTGGCTTCAACTCGTCCCACTTTATGGCCCAATAAGATGGCACACGTCTTTCCAATCTGGGACTTCGGTCCATTCATACGGAGTCTCGACTGCTGAATCTGTTCCAATACTGCTTCTAGATGACTGCTGTGCTCCGCCTCTTATTGGCTATACACCACGATATCATCCCCGTACACCGCCACGTTCTCCAAACCAATCAATGATGGAAGCATTAAACGTCGGAAGGTAAACGGGGCTTCCGATAATCCAAAAGGCATCCTTTTAAATTGTTTTTCATCGACAGTAAACGCCGTTTTTTCTCGGTCTTCTCGTTTGATAGCCAGTTGTCAGTATCCGGATCTCAGATCCAGAACCGTGAATATCCTCGACTTGCAATCTATCAAAAATGTCAGCAACTGATGGCACTGGAACTTAACCACTCAAGATTTCATTCAGCCCTCAGAAGCCCATTCAGGAACGGTAATTCCCATTCACCTTCTTCACTAAGACGACTGGATAATTGTATGGGCTGTGCGCCTCAATCACATCCGCGTCCAGCATCTCCTCTACTTGCCTCTTCACTTCAGCATCCAGACTGGTATCCTTCGGAGTCCATGGGGCCGATATGTCCAGCGGGTTAGCGGGATGGTGTGCTCGATCCGGTCGCAAAATCCATACGGACTGCTGTCATCCGTAAACAAGGGGTGATACTTGTGATCAGTGACTGCAAGATCGGGCTCAAATGTAACGCGGCAACAACTGATTGCGAAGGTATCGTTCCTCCCCGGCCAAGGAGTAGCAGCGACCCGTATCCCGTTCATAACTTCCCTCGTTTTAAATCAACGATAGACTTGTTGAACTCCAGGAAATCTGCTCCCAGTATGGTTTGTTTCGCATATGGTGACACGATAAAGACGTGCGTTAGTTTCCATCCCCCGATTCGCACGATGTTTTCGGTCATACCGTCAATGCCCACTGAGTAACCGCCAACAGCTCTCACGACCATGGAGCACGATTGAAGCTTTTCGCCTCGCCGATGGTTGATCAGCGACACTGCGGCACCCGTATCGATCAGACACCGTTCCGTCTACTTCCACCATTGCTTCGATCGCCCTTCTACTCAGCGCCCCGAGCACACATTCCTCGATCCGAGAAGAAAAACAAGGTTGAATGCGTGTATTTGATACACGGGCAGCAGCGTGCCTCATTGGACATTATCTTTTCCAGTGTCCCGGTTTTCCACCTCGCTCCTCCGAGCGCTGAGTACGAAGCCCTTTGACGTCTTCAGCGAGCTGTTCCATCATTCGTTCAAATTTATCCAACTGCTGCACACCACCATGATGTTCCTCCTTCAGTGCAGCGAGTGGTGCATCCTACAGCTCTCGAGTAATCTGCGCCAACTCCTCCAGCCGCATACATCGATTAGCGTTCGCAATCCTGACGCGTTCTGCGGTTGGCTGTGGGAGACCGGCCTCCAGTAATTGCTGTTTTGGTGGTTTGTCCAGGCCCCGTTCCAACAAGCTCCTGATGTGAATTGCAAACACGGAGATCCGCCCGTACGCCAAGCCGCGCCGCCTCCCGGCGGTCGACCGGGCTGTCCAAGCCGGACACTAACGCATCCTTCCCGGCGGCCCACTCCAACTTGACAGGGCCTCTTTGTACCGTCTCTAGGACTGCCTTCGCCCTTCTCTTGAGAAGCTTCCGCTGGGCCACCAGCTTCGCCCGGCCGGTCTTGACTCCATCCGCCTCCGCCACATCCTCGAAGTCCTCCAAGGTCCTCACATCCCCTTCTTCTAACGGCTCTGGCCAGGGGATCTTCATGATGCACCATGGTTGGTCACGGCACCAATGTCACCCGAGATACAGGCGGAATTGTATATTGTGCAAACATAGCTAGTACTAAACGCATCCGTTCGGACAAAAGAAGCATCCACCCATCGTCATCCCGTTTGGAGATTGCATAGCGCGGATTTCTTTCTGTGTCTAGAAGGTATGTGGTGTGCATTGCTTATACGTCCACTCCTATTGGACATACAACTGCGGTTCCAAAGTGTTCCTGTGCTTTGGGTGAGTCATAACGGCCTGCTGTTGGTTGGTTGCCATTCCGCATCCTTTCACCACACTACTGATAACTGTCGTTAGTCCACCACACAGCTACGAGCATATGGTTTCTGTAGGCTTGAAATGCCTTCGTGAACTTGATGTCTGTCGCATCAGAAGGGGATTCCCCTCGCTATAAAATTTCGTGTGTACAAGGCCACAGTGAAGACCGTCCTACTCTATTGAAGGCCGATTTCGTCTTTGATCATCGCTGTCTACGCGGCATTGCTGCTGTCGAATGGCACCTGCGAATCCGCAACCGTGATGTGCGTAGGTGCACGAAGCGGTGATAATCAGGCCAACTCCATAGAGAAAATAAGGTTAAACAAGTTGTGTTGCCTTAAGTACGTGTATCCGGTCATCACTTACCGAGGAGTGCTTTGTTTTGTTTGCTAGATGTAGGGTGACGCAAGGCCCGCAATGGACAAAATTTGACTTGTCACCGACAACTGAACTGGGTGCTCGTCGTACGTCTCGCTTTCCAGGACGGAGTCTACGTGACCCGCCTTGTGCTCAGCTTGAGACGTTATAGGACATGGCTCACAGCCGGCATCGTTGATGTGTCTGCTGTCGTCTCCTAGTCGGATTGCCTATTTCAAGTGTGTTTGGTGCTGAGTTATCTGTGGAGTAATGGCTGATATTTTAAGGGTCGAGTTCGCTGTCTCACCATTACCACCTAATCTTCGCACGATAGCCAGCTGTTTGTGACCGTGTGTTGATGACAAAATGTGGGCTTCTTGACCCTGGCTGTTTGATTAAGGCCTTCAACCTTTACGCTAGTTTCCCTTTCTCTCACCCTTGGTATTCGTCATTCCTTAGGTTGTGTTTCTGAAGAAGTAAAGTTAGTTTTCGTTGCAACCTGCCACGCCAGTATTCTGAGCATACTTTCTGTATTGGTGGTTCATGGCTGTCCGGTTTTTGTTTACTAGTGGCTGTGTCAGCTAAACGGCGCTTCGCTGACGTGCGACCACCACGTCGCATGCGGGCTATGTATACCGCGATGACGCTCACCGCTACGCGGATTCGAACCCGCACCACAAGATTACGAGACAAGCTCGTTACGTCTAGGCTACGGTTACGAACGTATCCACTGCAATCTGTTGGCATATCGGATTGAGTCAAATCGTGCAGGCAATCAGCCGCCTGTTGTCATAATGTTAAACAATTATTTCGCCTCCCCAGCTTAACAGGGTCCTACTATAAAACTCCCAGCCAATTTTAGTACGACAGCTACTGGACAGCTGGAAATTAAATCAAGATTCATGGGGTTCCATCGTCTACTGGCACTGCTGTAAATGTGCACTGAGGTGTTTCGACAGAATGTCAAAACGGCTCCAGCGGACGTTGGAAGGGGGGGACGAACATTTTGCCTCTCCGCAAAGCCACACGTTCACACACTAAATTGCCACGCATTAAATGCCTTGTTATTTCAGGTAGAAGAGAACGAAGCAGTGGTCGAATATGCCCTCAGAAAACGACCTATCAACATTGTTGAAACAAAGTTGTTTGGTGAAAAAGGTTATCAAAAGTGAGTTTCTGTAATCACTAAATTGTAAACACATTTTAGTTTCAAAGGATTCCACTTTCACCCTACGATGGAGCTCACAAGGAGATATTATCCCCACAAACACAATGTGGACGGCTTCTTTGTCGCTAAACTGAAAAAAGTGGGATGACAGTTGTACATACACATGTATTTACATATAAAATAAATGCGTAAAATAATAGACTTGTGCATCTTACAAATGACGCTGTTGTTCGCGCAGTTTTTCGAAAAATGATCGTACCTCAGCCTCCGTGATTATCTGAGTGGGATGAAAAAATATTGTCACAGTAAGAAACAGAATATGAAATCAGTCTGTTGCGGATGAAATCAAATGTGAAGTAGCTGCTCATTTGCGACTTTCAGTGTTTTGAGCCCAAGGCGATTTAACGCTTGTTTGTCCGACGGCATGGCCATCTCACGAAGTGCTAACCCCGCTGATAGAGCCACACGGATATATATTATAGCTAAAGTTATTTGAAGTGTATTTGCTTACAGTTCTGCGACAACGGTCAGATCACAATTGAACGAAGTGCACTCATCCGACTTATTACGGAATACGACTGTGCTAGTTTCCACAAGTAAATTCCTGGAAGCGTCTGCTTTGAGGGCACACATCTACTCATCATGTCGGGCACGTAACTCAAAATGAAGAACAGAGACGATTTTTGTGGGGTCAATATATCAGAGATATTAGATAGACGTCGATATTTCTTATGTGGATCCAATGACTTACATGGCCCGATTCGCGCTTTTGTGATAGAAATTCCTCCAAAGCTTTTTTCAGTTGACCTAGACCTGGTGGGCATAAGAAAAGAATAAATCAGGCTTAAACAAGATGTTGCATTATTTGGGTAAGACGCGGAGGAGTACAATGCCTGCGTAAACTACCCATCAGCTTCCAAAACTAGCCTCGACACCGCTTCGTTAGGTGTCAGCGAAAAAAACCGTTGTTGTCACTTATTTTCGAAGTTATGTGCAAACAGGAATCGTATTTGGCACTAGGTGCCACAAAACGGATAAGTTTCAGCGAATCCGTAGGCAAAACAAACTAAGCAGTGGAAAGATCTCGGAGTATGGAAAATAAACTCAAGAGAGCAAACTAACCTTCTGCTACATTTATCGCGACAGAGTGAGGCAGTTCTGAAAGCGCCTCGGACAGAGCTTCGTTCTCCTCCTTATCGATCTCGATTGCTCTTTTCTCACCGGTTCTCAGGTAGTAGGACATGGTATCTTGGGGGTCCATAAGATACTCTAGTTTGTAGTGCGCATACATAGTCTGAAACCGATCATAAACATTTAGTAGACTCAAATCGAGTAATAGTCAATAATCTATTTCCTATAGGTGATGAAAAACACGAATACTCGGAGAGGCTAACCTAGCCTGTCTTCCGGAGCCAGGCGTTTGCGCTATTTGATGATTTTGCACAGGTGCAAGCTCTTTACAGCGATATTTGTTGTCACATCACAATTGATGGTGCGTTGTTAGTTTATGGGGTAAACTTCGAATGGTGAGTTGAGCTAATCTAGTTAAATGTGATCCGAGCGCCGGATGGCCGTCCGTCCAGCTGCCACGACTCAGCGTAAGTGTGCAAGTACAAAGAAAATCGAGTAAGTTTAATCGGGATGAAATGTTAACAAACAGATGAAACTGAATGTAGGAGCACGACTGACACTGAATACTGTTGTGGGAGCAAGTAGAAATTTGAATCTGTACAACTCCATCGAAATATGATCAAAAACGTTAAAAAAGCAAACTATGACTTATCAATACGTTGATCTTTTTTCACATTCTATCGTTAGAAAATCCTTTAATTCACAGTAGATTAGGACTCAAAAATTCGAGATGCCTGTGGGTATTCGTTCTCGGAATATAATATATAAGAAATGCACATCCAATGACCGTTTGAACTGCTGCACTGAGTTCGCTTCAACTATATGTTCCGGCAAACCATTCCAGACATTTACTACTCGCCGTTCCAAGGACAGAGGATGAAGAACTCGCTACAGATCTGGAAGCACAAGCTTGTATCGGTGTCTGCGTGTCTTGCAAGCCGTTCGCAAGTGGAGCAGTGGCTTTGGCATGGGGAAGTCGCTTACATGTAGAATCCGGTAGGTCATGATGAGGTCGACACGTAACCGACGGTATGCCAGGATGAAGAGACTTAGTCTCTCGCACCTGTCCTCGTAAGCTAATCCTCGCAAACTGGGGATGAGCCTATTAGTGATGTGTAGAACCTGTCCAATCTTATGCGCCTCGCCGCGAGTGGTCCCGCAATAGGTGGGCGAGCCGTACTCTAGCATTGGTCTGATGATGGAGGAGAAGGGGCGATGGGTAACCTCTTCAGACCAAATACAGCAATTACGTTTGTGTGCCCAAACCATGCGCAGTCCGTTACGATATAGCCTATTCGTGTTGTCATCGGATTTCAACTCGCAACGTGCGAGTACTCCCAGGTCCTCCACAGAGGGTATGGGGTGTATCTGTTGGTCGTCGAGAGTGTAAGTGCGGCCCTCACCACCCTTACCCCAGCTCATGGATTCAGACTTGAATGGGTTGACCTTGAGGCGGTCTTCTGCTGATCTCACGGAAAGACGGTTTAGGTCTTTTTGTTGTAAGCCGCAGTCGTCGAGTGTGCTTATCACTCTCCATATCTTCAGGTCGTCTGCAAACAGCGCACCCGGTGACCGAAGAAGCTGAGGTAGGTTATTGATGTAAATCAGGAACAATGTAGACCCCAGCATCGTGTCTTGGGGTACGCCACTGGTCGAAGGATACCAATCGGTCAGGTGGCTATCGAGCTGTACCCTCCACTTTCGACCAACAAGAAGTCTTGCATTCACTGGTGCAGAGATCCACCAAAACCACAGACACTCAGCTTTAGAAGGAGGGCCTCATGGTTCATCTTGTCGAACACTTTGCTGAAATCAATGTAGATCACATCGACAGACTTCCTTTGGTTTACTGCTTGCATCCATTCATGCCTCATCACGAGCAGGTTGCTGATGCATGAACGACCTGGCGTGAAACCGTGCTGTGTGGACGTCAGGAGATCTTTTGACCGGAACAGCTGTAGCCAACGTTTCTTCACAATCTTCTCTGCAACCTTGGCCAAAATAGGTGTCAAACGAATTGGCCTGTAGTTGTCTACTTTGCTGCGGTAACCGCCTTTCGGAATCGGCCTTACCACTGAGTATTTCCAATCAATCGGCAATATGCCTTCGGAAGACCTGTTGAACAGGTCAGTTAGGGCAGGCGAGATGGTGGTTGATAAGCATTTGAGAATCAGGAGGTGGAGCCCGTCTGGCTCAGCAGGCTTGGTGCCGTCAAGATTGTCGAGTAGTTGATGCACCTCTTCCACACCACAATCCAGACTACCGAGTTCGGTAAGGGTGGTGCACGCCGAACTCGGTACAAACACCTGTTCATTTGCAAACACAGAAGCAAAGTGAGCCGCCAATGCGGAAGCACGTTCAGTACTGGACGTTAGGGGTTGTCCGTTCTAGGCCTCAGGTGCCGCTTCACGTATGCCAAGATTTTTTGAGGCAGTTTTTACTGCGGATGCAAGCGGACACGCCATATCAGGCAAGGTTTCGAGCCATTATGTGACTAACGCCGACGCAGTCAACTAAAGGGTGGCAAGGACCAACCTGACCAAGCCCCTTAATCACTTGCTGCTAAGTTATTGACCTGCCACACCGCCGTTTTGCCCTAATAGGCCAACATCATCAACTGTTGCTTCGCTGTCGTATAACTACAATAACCTTTGCGCGAAAATCGAGACATTAGTCCCCAAAGTCCTCATGGGTATCTTTCTTCAACGACTTACTGGTCTCCGTGAGAGCCGAATCATTGAAAGTCATGGTCGGTTGCAACAACCACAAATTTACTCTCCTGAAGACGCTTTCCTGAGCTTCCTACGACAAGTGGGATTCGTCAAGGTTGCTCTATTTCTTCTCTCTTCTTCAACTTTGCGATCAAAGTGATCAGCCGGTTGCACTGGCTAGGTCGTCTTCTGTATGCCGGTTGAGCACATTCCTCGATGTGCATTGTATTCTGTCACTGTATCACGCTATTGTGTGCCGCTTACGTGGATGGAGGCTTCGAGATGGTTCACGTGTTGTTGGAGACTTTATAGGACATGCTGCAGTCGCGCCGTCAGTGGCTCCTTTACGTTCCGCTACTTTCATCTAGCCGTTAATATTCGTTCCATCCCAGTCAGTTTCAAGCATTTCTTAACTCGATTTGCGTTCAACTTCACTTTTCTACCGTTGTTAATCTGGCGAACTGAGCTATGGCAAACGGATCCACCGCACTTCAGTGTCCAGATCACACTGTAACTGAAGTGAGCTGGTTCACACCCTCGACCGGAGCGGAAATCACTGTAGCGTGGTTCTCTAATCGGTGTTAGTCTGCGGAGTAGTATGGATGTTATCAACTTGGAGGGAACGAATCCAGACGACTGTCAATGGAACCGCTTCCTAACGCCAACTCCTTGGAAAACAGAGCTGTTAACTGATTGATGATTGCTCCTCCACTGTAAATGTGCAGCTTCAGAGGAATTCCGTCCGAGCTGGTAGTCTTGAATGGTTTCAAGCATCGAAGCTTAAGGTAGACTTCAGATTCGGTTGGCGGTTCCAATAAAACGTGCAAGAACTTCCGATAGGTTTAGAGTATACTAGGTGAACAGAGGAGGCAAGCCGAGTTGCCAGTGAAGGTGCCTAGCTTACCAATTCATACATCTATGCAAGTTTGCCATCAGTGTTCCATCAGCCTAAAGTAGCCTATTTCACACCAGGTCTTTTGGGAATAGTGGTTCCGAATGATATGAAAAGGCTTGCGAAAGTTTCAGGAAACAGCCACTGTTCTTATCTGAAACGTGTTGAAGCCACCAGATTTCGCGACCATTACGCAGACTTTGCTTAACTTGTTGGCTGAGGTTACGGCGTAATTCACTGTGGTTTGAATCAGCCTGGTGATGGCCGAACATTTCCATTGAACGAGTGGAAATCGAGCCTTTCAGACAGCAACAAATGATCGCACAGATAGATTGGAAGGATCACTTTCTGCTAGGAGCTCCAATGGTACCCGACATCTTGCGTTGGAGCAATGGTGAACGCACATGTAAGGAAGACTGGCGACTTATCTGTATCGAAGCATTAGCTAGTTTCCTGGTATCAATCACATGGTATTTGGGCTTCGAGTAGTGTATGCAGATAGCGCGGATTAGCGTGATCTGAGTTGGTGTAATTGGACCAAATCAATCGTCAATGGCATACTGCGGATAAAAAAGCCGAAGCTTGACATTTCTTACAGGATGGTGGATGCGTTTTCCAAAGAAGATAGCAACAAAAAACAGCGAAACCGATAAGTGAATTTGTTGAGCAAAGTTTTGTCGAACCTAATCGTCACCATTGTTGGTGACGTCTTGGGGCAAATCCATGATTTATTTATCTAAGGAGTTGCATCACGGCTGGTGGCGGTGTGGAAAATTAGGTCTCACAACGAATCACAAAAGCCTGACCTGATGAAACTTAGAATTCTACCGGCGTCGTCGTGATGTAAATCTCAAACTCAAATATACAGTGTGAAATGCCTTCGTCCGTGCGGTCCTCTTGTATGGCTGTGAGGACATGAAATCACTGTCAGTTCTTAACAATCGTTGAGTGCGAACGATTGCTCATGTGTGGTGGAAACACCACGTAAACAACACAGAAGTCCGACTCCAAGTTCTTGGGAGAAACGACCCATGCCTCCAAAGCATTATTCTCTGACACCGCATGCGTCGGCTCAGCTACGTATGGTGCATTCCAGCCTATCGCCTTCGTTGTCGAGCATTATTTTCGCTTCCTGCAGATGAGCAGAAAAAGTGCCGCGGTGGACAACCAGTGACGTGAATAAGAACCATGAAGAAGGCAGTCTCAAGATTAACATCCGTCGGACCGGTCCGCCTTCCAGGCTGGGGACCACATGACACTGAATCCCAGTGGTTGGATGCTATGGTCCGCAACAGACATCAGTGGTGCAATGTTGTTTCGCCGCATTAGCTATTAGCTAATCGAACATATAAAACTCTAAAACAAAAACACTCAAAACGGCGTGCGTAATATTCCCGAAAATTTTTTTGCTAGTGTATTTTGATCTGCAGCTTTTTTCTTTCATGATTGTGATAGCACATTGTTCGCAACCACGGCCACCGGCCGAGTGGTCTGCACGTCTAGCTTGCAATCATAAGGTCATCGGTTCGAATCGGCGTAGGAGCGGGCGTCCGCACGGTATACTCAGCCCGCGCGCGACTAGTGGTGGCCGCAAAGCGCCGTTACAGCGTACAGCTAACGATTTGTTATTTTATTTTTGTGCATATACTGCCACATACAGTGGAGTGGACAGGCGAAAACATGCTAACGCTGATGACTCCCTTCTTTCCCTGTACATTCTCTCCCCGTTCCCATTTCAAATAACCTACTACTGCCTGGCGCAATCCCACACCTCCGCGCAAACCGCCCAACTTCGGGTGCTGGAAGGTACGCACATTACTCGACCGGACCTCGAGTGAACGACTTCAGTGACGCCGTGCACTGGTCGCGATGGAACTTGCGCGCTACGGCATTACCATTGCCGCTTTCAGCGAGACTCGGCTCGCTGAGCCAGGGAAGCTGCATGAGGCTAGTGCTGGGTACACGTTCTACTGGGTGGGGAACGTCACATCAGCACCACGTAAACATGGGGTCGGATTTGCACTATCCGACCGCCTAAATAGCCAGATGTTGGCAGAACCGACTGACATCAGCCCACGATGACCCTACACCTTCGACTTACATTTGTCACATTTATTGGCACGTATACTCCCACCATATGTTATCCTAACGACACAAAGGATCAGTTCTACACTCAGTTATCTTCTGTGATACGTTCTGCAGCGAGGAGCGACCAGCTATCCCTACTGGGTGATTTCAACGCGCGCGTTGACAGACTTAATTGGTTCACATGGTATTGACACATGCAGTGGGAACGGAGACCGACTGTTCTGACTGTGCGCCACTCAAGGCCCGACTATCGCGAACGCACGGTTTGCACTGGGTGCGAGTGATATAGCTACTCGGACGCACTCATAGAGTGGTCACGCTCACCTGCTCGACTGTCACCGTATGCCAGCGTAACGTGTGAAGTGCGCATGACACGTGTTCTGTGTGGAGTTGAGTGTGGTACTGATCACAAGTTGGTGCGGATCAAACTGTACATGTATTTTCTTTGATCGATGTATTGCTCATCTGACGTGAACCGGTGCATATTTAATGTTTTTCTCCCCGGTACTATCGAGAAGACAATGGAATTGAAGGCGATGGCTACTCCCCTTGGTGATGTAGAATTCATCGCCTCAATGAGCGACCTGTGGCACCACATCGTGAACAGGTGACGGCTGCTGCTGAGCAGACGATCGGGCGCGCAAACTGCAAGCGGCCCGATTGGTTTGATGACAACAGTGCAACCATTGGCACATCCGTGTCGACGAAAAATGCAGCGTTCGCTGCACATGTGGATGACCCTGCCGACTCCGAGAAATAGAGCCATTTTCGCAAACTTCGACAGCGATAAATTCGGGAGCTCCGTCGCACGACGAATGCATGTTGGACGGAGATGGCGAAACAGATGGATTGTTACGTCGAACACTACAAATATAACGAATTCTTTTACTCCATGAAGGCGGTGTATGGTCCCACCCTGCAGTCGCTGAGGACGCTGTTTGATGCTATTTCAGGCGCTGCCTGGGCAGAGACCGCAGGCATAATGCATATATGGCGAAAGTATTTCGACTGTCTCTTAAACAACCGTTCAGCGACTGGCTGGGCTGTTGCATGGGCTGCAACAACTAGACATAAAGATGTGTCTTGCCGACATACAGACAGTGTAAGAGACGCAGAGAGTATTTACTCATCTGCGAAACAGAAATGCGTCACAGCAGATGGGACATCGCTAGAGGTGTTGAAACACGGCGGACCCGCGTTGATACATGCGCTGCACCGCTAGGTGCAACGCGTTTGGTTTTAAGAAAAGGTGGCAGCTGACTTGAAGGATGCTCTTGTGCTACCACTGTACAAGGGAACAAGCAATGTGCCACGAATTATCGTGGTATCGACTTGCTGGTCAATTGATCGCACGAATCCTGTTTAACCACCTCATCACAGGTCATTGAACCGCACGTGGCGGAAGTGCAATGTGGATTCCGTTCGAGCCGTAGCATCATAGTTATAGTGATGCTCGTCAACTGCTGGAGAAATGCAAAGAACAACACCAACCACTGTATTCGCTGTTTGCAGACTACACCACAGTGAACCGTGAGGCACTGTGGCTGGTGTGTAGGTTTGGTTACAAGTTTAATAGGATGTCTGCGAAGTGATATGCAGGCGAGAATGCAGCTGTGTGGACAAACCTGGTGTAAATCAAAGCTGTCTTAGCCCTTGCCCTGTCTAATATTTGCCTTCATGCATTGATGCCTTGTACTTTTGGTGCTGGATGTATATCAGTCGATGGTGTAATCCATTATTTTATGCGGCAACGAAACATGGACGCTTTATTGGACTGATGTGCGTTATGTGCAGCGCTCTCGATTCTGCGCATTGGCTGGAGGGAACGAGTTTCAGACACGAAAGTTCTGCGTTGCAGTGGACTGTGTACTTCTGCTGAAGCACCTGATTTGGTGTCCTGGAGAAATTAAGAATTAACCGGAGAATCCATTATTTTATCGATTAATCGATCGTTAACGATTGTCACGTCGAATTTGAATGTTCTGGAACGTTCTAAGGTCTGCACGTGACCACCAACACTCCTGAAGATTGGCTAAATCCATGGGGAACAACTAACTATGGTGGCTGACCTAATCCTATTAGTCGAAGGTCATGAGGCGACCTATAAATATGACCATGGTTTACCACCTTTGTACAGCTCCTGTATGATTGCGGTTAACACGTTATTTTGGGCAAGGTGGTTCTGACTTTTTCCTTCGTTTGGGTTTGAGGTCGTGCGAAATAGATTAAATGTGTGTTCCGGAATTTCAGCAAGTGAAAAGATTTAACGAATGGCGACGGACAAAACCGGAAATCTGAATTTTTTCGTTGAACAATTTCAATAGTTGCTTTTGCAACAGCAATCCCAAATGGAAGTTCAAATGAAAATGAACATTTGAAGAATTGCTTGAGTTTGCAGTCTATAGGAGCAGCAGCACGGAACACGCAGGCGAATTCTGTTGATCGTCTCACTAATGCGATCAGTGAATTTTATTATGACGTAGATCCCGGTTGCACCTTTGAAGCATGGTTCAAACACTGGGAAGATATGTTCCGGACGGATTTCAGACAACAAGACGATTGCTGGAAAGTGCGTTTGTTACTTCACAAGATCGGCACGAGTGAAATTCAAAATCCATCCACCAAACAACCAAAGGTCCCGACTTTGGACGAAGCGGTGTCACGGCTCAGTGATATATTTGGTGAGTCAGCTTTTTTGTTCAGCATTCGTTATCAATGCCTAAAGATTGTTAAGCCGGAAGCATACAATTATGGGGCCCTGGCAGACATGGTTAACCGCGAGTGTGAGCGTTTCAGGCTACAATCTTTGACGGATGACCAATTTAAGTGCCTCATTTTCGTCAGTGCTCTGCAGTCCCCTTGTGATGCAGAGATCCGCACGAGGCTACTTACTAACATTGCTCAAGACCCAGTGTTGACACTAAAGGCTCTTGTTGGCGAATGCAAGCGATTTCTCACTTTGAAGCACGACATCACACTAATCGAACAGTCGCCCTGCACTATCTGATGCCGTTCACGCTGTGAAACATGCCAGAAATGCTAGCCGAAGCAAACCGTCCAAAAGAGCCACGAAAAAATCACCTTCAGCCTGCTGGTCTTGTGGCGAATGGCAATTTGCGCATTTCTGCTCTTTCAAACGTCACATCTGCGAAAAGTGCCGTGTGGCCATAAAGAAGTGTTCTACAGTTAGGCCAGGTCGAAGAAAAAGAAGAAGTTCCACCCCTCGAAGAACTCTCGAAAGTATGCTGCAGAATTGCTTTCGGTAATTGTCGCATTTCAGAGTGAACCTAAGCCACGACGACGATTTATCAACTTTTTAAATGTTTTCGTCCCAGTGGCTCACAAGCTACATAGCACATCCTAGTCTGGAAAAGCACCAGACGCGTTTCGCCCTACTGAAGCTCGTCAGTGGTGCGCATTCCTTCGGTCCCTTGCTGGGGATTGAACCCATGACCACCAGAGGCAGATGCCAACTAGCCAGCAGCTTAAGCCACTGAGCCATGGGGTACGTCGGTTGGGCTACCTAATTTGCAAAGCTATAATTTGACACAGCCTCAGACATCACAATTAGTTCCAAGAACACCCGGAATCACATAAAGAGGCCAACGATGATCAGGTCTCACAGAATAGCCCACAACGCATCCGGAGGTGTGATCAACTTAATCGCAGAAATTACTTGCACAATGGCATTCAACAGTGTGGAAGTAACAGGGACGGTTTACGTGTCAGATAGGCCCAACTTGAAACTTCTTGGGCTAGATTGGATTAAAACGTTGTCACTGCTCTATGTTCCATTGAATCAGATTTACAGTAGAATTCGAGCGAATCCAGACGCATCAACGAAGTCGATCTGCTGAAACAAAAATTTGACCCTGTGTTTCATGATGGCCTAGGCCACTGCACCAAATTTACGGCGACGTTGTCCCTGCGACCAGGAGCCAATCCAGTCTTTAAAGTTACACGTCCGGTCCCGTATGCAGAGCTGGAGCGATTAGAACGAAATGGCGTCATCACCTGTAATCTACACCTCATGGGCCGCACCTATTGTTGCAGTAAAGAAAGCGAATGGTAAAGTACGCGTCTGCGTAGATTTCTAACTGGTCTTAACGCTGCGCTCGACGACCACCAATACCCATTGCCATTACCGGAAGACATCTTCGCAAAATTGAATGTTGACAGGTGCTTTGTCAAGCTTGATCTGTCTGATGCATACCTACAAGTAGATGTTGCCGAGGACTCGAAAGAGCTAATGACGATCAACACACACCGTGGGCTGTACCAGTACAATCGCTTGCCTTTTGGCGTAAAAACGGTCCGAGCCATTTTTCAACAGCTGTTGGATACCATGTTGGCAGGAGTTCCTGGAGCCGCCGCATACCTGGAGGACATTATCGTAATGGGTCGGACAAGGGAGAAATTATTTGACCGCTTGAAGGTGCTTGGTTGTATCCAGTCTTATGGTTTCTGGGTTCGTGAAGATAAATGTACTTTCTTCACTCTGACCATCAAATACCCTGGTTTTATCCTTGAAAAGAATGGCCGTCGACCCGATCAGGCAAACATCGAAGCCATAAGTAAGGTGCCTCCACCAGCAGATATTCAATCGCTACGTTCCTTCTGCGGTTTCATCAGTCACTACAGCGCTGAACAGGCTTTTGACCAAAGACTACGCCTGGAACTGGACGCGAGAGTTCCAGCGTACCTTTGAACGTATCAAGTCATTACTGACTTCAGACTTGTTGTTGACTTATTATGACCCAACTCAGAAGATCATTCTCGAATCATGGGATCGGAACCGTTATTTCGTCTTCGTACCCGGATGGACCCCAGAAAGCCGTCGCTCACGCAGCCAGGACTTCGACAAAGGCCGAGAAAAACTACAGTCAGATCGAAAAGGAGGTATTAGCCTTCATCTTTGGAGTTAAAAAACTCCATAAAATTCTATATGGTCACTGATTCAAACTACTGACGGGTCACAAACCATTGCTGGCTATGTTCAGCTCGAAGAAGGGCATCCCTGCCTATACGGCTAACTGTCTCCAACGCTGAACGCTCACTCTGCTGAGGTATGAATTTGAGATCAGCTACAAAACAACCGCTTCCATGGGCCAAGCGGGTGCATTGTCACGCCTCATAGACCCACATCAGCAAGATAATGAAGACAAGGTCATAGCCGCAGTTGAGCTTGAACCGGACGTCAGATTTATTGTGACGCATTACGTGACCTACCAGTGACTGCAGAAGCCGTACGAGCAGAAACGCTTCGTGACCATGTACTCAAGATGGTCGTATAAGTCAACAGGACGAGTTCATCAAATGAATTGCAGCAGTACTACCAAAGGAGGCATGCAATCTCCATCGTGGACGGTTGCATATTGCTTTCGGAAGGTGTCATCCCAAAGACTCGTACCTAGACAGTTCTATGCTGGACATCCTGGGGTCAATCGAATGAAAGCGCTTTCCTGAAGCTTTGTGTACTGGCCATCCATGGACAGACAACTGGAAGAAGGCTAAACGTTATCAGAAGTGCGCTGCGGATTCAAGGGCACCAGTAAAGACTCAACTGTATTCATGGTCAAAACCAACGTGACCATGGTGCCGCATCCACGTCGATTTCGCAAGAGCAATCAAGGACCGAAGTTTACTCATTGCTGTCGACTCTTACATCAAATGGCCTGAAGTGTTCCTGATGAACATCACGTCGACCCAAGCAACCTTAATAAAACTAAGGCAAATGTTCGCCAGATTCGGTTGTCCAAAAACACTTGTGACTGATAACGGCACAGTTCACCTCAGCACTTTTCACGAAGTTCTGCAGACAATGCACATCCACTCACCGCCGTTTCACCTACAATCGAATGGCCAGGCAAAGAGATTCGTGGATACTTTCAAGCAAACTCTCCTCAAAGCGAAGGGAGAAGGAGGTATAGAAGTGATTGACCGATTCCTCTTTCTATACCGATCAACACCAAATTCACAAATGCCGGGTGAATTCTCTTCAGCACAGGCCATGATGAACAGAAAGCTGCGTATGCCATTTGATGTCACTCGACCAAGCCCGCTGCCCTCTGTTGACGAAAGGAACAGCAAAATGGAACGAGATTTTAACCGGTGGCATGGTGCTAAGCAACGATTGTATATGACAGGGCAGACAGTGCTAGTGCATGACTATCGGGCAGGTCACGCAAGTTGGACACCTGGTACGATCAAAGGCAAGCGCGGGAATGTCATGTATGAAGTGATCGTGGTGACGCAGACCTGGGTTCGCCACACAAATCAGCTACAGTCAACGCTGTGCCAACCAAAGGAAGTAAATCCTGCCGAGCTTCCGTTTAACTTGTTGGTAGAGAGTTTCAACCTGCCAAAGGATCCTATGGATGATGGCTGTCAGTTCAGCAACGAAAACGCACGACAGACCTCGGGACTAGTATCTCGCGCACTTCAGCCGAGGCGATGGACCGACAGAATTCGAACACCGTCCAGGAGACTACAAGTCAATCCCAGACTTTCTTCATACACAGTAGAGCATATCTCAGATGTTCGGGAGAAATTAAGAATTACCCGAAAAATCCATTATCTCAGCAATTAATAGGTTGTTAACGAAAAATCACTACTGCAAGTGGAAAGGAAAGGCCGGATGCGGGAGCGACAAGTGCCCATCGACATGGAGCGCATGGTGAAGTAGTACGTGCGATCGCGTGGGACTGAGCCAAGCCGGATTAGTAATCCATCAGGATCGCCACGCGGGTCCAACATCAAAGAGAAGCGAGTAAGCTAAATATGTAGTCGTTATGAGTGCAGCGAGATCTTTTTCACGAAAACAATGATGGAGATCCTGGTCGCCCAGCTTATGGGTGTGAACCATTTTGTGTCCTAGATGAAGCACTGGATATGTAGTTACGTAAAATTGGAGACACATCTGGGCTGACTATCCATAAAACTTGTTGATTTCGCTTTGAAGCTGTATGGGGCCGCTTGGCAATTTGATCGACCGCCAAACTTTGATGTCTTCGCTGTAAAGCAAACAGTATGCTCCAGCTCACTAGCTGGCTAATGAAGATCAAGAATGGACGGGGTCTAACACCGAACATGGTGGCATACCGCATTCCACTTGGATGGGATTTGATACAGATTCGCACACTCACTTCCAGACGCTTGTGCAAAAGAAAGTTGCTGCTCTACGATAGTAGATGATCACCAATACCGTATCCGTGAAGTTTGACTAGAAGGGTGGAATGGTTCAACCGGCCGAACGCTTTAAATATGTTTAGACAACATCAAATTCTACAACAACACCCACTGTTTCTGTTCAATCGTCACATGTTTACAGTAGATTCGTAGTGCATGATCGGTTCCGGCGGAAACGATGTAGCCAAGTTCGCCCAGGTAAGACATGAGAGTGTCAGCAATGATAGCTTTCATGGCTTTTGAAAGAAATGGAAGAGTCACTGGACGGTAGTTAGCCGGGCCCGAACGACTGCCCACTTTGTGAATTGTTTCCACGCTGTAAAAATATGCATGTCGTCAATGCAGCGCTGGAAGAATCGCTACAAAGGTTCAGCTAATACTTTAGATGCCACGGCAAGTGCGTTCGGGCGAAATCGTAAATCCCGGGAGAGCTGTGTGGGCACATAGATAACAGCTCATCAGTCTGTCGTAATGTTGATATGTGTAAGTCTTGATGGTGATACGATACGTTACAATGGATCAAGATACCATGGAACACATTGGAAATTTGACGCGTAGTGGTGCTGCAGAGCATTTGCCGCTTTGGTGGTTCGTGTTGGTTCATCCGCTGTTATAACAGGAGGAAAGCCTCTTTTAACATTATGCAGTAGCTTATCATTCGAAATAAACCATGTTGTTAAAGCCTGTTGGTATGCAACTTTTTCCTCGTGCAAAAGTTGAATACAATGATTAAGGTGGATAGCTTACGTCTCAGGTGCTCGGGCTCGGGTCGGTTTATGGAGCACGCCATGCTACGTTTCCATTCAGCATGCATTTCCGTGTCCTACTCGGTGAAAACGAGACCATGTTGCTAAAACGGATAGCCTTAGTTCCCGATGCATAAACAATCAGCGTGTTGAACTTGCTGACGAAACTTTCCCTGGCAATATCCGGTGTATCCATAGCCAGTTAGTCGTTTGAACTAGCCTAGCTAATATGTCATCGTTTTATGGTATGCGTCACTTGGGTATTCTGCATAGCAGACATACATGAAGAGCAAGGCTGTATTAATCACTGCGGCCTGGAGGAGTGTCGAGCATAAGTTCTACGTTGATGGATATTTCTTCTACTATCGACGGCCTGTCACTGAATCTGGTGGGTGTGTTGATGTGGCTATAGTGTAAAACCGGCGACAAACCATTGCGGCTTGGGATTCTAGAGTGCGGATGTTGAATTTATCAGTGATGCTTCTGGTTTATCACACGCCAAAGTGCGGATGCCAGATTAAAGTTCATATTGGACGTGGTGAACGACCGTAAACCAGGGAAGTGTCGTCAAATTATGCAGTGGGTATGAGATCGTTGTTAGAAAGGGGATCGATCGATATTTGCTGTTTATCGGAGACCAGCCTGCAGGATTCGTGCTAGGTGCTAACATAGCGATCCGCCACGTAATATGCTGGTGACACTTTCTCATCGCGCTGGTACGAAGATGTTGCAGCTTTAATTGCCGGTCAAGCCAGTGTGTGGCATTGCCCTGAACCGATTGGATCCCAATGAACAGCCGAATGTGTGCCGTAAGATTGGCTGGCTCATTCAAAGGTTCGAAGCTGCGCGGGGACAAACGGTGCTTTTTTCATTGCTGAGTACGCCCAACAAGCATTAGTGGCGACTTCTATCACCAAATGAACGCGCTCCTTCGTCACAACAGAAGTGTGGATACTGCAGTGCAGACTGGTGATATGAACGCTCAAGTTGAAAAGCTGTCCACTGATGAACTGCCGTGATGAAAACGGTGAACGACTGTTACAGTTATGTGAAGATGACCGACTATTTCTCGCGAGCACTAACTTCCGATACTGCACCCGTAGAAAGGTAATATGGCGCCCATTAACATCGGACCAGTCATGAACGCAAATCCCAATCACTAATCGCCAGAGGCTGTGTTCAAAACTGCCGCTAAACTTAGGGAACGAGCATGGGCTCTGATCACACACTCGTATGTTCTGACCTCTATGATCGCTTCGGTAGACGACCGCGGCAAAGCTGTGAGTGCATAGACATCCACCAACTGGTGAAGCTAGCCATTCTGGATGCAGATCAAACTACGCTGGCATAAGGATTAAGTAAGTGCTCACCGAACACGGTTGAGGATAACTAGTAGCATTCCTGCCAGATGTAATTAGCAGCAGACATCTTCATGTCACATATGTGATTTAAACATTAACAGGGGGGTTTTCTGATTGCCAGTCTGGACACTGGATTTCTATGCAGTCCCTGAAAATTTTCAATGCTTGTCGACGCGTTCCGGCTGCAAGCGGCTACAACAATACTCGCAAAAAGGTGTTAGCCTGGAGAGAAACCGCGAAACTTGGTAGCCTCACCGTGCATCAGAAATGAAAATGACTGCTAACTGTAGTAATCACCCTAAGTTATTCCGTCTGATACGCGAAAGGAGCAGCAGAACATCTGTTGCTAGCAAGACTTTGCGATGAGAGTGGACAGCCTATCTATAGTTCGTCAAAATGCTTAGCGAGATCCACCAGCTTCCTTATTGACTATTGATCGCTCTTCTTCGTGGATCCGCTATCACATGCAGTCGAATGTGCTATCAGGCTGTTGAAATTACATAAGACCGCAGGTGCATACACAATTCCTTCAGCCCCCCACAAGTTCGCAGAAACTGCTCTAGTGGATGATTTACACAACCTGCTAGTGAAGCCGTGGGAGCAGCAGACTGGGATCGCTCCGTTACAGTCCCAATATGCCAAGGGAGGCTCACGTTCGGAATACGACAGTCATAAACGTCGTGGTAACTCTCCGAAAACCAGAAAGAAGATAGGCTGCGATCATAAGCTATTTAATCCGAAGGCAACGTATTATTTATAGGGTAAAGTACGTTGCCCTGAGCGATTCCGATTTGCTCTTCCTTGATTGGCTGCCGCTGACGGAAACTTAGCATACTCATCAACCGAGCCAATCGGTCGTGCGGGCTTACAAGGCGATTCTCGCTCACACGTGTGGGCGTTGCTGCTCGACTGGCGGCAATCGATCAGCTTTCAGACGATCGACCCAATTTCGTTCACATCGCTTGTTCGATAGGAAACCAACATGATCGATGTGGTATCTTACCACCATAACCCTCCTTTTTCCTTGTTTTCGTTGTTCTGGTCTTATAGGTTCCGTATTGTCTTCCACTGCGGGATTTCGGCTACGACCTTATTTGACTTATTCTGCTGAGGCTGCTCCTCGTCAAGGTGTCCACCACATCGCCTAATTAACCTCATTCGATGGCCTCCCTTACTTTACTGGTCTTCAGCTACTCTTCTCTTCCGACACCCTTCAGCTTTAAGTATCTATTAAGCCATAGTTCGTCTCCAGGCACTAGAGACTGAGGGTATCTTAGTTCGTGTTTGTGATTCGTCTTTCTCCGCCGTAAACCCTTTCGAAGATGGTTTCTCAGACGATTAATCGAAATTTCCGCGGGTTTCAAACTTAGAGTGGCTCCAGAATCAACCTGTGGTGGCATTGGTTGTCCTTGAATCGGGAGTGTTGCAACAACGCATTCCTCCCCAGCTTCATTCCACTTGTTATTTACTGAAACCTTTTGCGTTTCTTGCCGAATTTTATTATAAATCGAGCTAACGTTGTTCGATCGGCAGCAAAGAACGAAATGGTTTGACCGGCCTCCACAATAATCACTAAATATCTCAACCATTTCTGTAAGAGCCGGTTCTTGGTCATGATCGCAGAAATTCCAGGCGTCTAGTATCCGCATCGCATCATGGCCGGTGTAGTACCTGAACATGGCTACCGGGTATAGTCTCGGATATTCATCCAACACGAACAGCGTAGCGAAGTCCACTTCACTTTCTATACAGAAAAGGTAAAAACATAAAGGAAAACCATTATTTTAGCAATTAATCGATTAGCTTCCACCGTGCATTGATTTCGCAGATTCCAGAACCTTCCATTCCTTCACGTGATCGACAGCATACGGAGTCTTGGCAGCGAGGCTACTAATTTTAACAGTTGAACTTCGTTTTCTAGAAGCCGAAGGTCATTGAGCCCCCCATTATGTTTGGCGTAGATGGTACAGCGTTTTGGCGGCATTTTTAACTACGTTGGCAGCGTTTTTGTTAACATGTTTTTCGTGGTCAAGGTCGTTGGAGTTTTGAATTTTCTTCGGCTGGGCTAGAATTTTTGCGGAGAAATTTTTGGGTGTTTAAGTCGGAATAGCGAGAAAAAGTGAAGATCTAACACTGGCGACGGACAAGCACGAAAATGTTACAAACGTTTCTGCCAAACATTTTCAAAAGCTGCTACTTCAGCAACAATCAGATGGAAGCACAAATGAAACTGATTGAAAGTTTGACGCAGTGCTTGATCGTACAGTCAAACGGAGCAGCTACACGGGACACGCAGGCTGTTTCACTTGATCTTCTTACGAATTCAATCGATGAATTTCATTATGATGCTGATTCCGAATGCACTTTCGAGACGTGGTTCAAACACTGGGAGGATATGCTCCGGACGGATTTCAGCCGCCAAGATGATTCTTGGGAAGTGCGTCTTTTGCTCCGCAAGCTCGGTAATAATGAACATACAAGATCCGTTGATCACATCTTGCCCAAAGAGCCGAAGGACTTCACTTTCAAAGAGGCAGTGGTAACACACAAAATTTTTGTGTGTGAGTCGACGTCTTTGTTTAGCATTCGCTACCAATGTCTAAAAATGGTTAACCGTGATACAGACGATTTTGGGGCACTAGCAGACATGGTTAACCGTGAATGTGAACGTTTCAAGTGACGCTGTTTGACGGATGACCAGTTTAAGTGTCTCATATTTGTCAGTACTTTACAGTCTCCATGCGACGCGGAAATCCGCACTCGGCTCCTTGTTAAGTTGGATCAAGATCCGGATTTGACATTGAAATCTCTTGTAGGCGAATGCAAATGGTTGATTACTTTGATACACAGCACCGCTATGATTGAGCGGAGTCGCTCCAGCATTGCCGATACTGTTCATACTGTGCAAAAAGCAAGAAATGCTGGCTCGAACAAGCCGTCCAACCGAACGCCGAACACGCCGCCTACACCTTGTTGGTCATGTGGTGAATGGCATTTTGCACGATACTGTCCATTCAACCGTCACATTTGTGATAATTGCCATAAACGCGGCTACAAGGAAGACGTTTGTCATCAGTTCCGGCCAAGAAACGTGAGGCAGTGCTACCGAAGGAAGAACTTCAGGAAGCCCGACGCAGAATCACTATCGGTGATTGCCACGTTTCACAGCGATTCTAGAACATGCCGCCGATTTATCACTGTGCTTATCAACAGGAACCTGCTACTTGTCTGACCGACCAAACTTGAATCTCCTTGGACTTGAGTGGATGGAAAGATTATAACTGTTTGATGTTCCAATGAGTCAGATTTGAAAGAGAGTCCAAACCGACCCAGTCCATGCATTGTTATCAATAGAAGACATGACAAGAAAGCTAAAGCAGAAGTTTGCCTCCTTGTTTGAAAATGGTCTCGGCCACTGCACTAAGTTCAAAGCGAAGTTGCGTTTTCGTGAAGGAACCAATCCAGTTTTCAGAACAAAAAGACCGGTACCGTATGCAGCCATGGCAGCAGTTGATCAGGAGCTCGGCCGACTAGAACGATCCGGTGTCATTACACCAGTGAACTACTCTTCATGGGCTGCGTTGATTGTTGCTGTGAGAAAGCCGAACGGTAAAGTGCGTGTCCGCGCCGATTTTTCGACTGGCCTGAATGCCGCATTGGACGACTATCAATACCCCCTTCCGATACCAGAGAATATTTTTGCCAAGCTGAATGGTGGGAAGTGTTTCGCCAAGCTCGACTTGTCCGATGCCTACCTCCAGGTCGAGGTTGATGAAAGCTCGAGAGAATTGCTGACCATCAACACTCATCGTGGCTTGTACCAGTACAACGGTCTCCCTTTTGGAGTGAAAACAGCACCAACCATCTTCCAGCAGCTGATGGACACCATGCTCGCGGGAGTTTCTGGAGCCGCGGCGCACCTGGGTGATATCATTTTAATGGGTCGGACGGCAGAAGAACTATTTCAGCGGCTCGCTGAAGTGCTTTTACGTATCCAGTCATATGGTTTCCATATCCGTGAAGACAAGTATACCTCTTTTACACCAACTTCCAAGTTTCTCGGCTTCATTTCCTCAAAAACGGTCGGTGCCCTGATCTAGAAAATATCCGAGCTATTCAAAAGATGCCCCCACCTGCGGACTTGCAATCGCTGCGTTCATTCTGTGGCCTAATCAGTCATTACAGCGCTTTTCTGCCCGAACTGCATCACCTGCGTGCCCCGCTGAATAAGTTGCTGAGCAAGGGCCAAACCTGGAATTGGACGCCAGAATGCCAGAATGCGTTCGAGCGGGTCAAGTCATTGCTGGCTTCAGACCTACTCCTAACTCACTTTGATCCCTCCCGAGAAATTGTCCTTGCCACAGACGCATCGGGTCTAGGGATCGGTGCCGTAGTTTCCCATACGTTCCCAGATGGATCTCAGAAGGCGATCGCACATGCCACCAGGACGCTGACGAAAGCCGAAAGAAACTACAATCAGATCGAGGAGGCATTGGTCATAGTGTTTGCTGTGAAGAAATTTCACAAGATGATGTATGGTCACCGCTTCAAACTCTTGACGGATAATAAGCCGCTGCTGGCCATTTTCGGCTCGAAGAAGGGAATTCCTACCTATACAGCCAATCGACTCCAACGATGGGCACTCACCTTGCTGGGCTATGATTTTGAAATCCGTTATCAGTCAACGGATTCGATGAGCCAGGCAGATGCGCTGTCACGCCTCATTGGTTCCCAGCGGTAAGAACACGAGGACACCATCATTGCCTCAGTTGAGATCGAACCTGTCGAATTCCTGTTGAGCGAGGCACCACATTGTCTACCAGTTGCGGCCGATGCTCTGCGAGCCGAAACGCTTCGAGATCCAATCCTGAAGAAGGTGACACACTTCCACAGAACCAGCTGGCCACGTTCGTGTTCATCTGCCAAAATGTTGCAGTTCTGTCAGTGAAGAAATTCGCTCTCTACTGTGAACGATTGCGTCATATTCTTGTTGAGAGTAGTCATCCCGCAGGCGTTGCAAGAAAGTGCTGAGGCAGTTCTTTGCAGGACATCCAGGGCTCAACCGAATGAAAGCGCTTGCCCGAAGTTATGCGTATTGGCCGGTTATGGACAGACAGCTGGAGCAGCTAGCTAGGATTTGTGGCAACTGCGCTACCGCTTCAAGGGCACCGCCGAAGACTGAACTCCACTCGTTGCCTAAACCAACTAAACTTTGGAGCCAGAACTTTCTCATAGTGGTCGACGCTTACAGCAAGTGGCCCGAAGTGTCCCTCATGGGAAGCACGAAAACCAGCGCAACAGTCTCGATGTTGCGACAAATCTTCAGCTGGTTTGGCTGCCTTGAAACATTGGTGACGGCCAATGGAGAACAGTTTAGTTCGGCCACATTTACGGAATTCTGCCAACGCTGCGCCATCAAACACGTGCGGTCTCCACCATTCCACCCACAATCAAATGGCCAAGCGGAGAGGTTTGTGGATACATTCAAACGCGCTCTCCTCAAATCAAGGAGGGAGGGAAACATAGAGGAGGTGATCAACCGCTTCCTCTTTCTGTACCGAGCTACACAGAATCCACAAACGCCGGGTGGAATATCACCAGCAGAGGCAGAGAAAACTTCGCATGCCATTTGATGCAGTTCGGCCGTCTTCAGAGTCCACAGCTGGTGAAAGGAACCTCAATGTGGAACGTGACTTTAATCGGCGGTACGGTGCTAAGGGACGTTCGTTTAAACCGGGTCAGCCAGTACTTGTACGTGATTATAGGGATGGGCACGCGAAATGGACGTCAGGCACGATCCAGTGCAAGCGCAGGAGCGTCGTTTACGACGTGCTGGTTGGAACGCAGGTATGGGTACGCCATGCAAACCAACTGCGACCAACAATGTGTCAGCCACAAGTGACATAATCCGCCGAGCTTCCATATGACCTGTTGACAGACAGCTTCATCTTACTTAAGCAGCCCGTAGAAGAATCCTGTCATCAGACGAATGATTCCAGACCGCAGAGCACGGAATTCGAATCCAGAACACTACAGCCAAGGCGATGGGCCGATAGGCGTAGAACCCCTTCCAAGTAGCTTCAGATCAATCCCAGGCTAGTATCATACACCGCGGCAATCGTTTCAGGAGGGGAGGTATCCAGGAAAAGGTAAAAACATAAAGGAAAACCATTATTTTAGCAATTAATCGATTAGCTTCCACCGTGCATTGATTTCGCAGATTCCAGAACCTTCCATTCCTTCACGTGATCGACAGCATACGGAGTCTTGGCAGCGAGGCTACTAATTTTAACAGTTGAACTTCGTTTTCTAGAAGCCGAAGGTCATTGAGCCCCCCATTATGTTTGGCGTAGATGGTACAGCGTTTTGGCGGTATTTTTAACTACATTGGCAGCGTTTTTGTTAACATGTTTTTCGTGGTCAAGGTCGTTGGAGTTTTGAATTTTCTTCGGCTGGGCTAGAATTTTTGCGGAGAAATTTTTGGGTGTTTAAGTCGGAATAGCGAGAAAAAGTGAAGACCTACCACATTTTACAGGCACCAGTTTTCGGGTGTCGAACCCTCTGTCAACTCTAATGGAGTCCGCATCGCTTTAAACGTCTGCCAGCCACAACAAAGCTGCCGATTGCTCATCGGTTTCCTTTTTTCCTCTGACACCACGTCGTGGTAGCCCTCCGAAAAGCAGAAAGAAAATTGGGTTATGACCAGAAGGCAACGTATAATTTATACGGTAAAGTACATTGCCTTGAGTGATTCCGATTTGCTCTTCCTTGATTGGCTGCCGCTGACGGAAACCGAGCCAATTGGTCTTGCGGGTTTACAAGACGATTCTCGTTCACACGTGTGGGCGTTGCTGCTCGACTGGCGGCAATCGATCAGCTTCCAGACGGTCGGCCTGTTTTTGTCCAGATCGCCAGTTCGATAGGCAATTAGCATGATCGATGTATCTTACCACCCCAATAAAGGGATCAGTCTAATCCCAATTGCTTCTAAGTTACTTGCCTCTGTCGTTCCCCACAGGCTGATTGGCACTTGTGTAATCTAAGTTTGTCCAGAGTAAGTCGGGTTTCGTCAAAGACAGGGTTGTATTCACCACGGTCTTACATTACGTCAGTTGTCAGAACACAGCCATATTTACTGGCGACCCACCGTAGTCATGTTCATCGACATCAAAATTGCCTTCGAGTCGATGGATCATTGTGCCCTTTGGAACTGCCTGTTAAGAAAAAGTGCCCGTTAAATATCTAAATGTTTTAAGACCGTTATACGCGCGTAGTTCTGACAAAGTGATAGCTTATGGTAAGTTTTCGCAACCCTTTAGCACCTCCAACGGTGTGATACAAGATGGCCCGCTGTCATCATTCGTTTTCAGCTTTCCCATCGACGAAATAATGAAAACTGCATTTATTGGACACAACCTGCAAGGTGTGGAGCTGCTCCCGGGTGATTAGTTACTTGAATTTGAATACTCCGACGATGCTGCCCCTAACTGTGACAGCTCACAGTAGTGTCAGTAGCACTGAACAGATTAGTACTAGCTGACAGTCATTTCGCGCTATGCTGTGCACCTTCTAAATGCAAAGTCCTCCAAGACTGGCAGGAACACTGTCCTGCGCTGACCCTTGGTAGTGATCAGCTATAAATCATTCAGAAATTCAAACCCCTAGGCAGCTATATTAGCGCCTCTGGGATCGAAGACGAGGTCACATATCTAAATCCAGACGCGCTTTCCCCAATCTCCGCCAAATGTCGCGCCAGCGCAACATCGCGGTTGCTTTGAAAGGTAGAGTTTGCAATGCAGTCTTGCGTTTAACACTGCTATACGGTAGTGAAACTTGGTCCATCAGATCGACATGCTTAAAGAGGCTTGTTACTTTCGACAACACTGCCTTCGCAGTTTCACTCTTGTCTGATGGGATCACCGCGCGAGCAATGAGCATGTTCAACGTCACGTATTTGGTGTAAGAAAAGAGAGTGAAGCGCTCAGCAAGTTATATCACGCACCAGGCTTTGATGGCTTGGTCACTGTCTCCGTGAATGACCGAGACTTGGAAAAAGCCACAATGTCGCTTGTAAACTCCTTATTGACGTGACCAATTATACCAACTGCTCGGTGATGACAAGGACTTGTGGCTTATCGGCCATCATGCAACATCTTGAACTTTGAATGTGAGAGAGAAATGCAGAAACATGCAGTGCTTGCATGTAGATGCTGTGTCCACCCCAACATACCCGATGTCCGCGTACGGAGGCTTTCTGTTATCCAAGTACAGATCGGGCAAGTCATACTGATCAAAATTCAGGTCATTCAACACATCATGTTGGCAGGTAACGTTAGCCAATCAAAGCCCGTGGTTGGTAAACAACCTGAAAGCGCGTGGTATACTAGGCTACACTTTGAAAATGGTTGCCTAATCGACATCTTCCTACAAAGTCTGTATTCGTCCCTCGACAGCCTCAGATGGTCATGCAATGCTTTAAATCGTTAGCTGGAGAGATGGATCAATATCATGCATATAATAGCTGTTATGGTCAAGGAGAAAATGCAGAAATGTAAACATATACGATGGAGGACCAAAACGTGCCTTATAATCTGGTCACAAAATAGAAAATATTTTTGTAGCTAACCCTCGCGAATGCGAGAATAAAGTTGGGTAGATATAGATCATGCCTAAGAGACAAGGGACTCCTGAACAGTGTGGCACATCGATTGATATGCAATGGCATACCTGACACTTGCTGCACTTGCAAAGTCGTTCCCGCCAACTTGCTGACCAAAAGATCGAGGGCGGTTCGGATGCATTTGATAAATCTAGATCCTTTACAGTGATGTCGCACGATTGTTTGGTACCAAAACGATGGATAGTCGCCGAAAGATGACATTCTTCAGATTTCTCACCAATATCCTCGGATAGAGAAGCTAATTTGCAGCGTTTGGCTTCGTGCTCTGTCTCAAGTTGGCGGTTTTGCAGTAGCGGGTTACTGGTTAGCATCCTCCGAATTGATTCAGAGAGCTCGCAAGGTGCCTCTTCTTCGTGCTCAAGTGCATAAAAGTATAGAAATGAGTATTTCTGGAGACAAAGAAAACACGTCATCTCCTCATAATCTTCAGGAGCCTTAACGTTGTTTGGCAAATTTAGATGCTGTGACAGACAAAATGTGAGAGATGACATGGCATACCTCAATATGGTACCAATCTTCACATAAACCACACTGAATCATTTCTTCATTTCCCTGCGCGCAGAATGTCGTTACATATTATGCTTAGTACAAACTTCATAATCCTCATCTGGGTAAGGTCGCTTACAAATGCAGTAGCAGTTGGAGAAATTGTCGTTGTACTGGTTTTCAATATTTTCGTCATCCTTTTCCTAAGGACGAGTAACTTCGGGCTCAACTGCGCAAAAGTTTACCTCCCACAGAGTGCATTGAAACTGGCCAAATTTGGCGTTACCACAATCGCAACGAAAACGTCGCTTAGTGTAAAGTTCTACGGTATCGTGACCTTCGTGGCAATTGACCAAGCAAGGATAACAGAAACCAGCCTTGGTGGTAGATATATCCAAACAGGTTTTACATGTGTACAGAGCTTGGCGTTTCATGTAGCCCTGGGGAGGATAACCGTTAGACAGTTAAGGTGCGTAGATACTTACACTAATGAAACTGCAAGAGTCGTGATTTTTGATGCCGCCCATAACGATGGCTTTTTCTTCATCGATAGATTTGATAACATCCTCAATGGAGACCACGCTATCTTCATCGTCCATCATGTTGACGAATAAGGGTAAAATATATTGATATTGGAGGATAAGGGCGAACTCGTATTAAATCCTTTAAAAAGACGAAGATGTTAGTCTAACTATATTGTTAAAGAGTTGCATAAGAGCAGTAAACAGTGAAGTGAGGAAAATGATGCTGGCGCAAACTACTGTGTACTAAGGTACAGTTTGTACTTATTCTTAACCACATTAACAGAGCGGCGTATCATTGTTTCGGAGCACCGGCTGTGTGCCTGAACTGCGATACGCAATCTGTTATGATTTAACTGGAAGCAAACCCAGTACATTCGGATTATGGGGACCGTATCCGAAAATACCCAGAACGACATGTCCCTACGCCTCTTATCTAGGCCTGAGTCGAGAACCTCCGACAACAAGATACGGTTGGTTTCTCTCTCCTTTATATTTCGGAGGATGATGCTCTCCCAAAACTAGTCAAGTATTGCATTAGTTTGCATGCGTCAATCAAGCGCTGCAACCAAGTCAAAACCCTACGTCAACCAACTGTAACGCTTTAAAATAACGGATGTAGCCCCATCCTACTGTGGTGCAGAGTACATGGTCCGTTTAATATTATTTCCGCAGCGCCATGTAATTTGAAGGGGTGAATGAGTATCAGAACCGTTGTAACTTGAGAAGGTTGATGGGACTATCCAATTGAAATCAACGATCAGCCACTTGAAGTGATGCTACGCTGCCGTACAATGACCTAAGGAATGAAGAATAATGTGATGGAGAAATGTAGACCTACCATGAAATCTAAGTAGTCTAAGAGAACACTGAGGGTCAAGGAGCATACACCTCGTCAACATCATACTTTCACAAACAGCTGGCTATCGTGTGAAGATTAGGCGGTAATGGTGAGACGGCGTACTCAAGCCTTTCACAAGCAGCCATTACCGCACAGATAAGTAAGCATCAGGCTCACTGTAAACAGTTTATTGCCGATGCAGTTTCGCTGAATGTACCGCAAGAGTAGTTGTTAGTTGACTCCCACACTGGATACAGAGCATTAAAGACACATCGGAGCTCAAACGTAACCGGACTCATTACATGAACATTGTAACCTCGTAACTTTTTATCACACCCACAATTGTGAACACTGGCTTCTTGGAGGAAAGACGTCGCGGACCAATGTGGATTACAGTTTATTGCGACGAAACAGAGGGTAAGGTGCGTCGAAATCTGGTGGAACAAATGGGAGAGTGCTGCTGAATTTTTTCCCCAACGACTGAAATTTGTGTCAGCGGGAATAATTTCGGGTGTCTGTCAGGTTTTAAAAGTCCTAAGATGTAGCGCATATTGTTACTGAGTCAGCGTTCAGGCCGAGAGCAGTAGCGCAACAATGCATCGATCTGCCATTAGAGATCGAACGCGAGTAAAGATCAAAATACAAATCCATGTGGAACCAACGGCAAGTCAGATCATGAACTTGAACCGTTTGATTTGTGTTAATAGTAATTAGCATCTCCAATTTTGTTATGTTCGTGGTTTCCTACAACCTATTTGTTGCGCATGCTCTCATGCAATAGTATCAGAATCCGAATCCCTCGTGTCCGAGTGTTTGCTTGGCGTTCTCATTTCGTTGCGGTTGAACTGTTTGGGGGGCGGCACAACAGATTGTCCTGGCGACGGTCAGCTGCGCGGAAGTATTAGGTTAGCGGTACATTC
>OX104065.1:85269283-85292534 GCA_944474145.2 Dicrocoelium dendriticum | reverse complement strand
GCTGCGGCATAGGACTTAAGCTTATGCATCAGCCCATTCCCTTTCTCACTGGGCAACGGTGTTAAGTCCAGTGTGGTGGAGGACGCCCGGCTTCGTCTCCATTTCGGTGTAGAATACCCAGACAAGGGCAGACACACTGAGATATGTGTCTCGCTGTCCGAGTTAGAGACGGCATGCGCGGAAGCAAAATGTATGTTGAAAGAGTTCGTTAGAAGTTGCTTGTCGCTGACCGATGTGAGACAAGAATCGTAGTGAAACTTGCTGCCTTTGGAAGTAGTGCGCTGAAGACATTGGTAAAGATCATTATCAATGTTACAGCAAACTATATACATCCATCTATCGCACAATGCGCATTGGACGGCCTTTGAACGTGAGGTGACACTCTTATCACAGTCCACGCACTTGGATGCCATATCCGCCAAAAGAAAAATTTGACTACAGGCAACTTTCGTCAAAAGTGTCTATTCAAACACTTATCTTCAAGAGAATTTTACCTAAAAGACTCGAAGTATAGCACGTCAGAAAGAGAAGTTACTGCGTGGTACTCACAGAGCTTCAATAATTCAGTGCATTTGGTTGTCAATATATCATGTAATTTTGCACCTTGGCTTAGGTCGCAACCATGTTTTGCATCTAGTATCCTACTTGCAAACATTTCGGCTTGATATGAGTCGTTGTATGTGGATGTACTGCGCAACTGGCTCCGGTTTGTGTGTTTGCCACTGCTTCCTTAGTACTGCCCCTTCAGCATCGTGAAGAATGAGTGTACTGCAGAAGATAGCAGAAATTGAAGCTGAGGTCAGTTTTATGCCTACTTTTTCTTTGGTTTTGTGTTTCCATGGCTTGTTTTTTTATCGTTTTACTCGAGCTTGTCGATTATACTTTACATAACGATTAATCAGAATTAGGACCACTGTATTAGGAGAATAAGAGTACAAACTATTTTATCTCCATCATAAATGAAACAAACCAAATTTACCAATGTCATGCTGTGTGTAAGATCGCACTTGGTTGTTTAGTTCGTCACAGGATTATTGTTCATTGATATTCTTTTCCTTAATGCATTGTGTAGTATGGGTCTGGTCTTGGATTCCGAGAGCCTCTAGTATGTACGTAGGTCGTTGTAGACGTGGGAAGCTGCAATGGAAAGCAAGTACCTTGTAGCTGGCTGGATGTTCATATCACAGATACCAAGAAACCACAGTAAACCAAACTACCCGTCTACTCGAGATGCAACGATCTTACTTAGAGATCACTGCAAGGTCACGCTTGAATCTGCCACACCATCCACCCTGTTGAGAGGCGCCTACAGTAGCCATACTCGGTCTTGACCCACAGGTGCGAAACAAGTGATGGGCGCGGTGTGCTGGGTTCGAGAGATTGCGCGTCAAGCAGTATGGTCACAGGAGTTAATAACCGCCTCAAAGGGCAACGAGCTAGCTTCAATGACTGCTGTCGGGAGTATGCATGGTCGCTAAATGTGTAGCATGCGTTTGGTGTACGATCTGCTGGTGTGCAACCGAAGAGCACGGCGTGCTAAGTTAGAGATTCTACGACAATTAGTGGTCGCAGGAAAGCTAATGAAGACCTCAAAAGCAACGACCCAGCTACAGGAACTGCTGTCGTTAATTGATAGTGTCACCAAATATGTAGTATCCGTCTGGTCGTGGATTCCGGGGGCTTCCGTGTCTAGCGTGTACGTAGGTCCTAATAGACCTGGGTAGCTGCAGTGAAAAGCAACTACCTCCTAGGTAGCTGGATGTTCACATAAAAACCACCAAGGAAGAGACCACGGTAAACCAAACATGAAGGTAAAGATAAGCGGAAGGGTCAGTGGCCGTCTACCCCAGGTACAATGATCTTACTTTGGGAATCACTACAGGGTCACACTCAGACCTGGTTCAAATGTTTAGTGAATGCTTCTACGGCTGAATGCAAATTTTAACCGTTTTATTAATGCTTATGTCAGATAGTTATTTGCTCACATTCGCAGTCGTTCCCACCACGGGATATGTGCCCCGGAGTCCTCCTGTCGACCCCGTTGGATAAGTTCAAGTGGAACGATAGGATTATCTCTGGAGTGTTCCTACTTCAGCAGCCCCTCGAGGTCCTACCTGGTGAAACGTTAGTTGATATTGATTATGCGGACGACATGGACCTACTTTTCGACGATGTTGCGGCGGCACAATCATCCATGAATAGTCTGTCTAGCGTGGTCCCCTTATTTGGTATGCGCTTCACACCTTCAAAGGGCAGTGTTGCTGCAGGACCACCAGCCACTCGATGACCCCTTGACCCTTGCTAACGAGGAGGTCAAAATGCTTGATAAATTCACTTATTTTGGCAGCAGTCAGCAACGATGGGCATATAGAAACTGGTCAGTTCACGCATTGCATAAGCCAGAACTGCCTTCTTGCACCTGCGGCATCTTTGACGACAGAAGGGTTTCTCTCTGTCTGAAAGGCCGTGTATACAAGGCTACAGTGAGGGCCGTTCTGCTCTATGGTACTGAGACGACCCCTTCGGTCTGAAGATCTGGTGCCTTTTGGTCATCGTTGTCTGCGAAGCATTGCTGGTGTCGGATGGCACCAGCCTGTCTACAACGATGATGTGCGTAGGCGTACTAGGTAGTGACAATCATGCTAACTCCCTAGAACAACAGATGGCACATAATAACTTGCGTTGGCTTGGGCACATGTTACGTATGGTTGGTCACCGCTTACCTAGGAGGGCGTTGTTTAGTCTGCCAGGTGTAGGGTGGCGCAAGGCTCGATGTGGACAGAAGTTGACTTGGCAGCGGGAAATGAAGTCACTGACGACTAAACTGGGTGTCAGTGGTCCGTCTCGCCTTCCGAGCTGATAGTTCACAGGACTCACCTTGTGCTTGGCTCGAGACTTGACAGGACATGGTTTGCAACCGACACCATTGGCGCGTCTGCCGCCGTCTCCTAATCAGGTTGCCTGTTTAAAGTGTGTTTAATGCTGAGTTCTTTGCAAGGTAATGGCTGATTATGATGCGGGACAGTGAAGGCCCCAAGGAAGCTGTCTCGCCGCTGCTGCGTTATCTTTGCACGATAGCCAGCTGTTTGTGACGGTATGTTGTCTACACGGTGTAAGCGCCTTGACTCTGAATATTTGCTTATGGCATTAAGGTTTTCGGGTAAATCCCCCTTCTCTCTTTCTTATTATTTTTTATTTCATCCACAATGCGTCCGCATTGGCGACGCACTTCGCCTCCGTATTTGCAAGTGACCAGGTGTCTATAACGAGTTCGACGAGTACCGCTTCAGCCGAACTTAACAACCTGGACTGCAATATTGAGGATGTGCGCAAGCTTCTAGCAAATCTTGACGGGACAAAACCTGCTGGGCCAGATGGTATACACCCACTGATCCTCAAGTCCCTATCGGCCATCATCGCTCCTTCTGTAACTGAACTGTTTAACAGGTCACTATCTACTGGACTGTTACCAGATGACTGCTCAGTCCAAAAGCCTATACCGAAAGGTGGTAACCCAAGTAAAGTGGATAACTACCGGCCGATCTGCCTGACTGCTGTTTTGGAAAAGACGCTCGAGAAGATCGTGAAGAAGAACCTTCTGCAGCTTCTCGAGTCGAAAAACCTGTTGACCTCCGCACAGTATGGTTTCATGAAGGGTCGCTCGTGCATCACCGACCTACTGTTGGCAAGGCACGAGTGGTTACAAGCGATGAACCAAGGCCATTCAGTTGATGTCATTTACATTGACTTCAGTAAGGCTTTCGACAAGGTTAACCATGCAGTGCTCCTTGACAAGCTGAGGATGTACGGTGTTGGTGGTTCGCTACACAAATGGATCAGAAATTTCCTTGTGGATCGGAAGTGGAGAGTCCAGGTGGACAACCATCTAACGGACTGGTATCCATCGAACAGCGGCGTGCCCCAAGGCACTGTACTGGGGCCGATATTGTTTCTGATCCATGTAAACGATGTGCCTAAGCTACTCCAATCACCATGTGTGTTGTTCGCGGATGATTTGAAGGTGTGGAGAGTAATCCGCACACTCAATGATTGTGATTTACTTCAGCAGGATCTCGACAGCGTCTCAACATGGTCTGCAGAGGTTAACCTTCCGATCAACCCTGCTAAGTCGCAATTCATGAGGTTGGGTAAATGCGAGCACAGCCGAACGTACGCAGTGGCTGATCAACCGCTGCATCTCGCGTCTTTCGTGCGCGACCTCGGTGTGCTCTCACGCTGCGACCTAAAGTCCATTGACAACACGAATAGGCTGTACCAAAACAGCCTTCGGATGCTTTGGGCGCTCAGGCGCAGCTTCAGCACTTGGTCCGAAGAGATTGCCACTCGCCTCTTCGTGTCGATAATACGACCAATTCTAGAGTACGGCTCTCCCGCATATTGTCCCATCACGCTGGGCGAGGTAGAAAAGCTTGAGCGGGTGCAACATGTAGCCACTAGGCTGATTCCCAACTTACGAGGTATGCCATATGAAGACCGATGTAAGAAACTAGGGCTGTACACCCTAGCATATCGTCGGCTGAGGGTTGACCTAATCATGACGCACCGGATATTACATCTGAGGGATTACCCCATGTTGAGACAACTGCTTCATCTGCGCACACCAAGCAGCACGCGAGGACACCGGTACAAACTTATCGTACCGCAGTTGAAGCGGGTAGCTCACCAACTCTGTTTCGAACGTAGAGTGGTGAATACCTGGAACAACCTGCCGCAGCCGGTAATAGAGGCGAATTCAGTGGCCGAATTTAAGAAGCTTCTAGACAAACACTTTGCAGAGACAAAGTATAAAGAGCGGAACGATAATTAATACGTTAATGTCCAAGAGCGACACTTGATGCAGCTACACAGAGTATGCTCTACTCGCTGCTTCTAATCAGTATCAGTATCATCATGGTTGTATGGCAGCGAAGCATCAGTTCAAATGGCGGATGTACTGCTGTTGTTGATGTTGATTGATGGGTCGCCGAACCAAGAGTTGACGGCCTTTAAACTACAGATGGACCTAAAACTAAGCCCATCATACTCTCTCATACCCTATCCAATTAGTTATTGCCCACGTATCCTGCCCTAGCAGTCCCTGCTTTGCCGATTACGTGAAGCGGCGACACATCAGCTGAGGTGTTTTTCACCTCTAGCGTGTATAATGTATACATGATTGATGGTTCCGTGAATCAAGGAAAAAGAAACAGCAAACTTCGAAGGCTAGAAGAGAGGAGCGAACTGAAAAGTAGAATACTAAGCTATTTGCGTCATTTAAAATGCACTGACGACTAAAGATGATTCATTTAAGAAGAAGGAAAGGTTTAGCGTTACCACCAAAGAGCATCAAACTGGCGCGCAAGTCCCCTAACCGTAGGTTCCCTAACCAAATGATCTATAAGCGAATTCCGGCGCTCTATAACTCAGCGCGACAGACAAGTTTCCGTCGTAATCCGATCAGTCCGTGGTTTATACAGCTTCAATGGGTGACCGCATACATTACGTAACTTAGCGGGACTAAATGACCCAGACAAGTCCGGGTCGATTTTACCTGTCAAAATGCGCTGAATGGGAAATCCGTGAGGTTATTTGTAGCTCGGGATGTAGATAAGGTATGCAGGTGTCCTCCGAGCTGGTTGATTTGGCTACGTTGTTTCACATCAATAAAACGACCGACGCATGGACAAACATCAGAAACGGTTAAAAGGACAATCATTCTAGTAGCCGGCTGGTAGCTTACCGAAACAATGCCTATCAGTTGCTGGTAGCTCAACTGGCATGCAACTCTTGTATTTGTTTTCCTTTTCCTTTATGTATTGCGGCACAGTAGCTGAGGTGTTTCCCACCTCTAGCTGACGTGTATAATGAATGAATGAATCTACCCTACATCATCGGCTTGTCTGAGATAGCGGCGAGACTCCTACTACCTTTCGGAATCAGAGTTGCTCACAAGCCGACAGAAACTATACGAGACAAGCTTTTCAACGCTAAGGACCGGCTTGGCAAGTAAGAGACAAAATTCACTGCAAATATTGTAACAAATACTATGTGGGCCAGACAGGAAGGAAGCTCCTCACTAGGCTACATGAGCGTAGCCTAGCCATCCGCCGACATGACCGGAACTCCCTGGTGTCGATACATATGGACGCCAAGAATCATCAGTTTTATTTGGAGAATGTCAGGATTATAGGCAGGGCAAAAATTCGAAAAGCACGTGAGTTCATCGAGACTTGGTACTCGGGGAAGAACTCAATCCACAGACACTTAGATCTAGATACTGCTTATGAAGCGCTGTAGGTCCAATAAATACTCCGCCCGGATCAACAGAACAAAGAAACCTTATTGAAGTAAGCAAGTGCGCGAAGAATATTCTTTTCGATAATTCTCATCAGGTAAGTACAATTATGAAGCAAAACGTTTGGAGAGAATAAAGCCCGTAGAGGCCTGCGTCACTACGAAAAGGCACGGTAAAATCCATCAACAGTTCTGTATTACAACACTTGGTCGACACTGGACACCAAGTTCAGACAAACCAGTCGTTTCGAGTCGTTTATACTATCCCTAAACGATACCCAAAACAGCTGAAGAAACATTTATTGAGCATTTCTGAAGCCATTGCTATCAAAGTTATAAAACCAGAGCTGTACAAACAGCGCACACTGCTACAGGCTCTGAAATTGCCTTGGCCTTGAACTTGACCTTCCTTGATCACCTGCTTCCTAATGCGACAATCCGATTGATCAAATCATTGATTTAATTTTCATATTGCCCAGTTAATGAGTTGATTGCTCTCTGTACAGGCCTCTACGGGCTTTATTCTCTCCAAACGTTTTGCTTCATAATTGTACTCGCCTGATGAGAATTATCGAAAAGAATATTCTTCGCGCACTTGCTTACTTCTGACTCACATGGGGATTATTTGTGAAATCTTATTGAGACGGACTCTAGCCAACAATACGCAAGAGCTGACTACACGGTCAGCTCACGTGGACCAATAGACTCCTTACGTTCGAATCAGCAAGTGATCAATAATCATTTCGTTCTGTAACTGGCGCGCCTAAATCGCCCTGATGATGTCGTCTATCCTGACGATGCGACGTCTGCAGCCAAATCAGCTAGCTTAAAGAACACCCACTTGCTGTCAACGGTAAGCGAGAATCAAGTCCCCTCTTATCCTTCCTTAGTGCATGGATTACATACCCAAACTAAGCAAGCGTTCAGGATACATCTGTCGCTGTAAACCATGCACCAATTTATTACGCACTCGTAACACCCTTTCCAAGTCCATTTTGTCTCGGATAAGATATGCTGGACAAGCCTGGATACAATATTCCAATTGGGGTCGCACAAGTGCCGAGAATAGCTTCACAAGCATATGGGTCATTAGGACTTTGAAAGAGCGGCGGTTAAACCACGTCATACGAACCTCTCTACAAGCAGTCTTCTTCCAATTGTCGCCAGAGTGAAGAGCTGATGAGCATTTAAGCATAAGCAAGCTAAAACATAAACAAAGGAGCTGAAAATCTTAGAATATACTGCTTACCTTTATTTCTGTTACTGAAAACCAGCACACAAGCCGAGAAGCGTGGAGCCACATTAGATCGAATTCCAGTAGAGATCACAGTGCGAATCTATTTGGAGTTGGACCATGAACTTGAACCGTTTGATTTGTGTTAATTAATATTAATTGTCATCCCTAATTTTGTTGTTAGTGGTTTCCCGCAACCTATCTATTGCGCCGTGCTCTCATACAATAGAATCAGAATCGGAATCCCTCGGTCCGGCTGTCCTTGGTGTTCTCATTTCGTGCCGGGTTGAACTGGTTGGGGGCGGCACAGCAGATTTAAGGCAGATTATATGTAAAGTCAGCGGAAACCAAACCACATTTTTGGCGACGGTCAGCTGCACGGTAGCAGCAGGTTAACCGTACATTCAGCGGTACCACAAAAATTTCATCAACCACTTGGGCACTTTAGTTCAACCTGGCGTTTATAGTGCACCGTTCACCAATATAACCGTGCTTGTATTTTATACTACGTTGTTTCTCCTACATTACCTAGGCGCCAAGTAACGAGGGTTGCAGTGTTTGCACGTATGCAACATGGTTGCTGGCATGGGCACTGATTTTGCTCCACCTCAATCGGTTTACCTCGATTTTTTGGATATCCGATTTTCGTCCAAGTGTCTTGTCTAGTCTCAGATCGGGCGAAACTCGGACACTCGTGCCCACAGGGCTCTGTCCAGGGGACTGGTTTACAGAGAGCAGCGTTCTCCGGAACATGCTGGACTCGCTGTCGATATTCCTGTGGAGCATATATTCCTCGACCTTCAGTAGTTTAAAATGTGCGTTACTAAGCTGCTTTTCTCCTCCCAGAGTCACGGTCCGAAAATTAACTAGATTGGAGAACATCCTTTTCGGCACACCAAATCCTTGACGCGTGTGTGGCGCGCCAAGCGTTGTTAGTTTTGCCTTTAACCTCAAGGGCAGTAGTGTCATTATCCAACCACATCTACTGGTCAAGCTTTAACTGATAGATGCCATCAGAAACCTGAGAATCAGGCGTGTATCTAGTGCTTTGAGTACTCGGCTTGTGTTTTAGCTGGTCAGCTGGATGTCCTTTTCCTCCGCACCAGAACCTATTCTGCTATCACGCGACTCAAAGCTGGTGATACCAAGTTCTTGCAGTTATTATGTGTCCTGTTTTGTGTTCCGATTGCTTTCTTGCCCAGGGTGTACGTGGATTGTACTAGCCTGATGGCGCTGAAATGCTAACGGATACTTCGTAGGCAATCGGATAATTCCGTCATAAACACATACTAAAAGCTAGAGCTGGATGGATGGTACCTCTGTCTTATACCTCTTGATGAGTTGGATGCCGTTGTCACAATTGCCGATGGAAAACCGAGTCTGAAGTGAATGGATGGATGGTGTAAAAACAAACAGAACTTAGTTGCTTTAATAACTTCGGAAACGAAATGGGGAGTCCGGGAGAAAATGAAACAACAATTTCCCTTTGAACTAGACTCGGCGACTTGCTACGGGTGTGCTGTACTATCCCTTTGTTAACAGGCGCTTCCCTCAGAGCCTACGGAATCTCTGCGGAATCTCTACCGACGCGCAAAGCAATCGATGAGCGATTTGTTAGGCTTGGACGGTTCCGCATTAAAGAATGCTGATGCTCGCTCCAACAGCCGTAGTCTTGTTTCGAAGACTCATTGGCAGCTAGCACGATCGCATGGTATGCAGTATTTGATCGTTTTGGAATTCCAGGTTCTTCGCTATCCGACACGTACAGTAGGTCGCGACAGACATGGTGATCCGTAATGGAAAACAAAGTGAACGTAAATAGCCAGTCAACTACAAACTACTTAGCACAGAAGTTGACGAACAATTTACCGAGTACCTACTGATCGCCGACACCAGGGAGTGGCCAAACAGGCGAGATCGACCACACGCAGGAGAGTTTCCGTATTGAATATCACACCGGCCAGGAAGACGGTGGTCCTAGGGAGTTTAATACACAACATGAGTCCCGCGTTACACCTAGCGTTGCGCTTAGTCTAGAGAACGGGGTGCACGATTTAGATCTACTTATTGACTAATCGAATCCTGGTATACTTGTTTTCACTGATACCTGGTTTGCCCCCAGATGTCTCGGATGATAAAGTATTTTCACCTGCTTACACGCTGCTTAGAACAGATCGCTCTGTTAGTAGTCAAGGCTGGAGTGCTGTACATTAGATTAGGTGTAGTTTGGATGAGTTGAGGACCTGCGTTTCTCAGTCATTGGATCAATCTGTTAAAGCCCTGTAAGTACTTTTAGGGTGCTTATTGACTGTATGTACAATCAGCCTGCGAATGTCTAGTTCTGGGGGATTTTAATCTCTGACGTCTGCTTAGCTGTCCTTTCATGCAACTTGGCAGCTTCTATCGTTTACGCTCAAAGTAGCGTTGCACCAATTCGCTAACCCAACTAGATACATGGATGTCCAGTTACCGTTTATTTTAGATGACATTTTCGCCAATTTCCTCGACTATGTCAGTTTCCTTACCGTGCAGTCCCATTCCATTTGCTTTCGTTCTTTCCTATGATTTATTCGATTCTCACCGCTCACACGTGTACCTACACCTTAGAGCCAGCTTAACGAACGTTTCAGACAAGTAAAACAGTGCGTTCCCTTCAGCCATTTCGTCAAGGCAGGGCGAAGACAGATGTTGTGCTATGTCAACATTTCGATTGTTCTCTTCAGTCACAAACACAATACGAGCAGAAACACGAAGGATTATGTACATGGAAAAATAACCAAAACGATAAAAGCCGGGGAGGAAATTCTACGCAAGATCTTAATTTCTAATGGATGTCCCGAGAAGTTTATTCAAGTACACAGCGGACCTCTCAGTGTGAATACGCAAGTGCTGACGGCTGAGAAAAGGATGTTTATTTCAAAAGGATCATGTGGCAAATGATATCGGATGCAAGCTCCGGTCCGCCCTAACGCGCACCTACACGACGGCCCAATTGCGACTCAGGCATATCACGCGATTACTTGTTCTTCATAACCGTCAGAGCATCTCGTCGGGTAGTTCGTTCTTTCAAGTTGTTTATCACTTCACCTGCGGTTGCGGTGACATTTACATAGGCAAAACAAACCGTCAGTTAGCTCAGAGGGTAGCTGAACATTTGCCAAAATGGTTGGGACAAGTGATTACGCAACAAAATGGGACGGATCTGAGAGTTAATCGGAGCCCTGCATCGTCTATCACCAAGCACATCATGGCAACCCGTCATCACGTGAGCCCTGTGACAGCGTTCAACGTGTTATTACGTAACAAAACCCGATACTGCTGGCAATTAGTGAGGCGTTGTTAATTAAGGCCTATCAACCTGTGCTGTGTACACGGAAACGAGGCAATCAATTCGGTTACCATGGTCTCGACTGTGACATTTCGATTGGTGTTGCTTGTTTTTTCATGTATATAATCCTTTGTGTGTTTCTGCTCATATCGTGTTTGCAACTGAAGAGAACAATCGAAATGTTGACATATCGCTACATGTGCCTTCTCTCTGCCTTGACGAGATTAACGAACGTTGTCTGTCACACTCCATCTTCTGAATCTAACTTCTGTATATCACCTTTTATCTCCCCATCACAGTGTGTGCACCATTCCCACAGACATGCGCACAATTTTCCAAATCTTGAGCCGCACAAAATGTTTATGGTTTCAAACGAAAGCCAGACCTGAGACGCACATTACGAGCTACCAACCGATGCTGTTGATCGTCATCTAAAGAAGCCATCGGGCATTTTGTGTTATTCATTGCTCGGTGACTTTGTTTACACCTCAGAGCGACTCTGAGCGGGAGACAATCGCTTGACCTTCCCCGCAACTCCCTGTGGCGTGTCGTGGTATGCTACGGTCGAGCTGACCTTAGCTCCTACCATATCGCATGCATACACACTCGGCCGGTGGCCGAGTGGTCTGCACGTTTGCTTTGCAACCATAAGGTCACCGGTTCGACTCCGCGTAGGGGTGGGCGTCCTCGCGGTATACTCAGCCCGCGCGCGACTGGTGGTGGTCGCGCGGCAGCGAAGCGCCGTTACGGTGTATAAGCTGACACATTTCATTTCATTTCATTTTCACACAAAGAAACAGCCACACGCTTGTGATGGAGTTATGTAAGCAGAAGAGCGGTACGAATTTATATGACAAAACAAGCGGCTAGCTTGCCGCAGACGAACGAAGCAGGTAATTGGACGTGCACGCATCTTCGCTTATGCGCTGGTTGGTTCGTATTTGTCAGCGCTGGGGTGAATTTGTTTGACTGATTCGAAGGGAGAAACACATGAATGAAGAAACGTCATTAGTTAATTAAGTGACCTAGTTATTTACATCTGGGCTTCTACAACCTAATCATGCTATCTTTTTCGCTGAGCCTGCTTTGTCGGATAAACCGTTTGTCCCTAAAGGACGGAGTTCTGCAACATGGTATCAGAGAAGACCAAGGCAAGATCGCCGAACGGTGCTCAGTTGCTACATAAAGCGCAACCAGCCTTGCAGACACCCGCCCCGTTGAACATGGAAGAACACAACACGGCCAGTAATTGGAGAATCCGGAAAAGCAAGTGGATTGATTTCTGCATACTGGTGCGTATCGCTTAGCGATGTTTCAACATACGATCGAAGATTAAGCACGCCGCGTACAAAACGGACGAAGACCAAGCTGATCTGGAAAGTCATCCGAGAATTCGGCGATTTCTACGAGCGCCAGACTAACGAGACGTATCAGCGGTATCACTGTTTTACTCGAAACAGGCGCCCGAACGAATCTGTCTGGAACTATTTTACGGAAGTGATGATCCTGGCTCGTTCCTGTAATTTTTGCAATTGTATGACTGACAGTTCCACCCGAGATTGCATCCGGCTGGGAATTAGTGATGAAAACATCACCAAGCGGCTGTCGCGGCAAAGGCATTTATCGCTCAGAATCATCTACACACTACATCCAGCAAATGCGGTTGCCGACTGATGCAGAGCTATGTGCCGGATTCAGCTGGCCTGACAAACTACGAAGCCTGTTACCAAGACACAAGAAACTTGCAACTTCTGCGCCGCGCGACACCCGGAAGATCCTAATCAACGTCCGGTGTGGGGTCGAATTTGCGCCAAATGTAGTAGACGAAATCATTTCCCTCGATGCTGCCAGTCTTTCAAAGTGAATACACTCAATCGTGACACAACATCCTCCGACTCTAAACATTCAATCAGCCATGTGGGACCAAACAATTGCGTCTATAAAAGTTTGTTAGTTGACGAAGGAATGATGCGCCTCCCGTTAGACACGGAATGCCGGAGTAACTGATCTCCGACAAGGGCCGGCAATTTATTAGTGCTGCGTTCCAAACCTTCTCGAACAAGTGGGAATTTTTGCAACGACAAACCAGCCTGTATCACAGCCAGTTTAACCGAAAAGTAGAGGCAGCAGTCAAACAAGCCAGGATGCTGTAATTTAAAGCTAGGGCCACTCATGAGGACCCATATCTGAGCCTGTCGAAAATTTACAATTCGCAGCTCTCAGTCCACTTCAACCTTTATACAACAGAAGGACACGAACCTTAATGCCTGCGTCGGCTGAACTTTTACACTCGGTCTAGCCGTCGCCATCGCAACGAGACTGGATTTTAACGTAGTGTGATGGTTTGCCTATATCAATGATTTATTGAGCTATGCTGGGTGGCACTTTTTAAGTATCTTCAGAGCTACTCATACTAAACACTTCAATGGTTAGGGGTTAGACTAACTTAGTCTCAATCCAATCCTCTTCGGAGGTTATGGAAAGGTCGATGGCCCTCTTCCTTTGAAACCTAGCCATTTGAGACAACAGGTCTACGCATTATAAGCTCACAGCGCGATTGGCGTAGAGCACGAGCACCACGCATTGTTTTTGATGGTGAGAGAGCACTTTCCAGTGTTCAATGGTTGTCTACCGCCCGCCTCAAGTCGGTCAAATTGCTGTAAACCCGCCAACTCCCGCCTGCGACTGGCCGTGGTCGCAGGTGCGTAACGTAATACGGTCGTAAAACAAGTGTGCACCGTTCCAAATCTTCGAAGACTGTGTGGCAGACCTCGAGCATATTCCAGTGGATCACTGCAATCAAACTCCCGTGCTGGGCTTGCTCTTCACTGTCTTTTGGGTCAGACTATTGAGCTAAAGGCTCTGGGTGATGTCCCTCAAGCAAACCTCTAAATCCCTCGCTGCCTTGTGCGTCGGGCTATTGAGCCACTTGCTAGAGGTAGGGCACCTTGATCAAAACCCCTCTCTCGGAATTCGCAGCCGGAGAATATCCTTTGCCCTCTCGATCACGTCGACAATTCTCCCTCTTACTCTTATTTTTTCCTCCCTTTCAACTCTCTTCTTCCCCGTCTATTGAGCAAGAATCTGCCGCTGACCTCGCTGCTTCTGCCATCGATACTCGTAACTCGTCCATCAAACCACGAGTCTCATTTCACATTGGTTCTTTTAACGTCCGCACTTTGAGTCAGATCGGTCAACAGGCATCACTGACTCTCACTTTTCACTCTCTTGGTGTTGATGTGTGCTGTTTCCGAAACGCATACAAGATAACAGCGTTGTGCCAAATTTTCGAATCCCTATTTCTGAATCTAACGATAATGACTACATTTCGCGTCTCTGGTGATACTGAGTCAGTGGCTCAAGGTATTTACGGTGTTCATATCGCCCTCAGCCGACATGTCGAAGTCAATCTACTCCATTGGATACCGGTGAACAGCTGCATGTTTGTGGTTTGACTTCAAACCTCTTGGTGTTAATAAGCACCGTAGGAAGATGCCTTTTCATCGCATTCGTTTATGCTCCTATTGACTGCAGTTCGGAGGGTATCAGAGATGATTTCTACTACCATCTTTCATCTATTCCCCTGGCGAAAAAGGCTGATTGCTGCTGTTGACTTGAATGCCCAAGTGGGTCATCTTTCAGACTGAACAATGCCAGGGCGGGCGCTTCGGAGTCGATGCACGCCGACTCCTGCAACTGTGCGCCGACCACAATCCTTATAGTAGCAGCACTGCTTTCCATTACCAACCTGCACACTGCGTCACTTGGCACCCACCAAATTTCTCAATGAATTGGACTCAAATGGATCATATTGGCATCAGCTATTGGTGGTGCACATCAATCCAAGATTGTCGGTCAATTTGGAACACATGCTTGGATTCCGACCATGCCCTATTGCGTTCACGCCTGGTGCTCACACTTCCCACTTCAAAGAATCGCCTAACTTATCTGTAACTTGAACTCGCAGTCTGCGGTTTAACAATATCATGACGAATTGGCCCACAAATTGTTAGTGATGATTGAGGTTGGTGAGCCGAATGCTGACTGGGATTGTCTCAAGTGTGTCATGAAGAATGCCTTTGACGCTTGCTGTGCACCCTACTTGAAATGTCCTAACTGTGAATGGATCTCTGAAGCATCGATCAGTTTGATCGAAGCCCGTAACGGGTTCCGCTGGACACTGAGTTTCAGCGTATCCGTAACTCCCTAAAACGACTTCTGACAAGAAGTCTTCGAGTTAACCGGGAACCTAGGTGGATTGCAAGGGCTGGTGCGATAGAGAAGGCAGTGCTATTGGAAACAACTGGGTGCTATACTAGCTCATCTGGAACATGGGTCCTAGAACGCCATCACTTAGCGAGGCAGTAGCTGAGAAAGATGGACTGTTGATCCGTACTCAGCGTCGTCGACTAGCCCGTTGGGCGGAACGTTCTGACAAATACTTCAGCAGGCCTGCTGCGACACTGCTGCTTGCCGAATCACCTGAGTAGAGGTGAGAAGTAGATGTCACACCTCCCACTTTGGAAGAGATTTGCCGTGTTAAACCGAAATTAGGCTCCGGGACCCGACGATCTTCCTCCATCTTTGTTGTAAGAGGGCGGTAAATCTTTGTTGACTGGACTTGCTACTCTTTTTAACACGATTCGGGACACTGGAGAAGTGCGTTTAGACTGGCGACTATCAACTGTTCTGCCCATCTTCAAGAGGGATGAGCGTACTTTTTGCGAACATCGAGACATTAACCTTATTTCCATTGCCTCAAAACTTCTCACGGGTCTCATTCTTCGACGACTTACTGGTCCCTGTGAGAACCGAATCACTAAAAGCGTGGCTGATTTCCGCCCTGGCCTTGGTTGCATCTACCAAATATTTACTCTTCGCCAACTCTTAGAGCAGAGACATGCACACGATTGACTAAGGTGGTTTTTCTTGATTTGAAGGCGGTCTTCGACCCTGTTGACCGCGTCAGTTTGTGGTACTGTCTATCCACGAAGGACGTACTAGCCAAACTCCTTTTCATTCTGAAGTCCGTCTACCGTGATTTCCAGTGGCCATGTAAAGCTCTGCAGGAAACTCTCTCCTGAGTTCCCCACGACAAGTGGGGTTCGGCAGGGTTGTCCTATATCTCATTTCTTCTTCAACTCTCTGATCGAAATGCTCATGAACGACTCGGTTTTTTCAGACTCTTCCGGAGTGGAAGTTCTACCAGGCGACCGACCGACAAACCTAGAGTATGTAGACGACATAGTTCTCCTTGGATCTGATACTTTGGCTATGCAAACACTACTGTATAGATTTACGCATAGCGCTGCACGGTTCGGCATTTACTTTGCACCTTCAAAGTGGAAAGTACTGTTGCAGAACTGGGCAGACACGTCTACGGTTTTAGCTATTTCTGAACAGCCACTGGAAGTGTTGGATGGGTTCACTTTCCCTTGTAGCTGTGTTACTTCCGGTGGTCACATCACTGAGGAAGTTACTTCGCGTATCAGCAAGGCCCGTGTGGCTTTACAGCGACACAACCAACGGCGGGATATCAGCTTATCAGTGAAAGGTAGGGTGTATAACATTGCGATAAGGCCAGTGTTACTGTGGGGGTCAGAGACCTGGCAACTTCGTAATTAAGACATTAAACGCTTGCCCGTGTTTGACTACCGACGCTTGCGGAGTATTCCTAACGTTTGGTGGGAATACTGTGGGAGCAATGCTGAGGTCCGCCAGTTGGTCTTTGGTTAGAAGCCTGGTGCCTCTCGAGTGTCCGATAAGTCTTAGTTGCCTGCGTTGGCTAAGCCGTATCACAGGGACAGCAAAGACGATGTGGAATGGAAGAGCGTACCGAGTCTTCAGTGACATCGATGCGGCGGACCACGAAAAAGGGATGTGATGGGTTTATGTAGGCAGAAGAACTGCACGAATTTACATGACAAAGCAAGCAGCTAGTTTGCCGCAAATGAACCAAGCAGATTATTGGATGTCTATGCATTTTTACATATATGCTCATTGTTTCGTATTTGGCGGCATTGGAGTGAGTTTGATTCAAAGGAACAGTCACATAAATGCAGAAACGTCGTTAGTCGTGGAAGTGGCCTAGTTATTTACATCGAGGCTTCTGCAATCTAACCATGCTATCATTTTCGCTGAGCCTGTTTTGTCGAATAAACCGTTTGTCCCTGAAGGACCGAGTTCTGCGACAACGCAGACCTTAAGTTGGAGTCAGGTGCTCAGACAACGTTAGACAAAACATGACGGAATAGATTGTAATGATTGACTAATAGTTGCCGCGCTCATTGTTTCCGAAATGTAGTGGTCAAGCACGAGGACGCGTGTTAAGCTCCAAAATGCCGACGTCATCGACTGCTAAGCACTTACTGGGTATGGATTATCAACTTGACCCTGCCTTGGCGTTTACGATTATCTACCGCAATATAAAAGCCCAACGATTCAAGCTCGCTAATGCCATGGTCATTAATCGCAACCACTCTGACCTTTGTGTGCAAAAACAGCTGATTCACACTCACGCTTCGCTGGGCACCGTGACACTTGTTTCACTACTTTGATTCTCTTCTGGCCTGTGCCGGTATGTGCCTCTTACATAATTTGAACTATTGATTCCTTTCCCTTAGTGGTCGTTTATTATGTTGCTCGTTTGCATGTGCCTAGATAACACAAATGATATAGTCTTGCAACACCCGTCTTCTCATTACCTTGTTAAGTATGATACAAGTGACGCTGATTCATAATGGAGAGAGGCCGTGGGATAACTTACCAAAAATGCGAGTAGGATTCGTTGTTCCAACTGACTTGACCATTTCTATTCTGAGACTACTAAGCTCGAATCAAGAGAGTTGCAGTTGTACAATGGCAGGTCAAGCTCTGCTTTTTTGCAGTATGTATGATCATCTCGCTGGCGGACGCCCACGACGACGCTGTGAGCGCATTGACACCAGCCAACTGACAGAGCCAGCTGTTCTGAATGAGTATCGAAGTACGTTGACATACGAGTTGAGTAAGCGCTCACTGGAGACAATTGATAGTCACTGGTCACATGTTCACCTGACCTTACTAGCAGCAGGCAAATCCTCATGTGGTATGTCTAATAGCCAACATGGATATTGGGTCTTTTCGGGATCTCTGTAACTTACCGAGGCTCGCCGGCATATTCCGGCTGGAAGCGAACACGATGAAACTCGCAAAGAGCTCCGGGCAAGACTCCATGCTAGCCTAAAGAGAGACCGCGAATCTTGGTGGTCTCATCGTGCGTCAGAGATGGAAGCCGCCGCTGCTCTTGGCAACCATCATAAGTTATTCTGTCTGATACGAGAAACGGGCAGCAGGAGACCTGGTGTTAGTGAAACAATTTGTGATGAGGGTGGACAGCCTATGCACCATTTGTCAAAACGTTTGGAGCGTTGGGCTGAGCATTTTGAAAAGCAATTTAATCGGCTAGAATTGTTCGATTCTTCGCCGGTCAGTGATCGCCCTGCTCCGTGGGCTGTCCCTTTGGATCCACCATCTCGCTCAGAAGTCGAAGGTGAGATCGGACTGTTGAAGTTGAACAAAGCCGCAGGACCAGATGATCTTCATCCAGCCCTCTTCAAATTCGGAGGCTCTGCTCTTGTTGATCCTTTACATGAATTACTAATGAAACTGTGGGAGCAGGAGACTGTCCCACCCGACTGGAGCCGCTCCGTTATTGTTCTCATCTTCAAAGGAGGGCTCACGATCGGAATGCGGCAACCATAGAGGAATCAGTCTGATCTCCATCGCCTCCATAATCCTTCACAGACTGACTGGCGCTCGTGAAAGCCAGATTCGTGAAGAGCAAGCCGGGTTTCGTCGGGGTCGTGGTTGCATCGACCATATCTTCACCTTGCGTCAGTTGTTGGAGCACCGTCACACATATTGGCGGCCCACCGTAGTCGTGATCCTCGACATCAAAGGTGTCTTCGATTCGGTTGATCGATGTGCCCTTTGGAATTTTCTTATCAGGAAAGGTGTGCCCGAGAAATATGTAAATATTGTTCGAGAATTGTACACGTGTAGCATGGGCAGAGTGAGAGCTTACGGCAAGCTGTCGCCACCCTTCAATATCTCCAGCGGTGTGAGACAAGGATGCCCGTTGTCACCTTTCCTCTTCAACTTTGCTATTGACGAAGTCATGGAGATTGCATTTACAGAACATAACTTTGGAAGGTGTGGAGCTACTCCCAGGAGAACGACTTCTCTATTTGGAGAATGCAGACGACATTGCCCTCATCTGCGACAGCTCCCAGACGTGCCAGGCCGTGCTGAACAGATTAGCACTGGCTGTCAGCCGCTTCGGGCTTTGCTTTGCACTTTCGAAGTGCAAAGTGTTCCTCCAAGATTAGCAGGGACCGCCTCCTGCGCTGACCCTTAGTTGGGATCAGCTAGAAGTCGTTCGGAAATTCAACTACCTGGGAAGTTGTATCAGCGCCCTTGGGATCGAAGACGAGATCACGAACCGTATAGCGAAAGCTCGGAGTGCTTTTGCTAATCTTCGCCACCTGTGGCGGCGGCGCGACATTACTCTCGCCCTGAAGGGTAGAGTGTACAATGCAGCGGTACGTTCGACCTTACTGCACAGTTGCGAAACCTGGCCCCCAAGATCGGCGGACATAAAGAGGCTAGTTACATTCGACCATCGGTGCGTTCGCAGTTTGGCTCACATCTGGTGGGAACACCGCGTGAGTAACGGGCGTGTTCGGCGTCTTGTTTACGGCATAGGAAAAGGAACTGAACCGCTCAGCACCGTTATTTCCCGCACCAGGCTCCGATGGTTGGGCCACGTGTTGCGCATGCCAGCCCACGGACTTCCACGACGTGCGTTGTTTGCTCACTGGGGATGTGGGTGGAAGAAGAGGAGAGGTGGCCAAGCGATGACTTGGTCCGGATGAATGAAGGCCTTCACTTCGGAGTTAGCCTCGGTTGGAGCGTCACGGCCCCCTGGTTGGGGTTCAAAAGACGATGAACACGTTTAGCTAGATACACTTGCTTACATGGCAAGGAGCCGACCTCAGTGGCGTTCCCGCAGTGAGTTTCTTTGTCTCTTCCCATCCCTTTTAGCCTCCCCCTCCAACCACGATCTCTTTTCATAGCGTAATATAATTTTACATAATTTTTTTTGCCTAATAACCTGCTGGTAGCTTACCGGAACGATGCCCATCCGTTTCTGGTAGCTCAGCTGGCATGCAACTGTTGTATTTATTTTCCTTTCCCCTTATGTATTGCGGCACAGTAGCTGAGGTGTTTCCAACCTCTAGCTGACGTGTGTAATGATGATGATGATGATGACTCGCCGGTTAAGATTGTGCTTTGACAATATCATAAATGCGAAAGATTAGTGGCAACAATTGTGCGCATGTGGGACGCCACAATCGCTTAACTAAGATAAATCGTAATTGCCCGTATGTCCGAGTCGTCCGCAATAGAATCGGCTTCAGGCCCGAGGAAGGATTCTGGGTATCCAGTATAAAGTGTCGCATTGGGTGTTATTCAGCTTGGCAATACCACCAGTAGCCAAAATACGTCTGAATCAATCACCTCCAGTCCGACTGGAATAAGTATAACCAGGGCGTCCTCTACTCTTCAAACTTCCAAAATATCATAAGGGAGTTTACACTAGTGTCACATCACCCTTAAATCTCGGTCTTTAGTTATTCCAACTGCATTCAAAGGAAACGAAGGAGATGAACATGTACGTACACAGCATCCACCTAATTTATGCAAACCATTGTGCCAGTGGATCTCAAACTGCGTAAATGGTACATAAAACATCACATAGTGTACCGTCTGTGGTTTGCACGAATGATCGCGAACTGATGTCGAATTCTCTAAAAGAAAATCAACTGGATGATGTACGCCAGTGGAACTTCATATGTGGCATCCTAGTTGTTGTAGCCATGCCCACCAACCTGATACAAGTCACCCGTCGTCCAAACTCAAAGCACTACGGTGGGCCGGTGCTTCTCTGAGTTCTGTTGACTTATTCCAATGAGGTAAAAGCCGCTCTTCTACCACAGCTCGTTTTCAGAATGGGTCCTGTTCCTTTTGCATCTTCCTGGATATTACGTGCAGCGAACTTAAACAGGAGAAGCATTGTTTGGAAGGCTACAGGAAGTTATTCCGTAGTCACAACCGTTCTTGTCCACGACGTCCCCGAGGCTGGAGTACATGATGAGCGCGAAACGACCATCCACGATCAGAAATTCTGATGCTACATTCGCGACACCCTGTCTTTGGAGAACGTCGTAGGTCAATTATTCTCGAGGCTAAGTAGATCGCCAAGTTACAGAGGGTGTAGCTCGAGGATTGTGAAGGTTGTGCTGCAAACCAGAGAGCTGTCAGCAAGGGTATTGGAGTGTTGGTATGCGTATCACAGGAGACTACCTTTTGAGCCATGGCTCAAGGCGACATCCTCAGAGCATACACACGATGAGCAATCTACTCCAACTGCGTCTTGCAAACGGCACGGGTAACCTTTCTCACCTAGTTTACAAAACTGGTGATCACGCTCAATTTGTTACACACAAAGTAATGTGCAGGGCGAATATAACGAAATCACCGAATCTGTTACAGTTTAGTTCATCACTGCCCCACCCAAAAAACGATTCGCGATCTACCTTTCACCGACCAACACATCAAACCCAAAACACGTCCCACGGCTTATTGCTTGGATCAGCGAAACTTTCCTGCATATACACCAATGCACACGGTTTAAACTTGCTTGCCAGACTGCGGCTACGTTAGGCATCATATACTTGGAACCATATCTTAGCACCTAAAACTTGGTCGCACTCAGCCATTAAATAAATAACTTGTTTATTTTCGGTAGGACGATGCTGAAGTCGGCACATGCTAAGTCCCTTATTCGAAATGATCACCCCAGCAAAGGAGGTGGGGTAATTCGGTATTACTTAAGTGACTTGCTATTCACACCGGTGGACGATCCGGAAACGCTACCAATAGACTCGCTTTGTTGCCGTCTGCGGCTGAGATGCAACCACACCTCCCGTGTGGCAATTGTTTTGGTCCACCATTGACCACTCCCGAGATAGTCTTCCGTCTGACTCAAACCTTGGTAAGGGTATTGCGCCCATGATGCAACCATGTTCTTATCTCGAATGACTTCACTGTCCATGATCTGGTTCTTCTACCCCAGTGATCAGCTCAAGGTCGGTCTGCAGGAGTTTATTGTATGCATTCCGCTCTTCAGTGATGTCAGTTCACCCACCAGATTTAGAGCTGGAAAAAACCATCAGTGCTTGATTGTCATGGACCTACTCCTGCGCTGACTCTTGGTGGTCATCAGCTAGACGTCGTTCACCAATTTAGGCGCGTGGATTAGATGAGGTCACGAACCATATAGGAAAAGCTTGGGGCGCTTTTGCCCATCGCCACCTATGACGGCGGTGCGACATCACTCTCCCTCTGATGAGCGGAGTTTGCGACACAGCGGTGCCTTCATTCCTTCTGTACGGCTGTGAAACGTTGTCCATCAAGTCGACAGACATATGGAGTCAAGCTACCTTCGACCATCACTGGCTTCGCAGCTTAGCTCATATCTGGTAGGCATAATATGATTCTCTTTTTGCGGCAGCCAGCTGTTAGCTCTCCGGAACGATGTCCATCCGTTACTGGGGACTCAGCGGCGTGCCACTGTTTGTCACTGTTTTCCTTTTCTTTTATTTTGTATTGCGGCACAATAGCTGAGGTGTTTTCCACCTCCAGCTAACGTGTAATGATGATGATGATGATGGTAGGAACACCGCGTGAGCAGTGCGCGTGTTCGGCTTCGTGTGTTTGTTGCAAGAATTGCGAGTGAACCACTCAACACCATTGTATCCGATGGCTTGGCCACTTATTGAGCATGCCAACACACCGACTCCCGCGTCCTGCGTTGTTTGCGCGACCGACATCTGGATGGAAGCAGGGTAGATCAAGCGATAACTTGGTCAAGAAAAATGAAAACCCTCACTTTGAATTTGGCATCGGTCGGTGTCTCCCGACTGCTCGGCTGGAATCCCAAGGACGGGGAACATGTGTGGTTGAGTATACTTGACACGGTGAAGTGTCGACCTCATTGGCGTTTGCGTTGTGAATTACTTTGTCCCCTCCCCATCTTTAGCTTTTCTCTTCAACCACGGTCTCATACCCGATGCATAATAGGATATTCAGCATTATCTTTGCCTTAGTTTTAGGGATCACAAGCCTGCCTTGTAATTTGAAGTCACGAGTTCAAGCTTTCGATATCTTAGATCACTGCATCCTTTTCCAGAAGCTGCAAACCGAAGGTGTTGGTAACACTGTACTTGGATGGATCGGGAACTTACTTCCTCAGCGGCGGATTCAGGGCACACTGACTCACAGTCTGTGTG
>OX104065.1:85217593-85268783 GCA_944474145.2 Dicrocoelium dendriticum | reverse complement strand
AAATCAGGTCCAGAATCATCAGCCTGTTTCAGCTTTTGCAGACTCAACGGAATTGCGCTTGTGCTGCACTAAAGTCAGCTAGACACGGACCCTCTGGGACCTTTGAACTCAGTTCAACTATTGTCCACGGGATCTCGTGTACGAAGGCCAGGCATACTGCTCAGCAGATTACTTATCTCGAGTTCACGTGGTACTCAAACGATAACTTTCATTCTTTAGCGGGTCGTTAAGCCAGGAGTTGACGAAATACTTTGAAATCTGGATGAATCTATTACCAATGTCGCGTCACATCTTGGTCAACCGATTACTGCCTGTTTGTCCTGCTCTAGAAATCCATGATTGACCATACCTTGAAGTAACAAAGGAAACAATGGAATCAGAAGGCAGAAAAAGAAAATTAACCAAAATTTGAGGAACTACCGCAAGAAAGCTGAGGTCTGAGGCTAAAAGCCAGAGGACAGAAATATTTAGCGTTGCCACTCAAAAGCATCGAAATGATGGGTACTGCTGATGTCCTTTTTGCTTGTTCTCTTTTGAATAATGGTAACAAGATTTTACCTATCAATTTCAGAGCAACTGTAAAAATAATCTCGGATAAGACATCAGAAGCAAAAGACGGATAGGCGAACAAGCTTCTTTTCGGTGGTTTCCATCCGACCAGTACACCACAGACCATAGGAACAAAACTGACAGGATATTTTAACTCGATGAATCAATGAAGCGAATTGACCGGTCATTGAGATTAGGTCACGGCACTGGCTAGCGCAACATTAATGGAGGGGTTAACCGCGGCGCCGTTACATGAGGTGTCTTGAGGCCATGGTAGATGAAGGGCCTGTACAAATTTCTTTTGAGCACATAAGTTTGGATTATGGAGCCGAATAGCGATCGCCTCCGCTGACGCTAATAGGTGACATCGGAGGGCTCGTGTGTAGTGTCCACATATAAGGTAGATAGACTGGAAAGCCCCTCGCACATTGACTTGATGATTTGAGTCGACTAAGTGCCACAGCATTGCGCTGGCTACTGTCTTTCTCACACCAGTTTTGAGTCACGCCGGGCAATGTCCCCGGTCTCTCTCAGACAGCTGCTCGACACGAGCAAGAAAAGTGGTACACACAAAAGAAATATTCGACCTCGGTATCCGGTCATTGAGATGTTGACTAGCGTTGTAGTGAAGCTGACACGGATGTTAGCCGCAAAGTAGGTTCTCGCGGTCACATTACAGAGCCTCCGAGTAGTTCGTTCCGATATCACATCACCCTTGAACGGCAGTGATAAATAGATTCAGAGCTTTTCTGTGGTGTTTGATTGGACTTTTGGCGCTCATAGCTCCGTGTACCTCCGGATGAATTTGTCCGGGTAACCATTTTGTTCGAGAACGCTTCGAATTTAACTCAACTCTTCCGACAGCACGTCTACCGTGCATATTCTCCTCGCTCTTTCTGTTGGACAAAGGACGATGTTTCGTTTTTGACTCATTAGAACGAAACTGGCGAAATGGGTATAATGGCCGCTCCAACTTATCTTCCCGTATGCTCTCCTTTGTACTGTCCCGTCCGATGTTTTGGTGAGGTGGACATCTAAGAATGACAAGTTGTTACCTTCAAGTTCCATGGTAAACACTATGTTCTTGTATGCAGCCTTGAAGGGGGCTAGCATATCTTCAATGCATACCCGGCTATCCGCAACATAAAGTATGTCAACGTATCGGCCGTACTAAACTTAGTTGTTGATGCATTCGTTTAGCTGTGTTCTCCAACTTACTCATGATGACAACAGCGAGTAGTAGCCCTAATGGTGAGCGCATAGCTACCCCGTCTATTTGTCTGTAAAACTTCCCATTGAGCTGAAACCGAATTTTCTTAGTGCACGCCAGTATAAGCTGCCTTAAACGGTCATATGGGATACCAATGTTGATGCTGTGCAATTGGATAAACTCGCAGAGATATTCAAAGGTCTCTTCTGACGGAACGTTGGTGAAAAGTGACGCCACATGTTCCGTCCAGCTAGTTCGATTGGTTGCACCGAGTCAAGAAATTCGAAATTGTCCTGGAGGCTGTGCCTGGATATGGCTTTTCTGACCGGCTCGAGGCGTTAGACAAGCCACTTAGCAGTCAAATGATAGGGGGAGTTGCACATATCCAGTATCGGTCTCAGCGGTCCACCTTGCTTGTGGATTTTAGGTTAACCATAAAGCCTCGGAATCACTGTTCCGCTAGGTCTGGCTTTTTCAAAAGCGTCAGAGTCTATGGTCTTATCTTGTCTTAAATGGCGCAGAAGTGTTGTCATGGTGTTCTCAATTGTCAGCGTTCTGTCTTTCTTGTTTTGCACCTTTCGACACGTCTCCTAGGATGGTGTTCATCTTATCAATATAATCTAACTTGTTCATCAATACAATCCCGGCTCCTTTATTCGGTCTAGATAACAAGACTTTTTTGTTTTTCTTGAGTTCCTTCAGAGCGTCCAAATGCCTGTTCTTTAGAAGATATTTGATAGTCGGTTTGTATCACAGGTACTGGTAGCATGTGTTTACCAAGGTGCGTTTATACTGCTCAACTGCTAACGCTGCGGATGATGTTACGATAGAAACTTGTGGATAGAGATTTTCGAATTGGACTTCCAAGTCTAACTGTTGTACATTAGTTTTGGGGGCAACAGAACTTCGATTTGGGTTCCATCTAATTGCAAAGAGGAGAAATTGTGCACCTATTTCTTAGGGTCAGCTGGAAATGAGTTACTCGACTTTTATGAAGCGATCTGCCGCCGTAACGTGGCTATTCGTACTTCTACTTGCCGAGCCACAGTCTAACTTGCGCAGTAGTCAGACAGCCTGATAAAGCTGTTGAGGTACTCATTGGAGAGTCGCCTGGATGGACTTATTGTACTCAGCGGTGCCCAGCTTGGGTCCCGGACGCGTTTCGTGTCTAACGACTTTGTCAGTAACTCGTGAAAGTTGCGCTGATGCAGTGAACAGCGAGCACACACCAGATTTAAATCTAGTTCATCGCAATCACCTCTCAGTCAGTAAGGTTCTCACTCGTCTGGAAAAACACCAGACGGCCGTTTCACATTCTGGGTCTCTTCAGTGGTGCGTATTCCTCCTACCCCTGCCGGGTTCCAACTTCAGGACTTCCGAATGCTAGCAACTTGTACCACTAAGCCATGCGTGACGGCGGTAGACCCGCATGAATGACAGCTGACTGCCATATAGCGCGGCTGATCCTCCATTGTCATAACAGTTACGAACTGTGCAGAGGACAATGGTTGGCCGCGCTATATCGGAGCTTGTCGCTCCTGGAGGTGCGTGGCTGGATGGATTGAACACACCTGTGTATCAAATCAGTTTACTCTTGGCTTCATACATTCTTCGACTTTACACTCGACGGACAACTGGAGGATACTGTCAGGTTGCGTAACTGAAGCAACGCTTGTCACAGCGGTTAATGAAGATGTCAGTTTGCAGCACTCATTATGAATGAATTGCGACGCGTAATTTCATTCTAGACCACAGTTCGCTTTGATAAGAATCTCGGACAATTCGGTCACTGAGACTACCTCAAATAAAAAGCTGTTGGGTATTGTTGCTTGCATCATTGACTCCACGACCGGTTTCGTACTCATTTGCGTTCATCAGGTAGAGCTAGCAGGATTGCAACTCAAGTATGATTACCAGAAAGCCAATGAAGTCGAACTATATGGTGGCAACACAAAGACGTGGACGGATGAGGGGAGGCAGGTGTGAGCGTCAGCACAGTAACCGAGCGTAGATCGAAGGCGGGGAGAAGTAAAACACTAACGAACGATGTGCAATTGATCAGTAATAAAGTTGTATGCGACAGATCTGAATTACCTTTTGGGACGCAGCGGATCTCAGCGGAAGCTGTCCTGTTTTCTCCCAATGCCCGAGAGCGCGGACATCGTGAACACTTAAGTCGGTCGCCTGTTAGATTCAGGTCATCGCTTCGGGGTCATTTCCGGGTCAGTGATTGTCGCATTCCTTTTCTTCTGCTCTGCATTCCTCATGGTCTTTTTTCTTCCCGTAAGATGACGACACCAGCTGCTTGATAATTACTTTTCAGCTGCATTAAAGTTGAGACATCTGCAGTACGTCTTTACGCGGTACCGACGCTTCGCTGCCGCGCATCCACAACCATTCCCACGTGGGCGTGGGCGGCCCGGTCGCTACACAGGCTCGAACCCGCGCCCTCGGATTACAAGATAGGCTTGTGATCGTTAAGGCTGCAGACCGGCTTTCAACCGCATTAACCTACTCGAGTAATGCCATCTAAACCCTAAACCGGAATCTTTAAATGTGGAATGTTAACAGCACCTTCCGCCTTGTATGTTGGATTTAATCGGATTACTCATGTCAGGTAATTTCATATACTGGTCGCACCATCCTGCACTGGCAGGCTATGAATTACTGGCACAACCACCTTATACTACCTTATTATGGCCTGCTTGACCGAATGAGTTAGCAAAGGTGTGCGGATTCCCAAAGGGAGCCGCATTCTCCATCTCAGAGACCACCATGCTCCATGTTATTACGCAGGCTTTGTTTGATTTCTAATGGTTACTGATGATTTGATTGCTGGTGTTATCTTGTATTCCATAGTAATCTGGCTCTATGGGATATTTCAGCGGTGTTCAGTCAATTCCAAAAGGCGAGCAGTGGTGTGGGTTATCAATCGTTGCTTAGTGAAACTAAAAACTGTTCGTCCAGATGGGATCATTGGCTTCTGCTCGATTAATTTTGTGGATTGTTGGTCATTACGTCTTCTGGTGAAGATTGGTAGCCCAACTGTATCGAGGAACCTTTTGCCGGTCTGTGTCAACCTCCTTTGTTTTGTTTTCAGTATCCTCTCGAAACGTACAGATACTCGTACGGGATCACGCATGATCTGAGTCAGGGAAGGGAAACTAAGGTCATCTGCAGTTTCCTAGGCTCCATCTGAAGCTAAGTCTGCCGTGATGAATTTGGGACCTCGTTAGCTATAACTAAGGAATACAGAAAGTTTCATGTCTTCCTTTTATGCCTTCAAGTAGTGATCTTATAAACCTGTAAATGTTTTCTCGCAGTGTCATGTATCTGTTTCAGCGGCTATCGTTGAGTATACAATGATCACTAAGGTGACGTTCATATACAAACAATGTCACTATTCGTGCATTGAATGTCACAGAAAGGACAACTGGGTGCGATTTATCAACTTTAAGCGTACTATGTTTCGAACATTCTCGTAGTCCTGATACCTTTTGCATTAACGTCACGTCTCATTCTGCAGTCACTATTTTTGTTCACGATGCAGTATCTTTTGAACCATTGCACCTCAGCTTTCTCTATATGCTTGAACAGCCGCATTTGTTTGTGGCATTTGCATCATTCAATTTTGTCTAGGTTTTCCACCTAACATTTTTAGCCTTATGTTTATTTGCATCCAGTTACATTTTTTCGTATATTAACCTGCTTTGCTGCTGCCATCATCCAATGGTTTAGGATGGTCGAATAGAAGAACTGTTCATTTCTTCATTCAACCGCTTACACAACACAGGTTGCTGGATCGGCCATCAATATACTTTGCACTAATTCCACACAGCTTTGAGCTCAGTGAGAGTTTCGATCACTGTTCACTATGGTTCGTTACATACTTAAAACTTTCTAAATTTCGTCCATTGCTAAGTGCTCCTTGGCATCTGCTCTTATCGACTTAACTTGTATGCTCGCGCCACCACCGCACATTTGTTCATTTGTTACGTTCGTTTGTGCTCTCACTGTGATTCCTCTTTAACAGGGCCGCGCACCCAGTGCTGTCTAGAACCAAAAGCCTTGCCCTTAATGAACTCTTCCAGGTTCGCTGAGGAATTAGACTGTGTGGTCATGGATGAGCGGTTAGTCAGCAGCAGATGCACGAGGATAAATCCTGATGACAGGCGATTGATGGACACTACCGCTCTTCTTACTGATAATTCTATCTGTTTTCCTATTCATTGGTGGCCAAACTCAAGCTGCAATCATTCTGTTGCGATGCGTTTTACTACCCTTCTATTAGCCACGTTAAAGGGATCAGATTTTGGCCTTCATTGTTAAAATGTTAATTTAAGTGCGTCCTGTCAATGTCCCTACAGACATTACCCACGCAAAGCACCAGGGGTTCCTCCCACACAGTCCTCTTCTGTATTCAGCATCGTCTACTATCTGTCACTTCTCAGTTCCGACCCTGTGACATGACCGGCGGCACTACTTTTTCATCTCTAATCTGTCACTGTTTCACTGTCTTATGCCATGGTGCATAATTTCCCTGTTCATCAGATGGCCAAGACTCAACGAAACAAGAACACGATGGGTCACCTTGGCCTACTCAAAGCCCGGTTAGCGAAGCTGCGTCGTGAATTGATCGAACCCAAGGGTGGTGGGGGTGCCGCAGGCGAAGGCTTTGACGTTGCGAAAACTGGAGACGCTCGCATCGGATTCGTAGGCTTTCCGTCCGTTGGTAAATCAACGCTTTTATGCAATCTTGCCGGTGTTTACTCGGAGGTCGCTGCCTATGAGTTCACCACTCTCACGACTGTTCCCGGTGTTATTCGTTACAAAGGGGCACGAATCCAGTTGCTCGACTTACCTGGCATTATCGAGGGTGCCAAAGATGGCAAAGGTAGAGGAAAACAAGTGATTGCTGGTATGTTTTCCTGCGTTTCACTCTCCTTTATGTGATTAATGCAACCAGTGGCGCGCACCTGCTCCCTTATTTTGATGATTCTTGATGTCCTCAAGCCATTGCACCACAAGCGACTTCTTGAACACGAACTGGAAGGTTTCGGTATTCGATTGAACAAGGAACCACCGAACATTACGTTAAAGAAAAAAGATAAAGGTGGACTCAACTTTCAAGCAATGGTATGCTTTCCATTGTCGCTTTCACCGTCTTGTCTTATCAGGTCCCTCAGTCAGAACTGGATCGGGAAACAGTGAAGACCATTTTGTCTGAGTATAAGATTCACAATGCCGATGTGCTCCTGCGATGTGATGCAACTGCTGAGGACCTGATTGATGTTATTGAAGGCAATCGTGTCTACATTCCTTGCTTATATGTTTTGAACAAAATAGATCAAATTTCTATCGAGGTGAGCTTAGAATAATCGGATCGAACGCAATAGGAGCTGGACATTATTTGCCGGATCCCCCACTGTGTACCTATTTCGGCGCATCATAAATGGAATTTCGATGATTTGCTTGAAATGATGTGGGAATATTTAAATTTGCTCCGAATTTACACTAAACCCAAAGGACAACTTCCTGACTACACTGCTCCTGTCATTTTACGGTCCCTTTCGCATACCGTAGAGGATTTTTGTAATAAACTTCACCGTTCCATCATCAAGGAGTTTAAGTAGTAAGTTGTGCTATCTCATGTTCGCATTTGCACGGATGCACTTGAGTGTTGTTGAAATTCTCTTGGCGTCAGATTGGCGGGCTCATTTTGAATCCATCGTGTGAATAGATTGCGGTGCGCAATCTCAGTGTGGACCGCGATTTGCATTGAAATGAACTTTGGCCAATTCTATCACTGGGACTAGCTGAAGCAGATGAAAAGGACATCATCTGCACTTCGGTACGCAGTACCGACACTTCGCTGCTACCAGCAGTCTCGCGCAGTCTAAGGATGCCGCGACGATTGTCCGGTCCCTTACTCAGGCTCGAACCCGCGCCCTCGAATTACAAGGCAGGCTTTTGATCCTTCAGGCGACGGATCGGAACTGCAGCCGATAGATGTTAGGTATTGACCGTCTGGAAACACTGCTCTCCACGATTAGTTTCGAACTTGCTTCTTTTAATCGACTAGAGGTAACAGGTACTCGAACCCAGATGCCAGCTGAAACCAACCCGTAAGTCACCGCGTCGCGGTTAAAAGTTGAGTAGAAGGGTCATTTTGAAGCACGTTGTCTGAATGGATTGCGACGCGTAACCACAGTGTCGACCACGGGAGGTTGAAAATGACCCCTCCCATCAACCATTGTGGTAAGCTTTAAATGCTTTGTCGCGGTGGCTTAGGAATAGTGGTTTCGGCTGACATCCCAAAGGACCTGGATTCGAGTCATCATCATCATCATCATCAACAGCAGTACATCAGCCATTTGAACTGATGCTTCGCTGCCATACAACCATGAGGACCTAAAAACCTTAATGCCCCAAGCAAACATTCAGGGTCAAGGCGCCTACATCTTGGGTAGACAACATACCGTCACAAACAGCTGGCTATCATGCAGATATAAGGCGGCATCGATGAGACAGTTTCCTTGCGGCTTTCAGTGCCACGCGTCATAATCAGCCATTACCCCGCAGATAACACAGCAACAAACACACTTTAAACTGGCAATACGATTAGGAGACGGCAGCAGACGCGCCACTGGTGTCGGTTGCGAGCCATATCCTGTAAACTCTCAAGCCAAGCAAAAGCGAGTCACCTGGACTCCAGCCCAGAAGGCGAGACGGACCAACGGCACCCAGTTTGGTCGTCAGTGGCTTCATTTCCCGCTTCCAAGCCAACTTCTGTCCATCTCGAGCCTTGCGCTAGCCTACACCTGGCAGACTAAACAAAGTCCTCCTAGGTAAGCGGTAACCAGGCATGCGTAGCAAGTGCCCGAGCCAACGCAACTTATTCAGTGCTATCTGTTGTGCTAGGGAGTTAGCATGATTCTCACCACCTAGTACTCGCCTACACACATCATCGTTGCGGACACGCTAGTGCCATCCGACACCAGCAATGCTTCGCGGACAACGATGATCAAAGATTTGAAGGCCTCTCAGATCTTCAAACCGAAGGGGCCAAGTCTCGCTACTATATAACAGAACGGCCCTCACTGTGGCCTTGTATACACGGCCTTTCAGACTGAGGGAAACTCCCTTCTGTTGCCAAACATGCCGCAGGTTCAAGAAGGTAGCTCTGGTTTTTGCATTGCATGAACTGACGTCAGTTTTTATGCGTCCATCAATGTTGATGCAGCTGCCAAGATAAGTGAAATGATCAACCACCTCGAGTTCCTCGTTAGCAAGCGTCAAGGAGTCATCAAGTGGCTGGTGTTCCTGCAGCAACACTTCGCACTTTGAAGGTGCGAAGTGCATACCAAATAATGGGACCACTCTAGACAGGCTATTCAGGGTTGATTGTGCCGCCTCAACATTGTCGAAAAGCAAGACGATATCGTCCACATAATCTAGATCAACTAATCTTTCACCAGGCAGCACTTCAACGCCTACATCGTGAGATTCCGAAAGGGAACACTCCATGATAGAATCCACGACGAAATTGAACAAAATGGGGAAATCGGAAAACCCTGACGAACGCCACTTGTAGTCGGAAAGCTATCCGATAGGCTGCCGTAGACCCTGACGCGGCCTGTAGTGTTCGAGTATGGAGCATGAAGAATGTTCACATACTTCGTGGGAACACCTTTCCGCGCAAGTATTTTGAACAGAATCGATCGATCGACTGAATCGAACGCACTCTTGAAATCGAGGAACACAGCTATTGTCGGTCTGCGGTATGCGTGGCGCTGCTCTAGCACCTGCCGCAAATTGAATATATGGTTTATACAGCCCCGTCCTGGGCGGAAACCGGCCTGCTCTTCCCTACTCCGAGATACCCGTTCTGCAGTGAGGCGACGAACGATAATCGAGGCCAGTAATTTTGTCACAACTGGCGTTAGGCTAATACCCTTGTGATTAGAACAGTCTGTGCGACTGTCATTCTTGTATATTACCACTATAATCGATTCGCTCCAATTAGCCGGGACACTCTCTTCCTTCCAGATACATTCGAATAGGGAGGTCAGTGCTTTGCAGAGGACCTCACCTCCATCCTTAAATAGTGCAGGTGGGAGGGAATTCGGGCCAGCGGCGCGAAAACGATTGAGTGCTGTGATCGCGTTTCTGACCTCGGCCTCCGACGGAGGCTCTAAACTAACCGTCCATGGCTCGTTCTGCATCACCTTAGTAGGAAGAGGTCCGGGAGCAAGGAGCCAGTTGAACTGATCTTGAAAGTGTTCCGCCCAACGAGCCATACGGCGCTCCTTATTGTGTATCAGTGCACCCGCGCTGTCTCTGATTGTCTCACTGACCCCCGGTTTTCTGGGACCAGTTGTGCGGATTAGCTGGAAGAGCTTCCGGTAATTGCCTACTGCTCCTGCCTGCTCCATTTCTTGGACCCTACTGGTCCACCAGGCTTCCTTGTCAGCACGCAGGCTCTGCTTTAGTTCACGCCTGATAGCCCGTTTGGTCACATTATGTTCAGAACCAGCCGGGAGGTGTCTTCTAGCTTCCAACAGGTTCACTGACCTCTCGGATATCCAGTGACTGGTGCGATGACGATGGATAGTGCCACAAGCAGATGCTCCTGCGTGTTGCATGGCGGCCGAGATCCTATTCCACTGAAGCTCAGTGTCATTAGGACAAGACAGCGGAAGTTCGGTATGATAGGCTTGATAGGCTTGCCTAACCGAGGACTGAGACAATTTCTCCGTTGCCAATCGTAGGGGACGCTTCATGCGCCTCCCGGTAAAGTTCGTGGAGAAACGACAGCGTACCAAGGCATGATCAGAGTCGACACAGGTACTCCAGTATGGGCGGCAATCCATGATGGAGCCACGCCATCTGTAACTTATGGCTATGTGGTCAATTTGGGTGCATCGCTGGCCAGCTACAGGAGGACGCCAAGTGGCACTTCGGCGCCCACTGTGTCTAAAAGCAGTGCTACTAAGAAACAACTGGTGCTCAGCACACAGTTGCAGCAGACACCCACCGTTGTCAGTCCGTTCGGACAGCTGGTCGACATATCTGAATTGTCGGCTGATTGCGACGAACAAAATACTCACCAAAATCCTTCCATTCATAGGTAATACCAATTCGCCCGTACGGATTCCACAAAATGCTATGTCGATTCATAGCTGCCGTAACCGGGAAGTCCTGACGCCGGAAGGCCGACCGCTGTCATCTGCATGGCAGTGGAGGATGCGTCGGGCTATATCGCATTTAGCTAACAATTCACGATAGTTAGATACCGTCCTCCATGGCGCAGTTGCATAAGCTGCGGGCTAGTTGGCAAGAGCCACTAGCAGTCATGGGTTCGATCCTCCGCAGAGGACCGAAGGATGCGCACCACTGATGAGCCCCAGTAGGGCGAAACGGCCGTCTGGTGCTTTTCCGGACAGCTGGTCGACATATCTGAATTGTCGGCTGATTGCGACGAACAAAATAAGACCATAATTACCACCCACCTGAGCTTCTGAAGAGCTCATACGCCCTACTTGTGCGTTCATATCCCCTGCAAGTACTAGAATATCCGAACTAGTAGCACTGCGTAGTAGCGCGTTCAATTCGTGATAGAATGTGTCCTTGACAGCATTTGAACTGCAGTCGGTGGGGCATAAGCGGAAATCACAAACAAACAGCGTTTTGTACTACTTCTTGGATCAGCCTTGGCTGATATCGTCAATCGGGCTGCACATAAACGGCTGTTCACCGGAATCCCATCAACCAAAGATGGTTTGGCCTTGGAGCTTAGAATGATACCTACACCAGCTTGACCGGTGAGTGCTGCATCGGCGTTTCCGGTTGCGTGCAACTAATAACGAGAGGATAAGCCGCGTGCACTTAATTCAATAACCCCGTTAGCGTCATTGGTCCTAATTTCGGGCACACAACACACATCAACACCCAGTGTGCGTGCGAGTGCAGCCTGTTGCCCTGTTTGTCTTGGAGTGCGAACGTTGAACGTCGCCATGGAAAAGGGGTGGGCGTGGCCTTATAAGGGGCTTTTGCCGATAGGCGTCCGATGGGTGCGGTGGGATGTTGGCTGCAGTTAGATCTACTCTAGTGGCACTTCGGTTGCTGCCAATTAAGCTGGGAATTATAGAAGGAAGGTTAGTAATGTGGGTCGTGATGGGAGTAAGGGAAACAAGTGAAAAAGGCAGAATGGAGGCGCCAGCAGTAGCATGTTTTCGCTTATCCGCCCTGCTGTATGCAGCAGATAAGGCGACCCTTGATAATCTGCGCGACGGCCGATGCAGGATGAAGTTTATGTTTAAAGAAGATGTCATGGTTGTATGTGGGGTGAGATACTGCCAGGGCGCCCAGACCTAGACAGAAGGACGATTAAGGTCCTCATCCAAAGCCTTTGGCTCAAAAACTTGCCGACAAGGCAACAGGGAGGTGGCAAAGATTTAATTTTAAAGAAATGGACGCCATCTCATTTCAAACCCTCAACCTGGAGTAACAGGAGACTGGGTTTGTCTGACCTCTCACTATTGACCAACCTGGTAGGAGTAGCTCTCAAGATGCTCGGAGGCATAACCCAGTATAGCTCAGTGGGTCAAGGAGGTACGCAAACTATCGCACCACGTTAAGGTCCAGTCTCGTTGCGACGGATTCGAGTGCCTACTCTCTTTGCCTGATGACATCTACCAAGTCTAAAACCGATCGTGGAGTGCAGTGTTTTCGGACGAGCAATACCCACTGTTTATCTCTTAAAGTCACCTCGTTGTGACTACCGAATCTGCAACTGGTTAATCTCATGGTCTACAGCAAAGGGATACACAGCCTTGTCGTTTACTTCCATCATGCATCGTGCTCCTAATGTTCATCTTATTCTCTATTTTCTGTCAAAAAGGAAGTACTGTATTCCACTAGTTTCACTGAACGAGTTTCTTTGCTTCACTCTTCCTGGATATAGTTCGGGTTTTGAAACAGCCAGTATGTTTTAGCCGAGGTGCGCAATCTCCATTAGGAATGTGGTTTGCTTTGATGCAAACTGCTGACATTCTAACTACTGAGGATGCACCCGGAGCGAGGTTGTCTTCATTCTCAGCGTTGGGAGTGAGCAACACCAACGTTAGTTTTATATTTATAAAGCAATTTTCGTTTCTATCTTATCATCTTTCATAGTTTTAACTTAAAGTTCGCTCATAGAAGCCTTTCAAGCCTGGTCCCATGCCGGTATTTTCGGCGGGAGCTCGAATGAAACCAGCTCGAAGCTCATTGACCAGAAACTAGCCAATACCAGCATTTCTTCAGTTGGGCTTGACCAATGATAAAACTTTTGGATTGGAGCCAGCCAACGGTAATTGGTAATTTCTATTAGCTCGGAATCTCCCCCTAGGTCATTTCCTTTGAATCATATAACTAGACTTCTTTATGTTGTTTCAACCCTATATATCCTGGGGCTTAATTTGAGGTTTTCACAAACCCTTTGTTTTTTGATTTAAGGAATAGCTGGACCAGAATTTGTAGAGCTGTATCTTTTATCGTTGTGCCACCGGAAACACGAAAGTTTTTTGACGGAGCCAAATTTAAATAAAATGTCGATTTCGGCAGACGTTGAGACCATGTTGCTACAACAGCACAGTCGATTCGAAGCCGCACAGCTGCTAACAATCAAGACTCTCATTTAAACACCAGTTTCTAATCCTCCAGAAGGATGGGATGCCTTCAGTTGATACACTAATCAACAGTGTCAGTGAATTCGCTTTGATCTCAATTCAGAGCTCGTTTTCGATGTCCGCTTCAGGACTCTGAAGATATTTTCAAGACGGAGCTGACAAATCCTGATGGTTCACAAATTGTACGATTGATGTTGCTGAAACTCGGAACTGTTGAACACAATAAATACATCCGTTTCATTTTGCCCTATCGTATTCATAATTTCACCTTCGATGAAACAACTTTCCGACTCACAGGTGTCCGGTGATCATGCATCGTTTTTCAACAGTCTGTCCAATTGTCTAACTGTGCAAAACGGACAGCGACAGTCTCTGCTCTTTCCGCAACAGTGACGCGAGAGTGCCATAAGTCCAAGTTGAAGTCACTTACTGAACAGTTAAAACATGTATTATCAGTTTGCAGCTTGCAGTCTCCCAAGGATATCGTATTCCAAACCAGAACACTAAGATCGTTGGAGCGAGACCCAGACGTTCCATTGCAAATTGTCATTGCACAAGCTCAGAGAATCATTAACTTGACGTGCGATACAGCTATGGTCGAAGATACGAAGACCCATTCTAGTGAGTTCGTGGTTCAGCAGATTTATAGGAGGAACCTTCTAGCTACTGCTCTCAAAAACTCCCTCAAGCTAAGCCACCATCAGCCTTTTGGCAATGTGGAGACAGGCATTTAGTTAGTGTCCATACAACATGCACATTTGTTTGAAATGCCCTTGATGTAGGTACAAAGGAACAGTTGCAGATCCAGGTCACATTCCAAACCGATTCATGGTGCTCGGCAGAATACCTGTGGCCATTGTGCGAAGAGAGTGAACGCCGGTTTTACTGATCGACGAATACACATCACTATCAAGATCGATGAAAGACAAGCGCGCGTACTCAGACATCATAGCCATATCAGAAAGGTTGTGGAGCATTGTCGAGCTGCCTGGTATCAAACCCAACAATCAACAAGCGAAAACCACATCAGTTACCGAGTTGAAACTGCTTTGTCAAGTCGCATATGGTTGTCCGTATGTTGACTTCATCGCTGGGTGAACGATTTTCGTGGCGAGCCACCAGGATTCAGTCCTTCTCAATCTAAACTGGATTGAGCATTTCACCCTACTTGGCATTCCGATCGATCAAGTTTGTGCATGTGTCCAGGTACACAAATTAACATCCCCTCAAACAGTAGTCATTGAGCGCCTACGAGAGAGGCGTATAGCAGTCTTTTGGGAAGGCCCCGGTAAGTGCACGAAAATATAAGCTTCACTGTCCCTAAGGCTCGATGCCGTACTTGTTTCGTACGAGGCGCCTCCTACATTACGCAGCAACGCCAGTGGTTGATTAGGAGTTGGATTGTTTAGAGAGAGAGAGAGAGCAGGAGTTATCCATCCTGGGTAACACCTATTGCTGTGATCAAGAAGCCAACTGGTCACATTCGAATATGCGCCGATTTCTCGACGAATTTGGATGCTGCATTGAACGCTCATCAATACCAGATAATTTGAAAACTAAATGGGAGTAAATGTTTTACAAAACTAAATCCTTTCGACCCATACTTGCGAATCGCTATACATGAAGCCTCATGAGAAATACTCACCATGTATGCTCACCGGGGCTTCCCATTGCTTCCTGTTCGGGGTCAAGCCCGCACCGGGCATATTCCAGCAGATCATGGACACTGTGCTGACCGATGTCGATGGGCAACTGCGTACCTGGACGACATCATTGTTTTCTGATGCGGCGTCAACTGGATCTAGCTCTTGACTGTTTCGAAAGATATCGATTGACTCTGTCCTAAGAAATGTGTCTTCTCCATAGACTCTCAGTCACTATCCTCGGTTTTATAATTGGCAAGAACGGCAGACGTCCAGACCCAGCGAACATTGACGCTGTAACAAAATTAATATGTTGTGACGCTGCCGTCTCTGCCACGCCAACCCAGCCAGAGACAAAACCAAACACTGAAGCCTGATAGACCGAAGTATATTAGGAACAGATCACAGTTAATGTTATCATTCACGATCTTACTTCGCCGGTCTGTCACTGAGGTGATTCACATCTCTTGTCTGGACAGATTCGACCCAAGTGGCGGTGTTTACTGTCTGGCTGTAGATGCGATCACGTCCGCACCATAGCAACCCGTGCGGAGATGGTGAACTGGTTCCGTCAGCTGCTCTGGGATCGAAGACGAGATCACGAACCGTATAGCGAAAGCTCGAAGTGCTTTTGCTAACCTTCGCCACCTATGGCGGCGGCGCGACATTACTCTCGCCCTGAAGGGTAGAGTGTAAAGTGCAGCGGTACGTTCGACCTTACTGTACGGTTGCGAAACCTGGCCCCTAAGGTCGGCGGATTTGAAGAGTCTAGTTACTTTCGACCATCGGTGCCTTCGCAGTTTGGCTCACATCTGGTGGGAACACCGCGTGAGTAACGAGCGTGTTCGACGTCTTGTTTACGGCTCAGAAAAAGGGAATGAGCCGCTCAGCACCGTTATTTCCTGCACCAGGCTCCGATGGCTCGGCCACGTGTTGCGCATGCCAGCCCACCGACTCCCTCAACGTGCGTTGTTTGCTCACTGGGGATGTGGGTGGAAGAAGAGGAGAGGTGGCCAAGCAATGACTTGGTCCAGAGGAATGAAGTCCCTCACTTCTGAGCTGGCCTCGGTTGGAGCTTCACGGCTCCCTGGTTGGGGTCCAAAAGACGGTGAACACGTTTGGCTGGATACACTTGCTGACATGGCAAGGAGCCGACCTCAGTGGCGTTCGTGCTGTGAGTTTCTTTGTCCCACCTCATTCCTCTTAGCCTCCCCCTCCATCCACGATCTCATTTCGTAGGATAAAACATAATAAGCAAGTGCGCGAAGAATATTCTTTTCGATAATTCTCATCAGGCGAGTACAATTAGGAAGCAAAACGTTTGGAGAGAATAAAGCCCGTACAGAGAGCAACCAAGTCATTAACTGGCAATTTGAAAACTAAATCAATGATTTGAGCAATCGGATTGTCGCATTAGGAAGCAGGTGATCAAGGAAGGTCAAGCTCAAGGCCAAGGCAATTTCAGAGCCTGTAGCAGTGTGCGCTGTTTGCACAGCTCTGGTTTTAGAACTTTGATAGCAATGGCTTCAGAAATGCTCAATAAATGTTTCTTCAGCTGTTTTGGGTATCGTTTAGGGATAGTATAAACGACTCGAAACGACTGGTTTATCTGGACTTGGTGTCCAGTGTCGACGAAGTGTTGTAATACAGAACTGTTGATGGATTTTACCGTGCCTTTTCGTAGTGACGCAGGACAATGCTCAGCGATTCTTTTGGACAAACACCTGGTCGTATGTCCAAGATACCTAGCACCACAGGTGCAGGTGAACTGGTCTAAGACAAACGATTCGGACCGAACCGGGAGTTTATTCTTTAAGCGCTGAAGAATCAATGGTCTTGTTTCGGCAAGTAGTTTTAGGTTGGCGGCTGGAAATGTCTTGGTCACTGCGGTCGAGATTTTTCTATTCAACAGTTCGAACGTGACATCACCTTTAAAGGGAACTGTAAGGAATGCAAAACACTTGGTCGACACTGGACACCAAGTCCAGATAAACCAGTCGTTTCGAGTCGTTTATACTATCCCTAAACGATACCCAAAACAGCTGAAGAAACATTTATTGAGCATTTCTGAAGCCATTGCTATCAAAGTTCTAAAACCAGAGCTGTGCAAACAGCGCACACTGCTACAGGCTCTGAAATTGCCTTGGCCTTGAGCTTGACCTTCCTTGATCACCTGCTTCCTAATGCGACAATCCGATTGCTCAAATCATTGATTTAGTTTTCAAATTGCCAGTTAATGAGTTGGTTGCTCTCTGTACGGGCCTTATTCTCTCCAAACGTTTTGCTTCCTAATTGTACTCGCCTGATGAGAATTATCGAAAAGAATATTCTTCGCGCACTTGCTTACTTCTGACTCAAATGGGGATTATTTATAAATTAAAACATAATAATTATTTTACCTAGTAGCTGGCTTGTATCTTACCGGAACGATGCCCATCCGTTGCTGGTAGCTCAGCTGGCATGCAACTGTCGTATTTATTTTTCCTTTATGTATTTGTGTGTATGTATTTCCTTTATGTATTGCGGTACAATAGGGGTGTTTCACCACCTCTAGCTGACATGTATAATGATGCTGCTGCTGCTCTGGATTGTGCGGCAACATGTGTCGTGAATTGCGCACTGAGTGGGTCATCTTCCCGTGTGAGCCACATCGTGCCTGGCTAGTGTCCCGAAAACCTGTCACGTTCTTAGGTTGCGGCCTACTAGAGTGCACCATCGTAGTCAGTCGTTTCGCCTCCGTGACACCTCCGAATTGAAGCTGCTTCTCCACCATACATGCTTGTCACAATTCAGATCTTTTTGTCTTGACATCAGTCATTTGGCGGTTTTCTCCTGCTGGTCGGTCTTCGTTGTATGTTGGCTGCTGGCCTTTGAGTCTTGCCCTGGTTCGGTCTCCGCTGATCTGCGTGCCTGATCCATTTATTGTTTCCAACCGTTAGTTCGTAATTGACTCCACCATTTCTGCCCATCACTGATTCTGTCGACCACCTCGTCGGTCGACGGAAATCTCTCACGTACTTCATGTCACCAGTCTTGAAATGCTTGACCCGGTCTGCTCGATTTTTCTCCGTATGTCATCGCCTCATCTCTGGACTGTGACTCTGAACCCGTCGGCTTGGGAATGATGATCGTAACACTTGATTGACTTGCGGTTACTGACATGCTGTTCGCTGACTGATCTAGCAATTGCAACGCATGCATCCAGTCGAGACACAGCAAATCTAGCCGCGGTTTTTCTGTCACAAGACATGTGCGAATATTTTGATCACGAAATCTGACTTGACAATTCAGCTGACCAAGCAACTTTAACATACTTCCTGACGCATTTTGCACTGTTTCACACGTTTGTATCAGTGACGGACGCAGAGCGTGCACCACGTATCACGGAAAATCAGGGTTGTATCTGAAGCGGTACCCAGCTGCAACTTGAATTGAATGCTATTGATTTCCACCGTCGTATACTTACGTTTGATGAGCCCATCAAGTTTGGAATTAGCAGTGACAGATCTAGTCATATTGGGACGTCTAGACGGTATAGCATTGCTTCGCCTCTTCCTAGTCATAATGTGACGACTTGCCAAACTACACAACTCTTTGAGCCCCCGTTTACCACAGCGATTACAAATACGATTTCTGAACGGGCAGTTCCGGCCAAACTGCCACTCTCTACAAAACCAACAAGGAGAAGGAGGTTTGGAATTTGATGGATTCACGTGAGTTGGTGCTTTTTGGAGATTCCGATTGACTGCAAAAATGAAGACATGCTCGTTCGTATTAGACAACTGTTGAATCATAAATGTACTATGCTTCAGGTTCGTCATTCACTGGCACTTGTTGCAATGTGATGTCAGGATTCTGTTCAGTTTTGCTCAGTATTTTTGTTCGTATATCTGCATCTTTGATTGCTTGTAGGCCGCAAACGTAAATTAGACCTATGTACTGGTCAACGGTCATCTTGGGAAACTGTGAACTTTCGCACTCGCGATTTACATGGCTCGAGTAGGTGACCCAATCTTCTTCTTCTTTCTCGGTCATCAAAAATCTGTGACAAGACAGATACAACTTCGCCAAGAGATAGGTCATTGCTCTTTGGCAAGATGAACTTTGTAAACTTTTCATGTTCAGCCACACCGAGCTTCCGGAGCATCAGGCGGATTTTATTCTCTTCTGGTCCCTTTACGAAATCAACACGAAACATGTCTTCATATTTGTGAAATCATGAAGCGAATGTTACGCCAGCATCTGTATCACAATGGAATTCACTGATCTGCTGAGTCAAGGTTTCTACAAAGGGGATACTTTCACTTGCCCCTAATCCTGGGCTAGACTGTATCGGCAGCTTCTACGTCAACATATCAATGAGCCTGACTTGCTGGCTGCTATTTCTGTGTTCGCCTGAAACTCGCGTCACCACTGTTGTAACGCTGCCATCTGCTCTCTGTCACGCCAACACAGCCGGAGACAAAACGAAACACCAAGGGCTACTAGACCGAAGTACCGTATGTTACCATGTATAACCCGAGGAATTTTTGACAATTTTTTATCTCTGTAGTAGGGTGGTCGGTTTATACAAAGTTAAGCGCAATTTGAAAAAATCACATTCAAAATCTACTCAGAAACCCATTGCACACCTATGTTCCTATCTTGTCTTAGCACCACTCGCTAGTGATAGACTGTGTCCTATAGGTAGACACATTATGTTTGTGTCGAAAATTCTTGGTATCTTGCACATTTGACTTTTGCGACGGATGGCAGTAACTGAAACATACTGGTTATACAGAATGGAACACCATCATACACAATGACGTTGGAAAAAGACATGACGGAACAGCACGTGCCGGTAAATTTTATAGGCTCACCTATCCAAACGTTGCACAACGGTATTCAAATTACTCGAATCCTTCGAAACTAGAATCCGAGTCAGAATCTTCAAACAGTTTCTGGTACTGGTCGTCTCTCATTGGGACATCAGGGTGAATATCGTCATCTTCAACTTTACTGCTCTCGTCATTGCCGTATTCCTCAAAAAGGTCGGTTCGACATTGGACTCTCGTGACTACTCAACTGAGGCACACACGACCGCAAATGCCACAGCATCAAATCCATGTTGAGTACAGACCAGGCTTGCGCAACTTGGGTTTCTTTTTCTGATGCACTTTGGCAACGGCATTCTTCATGTCATTACGCCATAAGCTACCAGCTATTGCCATTTGCTCCTGAAGTCGACGTTACCTCGTGAAAAACATGCTCCTGTCTTAGTAACGTTGCTACAGTCTGCCCATATTTTGCTTCTTTCCACGCAGTTAAACTTACATCGGACTTTTCCGTGTCCTGGTCGCATTTTATGCGGTGGACATGTCCGTGCCACTTCAGGTGTCACAGAAGTAGTATGCAACCCTTTCCATACATGCTACTTCGGCGGAGCACCTCCGTGTTAGTGCTTCTGTCACATCAACGAATGCACAGAATCCGGCGCAGGCACTATGAAATCGTTCCACATATCTGATGTACTTTTACAGCACCTGTTTCGCCACCGTAAACAAGAGTTGACAACATCATTGACTTGTACACCGTTAGCTTGTTTCCGGCTTGCCAAATGCGGCAGCCTTTTTTGATACTCGAATGCTGTTCGCTGATCATCTGCAGATTCCTCGACACTACGCTCCTGAGGTGACGAAATTTCTCCATCAGCAATATTCGGTAGCAAACGGCCAACGGATTCCATTCCCAGTGAAGTCCGAAATCGAGTCTTTCTTGTGTTCATGGCCGCCGTGGAAGCGAGAGCCGTCGTAATGCGCTGCAATTTATCCGCACTGTGTGCAAACAGCGCGCATCATTCATCATCATTATACACATCAGTTAGAGGTGGGAAAACACCTCCGCTATTGTGCCGCAATACATGAAAGAAATGGTTGGCGGCATCCGGTTTCGGATTTGCCTGTCACTGGGGCAAGCCACAGGACGCCTGCGCCTACAGAGGGACCATGGATGGCTTGCGCTGCACTACCCACAGCTCCAACCACACACCCCATATCCAGTGTAAACCCGAAGGAATAAGACCGGGATGCATGTGGATGGGAGCCACGTTTCATCAACGGAGCCGGCCCACACTCCTTCACAGGCAAACACAAGCACGCTGTATTTGGGGAATCAAGCGCACACAACGCGGTGGCTGGACCGTAGTCCGCTCCACACTGAGTGCATGGAACCGCTCTTTGAGCCTAGCACGGCCACAAGGACCGTGCACCCGGTCGTCTCCAGCAACGACGAACTGTCTCCTGGAGCCAGTATGGACGAGGTAGTGGGTAATAGACAGGTAGGCACCTTGTCAACATGCACATCAAGCGCATCCGCACCGGGGATATCAAACAACAGCCATTCACTTTAAACGACAAGCTGAAATAAAATGAATCCAATAATGCATACAGATACGGTGGCATAACTCTTCGCTAAATTACCATATGAAGTAATTTGGTCAGCAACAAATCCGTGATAAGTAAGAAATGTCCACAAGTTACTCAAAAATGCTACAGACGCAACAAAGTTACCGAAGATAAACGCAATTAGTGTAAGCAACGTGGCCAGTTAATAGAACATTATTCAGGGAGGCAGAACAAACCAAATAAACCGGAATGAAATTTATCCAGCTTAAAAGGACCTAGTTTATGTATGTGTGCCCCATGCTGAGGCTGATGTTGCATTCTTGATGCTTCTTCACCGCAGTTGGGCTAAACCAACTTACATGGTTGGCGGCATCCGGTTTCGGATTTGCCTGTCACTGTGGCAAGCCACAGGACGCCTGCGCCTACAGAGGGACCATGGATGGCTTGCGCTGCACCACCCACAGCTCCAACCACATACCCCATATCCAGTGTAAACCCGAAGGAATAAGACCGGGAGGCATGTGGATGGGAACCACGTTTCATCAACGGAGCCGGCCCACACTCCTTCACAGGCAAACACAAGCACACTGTATTTGGGGAATCAAGCGCACACAACGCGGTGGCTGGACCGTAGTCCGCTCCACACTGAGTGCATGGAACCACTCTTCGAGCCTAACACGGCCACAAGGACCGTGCACCCCATCCCCTCCAGCAACGACGAACTGTCTCCTGGAGCCAGTATGGACGAGGTAGTGGGTAACAGACAGGTAGGCACCTTGTCAACATGCACATCAAGCGCATCCGCACCGGGGATATCAAACAACAGCCAATCACTTGAGAGAGAGAGAAAGAAAAAGAGAAAAACTCGATTAATGCATAAGGAAACGGTGATATAAACCTTAATTAAATAGCCTATGTAATAAGTTGTTTACAAACAGATCCTAGCTAAGTGCACGAGGCCAGGAATGCCACGAACACAAAAATGTTATGGAAATCGAATACAATTGGCTGAAGCGATGTGTGCAAGTTAATGGAATAGAGTACAGGGAGATATTTATATCACAAAGCAAAGCATGAAGGTAAAAACTGTAAACCCACCACCTGAAATAAAGAGACTTAGCATGCAAGCACGCGGTTAGTAAATCGAATTCAGCGTGCCTACAAACGCTGCACCGGCTCGCCGTAATTCTCTGCAGGACCCGTCGTCGCTTCTGTATTGGCCCCAAACGGCACAGCTCATGGCCCACTAGACATTTATATGAGGAAGAAAGGCATTAGGAGAGAACCGAAAACCCACCACCTGAAATAAAGAGACTTAGCATGCAAGCATGCGGTTAGTAAATCGAATTCAGCGTGCCTACAAACGCTGCGCCAGTGCTGCCTACGTTCACTGCAGGGCCCGTCGTCGCTTCGGCAGTGGTCCCGAGTGACCTCTCTCATGGCTCACTAGGCCTGCCTGACTAAGGCACTCGCGACCGCATGTTCTACAGCACAATGCGCTCGATGTCGATGGAGTACAATTCATTGGTGCTTACCGCTTCCGCAATTGTCGCTTCTTCTCTGCATGCATGAGGGCTTTCTCCCGCACTTCAGCAACTGCCTTCGTGATTAGATCGCGCCATGCACCACGATCAACCGCCTTCGATTCCCATGATCTGCAATCAAGATGAGAACGTGTGAGGCTCACTTTAATCATGTCTTGGTAACGTAACTTTGGTTTCCCAGCATGCCGCTTCCCTATACTCAGTTGACCGTATAAAAGTTGTTTCGGTATTCGCATCGAATCCATACGACTCACATGACCGAGCCATCTCAGGTGTCGCAGTAAAAGTATGCAGTCCACTGCATACATCCCACTTCGGCGCAACACTTCCGTGTCTGCAACTCTGGCGCCCCAGCCGACCCGCAAAATTCGTCGCAGACACTGCTGATGGAACCGCTCGAGATATCGCACATCCCGACGGTACATCGTCCACGTTTCACTGCGGTATAGAAGAACGGACAGTACCATGGATTTGTACACCATCAGCTTCGTGCCAATGGTAAGCTGATGGTTGTTCCACACTCGGTACTCAAGCTTACTGAATGCCGCTGCTGCCTTCGACACGCGAATACGCAACTCATCGTGTAGCTGTTGATCAGTCGATATCACACTCCCAAGGTAGCTGAAGCGGGAGGTGGTTTCCAATACTTCAGCACCAATGCTGATTTGCGGCAATATTGAAGATTGCACCTCCGGTGAAGGTTGAAAGAGACAGACAGTTTTGCTTGTGTTGATGGTGAGCCCGAATTTGGCCGCTGTCGAAGCCAGAGCACTAGTCATGTGCTGCAACTCATCCGCGCTGTGTGAAAACAACGCACAGTCGTCAGCAAACAGCAACATACGGATAGTTGTCTCACAGACTAGAGTTCTCGCACCTAAATGACGGATGCTCAGCAACCCACCATCAATACGGTGCTCCACACGAACACCGTAAACACAAGCGGCATCAAAAGCACAAGACAACATTGCATGAAGATATATATTAAACAGGGCAGGAGCTAACACACAGCCTTGCTTCACATCAGAGACAACTGCAAAGTCATCAGAGGTCTCTCCACTCAGCTGCACCCTCGCTCGTATACCACTGTGCAGACATCCAATTAAACTTACAAACTTACGCGGGCAACCAAACTTACTCAACACCAGCCACAGTGCCTCGCGGTTCACCGTATCAAATGCCTTGGTGAAATCAACAAAAAGCGAGTGCAATGGCTGGTGTCGTTCTCTGCACTTCTCTTGCAACTGACGAGCCGCAAACACCATATCTATAGTGCTGCGACCCGAACGGAATCCACACTGCTCTTCCGCCACGTTTGGTTCCACCAGCTGACTCACGAGGCGATTGAGCAGGATTCGGGCAATCACCTTGCCCACACAACTCAGCAAGTTGATGCCACGATAATTCGTGCAACATTGCTTGCTCCCTTTGCCCTTGTACAGTGGTAGCACAAGGGCATCCTTCAGCTCTGCAGGCACCTCCTCCTCAATCCACACGCGTTGCACCAAGTGGTGCAGCGCAGTCAACAACGCGGGTCCACCGTGTTTCAATACTTCAGGTGGGATCCCGTCACCTCCGGCACATTTGCCGTTTCGCAGCTGAGCAAGTGCTCTCTGCGTCTCATCCAGTGTCGGCGTATCCGCCAGATCCGCCTTCACATCGTGCTGCTTCAGGCCATTCAATGTAGGCCAGTCGATCTCTGAACGGTTGTTCAAGAGACAGTCAAAGTGTTTCCGCCAGACCTGCATTATGTCTGTAGTCTGGGTGCAGGTAGCGCCTGAACTACCATCGATCAGTGTCCTCAGCGGCTCCAGTCTCGGTCCATACACCGCCTTCAAGGAGTCAAAGAATTCCTTGTGTTGACGGCGTTCGGCGTAGCATTCCATCTGCTTCGCCTTCTCCGTCCACCATGCATTTTTTATGCGACGGAGCTCTCAGGTCAGTCGCCGTCGAAGTTTGCGAAACTGACTCTTCTTCCCCAAGTCACTGGGATCTGCAACATGTGCAGCAAATGCTGCATTCTTCTCTGACACCAATGCGTCAATCGTCACATTGTTGTCATCAAACCAATCGGGCCGCTTACAGTTTGCGCGCCCGATGGTCTCCTCGGCAGCAGCTGTCACCTGGTCGCGAATGTGGTGCCACAGGTCGCCCACTGTGGCTATGCAGTCCACATCACCACACAGGCGTGCAGCCATCGCCTTCTCCAGCTCAGTACGTTTCGCCACAGTACCGAGGGAGAGAATGTTAAATTTACGCCGATTCACGGCGGGAGTGCAATACATCGATTTACGAAAATATATGTACAGTTTGGTCCGAACCAATTTGTGATCAGTGCCACACTCAGCTCCACGCAGTACACGTGTCATGCGCACTTCACGCATATCACGCTGACGTACAATGACATAGTCGAGCAGGTGAGCGTGACCACTCCGTGGGTGCGTCCAAGTTGCTGTATCACTCGCACTCAGTGCAAACCGAGTGTTCGTGATCGTCAGGCCGTGAGTGGCACACAGTGAGAGCAGCCTGTCACCGTTCGCATTCGCTGAACCAATGCCATGCGCACCGATAACATCTGTCCACGCTGATGCATCACGCCCAACGCGCGCGTTGGGCGTGTTGTGTTACATACATGTAACACAAAAGAAAAATAGATACAACACTTGCATGCCAGCTGAGCTACCAGCAACGGATACGCATCGTTCCGGTAAGCTTCCAGCCAGCTACTAGGCAAAAAGAAAAAAATTATTATTATGTTTTACCCTACGAAATGAGATCGTAGATGAAGGGGGAGACTAAAAGGGATGGGGAGGGACAAAGAAGCTCACAGCAGGAACGCCACTGAGGTCGGCTCCTTGCCATGTCAGCAAGTGTATCCAGCCAAACGTGTTCACCGTCTTTTGGACCCCAACCAGGGAACCGTGAAGCTCCAACCGAGGCTAGCTCCGAAGTGATGGACTTCATTCCTCTGGACCAAGTCATCGCTTGGCCACCTCTCCTCTTCTTCCACCCACATCCCCGGTGAGCAAACAACGCACGTCGCGGGAGTCGGTGGGCTGGCATGCGTAACACGTGGCCGAGCCATCGGAGCCTGGTGCGGGAAATAACGGTGCTGAGCGGTTCAGATCCTTTCCCTGGGTCGTAAACAAGGCGCCGAACACGCTCTTTACTCACGCGGTGTTCCCACCAGATGTGAGCCAAACTGCGAACGCACCGATGGTCGAACGTAACTAGCCTCTTCAAGTCCGTCGACCTTAGGGGCCAGGTTTCGCAACCGTACAGTAAGGTCGAACGTACCGCTGCATTGTACACTCTACCCTTCAGGGCAAGAGTGATGTCGCGCCGCCGCCACAGGTGGCGAAGGTTAGCAAAAGCACTCCGAGCTTTCGCTATACGGTTCGTGATCTCGTCTTCGATCCCAAGGGCGCTGATACAACTTCCCAGGTAGTTGAATTTCCGAACGACTTCTAGCTGATCCCCACCAAGGGTCAGCGTAGGAGGCGATCCCTGCCAATCTTGGAGGAACGCTTTGCACTTCGATGGTGCAAAGCAAAGCCCGAAGCGGCTGACAGCCAGTGCTAATCTGTCCAGCGCGGCTTCGCACGTCTGGGAGCTGTCGCAGATGAGGGCAATGTCGTCTGCATACTCCAAGTCAAGAAGTCGTTCTCCTGGGAGTAGCTCCACACCTTCCAAGTCATGTCCTGTAAATGCAAACTCCATGACTTCGTCAATAGCAAAGTTGAAAAGGAAAGGTGACAGCGGGCATCCTTGCCTCACACCGCTGGAGATATTGAAGGGTGGCGACAGCTTGCCGTAAGCCCTCACTCTGCCCTTGCTACGCAAATATAATGCTTAGATAATATTTACATATTTCTCGGGCACACCTTTCCTGATAAGAAAATTCCAAAGGGCACATTGATCAACCGAATCGAAGGCACCTTTGATGTCGAGGATCACGACTACGGTGGGCCGCCAATATGTGTGACGGTGCTCCAACAACTGACGCAAGGTGAAGATGTGGTCGATGCAGCCACGACCCCGACGAAACCCGGCTTGCTCTTCACGAATCTGGCTTTCACGAGCGCCAGTCAGTCTGTGAAGGATTATGGAGGCGATGGAGATCAGACTGATTCCTCTATGGTTGCCGCATTCCGAGCGCGAGCCGCCTTTAAAGATGGGAACAATAACGGAGCGGCTCCAGTCGGGTGGGACAGTCTCCTGCTCCCACAGTTTCACTAGTAATTCATGTAAAGCATTAATAAGAGCAGAGCCTCCGAATTTGAAGAGGGCTGGATGAAGATCATCTGGTCCTGCGGCTTTGTTCAACTTCAACAGTCCGATCTCATGTTCGACTTCTGAGCGAGATGGTGGATCCAAAGGGACAGCCCACGGAGCAGGGCGATCAATCGCCGGCGAAGAATCGAACAATTCTAGCCGATTAAATTGCTTTTCAAAATGCTCAGCCCAACGCTCCAAACGTTTTGACAAATGGTGCATCGGCTGTCCACTCTCATCACAAATTGTTTCCCTAACACCAGGTCTCCTGCTGCCCGTTTCCCGTATCAGACGGAATAACTTACGATGGTTGCCAAGAGCAGCGGCGGCTTCCATCTCTGACACACGATGAGACCACCAAGATTCGCGGTCTCTCTTCAGGCTAGCGCGGAGTTTTGCCCTGAGCTCTTTGCGAGTTTCATTGTGCTCGTTTCCAGCCGGAATATGCCGGCGAGGGTCGATAAGTTCCAGAGACTGTGAAGAGACCCAATGTCCATGTTGGCTTTTAGACATACCACATGAGGATTTGCCTGCTGCTAATAAGGTCTGGCGAACATGTGACCAGTGACCATCAATTGTCTCCAGTGAGCGATTGCTCAACTCGCATGTCAGCGTACTTTGATACGCATTCAGAACAGCTGGCTTTGTCAGTTGGCTGGTGTCAATGCGCTCACAGCGTCGTCGTGGGCGTCCGCCAAAGCGCATCCGCACGTCAGGACATACAGGTGCATGATCGGTGTCCACACATGTGCTCCAAACCGAGCGATAATTCTGGATGCAGCCTCTCCAGCGGTAACAAACAGCGCGCAATCGTCGGGAAACCGCAACATACGGATGGTTGTCTCACGCACTCTGATTCTTGCTCCGATACGATAAATGTTCCAGACGGACATCATTACCACACGCAATGAAAGTCGTAGGTATCATGCCATTCAGGTAAATTTTAAACAAGTCCGGAGCTAAGACATTCTCCCTTCATATCAGAGACAACATCAAAGTCATGTTAAGGTCTGTCCGCAACGTTGCGCTGTCGCCCGCATACCACCGCCGGCATTCCAAAATACTAACACTTACCTAGGCATTCAGACTTACCCAACACCAGCTACAGTGCCTCGCAGTTCACTGTATCGAATACCTTGCCGTTGTCGACAAACAGCGAGCAGAATGGCAGGGTTCTCTCACGCCATCTCTCCTGAAGTTGATCAACCGAACCATTTCATCGCACTACCAGCTGGGTGGTTCGGGTTTAACCCGTCTCAGCAAATAGTTCGGCAGCAGTGTTCCGGGACCTAGTGGGTTTTCGCCTGGCAAGCGTTCTTCATGTAAAAAGTCACATATATCTGATTAACAACACTGCCACGTGGCGAATGTGACTCGCCACAAACTAGTCACTGCCCCGTTTATGTCCGGATATTGCTATCCAACCCACGGACATCAGTCGTCTTTTCTCACATTCCTGATGATATCAAACAGCCAAAAACTCAGCGGCACGTTTTGCGCATGCCAGCCCACCGATTGCTACCTGTGCTGTTTGCGCGCCGGGGATGCGCATGGAAGATGATTAGAGGCGGCCAAGCGCTGACTTGGTCAAGAGGAATGGGGACCTTACTTTGAAGTTGCCTTCGGTTGGAGCCTCTCGGCTCCCTGGTTGGGGACCGTAGGACAATGAACACGTTTATTTGGATACATTTGTTGATATGGCTAGGAGCCGACCTCACGGGCGTTCGTGTTGTGTGTTTCTTTGTCCCTCCTCCTCCAACCACGATTTCCATTATTAGGCATGACTTTTTTGCGGCACAAAATCCGGCTGTTAGCTCTCTGGAACGATGTCTATCCGTTACTGGTGGCTCAGCCGGCGTGCCTCTGTTTCATGTTTTTTTCTTTTCTTTCGTATTGCGGCACTATAGCTGAGGTGTTTTCCACCTGCAGCTAACGTGTATGATGATAATGTTGATGCACAGCTACATGGTTGGCGGCATGCGGTTTCGAATTTGCCTATCACTGTGGCCAGCCACAGGACGTCTGCGCCTACAGAGGGACCATGGGTGGCTTGCGCTGCAACACTCATAGTTCCACCCACACACCCCATATCCAGTGTAAACCCGAGCATGTCATGACATGGTTGTCTCGCTGAAAATGCGAGTACATAATTTATTTATTTAGAGAGAATATCACAGAAGCCCCTTCATATTCCGAACACTGTGCCACTGAGGACATACAATGGTCTACGGGAATGCTTCTCCCATTTCGCATATTGGATGGGATACATCATAACTACTGTGTCTCCGTTTCCACCATTAGCTTCTTAATTGTAATACTGCTAAGTAACTCCATTCTTGATGCTTATCAGGGATTAGTCGTTTTTGTTAACTGGTGCAGACCGTTGGGTTAAACCGCTCCCCTGTGGTAACATCGTTGTCTAATTCGAAGCGGGACGCTTATTTATTTTTCTGGTACAGTACACTTACAGCACTGGCGTTTTTCGCCTCTGATTAGCCTGCAAATGGTTTTTATTTGGAAACGGATGATTCTCTTCAGCTACACTCTTGTTTCCGTTATTATTTTATCTGAGCTGTGTTCATTTCCATCTTGTTGGCCTTCTTGCTTTGTGTAGTGCTTATGTCTGGGGCGCTTCGGTCAAGTATCAACCTCAGCGGGTTGGGAAGGATCATGTTTTACTCGACGAAGACGTTGTACAGATAGTAAAAAAGTGAGCGCTATCAGTTAAACATGCATTATTCCGTTCTTCTCATTGTGTTTACCACTCATCTTCAGTCCAGTACTATTGTTATACACCTCTTCATCCTTTTGTTTTACTTAACTGGTTGAGCCTCATAGAAGTATAGCTCTGTGTTGTAGGTTATTGGTAAACGTTTTCACGCCTGTTACGTGGTTTGCCATTAATTAACTGATATCGTCTGGTGTAATCTCGTGGACATCTGTCTCGCCATTTGCCGACTTTAGGAGGTAGTCAGGCACTTTCTTTGTCTTTTTCACTGTTATCTTTTAATCAGGATTCCTGTTCTTTGTACTGGAGTTAATTCGTTTTGAACTTTTTGCCCTACTTATTCTGCTCCACTCTACCTTGATCCAGGAGTTTTATACTATTTCAGCTCCAGAAATTGAGAGTTGTTCTTTCCTTCCTTAGCGATTCTACCCTTGTTTTTACTCTCGGCTAACCCGAGCTTTACACTGACCATTTGTTTCGAATGTAAGTTTTCCTTCATGAAACTCCCTTAGGTCGGCCATCTGAGTACCTTCAAAAGTCCTTTTGTTGCTCTGATGGACTGACGGCTGTCTCATACCATTTTTCAACTAACTAAACAATTGGCACATAGGCGCTAGACAAACAGTGTTGCGTCATTTCTTTAATATTGAAGCGGTTGCTATGTCTACCCAGTTTTAGCCACTCCTTGTCGTAGTGCTGTCGGCAGCGCTCGATTGACGACAGTGGTTTATTTTCATTTGGTAAAATGCTGCAGTGAGCGGACAAACTCTTTATCGCTAATTTCATTTACGTGTTATCTTTATGTTTGTCATGAAAATTTACTTAATAGTTTTTCACCATATTCTGTTTCAGGATATGAACGCTATACTTTCATATAAGCAGCTCTGTACCCCGATGCACCTCTACTTTCGTTCACGAAATATATTTTTATGGGTCCATGAGCATTTTCCCCAGTTTGTTGCCGTACGCAATTACCATTGCAGTTCCCCGTGGTTCTCCTAATGCCTTGTCGAGACACGACCGACACTACTGCTATTGCCGTTTATGCTTTTTGCCTACGATCTAATGCTCTTCATTGAAACGGTCTATGTTCCAAATCCTGACTGGCTGGCGTCCATTATCGTCATCAGCAACAGTACATCAGTAATTCGAAATGACACAGTTCTTAGCTACCATGCACGTTTTCATTTGTTTCTCACTAGACTATTACACCATAGATGTGTGAAATGAAGGAAAACACCATATGCGAGTGCACGTACGATGGCATAGGTGGTCCAATTTTGGGCCCCAAAGCGGTCAAAAGCATGTGGGGGCGGTGTCGTCCACGCCAAATGCAATCATGAGGATGACCCAGGGGTGAATGTGTGCTTGCGTAAATCTCTTCTGCGCGCATAGGTCGAGATCATGGAGCTAAAGAACAACCACTTCGGCAGCTGTCAGTGGGAGCGACATGTAACCACTCGTTTATAGCGTCTGGGTACGTTGTAGATGGAGTGTAACGCCTCGTGCACTTAAGTCGGGTAGTTCGACTACCAGATGTGTAGACCAAGCGGTTGTCATCCTCAGTTACTTCGCGATACAGTTAACCTCGCGGGCTCTCTCGGATAGTCTAGTGGTTTGCCCGATATGTCTTGATCGACACGAACAAGAAAAAGAGTAAACACGGAAAGTAACATTTGACCTAGGTATCCTGTCTTTGTTAGTTCAGGATGAGTACTGAATCGGAACTTAGCCATAAGCTTGTTACGTGTCCTCAAAAATCCTGATGTTTCACCGCCATGAATGAAGAATAATAGGAGGACAAGGGGGAAGATCTGGTGAAAAACCCAAATGTCGTAAGTAACCGTTCAGCATCAATGCACCTACATTTTATCAACGATACAGTCACAAAAAGATGGCGGCTTTTTGTACTCTCCGTCGTAATTAACCTTGCTTCGTTTATAGCGGCATAAAGCACACTTTAAGCAGATACTCCGACTAGGGGAGACGGTAGCAGAGACGCTGCTGGTGCAGGCTATGAGCCAGGTCCTGTAAATTTTCGAGCCAAGCACACGATGGTCTAATGGGCTCCAATGTGGAGCACAAAGTAGCTCGACGGCACCATTTAATTGTCGACTTTTATCCGCTTCTAACTCTGCGGCATTCTATATCCGGCAAACAAAACTAAGATCTCCTCGGTAAGCGTTGAGTAATAAATACCCAATCGGACTCAACTTATTCCGCTCTGTTTGTTACTATAGGGAGCCAACCTGATTATCACCGCCTTGTACTCGCCTGCGCATATCATTAGTACGGACACGCCGGTGCAGTCAACGATAATGAGAGATTTGAAGGCTCCTCGGATCCCCAAACCAAAGGGACTATATTTCGCTTCCATAGTGGAGAGTAACCGTTCATGCATGGGGAAATGCTTTTGGCGCCACGTATGTCACAAACTTAAGCATGCATTTCTAGCTATAGCAATATGTTAACTGACGACAATTGCTTTTGCCAATTCGTGTATATGAACCACTATTAGGGCTTACGACAAATTTCCAGGGTATGACGTGTTCCAGCTGTCAATCGTTTTGGGCTACGCTTTGCTCCATCGAAATGCAAAGTACTTCTCTATGATTGGCAGGGACCCAACCCTGCGCTAACGCTTGGTGGTGATCTGCTAGAAGTCGTTCAGGAATTCAAGTACCTGGGCAGCTATATTAGCACCCGTGGGATTGAAGATGAGGTTACGAACCGTATAGCAAAAACTCCAGCTGCCTTTGCCAATCTGCGCCACCTGTGGCGCAGACGCGACATTACTCTCGCCCTGAAGGGCAGAGTTTACAACGCAGCCGTCCGTTCAACTCTCCTATATGGCTGTGAAACCTGGCCCATCAGGTCGACAGACATGAAGAGGCTCGTCACATTCGATCAGCGCTGTCTTCGCAGCTTAGCTAATGTCTGGTGGGAACACCACGTGAGCAATGAGCGTGTTCGGCGTCGCGTATTTGGTGCAGGAAGAGCGAGTAACCGCTCAGCACCATTATATCACGCACCAAGCTCCGATGGCTGGGCCACGTGTTACGCATGCCAGCACACCGACTCCCGCGACGTGCATTGTTTGCGCGTTGTGGGTGCGGTTTGAAGAGGAGGAGGGGAGGCCAAGTGATGACTTGGTCGAGAGAAATGAAAACCCTCACTTCGAAGTTGGCGTCTGTTGGTGCATCCCGACTGCCTAGTTGGGGTCCTAAGGACGGTGAACACGTTTGGTTGGACACACTTGCTGATATGGCTAGGAGCCGGCCCCAATGGCGTTTGTGTTGTGAGTTCCTTTGTCCACCCCCTCCTGCTTAGCATCCCCCTCCAATCACGATCTCAATAGTTAGGCATAATATGACTTTCTTTTACGGCAGCCAGCTGTTAGCTCTCCGGAACGATGTCCATCCTTTACTGGGGTCTCAGCAGGCGTGCCACTGTTTGTTTTTCTTTTCTTGCCTTTTTTATTGCGGCACAATAGCTGAGGTGTTTTCCACCTCCAGCTAACGTGTAATAATGATGATGATGAGAGAATGCGTTGATAGTACTCCGGAGAGACCTTGCCACACATATTGAGAGTCCAGAAAATGGCGTAGACGAATAGATTCCAGGGATGCTATTTATTTTTTATACACAGGGTAGACGAGTCCCCAGGTACTTGGAGTCACGGCATAGTGGATAATCGCGGACATTTGTGGGAAATGTAGACACACAAACTGCAAATTGCTCTTGCATGCGGGCCGACGCTGTATTTGTCCAATTACACTTTGCAAGTTCGTTCTATGTGATTAGCGTCGTGGATGGTAACATCAGTAAGATGTGCAATGCAGTTATTAATGGCGAGCAAATCAGGCTTGATGAAGGTGTTCACACTGAACATAGCGACGGCGGATCATAGTGAACAATTGTTTCGCGGTGTCATTATGAGGGTTTTCAGTAAGCATCGCACATGGTTACCCTTGATTGAAAGGCATGTCCGACTGCTTTATTCTAGTCACGATACCAAAAGGTTTGATCTACCTCGAGTACGACGTGTCGTTATTGAATGAACTTCCGCTGGTAGCTGAATCTTTTGTGCATAGCGTGGGATTCCTGCGCCTGCAAGATACCATGTGTTGGAGTCCTTAGTAATGTTGAACAAAAGTGGCTAAATGGAGCAACCCAGACAAAGACCGATTGTGATCAGAGAGCCGTTTGGAAACTCACCGTAGACCCTGACGCAACCTGTGGTTTTCTGACATTAGGCGCAAAGAATGCTTACATTCCAGTTAAGTATGTCGAACGTAATGGGGTGACCGATCGGGTCGAGCGCACTCTTACAGTCCAAAATTGCTATCGACTGCCTAGATGCTTGTGTCACAGGTATAGCACCCATTACGGAGTGCACATATAATCTCTACGCGTTTCTGGCGGACATGGATTTTATTCGCTAGTCGAATGGATATAGTGCCTACCTTGTGGTCCACAGGTTACCATTTCGAATCCTCGTAGGTGCGGGCAACCTCGCGGTATAACCACCCACCGTAAGACTGGTTGTGGCCGCTTGGTAGCGAAGCATGTGTCGGGGTACTGCTGATGCCTCAACCGGAATTCTTGTTCTGCAGTGTGTCGATGCATGGGGCTTGAGGCCAGTGGATTTGTCACTGCTGGCGTTAAACTAGCACCACTGTTAGAAGCGAACGAACACTGACTTCACCAGGGTAGAGCGTGGCTGATCACAGAATCTGTTTGCGTAAACTTTGTTTCGGTCACCGAATCGCCGACGCTTCGGTAAAAAGAAGCAGACGGGGATATCTGTCAATTACCCTAAACTATCTGCCTGGGTTTTAGCATGCTGTGCAATGGAGTATGTGGCGGGTAATCGAGCCGGCAGGTAGCTTGGGGTCTGTTTGCAACCATGTTAGGAGGCATGTATTCTAACATCCTTGTAGACAGACTTCCTTCAGATCCGCCAACCTACTTACTACCACAAATAGAGTGAAATCGGTTGACACACGAAACGGTCCGCTCAGGTTGAACTTGCACGGCAGCCTTGTTTGATTCAATACCACTAGTCCAGCTGCATTATATATATATATATATATATATATATATATATATATATATATTATCAGAAGTCTTTAAGATATACATAGAGCCACCGAAAACCATGAAACAAAAGTAATAAATACAGAGACCACAAAGAAAGAAATGAAAGTTGCAAAAAGGTTTTCTTTTGGGTCTTGTCTTTACTTTTTTGCTTTTTTTCACGCGCCGTTTTATCTTTTTTGTCCGCTTAATGTTTGCGATGTAAATCAAGCAAATCAAGACAAACATTTGTACACATTTTCCATTAGGCCCGGTTCTGTGCCATCTCCGAAAGAGTTTCCAGCCGGCGGTGTTCTTCATCTTTGATCCCCCAGCCCGGAGAGGCACGGGACCTACTGTGCGGACTGTACCCACGGACACCACGGCATTTTGCTTTACCGTGCTGGATTCTACTTTTGCTTTGGAAATACTGTGCTATACGTGTTTTCTCTGTGTGAATTTTGCACCAACACTTTGCTTTTGGTGTATTTTTCCATCTGTGCGAATTTGGTGGATTTTCTCCAGCTACTGTCGGAGATCTCACTGATTCGCCCAACTGCCGTCTGTGTCCGCCATCTTGGATTCGTTCTACAGCAATCGAACAGGTGTCTGCCAGACCACCAGCTTGACTGACGGCGTTTGGATTCAGCATACCAGTGTAGATGTTGCAACGAACAGCTTCCGCAGATCTGACAGTTACAATGGCACGTACTGGTTGCCCACGGAAGGCTAAGCCCAAAGCTTCCGAACTAAAGGTTAGTTGTGGCGTAGACAGCTGTGTACAACTTGCGCAATTTGGAATAGAATGCAGAAACTGCCGAAAATACCTCCATTCTCGATGTGCTCACCTTAGTCTCAGCCGGATAAAAAAGCTTAATAGTACGACTGATTCTCTCTGGTTCTGCACTGAGTGTACTTCTCTTCCACACGTCAGATGTATAACTGTTGGCGCAGAATTACGATAGGCTGATAAAGATTGTAGAGCATTCAGCGGCCATGAAAGCTGTCTCAAATGAACCAGACAAATCAGTGCCTCGAACTCGATGCTCAATATCAAGCTCCAATTCAGTACAGTGTAAGAGTAACGATCCAGTGTTAGCCACCCTGACACTAGCGTCTGCTTATAGAGATTCGTTCGCCACATATTCCTCAGCAGAATCACCAGCCACACTAAACACTATTGGAGGGCCGACAACCTATATGTCCGTTGTTGCTACCCCTATGACAGAGGTACCCATTGCAACCGCGCCCGCTGCCAAACGAGTTACTACTGCCAATACCACCACGGAACACAAGAATCCATCATTTGTCTAACCGAAGAAAGCAGCCGCTGGTCCCTCCAAAAAGGAGAACATGAAACACTACCATAATTCTTTAACTGTTATACGCTCTAATGTGACTGAATCCCGGGCGAACTCCATAAAAGATAAGGTACTAGATGACAAAGGCAGTGAGACTTCCTGTGTCAAGTAATAGCGGTTCAAGCTAAACCAGTCCATATGATGCGTCTCGTCCGTCATTCAAACTCCGTACACTACGGTGAACCGCGGTTACTCCAGGTAACACTACACAGGTGATGATGCGGAGTCAGTTCTCTTGTCAACCACTCGCCTCGGTACCACCACATGCACTGTTCGAATATTTCCAGATGTTCATTGGAGCCAACGCCAGAAACGCAAGCCAAATCCGGATGACTTCCGTAAACAACAAGACAAAATCTATCCTTTTTCACGGTGTCCCCGAGCTCCAGTCACTAAGCGAGCTAGAGTTCAAAGCGCATGACTGGGATGAGTGGCGTTTTATTCTTGAAGTACTCTCATTCGAAAATGTTATCGCTACTTCGACATCAAGGTTACCGCTATTACCTAACTACAAAGGGTGTGGTCCCCGAGTGATGAAAGTATCATTACCCTCCGAACTGACGGCAGAACATGTGATCAAAATGTGGCACAAAAAGGGTAATATACTGCCATCCGAAATACGTATAAATGCAATAGGCACCGGGCCATAGATATTCACTGTAACCCTGAGCAAGCAACTTACCAATATAATTCTGTCACCGTGTAGCTCAGAACGGAAACAATGCCAAAACACATTGACAGCTGAAGGAGGACAGGATGGTCACCCTCTTGTTGGCGCTGAGAGCTCTATGCAACAATCTTAACTGGCCCTAGGACATGCGTTATCGGTCCTACAACAAACGACCGGTAGCCCACCGTGCAAGGGTCGGCATAGACCCTACTGGAAACCAGCATTTACAAACGCCTTTCTGACCACCGATGCCCTCACCTGCTTGTATACCAATGCACAAGGTCTTCTTAGCAAGCTAACCGAACTTCCTATTCGTCAGGTCTCCACGCTTTGGGGCTTAGTTATGGTCACCGAAACATGACTGAACACGGTGATCACGGATTCTGAGATTGCTCTACCCGGCATGACTTCCATACGAAACGATCGACTTAGCAGAGGAGGGGGAGTGATCCTGTGTTATCGATCCGACCCGCATGTTAATATCTTTGTGGACCCAGAAACGAAAGTCGTCGATTCTCTTTGGTGTCATATGCACCTAAGGGGTGGTGATGTGTGTTTACTAGCACTAGTATACCACCCTCCAATGTCCACCTTGGAAATGGATCATTGCCTAGCTTCTGCGATGAAACTAGTCCTGGCACGACTATACAATCATGTCCTTTTGGTGCTCGACTTCAACCTGCACACAATGGAAGTTCCAGCATCGCACATCGAACAATTCAAGGTGGATTTGCAAGTGGTGACCGCCGATGTGTTATATATATATATATATATATATATATATATATATATATATATATATATATATATCATACACAATCTGTGGTACAGATATTGTGCCATTGGAATCATGGCTGAATATGAAAACGTTATGAATAATAAGAAGAGAGCAACAACAACAACAGCAGCTTTTTTGTCTAGTTTACCACTCACGGTTTTTGAAATTTTTTCAGTTTGTTCTTTTTTTAGGGGGAGGAAGAAGGTACACCGATGCACACGTCTGCCATTGACATCGCTCTTGAGCCATGTCTTCCAAGGTCTTCAATCAGCAAGTATCCGCATCTCTCGGACCCCGACCAGGTAGTCGACAACAGCCTGCCGAGGCCAACTGTTTCGTCAACTTTTTCATGCGGCCTCTCCATGTTGTAGGCTGTCCACCAGACCGTCTCCTCCAGCCCTGTCCAGCAACTGCAAACAACGCACGACGCGGGTAACGCGGAACAGGCGTGCGCAATAAGTGTCCCAACCACCTCAGTTGATGCAGTGAGACGGGCTCTTCGAGCGAGTAGCTTCCACGTCTCAAGACACGCTGTCTAACTTCCACATTGCTTATGTGGTGCTGCCACCACACACGGGCAATGGACTGCAGACAGCGGTGCTTGTAGACGGATAGCCTGCGCAAGTCATCTTTACGAATGGGTCAGGTCTCACATCCGTACAACAGTACAGCACGAACGGTTGCACAATAGACCCGCCCTTTGATGGAGAGACGAATGTCGTGGCGATGCCACAAGTGCCTCAGTCTGGAAAAAGCGAGGCGTGCTCTCGAGATGCGCATCGAAATCACATCTCCAACAGCGCCGCCAGCAGTGATGCAACTTCCCAAGTAGACAAAGCTCTCCACAACGTCTGTCTCACCACCAAGCGTGAGTGCAGGCAGAGGCACCTGCCAGTCTTGGAAGAGCCTTGCATTTGGTTGGCGAAAAGTACATACCATACTTTGATGCTTCAATCGCCAAGCGGTTTAGTGCAAGTCGGACGACGTGTGGATCGTCACCCAGCAAGACGATATCATCAGCATAATCCAAATCAACAACTAGACTACCTGGGAGGAGCTCAACGTCAGCGTTCAACGAATCACCCGTAGCGTTCTTCAGGACATCCTCAATGGCAAGGTTGTATAGGAACGGAGAGATAGGGCATCCTTGTCGAACTCCACTGGAGACCACAAAGGTAGACGAAGGCTTGCCATAAGCCCTAACGCTGCCGGAGATCAGACTATAGAGAGCGCAGTATGGAGACGAACTTCTCGGGGACACCATTCCTCAGTAGGCAGTGCTACGGCACCGTCCGATCAACAGAATCGAAGGCTGCACGGATATCCAGGAACACAGCAATCGTTGGCCTCTGATACACATGGCGGAGCTCGAGGATCTGGCGGAGTGTGCAGATTTGATCGATGCAGCCGCGATCAGGACAAAACCCAGCTTGTTCTCGTTGCAACGATTCGCGCGTTGGGGATAGCCTACTAAATTTGATGGACGCCGGCAGCTTGCAAACGACGGGGACTAAGTTTATGCCTCTGTAGTTGGAGCAAATTGTGCGCAGGCCCTTTTTGAAGATAAGGAGGACTATCGATTCACTCGACCAAATTTTCGAGAACAAATTGGTGAGTTCTCGAATCAGCGAAGCGCCACCATCTTTAAGTAGAGCTGGAGGAAGACCATCAGTGCCGGGGGCTTTATAACGCTTCATGTGCCGGAGCTCCTGCTGAAGTTCCTGGTAAGAGGGAGGATCTGTGGGGGTAGACCAGTAGGCCCCATCGCGAGCGCCAGAGATAGCAGATGGAGCTGGGGGGCCAATAAACTGTGATCCAAAATGTTCGGCCCATCGCTCCAACTGTCGTTGAAGATTGGCGATTAAGGTGCCATCCTCTTCGCATATTGTTTCACTTATACCAGAACGAACACCTTCGGTGACTCGAATGAGATGGAAAAGTTTTCTGGTATTACCAGAGATACTAGCAAGCTCCGTCTCCCTATCACGTTCACACCACCAAGCTTCGTGGTCCATTTGCAGACTCCTGCGCAACTCTCGACCAAGGGCTTGGCGGTCTTCATTGTGTCTGGAATCCGATGGGATCAATCGGCGTTTGTTCATCAGCGACAAGGAGACGGCGGAAATCGAATGCTTCGGTGGGTAACGAGTAACTCCACAAGTGTTGATACTTCCAGAAACAGGCATTTTTGATATGCGCCCACTGCGAATCGAGATCACCATCAATAGTTGAGGGAAGCAAAATTGACAGTGAGTCTTGGTACCTGGTTAAAATCGCTGGGTTTGGTATATTTGCGACGTCGGTAGTGAGCGCGCTTAGGTGATTCTCCGAAACGCATGCAAATCTTAGCACGAACCAATGCGTGATCGGAGTCTAGATAAGTTGACCAGTACGATCGGCAGTCCGTTACGCTTCCGCGCCATCTGTAGCGGATTACTGTATGGTCAAGCTGGGAGCACTCTTGCGTTTGTGAGGGCTGGCGCCAGGTAGCAGTGTGTCTCCTCGAGTGCCGAAAACTAGTGCTCGAAAGAAACAAGCGATGATCAGAGTAAAGAGCAAGCAGTCTGTCTTCATTTTCTGATCGACTGCCACCGAGACCAAAACTACCCACAAGGTGGTGCTCGCTTGGTGGAAGGCGGCCAACCCGCGCGTTTAATTCTCCGGCAAGAATGACTATATCAGTCCTTTTGGAAAAACGCAGAAGTTCATGTAGTTGTTGGTAAAAGCTATCTTTAACTGCATCCTGGTTGCAGTCTGTAGGGGCGTAGGCGGAGACGACAAACAAGGCACGCTTAACGTCTCGACGTCTACTTACGTTACATGAACCTCGTAGTCTGACTGCACATAGCCGACTGTTGACTGGGATCCAGTCAAACAGAGCTGATGCAGCCCTGGCACTCAGTGCAACCCCAACACCAGCTTGGCCAGAGGCGGCAGCTTCTGGGTCTCCGGAAAGCCGCAAGTGGTATTTGGCGTCGGGGTTTACCGGAGAGGCCATTCTGATGACGGCGCTAGAGTCTTGTAATCTAGTCTCTGAAAGGCATCAGATGTCTACCGAGAGTGTTTCAAGAGTACGGACTAGACTTGCTTGTCGTCCGGTCTGCATCAAAGTTCGAACATTGAACGCTGCGAGGATGAATGGAGAATAAGGTCGAAGAAGAGGTGGAGCTTCGGTGGAGTGAAAGGCGGTTGCGATCGCAGGAAATTGAAAACCGGGAGTTTGGCTGTTGCTTCCATCAGTTGCGAGACGTGGGTCGTTTGTGACGGTGACTGAAGAACACAAAAGAGTACATATAGGTGAAGAACGGGAGGTGGGGTAATCTGTGAGTGGAGGTTGAGCGGTTGAGTTGGCATAGAAGATAGGCATAGCAGGAGCAGTAGTAAGCAGTGTGGTCCATGATTTGTCAGTGGACGTGATACTACCCGGTTGCCCAGGCCCGAAGTAGTGGGTTGTCTTAGGGGGCCCTACCCCGAGCCTTTGATCGAAGATCTAACCTACAAGGCAGCGGGGCGATGTGAGGGCGTCGCAACCCGTTGGGAGCCGGTGACCAAATGGATGCTTCATATGCCTTTCGGTACCTAAAGGACCAGGGGTCCAACGCACCCTTAAAGTACAATGCCTCTCAGGGAGGTGCAAGGGGCAGTGACTTTATTTAGTGGCGAGTCACATCCGCCACGTCGCAGTTTTGTTAAATAGACATTTGTGGCTTTCTATAGGGAGAACACTTGCCAGGCGAAAACCCACCACGTCTTGGAACACTGCCGCCGAACCATTTTCTGGAACGGAAAAAACCCGAACCACCCATCTGGCACCACGAGGAGGTTATTCGACAAGCCAGCCAATGTACCTCTATACAACCATGTCACCTCTCCCACGCGATTCCGAACGGGTGACTCCCTCTGTTTTTGACCTTGTGCTCTCTAACGTGGAACTAATGGTCGACACCGTGACCATATATGCATCACTTGACCGTAGCCATCACGCGATGTTACTCTTTCGTTACATCTGTTACTCGGAGTACATCAGTGAGAACAACGTGGAAACCTATGTCGTTAGACATTACGATATACTGTCCAACTTCGTTCAAGAAACCGATTGGTCCTTCCTGGCCGAGAATCCGACTGATGTCGCCTGGATCTAGTTCGTCACCCAATTTATTGAGCTAGTGGCAAATGCGTCGGAAAGCAAAGTCCTTCGCCCGAAGCAAGTGAATTCGCTCCTGTGGAGCCGTACTATAAAATGCATTGCCTTAAGGGATTCAGCCTGGCGCGCTTATAAAGTCTGTCAAGTAACTTGACCTGGGGTGCTTACACAACTCAACGAAATCACTGCGTCAAATTGATCCGCGAAGATAAACTCCAGCACCAACATAACTTAGCGGCGAAATTCAGCACAAATCCCAACTTGCTGTATGGACACGTCAACAAGCTCCGCAGAGTGCAGCGCGGGATCGTGATTTTACGTGCAACACATGGTTTTGCGCAAACCGCACAAGATTCAGCCAACGTGCTTCGCCAACATTTCATCCATACTTTCCGGAGTGAATCCTCATTTCATCCGCTTTTGACACAGCTTCCATCGTCACCAGGGTTAAACCACGTATCGTTCACGGCAGCCAATGTGATGGAAATGTTAATGTCATTGCGCGTGCACAGTTCACCTGGCGTGGACAACATCAAACCGAAGGACTTGGAGACAGCGGCCATGAACCTTGCCGAACCATTAGCTCGATTCTTTCAACGTTGTCTCGACAAAATGCAGGTTCCGACAATGTGGAAACATGGACTAGTCACTCCTATTTGCAAAAGTGGTAATCGTTCGGAGCCCGCCCAGTTTTATCCAAAGTAATGAAAGGTATAATTGCAAAGGCGCTGATGGGATATCTTGGGAGCAACACCATCCTAGTGTCAGCAACACGGATTCCGTAGAAATCGATCCTGCACTACAAACTTGCTGCCAGCCCGAGCAAGCTGGACTGAGTCTGCCGATGCCAGAGTGGGAGTCGATGTTGTCTACCTGGACTTCTCGAAAGCGTTCGACCCTTTGGACCACCGCATTCTCCTTCACAAGCTTCGAAGCCATGGAATCGGTGACCCTCTACTTGGTTGCATCGGCAACTTCCTCGCTCAACGTCAGCCGAATGTGAGAGTCCGCAGCTGTATTTCCGACCCAATTGACGTCCAGTGTAGCGTGCCTCAAGGATCGGTACTGGGGCCATGTTTATTCCTCACATTCATTAACGATCTTGGCAGTGTACTTCAGTCGAATTTCTTACAATTTGCAGATACTATCAAAATTTGACATGATATAAGGACATCGGGAGATCACAGCATTGCAGAGCGATTTCGACAGGGCTTATGCGTGATCATCCCACAGCCGGCTGCATTTCAACGTGACCAAGTGCAAAGTCGTAAGCTTACGCCATCATCTTATCTATGAATATCGAATTGGGGACCAGAACTTACAGCGTGCTTCCCGAGAAAACGACTTTGGGGTGATCGTGCAGTACGATCTTGGTTGCTCGAAACAGGCTGAAAAGGCATCAAAAAGTGCCAATCAACATCTTGGACTTATACGGAGGGCTTTCGGCAATTTTGAGCCATCAATCTTTTCACAAATGCTGGATGCCTACATGAGGCCTCACGTGGAATATGCGATCCAGGCCTGGCGTCCCTGGCGCAAGTGCGACGTCAATGCACTTAAAGCTTCACAATGTAAACCGACCAAACTCGTTAGAGGATTGTTTCATCTCTCCTAACAACGCAGACTGCAGTCCCTGAGATTGAAGATGGATATCGTCGTCAGCGAGGAGACCTAATCATGGTTTACTTAAGATGGACGAACCCAACTCACCCATGTCGCTATCTGTTGGAGCTGAGCCAAAATAACAACCTGAGAGGCCATCAGCTCAAACTGGCTACGCACTACAGTCGACTTGATTGTTGACGCAACGTTTTCTCCGTGCCTGCAATGCCCTTCCGACTCACGTTATCCTTGTCCCTACATTAACGCTTTCCAAAAAACGCCTTGATGAAACCCTTTCCAACTCACATTACTTGATATAGTCCGTTCCACTTGGAGGACGAAACAATCTGAACCTAACGATGTGCTTAACGGTTCTCTCCTCAACGTGGCGGTGTGGATACATGCAGAAGTGTCCATGTGATTATCTTGGATGTAGCTAAACTGGATTAACATACCACATCTGTCAAATGAAGAAACAAACTAGTGAGCATTGTCGTTTCTTTTTTTATTTCTCATGCACTTACTGAACTGTAGCAGCACTCTATACTATTTTTCGTGTGCACATCCCATTCCCACTTCAAACTATCGTTATGTAGTAAGGCATTTAACTCGGTGGACGCTTGAAATAACGATTTACTTATTTGATATTCCTTCAAATTTTAATTTTTTCTCTAATCATCCTACGGGACTTGTCAAGCACATGCTTTTTTGCTCGTGATAAATCATTGTTCATTGTGCATTGACAGCCAAATTGGAAGTCAGCGCTTTAATCGTTTGTCGCCACGTGATAGGCTGACCCCCGCACGATTTATTCCAGCCTGGTCCTTTGCGAGCGAAGAGAGCGCGTCGGGGCGGCCTTTCGTATGACATGCGTAAAACGTGGCCCAGCCATCTCATTTGGCGCAGCGGTACCAGTCTGTCAAGTGGAAGTCCCGTGTTACCCAAGACGCGACGTCTAACATTATCGTTGCGCATTTGATTCACCCACCACACTCGAGCTATTCTCCGCAGACATCCATTGTCAAAGGCCGAAATCCGACGCAAGTCATCCACCCGAATCGGTCAAGACTCACTCCCATACAATAGCACCACGCGAACACAGGTATTGTAGACCCTCCCTTTACTAATAGTGAAACGTCACGGCGTTGCCACAGATGCCTCAAGTTGGCGAATGCCGAACGGGCTTTGGCAATATGAAGGGAAATCTCGTTTCCAATGCAGAGACAGTTTCCCAGGTAAACAAAGTTGTCCACTTGTTCAAGCTGCGTACTTTGAAGAGTGTGCACTGGAGCAAGTGGGTGCCAATCCAGGATTAGGACTTTGCATTTCGTATGGGCATAGGTCATCCGATATTTTGATGCTTCAATCGCCAAGCGGTATAGAACGGCTTGTGTGCTCTGTACGTCATCCGCAAGCAAGGCAATAACATCAGCATAATCTAAATCGGTCACTTGGTTGCCAGGAAGAAGCTCTACACCAGAACCCTGAAAGTCCTTGAGAGCGTTTATAAGGACATCCTCGATCACAAAATTGAAGAGAAACGGGGACATGGGGCAACCCTGTTGTACAGCGCTAGCGACGACAAGGTGAAGAGAGCTTACCATAAGCCATCACTTTACCTGAGACATTGCAATACAATGCTCGAAGGATGGCGATATACTTTTCGAGTTCTCCATTCCTTTGTAGGCAACGCCATAAGCTGGCCGATCCACGGACTCGAAAGCGGCTCGGATGTCCAGAAAAACAACGATAGTGGGCTGGCGGTAAAGATGCCGCGTTTCAACGAGTTGGCGGAGCGTAAACAAGTGGTCTATACACCCACGACCGGGGCGGAAACCAGCCTGTTCTTCACGGGAACGCACTTCTGGAATCTGGGTTAGTCTGCGGGGTAGAATGGGTGTTAACAGCTGTGGAGGCAACGGACATTAGACTGATTTCTCGGTGATTAGCGCATAGGGTACGGACAGCCTTCTTGAAGATCGGGACGATAATTGACTCGCTCCAAGCGGATGGAACTGTTTCTTCCCACTAGATCTTAGAGAACAGAGCTGTTAGCTGGTTGACAATTACTTCGCCTCCGAACTTGAGCAGCTCTGGAGGAAGTCTGTCTGGGCCAGCAGACTTGGATGGCTTCAAGTGTCGAAGCTCAAGGTAGACCTCAGCTTCAGTGGATGGTTCCAATAAGACGTTCCAAGGCACGCAACTAGGTATACACAATAGTCTCGCCGGCACAGAAGGCCAGTTGGATTGAGTACGGAAGTGTTCAGCCCAGCGGTCCATCCCCCTGTGTAAGTTGCTTATCGGCGTTCCGTCAACCTCGCAAATGACCTCACTGACATCGGGTCTTTTGTGACCGTTGGCCAGAATGACCTGGAGGAGTTTGCGGAAGTTTCCAGAGAGGGCTGCCATTTCCTTCTCTGAGGCGCGCTGGGACCAAAAGTTTCGCGATCAGCACGCAGGCTTTACTTAAGTTGTTGGCTGAGGATGCGACGCAATGCACTGCTGTTTGGATCCACCGGGATAGCTCTACGACGATTAAACAATTCTAGTGAGTGTTCGGAAATTCAGCCCCCGAGATAGCGTCTTGTGATTCCGCAGATTGAATGACTGCAAGTTAGCATTGCTTCAGACAGAAAACTCCAATGCTTTTCGATGTCTCGAGGTGGAGCACCAATGTATGCATGCGATGTGGAAGCTTGATAAGTCGGTCGAGTAGCGAGGTGAGCTAACTTGTTGGTGTCGAGCGTATGGAGCTTCCGTTTTGAGGAGCTGCCGAAGCGCATGCAGATGTCCGCGAAGAGCAAAGCATGATTTGAATCGAGGTACGTAGACCAAATCGATCTACAACCCCGGACGCTGCCTTGCCATCTAAATCTGATTGCGATCACGTTTGCGTTGGTGATAGAGGACGCCGGGTAGATGTGCCTCTTCTGGTATGCATCAAGTTCGTACTTGCGAGAAACGGACGGTGGTCTTCTCATAACGTAAGAGGTCTATCACCTTGGTCAGAATGACTCACATCAAGCGCGTGACTGCCACCAAGATGGCGTTCGCATGGAAGCAGGCGACCTACTCTTGCATTGAGATCTCCGGCAAGGACGATGACATCTGACTTTTCGGCCTTGTTCAAAAGGTTGTGGAGACCACGCTAAAAGTCATCCTTAACCGATACACAGCTGCAGTCGGTTGGAGCTTAGGCAGAAATGAAACAATTTGCGCCTCTCTTCACGATGTCTGTTGATTCTACATGAGCCTTGAAGCCGCATCACACACAGCCGGCTGTCGATTGGAAACCAGTCGAGTAATGCAGCCTCCGGTTTGTCACTCAATGCGATACCGACACCAGCTAAGCCGGCTGCTTTTGCCTCCATGTCACTAGACAGACGCATAATAATACTACTTAATAGATTGGCGGAGACAATACCGGCTTCTCTTGTTGTTCTCAAAAACTATGCGACTACCCACCTTGGATGTTGCAACTGTGATCTATTCGTCCCAGTTGACTGGAATGGTTTATTCTTTCTGTACCTGTTCGATTAGATGGGACGTCATCTTTACATATCCTGGGTGCAGGGGAATCCGGACCTGTCGCATGGAGTCAAATAAGTGCCGTAACCCCGTTTAGAATTTCAGCTTCTGACTGTTCCTTTGCACGAACCATTTGTGTTTCGATCTTTGCCACCTGAGTGCAAAGAGGTCCAGGCCCATGCGTCCGACTGTACTCAATCCATCCAACTAAAGATGCAACAAGGTAGGTCGAAGCCATTTTGACGCGCTGCGTTTGTGCGAAAACAAATCTTTGATAGATAGCCCTGGATGTCTTTTGGGGACCGTGGCAACGTGTTTTTATGGCGCCCCTAAGCTTTTCATCATTACGACAGGAAAAGGAGGATAGTGGTTATAAAGTCTTCTGCGGTATACAACAGTCCATTCCCGACTATCATTATAACCAAATGACACCACATGCTTTGACTAGACACTGGCTATCCAATGCTTACTGCTTCCTATCTCAGACGATTAAAGCAAGGGAACGTGTGTTTTCGAAATACGAGTAGATTACTTGGGAAACAGTATGCGCACCGGTCAAACAAAGCGAATACATTGTGCAACAATTAATTCATCATCGAGATGGTACTGCTTGAGATGCAGTCCACGCAGTCAAATCTCGACTGTCACCCACCAACAAATGCTTCTTTACATGTTACGGATGCTGTGAAAAGCACGAAAAGTTTATTGCTTGTAGGCACAAACAGTCGATTTGCCCCGATGCAGTAATGCCGCAAATATTGAACGTGTATTCCCTTCGATTGTGCTCCAACGGCCCGTGAGCTTTAGGATATCAAGCCTGTCTTGTAATCTGTGGTCTCGGGTTCGAGCCTGCGTATGGGACCGGGTGATTTTCACCGTATCCCTAGCCCATGCGTAACTGGTAGTGGTTGCACGGCAACAAAGCATTTGTGCTGCGTACAGGCGTACTGCTGTTGCCTCTTTTTCTTTTCTGACGACCAAAACCCCACTCTGTCTAAGGTACTGCTCGAACAGTGGAAAACACTGACTAGTCCGTCTCTTACCTGATTTCACACACAACCACATCACATATACTGTGTACTGTGTATTTAGACAGTATAGAAAATTCAAAAATATTTTATTTATGGCATGCACTGTAAATAGCTCTAGCTGCCTGTCCTAGGTTCCGAAGGCATACAACAATGAGATCATACTCCATCCTCCTTAAATTCCCTAGGTGAAGCAACGGCTGAACCTTCGTACTTAACAAATGGCTCAATGCTTCACGAACTGACTTTAAGAACATTGTGACCAGTGGTGACCAAACGCTGGTACAAAAGCGGTTTGTACGTAAAGAAAATCGCTCTGTTCTCACACTCACACCAGTCGTATCGACAGCCGTCTAGACCTCGATTGATCACCGGCACCGCGCCTATCTAGATATTCACCATCACCAATGCCAAACTTCTTGGTCACACGCACTACGTACTTACTGTTACAAATCAAGCGGAAAGTTCTGCCGTCTTATATGCCCCTTCCACGAGCAACGAGTCCTTAAAATATGTGGCAACAGACAAAAATTAAAACACAGATTGGGAGTTAAAGAATATTGAATTTGAATGCAACCCTTTAATGGATATCCTAACATCCATCCCAGGTCCCAACTAGGAGTAGATGGCATTGCAGAGTGCTGCCTTTCTAGAGTGCTTCATGTGAATTCCCAACAGCCAATAACACCTAAGCAACCACCACGATATTGGAAACGCATTAAATCAGCCGAAGGAATCTACGTTGTCGCACTTCCGCATATGACATTGCAACCGCTTCTGTGGTCAGTAATAGCAAGCCGACTTACTATCCACTATCACAAACGCACCTGCTACCTATTTCTCCGACTCAAAGTTGGCAACATTCTAATATGAATAATGTGGCATTTTATGACAGACCTGAAGAAACCTTTGGGAACATACACCCACAGGCTCACCTCTCCCAATGGTAGCCTACTCTCCATCGCCACTTCCTCACTTTCTTTCAATAGACGCTGTTTTTTCCATCATCCGCCGCCCACCAATACGACCTCCACATACAATCATACGGAACCAAGTAATGATCCATTAGTTCGACCATTTTTTCGCCAGGGCCTGTACAGTGTAACACACGGTAGGGCGCATTTTTTTCATCACGGTACACCACCCTCGTCCACGATTACAGCGAATGTCGTATAACCAACTTTGCGCATCCTACCTCATTCTTTTCTCTTAACTCAGATATCCGATCACTATTAGCCTAATTGGATTTCCTTACCTTTATTTTCCTCTATGCTGTTTGCACCTGGTGATTAGACCGAAACAGCGGATATTGGGACCGAAACCGATGCCATCTATGGCTTTTCTAAAGCTTTCCACCGTTAGATCACCAAACCCCCCTCCAAAACTGCAAACATACGGAATTGGGAGCCCTATCCTTGGATGGATCGGAATTTTCCTTCTTCGGCGGCGACTTCGGGTTCGGGTTCGGGACACATTGTCCGATCTTATTGACCTGCACTGCGGTGTTCCACAAGTATCAGGGTTGGGGTCGCGGTTATTATTGGCCTTCATCAATGGCGTGTCATCGAGTCGATTTTCTTACGTTTTGCCGATGACATCAATAGGTATAGCGGTCGATTGGCAATCAGGAAGATCTGATGCAACCGTGCTTTCGCATGCCTAAAGACAAACATACTTCCTTTCAGCGCGGACAAATCTAAAACTGTGCATGTACCCCACAAACCCATTTAAGACATTTAAGCTTGGGGACCATCTCCTGAAGACAATCTCACAGGAACTCGACCTTGAATGTTGATGCAAGACGACCTCGGCTGTTCGGAGCAGTCCTTAAAGGTGTTCAAAACCGCGAACAGACATGTTGGTCTCTTATGGATGGCGTTCCGGCGATTCGACCATTTCATCCTCCCTCAAATACTCAGCGCATATTTGAGGCACCATGTAGAATACGCAATTCAGGGCTGACAACCCTGGGTGCACTGAATACCTCACAGCGAAGGGCAACCAAAATATGAAGGGCTTATTCCGCCTACAATACGAACTGCGATTGAATGCCCGTTCGAGATTTGGGAATTCGGCACTTTAGCAGCTTCATCATACGCCAAGTAGCGGAAGCACAACAACTAACAGCCTACATTTATTACGTCCTTTTCACTATTCGAAACACGGTTTGAATCATTCAAACTCACAGTGCGACCCACATTAAAGTACAGTTTTCCCAGAGCAACACGCGTGACCCGCGTGTTTCTTTGTCTTGCGGACTACTCCTCACTATCTTAGTGTGGTCGCCCTACGCTCATTCGAATCGGATTTACCAGCTCTACACATTGATCCACCACAGGTGGAATTATCTTTTCTACTGCCACTCGTGATTAAACCCAAATATAAAATCCAATCACTGCGCCGATTGCCCTTCTGTGTAACACAATCCGATACATACTTCCCTATGCAGCCCGTAAAGCTCAAGCTTATTCCAACCCGGTGTTTCGTAAGGTAGCTGCCTAGGAATTTTTGTTATCTCTATCTATATTCAGCGTTGCGTTCGAATTTATTTACTACGTCCCAAACCAACTGGAACTAACATCGATCGATTAACTGACCAACACTGAAGTGTGTTTACAACCGATCTCAGGTGACAGCTAGCGCGCGCACAGCACGCTGACTCACGTTTACCGTCGATGCAAAGTATAGAAAACTGCACTGACCTTCCGATAAACGCGTGATCCTAAAACTCCATACCCTCTGTGAACATGACTCACGTCAAGTGTAAGAATTGTGCGTTAAAGTGGCGAAGACTGGGCTAGTGTGCTCCAGTCGCTCGAGCTCGTGTCGCACTAAGTGTTTTGGGATGGGGCTGATTGAAACGAAACGGTACCATAGCATGACATGGGAGTTTTAGTTTTACCATGTATGCATTGATATCCCAGTTGTTAGCTGTCTAAGTGTGCTACCTTGGAAGTGTGAAAGACTAACTGTAGCGGTCGAACAACTGGTGAGCGCCA
>OX104065.1:84957178-85217094 GCA_944474145.2 Dicrocoelium dendriticum | reverse complement strand
CTCCGTGCTGCGTCAGTTTTGTTTTCTCTAGTTCGGGCACAAAGGTTACCGGTGCTCTTTCCGGTGTTTGCTTGGCAGCAACCGATGCGTACGTTGCCGGGTTGTTCACTATGGCTGGTTGACTGTAGCTTACAGTCTCGAGTGTAGTGAACAGACTACTAGTGTAGAGGGGCCGCTTTCAAGAATGCTTCGGGGGAGCTCTTCGGAGCTAGCTAAGAGCGGATCGAGAAGGACGGCTAGCGACGAGCCTGGGCCTGGAACTACGGAGCGGGAATATGTGGACAGCGCAATAAATCAGACAAATACGCCGCTAGCGCAACCCACAGGACCGAGGCCGAGCCGATTGACACAGCCCAGAACAAGCAAGTCGAGAGCTCTCGAACGACTCCTGGCCGATCCAAATCGGGTGCAGAGAAGCGGAGATCCAGGCGCAAACAGGAAGGCGGATCTTCCAAGTCAGAGCTCCCGAGGCGAAAGGACTGGCTCGTCTCCAACATCCGTACCTGTGTTGCGTGGTGGGACGGAAATCTAGTCGATATTCGATGGCGCGCGCGAGACCCTCATGTGCCCATTTCCGGTGTGCAATAAACGTCTACCCCCCTGTCGTGTCGTTCTCGCTACATTGGTGCCGTGACCAATCGCGATGGAGTTGACCCGGTTGGAGCAATTTGCGGCCGGTGACGTGGAGGCGTGGCTCGATGAGTTCGACGGAATTGCGGCTTGCACGGGTGTGAGGGGGGATGCAAATTTGCTAATTGCTTTGGGCACACGGTTGAGTGGACGAGCCAAGGCGGTGTATTTGCTCACACGAAAGGCCAAACCCGGTTGTTCGTTCGCTGAGATGAGGGCTGCCTTGTGTGCAGAATTTGGGAAGGATCTGGAGAGAGAACGAGCACTGCAACGATTTCACGCAGCCAGGTGGGACGAAGAGGAGGATTTGATGGTGTTTTTCCAGCAGCTGGACAGACATCTAACGATTGGGCTCCCCGAGTTAGAGGGCAAAGCAAGAGAGCGCCTACTGAAACAGCAGTTTATCCGAAGTCTGCCCGGTCCACTCCATGATCAGGTGAAATTGGCGTCGCTGGTGGGAGACAGCAAAGCGTTGGATCTGGTGTCGGTCGCCCAGAATTTGTCGGAACGAGTGACAGTGAGAAGCATCCAGCATGCTGAGTTGGAACAGAAAGTAAATCGCCTATCCGAAATGGTCTGCTGCTCTCCTGCGACCATGGTACGAGAGGAAGAAAGGTCCTCGAGGAGGGGCGGGTGTAGAGGGGCCGCTTTCAAGAATGCTTCGGGGGAGCTCTTCGGAGCTAGCTAAGAGCGGATCGAGAAGGACGGCTAGCGACGAGCCTGGGCCTGGAACTACGGAGCGGGAATATGTGGACAGCGCAATAAATCAGACAAATACGCCGCTAGCGCAACCCACAGGACCGAGGCCGAGCCGATTGACACAGCCCAGAACAAGCAAGTCGAGAGCTCTCGAACGACTCCTGGCCGATCCAAATCGGGTGCAGAGAAGCGGAGATCCAGGCGCAAACAGGAAGGCGGATCTTCCAAGTCAGAGCTCCCGAGGCGAAAGGACTGGCTCGTCTCCAACATCCGTACCTGTGTTGCGTGGTGGGACGGAAATCTAGTCGATATTCGATGGCGCGCGCGAGACCCTCATGTGCCCATTTCCGGTGTGCAATAAACGTCTACCCCCCTGTCGTGTCGTTCTCGCTACACTAGGTGCAGCACACAGTACAGAAGTCGAGGCAGGCGCACTGCAGTCACTGTTTTTACTTATAGGAGGGAGGGAGAATGGACTTGATACTGCTGGAGGCTGAGTCGTTGGGGTTGGGTTGGGACGCCTGGCTCGCTTCTTCGGCCTGACTAGTGAGTTCGGGGTGTTATTTTCACTCACAAGTGCAGGTCCGTTTCCTCCCAAGGGTGTAACTCTGGCGCTCACCAGTTGCTCGACTGCTTCGGTCAGTCTTTCACACCTCTTCAGTAGCACAGATAGACAGCTAACAAATGGAATAGACTCGCATACTTGGCAGAACCAAAACGCGTCTGCGGTGTTGGCTTTCGTGAACGCCTTCCCAAGGCAGGTAGTGTGGTATGTTTTCAAACACATAGAACAAACCAGACCACTTTTTACGACTTTGGCACATGATTCGCATTTGCTCTTCATACGAGACATGTTCTCAGTAGGGGTAGGGATGGGATGGAGATACTGACGCACCATTGCGTGGCGATCGGCGATGGTTCGAGGTGAGCAGGTCCAGGCGTGTCTAGGCCAGATGAATCACGCGTTCTTTGGGGTGGATGTGCGTGCCATCGATCCAGACGGTAGAGGGTAGGCCGTGGTGGACGTAGGACTGAGGCAAAACAAGGTGATTTGGAAAATACTGTCTAATGACGACAGTGGCAGTTCCAAGGACGGATCAAATTGACGACTATCGCTTTGTAGAGCGACTTGAAGGAATGGTAGTAAGCTGATCGGGTGACTCTCAAAAAGATCTTTAAGATAAGACCACAAGAGTTCTTATGTGATGAGAGGAGAAATAAAACATCCGATAAGCTTCAAATACGGTTGACTTCGAAGTTCCAAGAGCACAGTTTGTTGGTGATCCGTGAATGATAGACCCAATAGATGAACAGTGGTAGGAGGAGCTCGCGGAGCCAAATCGAATGATGGCACGTAGGTCACTGTGAGAATAAATCCAAAGATTTGGAGGCGAATAACGCAGGAGGACAGCTTTTTTGCGACCGCACTGTCGTCGTATAATTATATATATATATATATATATATATATATATATATATATATATATATATATATATATATATATATATATGCATATATGTAGACAATATGCACAATGAAACTTCTGTGTGCAACTGGCATCCATACTAGTCCGAGAGTGTTCTCACTCTGATGTGGATACCAGAAAATCAGAAGAACGGTCACAACGGATTGTATTCGAGAAAGGCTACAATCGAGCAAGAAACGGATGAAGCGACGAGAGCGTACGTCAGTGTCGGAACTCACCGTGGAGACAAGTGGTGAGCCGGATGTAGGTTAGAATGGCCGTAGAGTCGGCATTAAAACGAAAACCAATATTGTACGATTGAGTAACAAAAGTGTGCATAAGAAATATTTTTGGGGTTGCTACAGAGCTCCCCTCCTAGAAGGCTGAACGAAGAAGCCTTCGAAATCAAAAGTGATGGTGGATCGAAGTTCGAAAAAGGTATAGGTATGTACAGGAATATCTGTTCGTGTTCGGAAATATATGTAGCCGACAATTAGAATCCGCTATGCCGTCCGGTCTTTATAATTTATTGATTGCAGGGGCAGGGGGCATTTCACTGAGCCGTTGGAGCGGGCTTGTCGGACTACAAAATAGTGGCTAGTCCAGAAAAGGGTCGACAGGACTTCAACCTCCGTTGCTGTCAAACGGTGCGCTTGGGAGTGGTCTTTCCCCCCGCCCGGCGCCACAACGACCCTCGTCCCACGGAGAAACGACCATCGTCTCACGAAGAAACGACCGTGGTCCCACGAAGAATCGACCATCGTCCCACGAAGAAACGACCGCGGTCCCACGAAGAAGCGACACCCGTCCCGCGGAGAAACGACCAGCGTTGGCGTCATGGTCCTCCAAAACAGTGCTGGTATGGGCCAGTCGATCGAAGCCGAGGGTTTGGACGTGTAGAGACGAGAGAATAAAAAAAGAACGCGCGCAGAAAACGCCAGAAGGAACAAACGAATGATCTGCGTATTTAGATTTTTTGGTTTTTGAATATATTTTAGGAAAGATTCTTTAGTTTTTGGTTTTTTGTTTGTTTTCAATACGTCATTCGACCAAAACGGGGCAAATATTTACTATACCTACAAAGCTAAACGTATTACACTGTACATAGTTGGACAAACTAACCGGCTTACGCGCCTCCCGACCACGGCGATTGGTCGTGGGAAGCGGCGGGCTAGATTCGGGAGATGTCGAGATGGCTGAAGCTTGTAGACCGAGATCGTGGTCCGATTGAACTGCACTAGGATGCTGAAAACTGGTACGATGAGTTGTGACGTCACACGAAGCACTACTAGACGAAGTAGGTGAGGTGGTTTCTTCCATAAAGGCAGGTTTTAGACTGTCGATGGTGACGACTTCGCATCGACCACCGCGGTCAATTGTGTACGTCTTACTCGCACGATGTAGCACTTTGAAAGGTCCTAGGTACGGCGACTGAAGAGGCTGTCGAACGCCGTCGGCGCGAAGAAGGACATGTGAACATGTAGACAGCTTCTCGGGCACGTACACTGGTGTCTTCTGCGCTCGATTAGTGGGTGGACGTAGCTCACGCTTCTGGTGGGCAAATCAATCAGTGTAACTTCCGTAGTCAAAAGAAGAAGTAGATAGGGCTGGTGCTACTAGCTGTCCGAGCAACCGCAGCGTGCAACCGTAGACTAGCTGCGCTGGAATGGCGTCGAAATCGGTTTTAACCGTGTTTCTTAAGCCTGGGAGGACGAAGGGAAGTGTTTCAGACCATGAAGAATCTGCGTGCGCACCTAGCGCTGCCTTCAACTGGCGGTGAAAACGCTCCACCATGCCGTTAGCGGCCGGATGATACGCCGTCGTCTGAACGTGGCGACAGCTTAAATCCTTAAGCAACGTGGCAAGTGTTGACGAGAAATGTGACCCTCGATCGGTGGTCACGATGGCGGGACAGCCGTATTGAGCTACCCAGCGCTCCAGAAAAGCTTTTGCTACCATTTGCGAAGAGCAGTTAGGCATGGGAATAGCTTCCGGCCACTTAGTGAACCGATGGACACAGGTCAGTAGATATACAGAGCCTTTGAAAAACGGCAGAGGACCTACGAGGTCGACATGCACGTGATGAAAACGTGCGTCTGGCGTGGGAAACGTGCCTAATGGGCTTCTCGTGTGCTTGTGCACCTTTGCGCGTTGACACGGAAGGCAAGCAGCTGCCCAAGTACGGACGTCCCGATTAACATTGCGCCAAACGAATCGTGCGGTTACGAGGTAAGCCGATGCACGAAGGCCTGAATGAGACAAGCCGTGCAACATGTCGAACACAGCCTGCCGAAACTCGCGTGAAACGACTGGGCGCAGTGTGCCCAGAGATAAATCGCAAAGTATAGTACCGTCTGATGATGTCAGCGGAACGGGTCGTATATCCAGTGAGGGGACCTGCGTAGTAGATCAACCTCAGTGTCGTTCATTTGCGCTGTGGCCATGGCTGCCAAGTCGATAGCAGTGCCTGCGTCAGCGGAGATAGCCTGGATGCGGAAAATTGCATCGGCGACGGCGTTGTGCACACCTGAGACATGCCGTATATCGGTCGTAAACTGAACGATATAATCAAGGTGGCGCGACTCTCTAGTAGAGTATCGGTCGGTAGTCGAGCCGAGCACGTAAGTCAGGGGTTTGTGGTCGGTGAAGTCGGCAAAGGAGCAACCTTCTAAGACGTGTCGAAAGTGACGTCTCGCTAGATATACGGCTAGTAGTTCTCTACCGAACGTGCTGTAGCGAGATTCAGTAGGTTGTAGGCGTTTGGAGAAAAACGCTAAGTGGTGCCACGTATCGGCTACTCGTTGCTGCAAAACAGCGCCGACTGCCACGTCCGAGGCGTCAGTACTGAGGGACAGTGGAGCGGCCGGATCGTGATGCGCTATAGAAGCTATGTTGGCGATAGCCTCTTTCAGCGACTTAAAAGCAGCGCGTGCTGCGGCAGGAAATTCGAATTTCTTGAGTTTCCCTCGGAGAAGGTCAGTGAGGGGTTGCATCAGCGAGGCGCGGTTGGGTATGAACCGTCGGTAAAAGTTGACAAGCCCATCAAAACTTCTAAGGTGTTTGAAAGAATGAGGCTCAGAGTAGTCGATGATGGCTTTAATTTTATCCTGCAGTGGTGCTACGCCTGCAGAGGATATACGATGGCCGAAGAAGTTGACGGAGTCTACACCAAACGAACACTTTTCTGCGTTGATCATCACTCCTTGTTGACATAAACGATCAAAAAGTTTTCGTACGTGGCGCATATGCTCTTCTCGTGAAGAACTCGCGATTAAAATGTCGTCGAGATAAGCGCAAGCGAAGTCTAAGCCGCGACAAACTTAGTCAATGAAGCGCTGAAAAGTTTGCGCGGCATTCTTTAAACCAAATGGCATGCGCAGAAACTCGAATAAACCAAATGGAGTTGTCACGGCAGTTTTAGCGATGTCCGCTTCGGCTAACGGAATTTGGTTGTGTGCGCGTACCAGGTCGATTTTGCTGAAGATATTTTTACCCGCCAAACTGACGGTAAGCTTCACGATGTGTGGGATCGGATAGCGATCGGGCGTGGCAACCGTATTTAAGGTTCGATAGTCGCCGCAAGGACGCCAGTCCCCCATGACCTTCTTCGGGACCATGTGGAGACGCGACGCCCCTGGGCTGATGGACGGTCTGACGATACCGAGCTGAAGGATGTGGTCGAATTCAGCTCGTGCTGCATGTCGTTTTTCTAGAGCAAGCCGTCTTGGCTGTGCGCTAACTGGCTGACGGCGCGTGACTATGTGATGAGCGACCTCTGTCGTGACTGGTGGAAGCTCTGCAGCCGGTCGAACCAGTCGCGGGTTTTCGGAGAGGAGGCTCAAGTAGTCGGACGGTGCGTCTGCGATCCGAAATACAGGGCTGATTATCGGGGCATCTAGAAGGACGACATCAACACCTAGTTTTGTATGATCATCTAAAATTCTGTGGCGACTCGCATCGACAAGCAATCCGAAATGGCGAAGAAAATCGATGCCGATAATTGCGAAGGGTACTGACGCAACTGTGAAAACCCAGTGAAAGTCTCTGCGGGGATTTAAATCTAGGTTCATGCGTTGACTGTATGAAGCTATCGGTGGGCCGTTGGCTGCCCGTAGATTGTAGTTGGGCTTCGAATGCTTTCTTTGCGCGCTGGCAGGGATAACGCACACTTCGGCTCCTGTATCGATAAGGAAAGTGAGGCGGGAGCGCCTATCCGTGACGTAAAACAGACGGCCTGTTTTGTCGCTGCCGGACGCGTGGGCCGCATTCACGTGCCGGCAAACTAGTTTCCCTGTGCCACTACACCACGCTTCTCGCAAGGTGAACGGCAACGTCGAGCATTGTCACTATACTGACGATGATACCAACACGAATCATCCATTGAATTGGCATTTCGGGCTCGGCTGCGAGGGGGGTGATGGGCTGCGTCTGCGCGGTGACCTGGATCTGTACGGTGGAGGTCGGGACTGATAGGCGCTGTGACGAATGGCGGCTATTTCGTGGTCGGCGTGCAGTCTAAGTAACCCTTGTCTTTCTAACTGCATTGTTGCTAATTCACGGCGAAGGGCGGCTATCTCTTTGTCTCTGGGGTCTGCTTGCGCGGACGCTTTCGTACTCAAGTCTTTATCAGCTAATGTGGCGATAATGTTACTGGATGCCTTCGTGAGTTGAGGGATTCTCTCAAATGCTGCGTCTGCGGTTATGCCCAGCTCTTTAAGCGATCTATCTGGGTGCGCTACGAGCATTAAAGGAAGATGATCAGGTAGCCGTGAGAGCCACTGTTCTTTTAAAGCTTCTTCACTCATGTACGAAGGGACAGCTATCTGCTGAATATCGCGGAGCAAAACTGAAGGCTTGCGATTTCCTAGCTTACTGCTACGAATGAGTTGATCCAATCGAGCACGAGCGCTGGGTTGCGACTCCTTTAGGATCAACTGCTTCATTGCTTCGTAGTTACCGTCTGTCGGTGGATGAAGCAGTACGTCTTCAACCAGTGTCACCAACTATTGCGGAAGGCGTGGGACGAGTTGGTTGTATTTAGCTTGATCGGCAGAGATCCCTCTGTTCTCTAGCTCTATCTCAAAAATGGCAAACCAGAAGCTGGGATTGTGTGCCATAAAATCCGGAATATCCAAGGTGAGCAAATTCATGCTACCGCCGGATCCGGGTTTTACATCGGCATCATACTTTATATATGAACAATACGAGTGAAGTTTTAAAAACCAATGGACGGCTAATAATCCACCAGGGATTAGGAAAAAACGACTTGGAACCAACTCACCGAGAATGAAACGACCAAAAAATCCGAGAATTCGTGCGTGCGAATCGGGGTCACTAAATTGTAGGGCTAGTCTATATTAGTCCGAGAGTGTTCTCGCTCTGATGTGGATACCAGAAAATCAGAAGAACGGTCACAACGGATTGTATTCGAGAAAGGCTACAATCGAGCAAGAGACGGATGAAGCGACGAGAGCGTACGTCAGTGTCGGAACTCACCGTGGAGACAAGTGGTGAGCCGGATGTAGGTTAGAATGGCCGTAGAGTCGGCATTAAAACAAAAACCAATATTGTGCGATTGAGTAACAAAGTGTACATAAGATAAGAAATATCTTTTGAATTACTACACAACCCACTTCTAGATGGCCTTGATGACTCTGTTTGGATTAACATTCAAAAATAAACTGGAGCTATAACTAGCTCAGTTATGGCTCATCTGGTTGATAGTGGGCATGAGGTTGACCCAGTCAGTGCCTTTCGAATACTGTACAGGGTCCCTCCACTCCAGTCGAAAGGCTTGCGCCTCCGGACCCTTGCTACTGCCGAGGCGATCAGCATTCGGTTGTACCAACCTCTTTTGTGTGCACAAAAGAAGCTGATCGAAGCTGTTCAGCTACCTTGGCCAGCCAAAACGGATCCTTCGGACAGCAACTGCAATTGTGCAACGGTACCTCAACCCTAGTTTTCTGTTTGTTACTGGTTCATGCCTTTAATCGGCACGTGATCAATCTCATTTGAACTGATCGTTAATCCCCTTGTAATTGCCCATTGCGATTTCACCCATATGATTGTACAGGTCTGAAGATGAATCATCGAAAACAATTGTTCACCCTCAGTCTTTCGTTCTTGATAATGATATAGGAATTTTAGTAATATTAATCCAGCAAAATCAAATAATGTCATCCTTAGAAACAAATCGGTCCTTAAAACTTCTCAAAATTGCGACCAATGCTTTAGCCTCCTGCAATAAACCTAGGGAAATGGCTATACTATTCCAGCACAAGAGCAACTTCAAGCATGATATAACACCTTCCATTATACTACCCAACAACAGCCTTTCTGCATACCCGGCTCAGATGTGTGAGGTTTTATTGAATAATGCTCATCGTTTTTCACAGAACCGTGCATAGTACCGATGGCAAACATCCCCACTAAAACTACAGATTACATCTGTACTGTTGAATGTGAGCAATCGGACATGAAATCTCTGATATACACAATGCGAACGAACTTTTATCCTGGCTCGGATGGAATGCCATCTGGTATGCTCAATTTCGGCGACCTTGATATCCCCATACTGCTTCAAAATCTTTTTACGTGATCCATGAAGTCGGGTTATTCCAAATGTGTGGAAATATGTGTCGGTTTCACCACGATATAAAAGTGGCCCGCGTCAATTACAGACGAGCTATCGGCCCATCAGCCATACACCCATTCTGTAGAACAATGGAAACGGTTATAAAAGCCAAAATTGTTGAATTCCTATCGTCCCTGAATTTGATCAATACTTCCCAGCACGGATTTCTGAGAGCACGGTCATGTATTACTTGACAATTACAATTTCGAAACTTCGTTACTCGTTCCACTGACTGTGGTAAGGGTGTGCTCATCATATTTCTTGATATGCGTAGAGCGTTCGATCAGGCACCACATGAATATCTTCTATCGAAAGTACATTCCTTTGGTGTACCTGGTAATTTACATTCTTTGATAGCATGGTAGCTTTCTGGTCGGCATCAGGCATTTGAAATACCAAGCAATACTTCCACGAGTAGAAAAGTCACAAGTGGCATTATTCAAGGAAGTGTTCTAGGGCCTCTTCTGCTTTTGATGTACATTAACGACGTCTTCGATGTCATAAAACACGACAAACCAGATGTATACGTAGAGGACGTTAAAATTGTCTATGAGTTAGATTTGGACAATTTTACTAACGCACTAGCCGACATAGAGGCGGATATGCAGGAGCTGGAAAGTTAGTGCAGCAAATGGAACTCTCATCCGAGAAGTGCAGCTGCATATGTTATCGGTGCAGTATTGCACCAAATTCTTTTATGCTAGACGATAAAGCCCTGTCCCACTACTCGAGCTCCTTCAATTTCACCGAACGGGTACAGTACACGGTTGCAAAAGCCCGTAAACTAGGAGGGCTAATACTAAAATCCGCTATTTTAAACGAATCCAAAAGTTACCTGTATAAAACCCGTATTCGTCCCCTACTCGAATACTGCTCATTAATATACCCCAATCTGAGAAAAAGTGGTAGAACATCAATAGAAAATGTACAGCGCTACTTTACGAAGCGCCTAATGAGAAAACCTGGTGAACTTACCCACTATGACCTTTGCTGTGAGATGAACACAGAACCTCTCTGGTTACGGAAACTAAAACTTAACCTGAACTTCATGTTTAATATAATCTGCAAACGCGTCTTTACCTCAAACATTGATATTGTACTTCAACCTTCCCTCAAGTACAATATAAGGAATAGAGATAGCACGTTACAAATCGAAAAAACAAGAACTAGCTTAAGATCAATTTTCTTTCTTAACCGCCATGTAGTGATGTGGAAAAAACTACCGCAGAATCTGAGAACATGTGACTCAAAGAGTGTTTTTCATACAGTAGTTAACAGGGAATTGGCAGTGAATAATGTGAAGGATATGCTAAACATAGACGTGAGTATAGCCACGTTGCATGAGGTAGGGTCGAGCGCCATATAGCAAATGAAATTCTGTGATTCGAAATCAACCCACCTTTATACAACCTTGTTCCGCAATTCTAACTCTCTTTTCTGTTCGGAGCGATTACCGAAACCCGATGATATCACTTCATACACATCTCGGCTTCCCCTTCTCGGATTGAACGCAAACCGTTTTTGACGATGCAATAACAAATGTGATAGGATTAACCCTACAGTCCGTGTCCCGCACTAACCAGACATAAATTATTCATTGATTTTTTATTTATGACTACCTTTTTACACTCCTACTGTTACATATCACGTTTTCTGTCGCGGAGACGACAGTCTAGGATCAGAGAACAAGTTTCATTGTTCAGCGCTATCAATTCCTGTACTTCTCGAACGCAAGCAAATGTTGAATCTGGCTACTCTGCTCGCGTGGTGTACTAATTCTGAACAACGATGGATACCGTTCTATATTAAACCGATTTATGGTACTTGCTGTATTTGTTTATATTCTGGTACATTTCTGAGATCGTGAGTGTTTTTGGTTACTATTCACCCGCCAAAGTGTATGAAGCCATTTTTGAGGTGCAATGGGGCCATCATCTGTCGTGCAGAGGTGCTAACTATCTTCTTCATATCCTATGATTCATTTCACCGCTCCTGCCCCGTGCACAATCCAGTACTTCCGCGGAATACTGGCTAGTATTTGTGCAACTTCTGAATGGCTTTCAATCAAATGTCAGTAATTGAATAGCATCTAGGGTATAATAAAGGGCAACTTTCGCGCAACATTCCAACGTGTAACAGGACAAGCTGCTGTCAGGAAACAAAACAAACCGTTACGCAACCCAAGCCATAAGCGTCTCAACAGACTCTACTTTATGACTAGTTCGTGACATCACTCCTTCTCTTCCGTTTCTTCCATAAGTACCAGCTCATCCTTGTACACATGACCCTGAATGAGTTAGATGAGGTTCTCTTCAGCTTCTGCGATTTCTCTGAGCTTACTATAGCCTCAAGGGAGATTAGGGCTCGGAGAAACTCATAAAAGTCTTTAAATGAATTTCGTTACTCGTGTTAGCGCAACCCGCATTTCACTACATAGCCCCTTGTGTCCCCCCCTAAAAACCTTTTCCTTTAGGGACCCCCTGGAATTCTCTACGGCTGGGTTAGCCGTCCGCAGAACAGGCATTGGTAACTCATCCTATCGCGTGCCCTTTCTTGTCTAGGCTGAGTGCGCGCTGTCTATCCTATGGCGTTCGCGATTGGCCAACCGCGTATGCACGCGTTGTTAATTCTGCCACAGCTGATGGGCTGGTTGTAGGAGCTGCCACAATGGCTCAGTACGGGACGATCGTACTCATCGCCAGGCTGTTGAACGATAACACGACAAGGAAACGGCTGGTGAATCAATACTATCGATCGCTTCAGTTGGTAGTTTACCTGATTGTCTGCACCCGTAGCCGAGTAGACTTCTCGTGTGCTTTGGATCATGTGGTTCGCTGCGTATCAGGCGGTACATTTTGGGGTCGAGCCTTCGGCCACACCAAAGGGAAGAGTAACAAGTGTGACGCTGTGCGCGCGTGCAGTCGTATGGACGGTTGCGGTCATGTCGACTGGACGGTTTGACTGTAGAGGAAACGCGACGGCTTTCCTTCAGGCGCGCATTGGTGCGGCACGGAATGTGCCGGTGGTTTTAAACAAAATCACATGTTGTAACGATTGTCAGGCTCGTAGCATGCTTGCGGCTTCGCTGTACGATTTTGCTCGGTTAGTCGGTCGCCTATCTGTTGACCGCAATCGGTGCGCCAGCACACTTCTATGGTGACAAACCAATCGGAGACATAGTACGTGATTGGTCATGCTGCCAATCTGGATTAAGCAGGTTTCACTTCCACGCGAACGAGATAACATCTAAGTGAGTGGTAATAAGAAGCGGATTGGTTGTCTGTGTTGAGGCTGCAACGCTAGCAAGGTGTTGGAAGAGAAGCGTAGAAGGCTTACGAGTGGACTGTACGGTTGCCTTTCTTGCTCGCTTGCCTATCTGGCCAAAAGTGATACGGTATGCACAGTGTAATCGAGCCACTGCGAGCAATCTGGAGAAGCGATACGTGATTTCGTTTAGGAAATGCATATGATTGTTAAGGCAGTGTGAGGTAATCAGAAACAATACAGCAATTCGTATGAATGAGGTAATGCTAGGACTTGTTCGCAAATGAAATTTTAAAGCATTTACAGCTACAGAGTTCCCACGCTGTGTTGTTTCAGTGGACCGTACACTCAAGTGATTAGTGTAGCTACGTACTGCTGATGTAGTCGGCGCATTGCTTACTAAGGGCAGGTTCGCTGGGTAGGTAAGAGCATCATTGGATCTATAGCCATTGTTTCAAATAGGAGGATTCACAGTGTGGAGATGACACAACATTAGTGAGTGTTCGTTCGTCTCCACACCTATGGGCAACCTAGGTAATCAGTTACTGCTTCAGTGTCCATGGATCTGCCATTATTTAAAGGTCGTTAGGTGCATGTCAATCCTGTGTTTCGACATGATATTTACGCTTCACTTCCATGTGATTAACAAGTATGGAATACCAGGTGAACATACAGCCTTGACATGACCCGCCAACAAGCACTGCATACGCATTGTTTGGAGCAATTTTCCTCCTCCAACAATGCATCCGGAACTACCTACTTTCCAATGACAAAATGCTTCCGAGTAGTTGCCAAGTCGATAACAACGTGTCACGGCGTGCACACAGGACTGCTTCTAAGACTGGTTGAAAGAGTGATCCATATCAGGATTAGTGGGCGCGGCTGCCTTTGTAAACGTTTGCAAACATGCCCATGGGTGAGACAACAGTGCTTGCCTGTTCCAAGTATTCACCTGAATTGCCAGAGTAAAATACGTACGTCGTCACTAATTATCCGCCCTTGCATTTTTCCATAAAGGACGATGTGGCATTTATTAAATACGGTACTCTTTGTAGTCCCTTTAGGTGTTTCTTTGTTGAGTGATGCCGATTCCATGAGGATAGCATTCAAGTCCATGGAAGTAATAGGGAGGTTCCATCTGCATTTACTATGCTTGTAATGGTGCCATTGGGGAGTCACTTTTCAAAGCGTCTCCACACCTATGGGCGGACATGTGGAAGTAAAGCCTAATTATCCTATGAATACATAGCTTGGGCATCCTTCCCATGGCCCTTAAATAACGCCATACCTGTTGACCCTGAAGCGATAACTGAGTAACGAAGTCGCCCATGGGTGTGAAGACAAACGAACACTCACTAATGTCATGTTACCGCCACACATGGAATACTCCTAGTTGGAACAATGTGTTTAGTCATCAAATGTGGTAGAAGTAAACACCTATAGAACATTCGTGGTTGAGCTTCAAGTTGGTCTACCTACTTGTAACGGGGTTTAGGAAACCGGTCCAGTATGCTCGACCTTACCACCTAAGCGCAGGTTACCGGAGTCAGCAGATCACTTCGATCGAGAGAACGTGTGAACCCACCGGGATACACAGCGATGGCTGGACAGCGAATCACGAGTGGCACACGTATCCAGAAACCGACAAACCGGATTGGACAATAGAACGTAGAGGGCGCACTGGCAACTCGAGAATCGCTATTAACGGCAAGTTTCAGAGTGCAAAACCAAATATGAGCGGTCCAAAGAAATACGGCCAATCAGATGCCAAGCACGAAAGATGTGATCATTGCGCGAGACAGGAAGACAGCGACTGAAGAGGAATAACATAACCCAATGAAATAAAAGGGGAACGCGACCAATGAGGTGAACCGAAAAACAGAAGACCCACTGAGAAGGCTCGAAGATTAACAGTGTTTATTTCTTTTAAATAGGCTACCCTATACTGAATAAACGCCTGTTTTCCGCCCGCCGCCATCGTGACTTTTGACCGTGTCCGTGTCCCATAACGTGGTGACAGAGGAGAAGAAGAAACCGATGCCCAAGATTCAGCTTGCAGTTGGAGGTCAACCGGCGATTCCGTTTCCATCCCCTTTGCAGATGACTGAGAGTTCTCTACCAGACAGTTGGCGGATTTGGAAGAGCAAGTGGGCGGATTTCGCAACACTGATTCAGCTGGACGCCCAGCCGATGAACTACCAACTCGCAATGTTTAGGCACGCTAGTGGTGACGATGCAAGGAGGGTTCTTGAAACACTGAAGTTTGGCGACCAGAAGGCGGATCTATCCAAAGTGATGCGGACATTTGGCGAGTTCTGCGAAGCGCGTGTGAACGAGACCTACCAACGATATCTGTTTTTTGGACGCGATCGTTTACCGGGGGAGTCGTTCGAGAGATACATCACAGAACTGAAGCTCCTGGCACGAACTTGCAATTTCTGTGAATGCATGAAGGAGTCACTGATTCGGGATCGCATCGTTATTGGGATAAGGAACGATGAACTCACACGCCGGTTTCTGCGACAAAGGAACTTGTCACTGGAACAGTGTGTCGACATCTGCCTCAGTGAGGCCAGAACAGATCAGCAAGTCGAACATCTGCGCGCCGAAAAGAATACGGAGTTGTTCGCAGTATCCCGAACCGAGGGACGTATCCCGAGATCACCCGATGAACAGGTAACTGATTGCCAGTTTTGCGGCCGCAGGCACCAAAAGAAGAAGGAGAGTTGTCCAGCGTGGGGTCGGACATGCATGAAGTGCTACAAGAAAGGTCACTTTGCTCGTTGCTGTAGATCATACAGAGTGAGTTCGGTTGCCGACGATGCCAGAGAACGGGAACAAGAATTGTTGATAAACAACATGGATGGCCGGGCGAAAAGCAAGTGCGTGTTTGCAACACTTTTGGTTCGAGGACAACCGGTACGTTTTCAGCTAGACCCTGGGGCTGCGGTTAACATCTTGCCTGAAAAATACTGCAAGGGAGTGCGATGTGAAGAAACTCAAAAGTGTCTCAAAATGTGGAACGGCTCAAGGCTGCAACCGAAGGGCATCGTCATTTTGGAGACGGTCAATCCAAAGGAAGGAACAGAGCACCCGCTGGAGTTCCTGATTGTTTTGGAAGACCTTATGCCCATTCTGGGCATTGATTCTATCCAGCGTTTTGGTTTTGTTTCTTTTAACCACGAACGTTTTGTTCATGCGTGTGACGTCGAGGCAGATATTTTTGATAAGTACTCGAGTGTGTTTGATGGCGGAGTAGGGATGTTCGAGGGACCCGCTCGCTTATCGTTAAACGAGCTAGCAACACCGGTGGCGTTACCATCTAGGAAGGTGCAAATTGCTTTGCGTGAAAAGATCTTGAATGAGTTGCAACGTCTCTAGTCTGGGAGTGATAGCTAAAGTTGACGAACCGACTGATTGGGTCAGCCAGGTGGCGATTATTACAAAAAAGTCAGGCGAGCTGCGTATATGCATTGATCCGAAACCGCTTAATGCCGCACTCAAGAGAGAGTATTTTACGTTACCGACACCAGACGACATGCTGCCGATGTTATGCGATTCTAAAGTGTTCACGAAAGTCGACCTCGCCTCTGCGTTCTGGCACGTATCACTAGATGATGAGTCAAGCTACATGACAACTTTCGGAACACCATTCGGGCGGTTCCGTTGGCTTCGTTTACCGTTTGGACTGAAAGTGTCTAGCGAAATCTTCCAGAAGCGACGAATGCAAGCGTTGGACGGTCTACAGGTAGTATTCTGCGTAGCGGATGATGTGTTGGTTTTTGGCGCTACTCGTGAAGAGCACGATCAGAGCCTTCGTAGCTTTTTACAACGATGTGTTGAAAGAAACATCAAACTGAAAAGCGAAAAGATCGAACTACGCAGTACAGAGGTTATATTTCATGGGCATGTGTTAAGCGCGGAAGGGCTAAAACCAGACCCTGAGAAAGTAAGAGCTATAAGAGATTTGCTGTCCCCCACAGATGTGAAAGCGGTTGGCAGGCTAAATTGGATGATCAATTATCTGAGCCGGTTCCCGCCCAAGTTAGCTGATGTTATGACACCGATCAGGAAGTTGACTCATAAGGGCGAAAGCTGGCATTGGGGTGCAGAACAAGAAGAGGCCTTCCAGGCAATCAAGGAACTCATCACTAACGCACCTGTTCTCGCCTACTATAATCCGCAACTCTCCCTCGAGATTCAATGCGACAGCAGTCAATTTGGTATCGGGGCCGTACTTATGCAGAATGGGAAACCCATCGATTTTCGCAGTAGGACGTTGACAGAGACCGAGCGTCGTTACGCCCAGATAGAAAAAGAGATGATTGCAGTGGTTTACGCCGTCGAACGTTTTAATGACTATACATTTGGCCGGAAGACTACAGTGTTTACAGATCACAAACCGTTGGTTTCCATCGCCAACAAGCCGCTACATGTTGTTCCCCGCCGCTTACAGAGAATGTTTATTCGCCTTCAAAAGTACGACCTAGAGATTGTGTATCGACCTGGTCCCGAAATGCAAATCGCAGACATGTTATCCAGGACATATCTGTCAGACACTCCAAAGGAAGACGAAGATTCAGATTTCGTTCATGCAGCACAACTAGTAGCTGTTAACGAGGAGCGACTGAAACAGCTCTAGCAGTGCACAGAGGAAGACGGGTTATGCAAGCTACTGAGGCAGACAATACTAAGTGGCTTGCCCAAGAACAAGGAAGGTCTATCAGGAGAGCTGACCCCGTTTTTCCATTTTCGTGATGAACTCATTGTCCAAGATGGGTTGATATTCAAAGGCAATAGGATACTAATCCCCAAAGCGTTGCAGCGCGCGATGACAGAGCTTGTCCACTATGCACATTTGGGAGTCAACAATTGTGTGGCCAGAGCGCGAGAGCTAATGTTTTGGCCGGGAATGACCAGCCAAATACGAGATTACGTCTCAAATTGTCTGGCATGCCGAACACACGACGTACGTCAGTCAAAAGAACCGATGATGCTCCGTGACGTTCCGGACAGGCCCTGGCAGATGGTTGCAGTAGACATCTTCATCCACGATGGAAAAAGTTACTTAGTGTTGGTTGATTATTTCGGTGACTACTTTGAAATCGATGCTCTTGCTACGACCAGTACAGACGCAGTGGTGAATAAGCTACGATGTCAATTTGCTCGCCACGGAATACCGGAGGTAGTAGTCTCGGACAACGGGCCGCAGTTCGTTAGCGCAGAGTTCCGAGAGTTCAGCAGAAAGTGGGATTTCCATCACCGGCTTACTAGCCCATATCACAGCCAATCAAATGGAAAGGCCGAGTCGGCGGTAAAAGAAGCAAAGAAGGTGTTTACCAAAGCTAAGGAGACTCAGGAGGACCCTTATATTATGTTGCTGGAACGCAGAAACACGCCATCAACAGAAATTGGGACAAGTCCGGTGCAGCGACTCTTCAGCCGGAGGACAAGAACGTTGATACCAACTGCGTCAAATCTGCTGACACCTGAAGTATCACCAGCGACCTCGATACACGAGCGGTTACGAAACAGAATGCTTAGGCAAAAGAAATACTACGATCGCGGGGCGAGAAAATTCCAACCTCTAGCAGTGGGAGAAGAAGTGTGGGTGCAACCAGTACCAGTATCAGAGGGACATTGGAGGAATGGAGTTATTCAGAGCCGCAAGAGAGAGAGAAGCTACGAAGTGAAGGTTGGGGGCACTACAATTAAGCGGAACCGAGTACAGGTCCGGAAAGCAGGTTGTACGCGTTTTACCCAAATGGAAAACCGACAACGGCAGCCAAGACAGATACGCGTCACCCTAGCAGAAGGAAGGAAACTCACACGCAGCGGAAAGCAGTATGGGACATACTGCGGCGCAAGCCTAACAAAACAAAAGGAAAAGGATGTAACGGGGTTTAGGAAACCGGTCCAGTATGCTCGACCTTACCACCTAAGCGCAGGTTACCGGAGTCAGCAGATCACTTCGATCGAGAGAACGTGTGAACCCACCGGGATACACAGCGATGGCTGGACAGCGAATCACGAGTGGCACACGTATCCAGAAACCGACAAACCGGATTGGACAATAGAACGTAGAGGGCGCACTGGCAACTCGAGAATCGCTATTAACGGCAAGTTTCAGAGTGCAAAGCCAAATATGAGCGGTCCAAAGAAATACGGCCAATCAGATGCCAAGCACGAAAGATGTGATCATTGCGCGAGACAGGAAGACAGCGACTGAAGAGGAATAACATAACCCAATGAAATAAAAGGGGAACGCGACCAATGAGGTGAACCGAAAAACAGAAGACCCACTGAGAAGGCTCGAAGATTAACAGTGTTTATTTCTTTTAAATAGGCTACCCTATACTGAATAAACGCCTGTTTTCCGCCCGCCGCCATCGTGACTTTTGATCGTGTCCGTGTCCCATAACACTACTTCAATGGGAACAATGTCCCCCATGGTCGTCGCAATAATAATCGCACAAAATTGTCCAACCGACTAGCAGTCATTGCTGATTCAGCTTAGAGTGTGCAGTGTCCTAACCACGGCGCAGGCCTGACCAACCGCAAATGCAGCTTTAGCTGACTCTCTCAGACCTAAGGGACTGCGGAATACCAGTTAGAAGAATGCCTGTCTACACCATCGTAATCATGGTTAGGCCGCTGAAATAAGTCACTACCGGATAGCGACTAGCGATCAATAAGTACAGACCGCTTCATGTGGTGGTTTGCATATTCTTCCACACTGGTTACGGCGTAAGCTTCGGATCATGTGGTAGCTAGGATCTCCTCCTTAGACAGGCATCACAGGTTGCCCATTGGACGGTTTCAGTTTGGAGAGGAATCATCGGGGTTTCTTTCAGGCGCGCATCCGGGCAGCACAGAAGGTGGTGTTCGACCACTTTCATTGTACTGTCTGTCGCTTATGCTCGGGGCTCCCATCCGATGTCCCATGTGCAATGTGAATGTCAAAGAGGCCAAAACAGCGTTTTCTGGCTCGCGAACTTGAATGCACAGCACGCGATTTCGAAAAAATGTCACGCTAAAAGCTTTGTACAATGAGTTAACATGCCTGCGAAGCGGTATAGTTGCACCCCGACTCGTTTTCCAAACCAGTGTTATCGTTGTCCTGTTGATACGATTCGCTGCACCTGCCCGGTGACCCCACCGGATTTCCAACGCCGTAGCGGAACAACACGGATTTTGGGCTATTTTAGGGCATGCGAGCAGATAACTAAATATAGTACAGTATGACAGTGCAATAGGACGTCTAGGCGAAGAAGTGCGTATATAGTTGTTTTTTTTAGCGATAGTTGAATCCATTCTTAAGCAGAGAACAACTTTTATGGGCTGTACCATTTTGGTTATCATGCCATTCACTAGGATTGGAGCACAGATGTTTGCATTACTATGTGCTTCCTTTTGGCGCCCGACCTCAACCGTTTAGCCTAACTCAAGTTAATTGAACTGCCCAGCCTTTATGGATGGCTGCATGTAGTTAAAGTCATACGCATCCGTACAATCGTTTTAACTCCACGGACGTCAAACATCCCTTTATTATTGGCGACACATTCAGACACAAGCAAAGGTGCAGCAAAACCTTTACAAAGCAAAGGAACACAGCTACACACGGACACATAAATACATTCATGTATCAACATTTATGACAATCTAATGACAATCCTATTGTACATTCATTGATCACCTGTGGCGCTCTTATCATGATGATGCATGTGCGGGCGTGCCTCGCTTAGCCGAAAATAAAAATTTGTTCCCAATATAAGAATCCCAACTTCTTCGTCTTCTACGCATGGGATGGATTCCGCGCTTGAATTATGCCGTAAGGCGCGGAATGCTATCGAAGGGCTTTCTCGAGGACGATACTCATGATATTCTGTAAATGACTGTTATTTACGAGATGCACACAAGCTGAATCCGACAATTATACTGTCAAAACTAGTCGTTCTGCATTAAGTCCCGGTCCATTTTGGCGTTGATTCCGTTTACATTCAAAGAACAAAGTATGATAAATGCAATCTTAATACATGTTCTACAAATGCTTAGCAATGTTTTCAATGATGGACGCGACCTGGCAGTGATACAATTGCATCTGGGTATAAAGGGAAATAAGACAGTTGGGGTAAATTTTGAAAACAGCACGCACAATTGATGAAGGTATAAATTCCATATCACCTGAACCGGAAATAAGGATGACAGAAAGCCTAAATAATGGGATCACATGATCTAAGGGAGACGCATTCTCAAAAATCGGTGATACCAAAGTGGCGAAGACAAAAGCATCGAAGAAATGATGGCGCACACGCATTGGTCTGGCGCTGAAATGATTTGCGAAGTGCAAACCAATATGGTCGAAGTGTATATAAGAAAAGGATGTACAGAGCGGGGTATCGGCGGCACCGCGATAAATGCGAGGCAATGAAGCGTGATTGGTGTTCACGGGGTGTAGACACGCTTGAAAAAGTACACTCCATTGGTCAATCATTTTTGAATGCATCCAGTGTTCGAACTGTGCTTGAGAAATACGAATGAACTGTGGAGCGAAATAGATGTTGCCGGTGTTCATTCAGGCGTATCCGTGCGTAAATGTGGTTGCAATGCGCGAAAGACTGACTGTCAGATCATGCAACCAGGTAGTGGGCAGATCAACTCTTGCCCAGGAATCCAGTCTTGGTGAAACCGCCGCTCAGGCCGGTAAGGCCACCCGTGATGCTGTCTAAGATGGAGCGTGAAGGACTGGAATGGGAATCGGGTCGCATGGCCTGTGCGGTTTCTTCCATCTGAAAGGCGAGAAAAACAGTTTTGATGTAACAATATGTAGTATAGCTTTTAGGAGCGAAAGAATTAGATCGCACTGACTACCCACGGTCCCAGTACGCTATCGAATCGATCCGCGACACTGATCTACCATTCAAACACCGTGGTTCTGATGCATCCAACTAAAATGAAGGCGAAAATGGTGCTGTAATGCCACAGAATCGTCTTCGGAGTTCCTGTGAAGGTTTTGGTCAAGTTATTCTCTGTAATAGCGCCGATTCACTGTGTTTGTTTTAACAGACACTGTCGCAGTTAGCTGGAAAATAATTTCCGTGTTAGTAAAGGGGGCCATATCATCAGCTTATGGATCAATTCGGTCAAGACAGTAGTCATCTCGTAGCAGAGCTTCAACAATGTCACAGGCAGCCGATCCTGCACACCTACGAGAGCCGTGTCTCGCTTCAGACACTCCTTTGTACTAATTTTCTAGTTCAGTGGATCGATTGGTGCCCGCTCACTAACTTCCGAGACTGAGTACCACTTAGCCGTTAATAACTGCTCCAACGGAATGATAGAGATGGATTCACACAATGTGTTGACAAACATGGAAACAACGATGTCACCTTGTTGGCTCCAGACTGCGCCTTTCCTAAGACTTCCTGAGAAAACCTGTCATAGTATATTTTCACTGAAAATTTAACTCGTGCTTTCGCAAGAATCAGCTGGCGAAAAGCGCTGGATTAGTGCACATTTAAAGACTTATTTAAACAGAAGACGTGAGACTTGTTGCATTGCCCCATCCCAGGGGTTACTTAGTGTATGCAGATGGAGCGGTTGTCGACAGCATTCATTCCGCATAGAGCCGCTGCAAGCGTGCATGCGTCACCGCATTACTTTTCCTCTGCAAGATGATGTTCCAGCAAAGCTGTAAAGAATGAAAAAAGGTCGTCTTACCTGTAACCGTTGTGTGACCGTTTTGTACGCCATTGTATCAAGAGCATCCGGACTGATCCCTTGCAGTTCAAAATCCGCGTACATTTTCTGCAATGTAAATCACGAAATCACTTTCGAACAAACTGTACAATGGGGCAAGATTTGTCAAAAAGATGTGGATTTGGACATATTCTAAGGCAGGACAGCAAGCTGACAGACTAGCGGTGTCAATGAAAAGTGCTGGTGCTTTGATTAAGTCTACTGTATTTTTGTGGAGTAGCTGTGGTGTAAGTAGACGATCAAAGTGAACAGCTTGGGTGTGGATGGACTGACGCTGAACCATCGCGACCGAAGTCGAAAACATAAGTTTAGGAGCATCCTACACGGCAGATTCTTAATGCTCCCAATATCCACCAACTTGAACTATTACACAAATTCATAATGCACGCTAATCTGCTCGGTGGACAAATACCGTGTCCGATAGATCCAGCGTGATTAATGGTTTGAGCAACATTTGGACTACCAAATTGGTGCAGAGAATGGTTTTTGGTCTCGTACGAGTCGTCAGTGCGTCTACCAGTTGCAACGCGGCAACATAATATCAATCCAGTTGTTATGGTGTTCGCCGAGCTGGGCAACTTGAGTGCGAACGTTTCGCCGCTATTCGAGATGGCATCTTCAGTGCAGGTAGCAGGAGCTGGTAGAAAGTAAAACCCATCATTGGCGTCGAAAGATGCGCACTGGTGATTGCAAATCTAATCCGAATGACCACCGGATAAGCATAATATTCCGTATATAATGGCAGAATTGGGTTTATATACTTGAAAGTTCTTAATTCAGCATCAAATGATGACAACAGTGTTGAATATACCTACCTGATACTATTTCGTTTAATCACAGTTTAGTTAATTTCAAACAGCGACGAGTGTGTTTAAAGAAAAGTAGTTGTACGCGCATTTAGTACTCGTGCAAAAGCATGGTCGTGCGTCAGAAAATGACACGTTCCAAGTATGGAAAGAGTTCCTCGTACAAACCGTGTTCACTCGCAATGGTCAGCTGCGTAGCCGATCGTTCTGTGCAACCCGTATTATGCGCCTGCGGCGGAGGTGCTTCCTCCTCCTGTCCAACAGAAGTCTCTAGAGTCTATCCACATTCCCCCTCTGCTTCTTTGACACAGCAAACGTCATGGGTTGAAAATGTCTTGATCGGTGGTGGCAGATCCGAATAGATTAGCTTTCTGTCATCTAAACGTATTTCACTAAAGTATGGTGGAAACGTGGTGTGTGTTAACGTATGCATTGTTCTCGGTAGTATCTAAAGCGGTGACGATAGTTTATCACTGTTATTTCTTGTATATATGGGGAGTCGTGTTTCATACTATGTCTCACTATGTCCCGGTGCCCGCTGCTATATGAGTTTAGACACCCAGTCATGCTTCAAATGGCATATAGAAGGTGCGTCCATCGGTGGTTATCAGATACATGGAGAAAGTGAATGTGATCAAAAGCTGAAAATGGGTCGCCTACAGTCATCTTCTATTAGGAGCTAACTACCATTGCCATCGATAAAATTTGGAGACTGATTTGTAAATAGGGAAAAAACAATTGGGCACTTAGAAGCGTAAAACGCAAAAGCATAGGTTAAAATTTATGATCCGGTAAATCGATTGCTACAGAGAAATAATTGGCTAAGTGGACTGGACAGATCAAATCAAGGCGACTTATTTATTGGTGATATACACTGCGAACGGGTCCTTTAGATGTACTGCTTCTTCCTCCAAGATATCCTCTGCAAAAATCGCGAATCGTAATTTTTGATTCGCTAATTTTACCAGAAAGAAACAAACCCGGATTATGATCAATATCAATCGGAACGACTGCATTGGGTTATGCGGAAAATTTAGATACCTTCCTGGTTCTGGTGAAAAGGTCCCAAATCAATGCAGTCGGTGCCCGCAACGTTCAGTAAACCTAAGTCAATTAATCACATCGATGTTGCGCAACGTCCAGAATGAGTCAGTGAGAGACGCGACTTTGACACGGGGTAGTCGAACACTGGGCTCGGAGAAATAAAACAATACGCTGTGTGAATACAACCTGGTATTTTTGTCCAAACAAACCTATCGGATTGTTTCCAACAAAACAATTAGGCAAGAAAAATATGAGGAACAGAAGCACAAAACGCGGACGATTCGAGCACACTTCACCTTGATAATCGTAGATAGACAGGTAAATTGATATGGACTCAGAGCATTTCCTTTACGTTCTGTGAGCCAGTCATTGATCATTCGCGTTTGGGTCATGTACCATGTCTGCAAAGAGAAAATAAATCTCGGAAAAAATATTCGATGGGATGTTTGGGGATTGGAGTTATGTGGTCAAAATGGAATCAAAAATCAGAATGAAAAAAGGACCACAAATCACAAAGATGCTGATGATGTACTGAGTACTAACAAAATACGTCGTTGAAACATGATGAACAAGATTCATTCTCGTCATTGTCGTGTTACCTAGACGCATGTACAGTGAGCGACAGAAGGAATATTCATGTTGGCTAACTAATTGGTGTAGTGTCTAGGTAACATCACCATGCCATTGCACGTTTGACAGCAGACATTGACTTCATACGGAAAATTGCATGTACATAAAGCCGCCCCCTTTGTTTGCATCATCGGAAGTCGTTCACATCTGGGAACCGTTCGGGTTCGCATCATGTAGCCTCCAGCTCCGATTGTGGCGAATATGCATTAATCTAAACAGAAATATCAGAAGCCATAAGCTGTGAGATGACCCGTTCATTTCGTGCCTATCTCCTCAGTCACGTACAGGCAACTAACACTTTGAAAACAAGCAAGGTCGGATGCGGTCAATTTGGTGGTCAGCTGATGGCCAACTATTACTGCGAAACTACCACGGCAGGCTCAATGTTACTGTAAACTGCTTCTGTACGCACAGACGCGGCCGCTCGCAATCGATTACAATGGCTTCAAGTAGCTTGAGTAAATGCGGCCTTTGGTTACGCATGAGGACAGCGAATGAGTCACTTGGGTTGACCTGGTATCCAGTGTTCAGTAGATGCCTCGGGATTGCCGCAGCCATCCTGCCTCTGGACTCACCCAGTTCCACCGTATGAGATCCCATTCGGTGTCGTGACACGTACCATAACCGCTGGTTGGGAGAACAGCGCGGGAAATACTACCGCACAAACAGACAATATTTGTGGAATCAAATATATAGCAGGCTAGCCCAATGAGACTTAAGAGTGTCAGAAGACAAGCGCCGTCCTGACGGGGGTGTAGTTCTGCTAAAAGCTACCATCGTGTTGCGTATGCTCGATGGGTGAGAAGGTTTGCTCATTTCGTTTCACCTTGTGTGCGTCGCTTTCTATGCATAGCCACCGGCTACTGAACTTACTTTCAGCCTCATGTTGCCCCCGTTTCCAGTGTGATATCTGCAAAACTCAAAGACCGGAAGAAAACTTGAGTTCCACACGTCTGATCCCGTCACTACTAATGTGCGATAAAGCGAAACAAATGTGACTGCGTTAAAAAAGTGACACAGCGGCGGCCCCAATGGAAGAGCTGGTCAGTTTAAAATAACTTGATACACTGGTAGCTCGAGTTGATCGTTCGTTGTTTCACCTAATCGCCGGGTTTCGTAATTGCTATGCAAACGTTTCATCACCAAACGAGGTAAGTTCCGCAGTGCACTACTGAGTCAAATGCACTTTGCTGATTTGGTAGTCGATTTGTGGTTGACCACCAAGTGACTTTTGAATTGATCTTCTCGATATGTGCCCCGTGACCTTCACCCGCATGCCCAAGTTCTCTGATAGACACGGGCGATTCGTAAGATGGTTTTGCTCTGGCTGTTGCGGCCGTGTTCTCGATGGCTCGTTTGGCTGCCCACGACGCTTTTCAAGCTGTTTTTGTTCTCTCCATATTAACGTTTTGTAAACTGAGTAAAAGTAGATGCGCATGTTCATCGAGTGCTTCGTCGAGTACCATGCTCCGAGGGACTCAGTTCCTTTGCGTGTCCCCCTTCGTGCCAGGACTTCTGCTTTGTTTTAATCAAAGTTATGTCTTTCGTCCCTATGGCTGGCTTGCCGAACAACCTCCTCGTGGTGCCAGCTGGGTGGTTCGGGATTTTCCCGTTCCAGCGAATGGTTCGGCGGCAGTGTTCCAGGACGTGGTGGGTTTTCGCCTGGCAAGCGTTCTCCCTATAAAAAGCCACATATGTCCGCTTAACAACACTGTGACGTGGCGGATGTGACTCGCCACTAAATAAAGTCACTGCCCCTTGCCTCTCTCTGAGTGGCATTGTAATTCAAGGGTGCGTTGGGCCCCTGGTCCTATGCGGTCCTAAAGGCGTATGAACCATTTGTTTGGTCACCGGCTCCCAACGGGTTGCGATACCCTCATATCGCCCTGCTGCCTTGTAGGTTAGATCCTTGATCAAAGGCTCGGGGTGGGGCCCCCTAAGACAACCCTCTACTTCGGCCTGGGCAACCGGGTAGTATCTCGCCCACTGACGAACCATGGACTTACAACACAACCTTTCACCCGCTGTCTTGCTGTTACCATGCTATCCACTCATGTTACTATGCCAACTGCACAAGCACACGCCACCATTTTACCTACTCTTCCCGTGTCCCATTCACACCCATTTTTACCTGATTCCTCTACAACGATCAATCCCACCTACACTGATGAACCTGTTCCCGTGACACCTGCCAACTCAACCACACAGTACTCAACAGAGAGTTGCCGGCCCCAAAGTCGCCTATCTTCGCTCCTGCAACCCGGAACGCAGTTCAAACTTGCAGCTTTTAACGTACGCACATTACTGCAGATTGGTCAGCAAGCTGGAGTTACACGCACGCTAGAGACCCTTGGAATTGATATCTGCTGCCTGACTGAAACACGACTCCAGGACTCTAACTCGGTCTACCAGCTGGTGTCACCGCTCCATCCACGCACCCGGTTCCATCTCCGCCTCTCTGGTAACGCCGAGTCTGCCGCATCTGGGCAAGCTGGTGTTGGAATCGCCCTCAGCGCTAGAGCCGAGACTGCTTTGATTGATTGGATTCCGATCAATAGCCGCCTTTGTGCGATGAGGCTCCATGGCTCTTGTAAGGTCAGCAGACGTCGAGTCGAAAAGCGTGCTCTCTTCGTGATCTCTGCCTACGCGCCCACTGACTGTAGCTCAGACATCGTCAAAGACCAGTTCTACCAGAACCTTCATGAGCTGCTCCTAAGGGCTCCTAAAACAGACATCATTGTTTTGGCAGGTGACTTCAACGCGCGTGTCGGTCGTCTGCTGCCATGTGAGCGCCACCTCGGAGGACCGCATGGATATGATGATGTTCGCTCAGACAATGGAGGGAGACTGCTCAGTCTTTGTGCTGATCATCAACTATTCCTCTCCAGCACCAGCTTTCGTCATCCTGGACGCCAGTACGCCACTTGGCGCCCCCCATCATCAACCCAGCGCTGGTCACAGATTGACCACATAGCTATAAGTCGCAGGTGGCGCGGCAGTGTACGCGACTGCCGATCATTTTGGTCAACGTGCGTCGACACCGACCATGCACTGGTGTGTGCGACCGTTTGCATGCGTTTTGGTGGTTCGCCTAGGTCAAAACACACCCGACTGAACGCCTACAAGTTGGAGGACCCAATGGTGAAGAGAGATTATCAACAAAAGCTTCGCGAAAAGCTCCCTCTCTCACACTCTGGATGTTGATCAACACTGGTCAAGTCTCCAGCAAGCCTTGTTGTCGGCCGGTTTGTCCAGCTGTGGCCTCACTCGCTCCACTCCCAAATGCTGGATCTCGGGAAGATCATCAGAATTGCTGGATCGTCGACGGGCGGTGCCTGCTGGCGCAGAGTACAACGAACACCGCCGGTCTATTACGCAACAGCTGAAAGCAAGCCTTCGCTCTGATCGTGAATCTTGGTGGTCAAAACAAGCTGGTGAGATGGAAGCCGCTGCATCAGCTGGCAACTTCCGCCGTCTGTTTTACATCATCAGGGCCACTGGTTGCAATTTTCACGCTATCAGCCAGACGATTTGCGAGGCAGACGGCACGAAGATCACCAACCTTCGCAGACGATTGAGTCGCTGGTCAGAGCATTTCGCTCTTCAGTTCAACCACCCAACACAGTCCCCTGCGACACCTCCAGTCCCAATGTATGATGTTTGGCCTGTCTCCACAGCCCCCCCAAATGAAGCAGAGATTCGAAATGTAGTCCAATCTTTGAAACGCCACAAATCCTCGGGTCCCGACAACCTACCACCAGCTCTGTTCAAAGATGGTGGGAGTGCACTTATCAGCGAAATCCTATCGCTGTTCACGAAAGTTTGGACTGAGGAGAAGGTTCCGAGCTCATGGGGAGAATCGGTCATTGTCCCGATTCACAAGAAGGGTTCCCGCGACGATTGCTGCAACTACCGCGGAATCTCCCTAATCTCTGTCGCATCCAAAATCTTCGTGTCGGCCCTACTTGGCAGGCTTTCAACGACTAGAGAGGAGTTTTCCCGAGAAGAACAAGCTGGATTTCGTCCAGGTCGTGGCTGCATCGACCAAATCTTCACGCTTCGGCAAGTTCTCGAACTTCGTCACATCCACCGGCGGCCAACAATCGTAGTGTTTTTGGACATCCGAGCGGCATTTGATTCAGTAGATAGATCTGCGTTGTGGAACTGTTTACTGAAGAAAGGTGTGCCCGACAAGTTTGTAACCATCCTGAAAGTACTTTACAGTCACACGTCGGGCAAAGTTAGGGCTTACGGCACGCACTCCTCTTCATTCGCTGTGACCAGCGGTGTTCGCCAAGGTTGCCCTATTTCACCTTTCCTCTTCAATTTCGCCATCGAAGATGTTCTCCAAAGAGCACTGGAAGGTGTCCAGGACTGCGGTGTTGAGCTTCTCCCTGGAGACAGACTCACGGACTTGGACTACGCCGATGATATCGCCTTGCTGGGGGACGACCCACAATCCGTCCAGAACGCTCTGGACCGCTTGGCGATGGAGGCGTCTAAGTGCGGCCTGTGCTTCACTCCGGGAAAATGTAAAACGCTGCTCCAGGATTGGCAGGTGCCTGAACCCGCGCTCACCATTGCTGGACATGTTCTGGAGCAAGTCCCTTGCTTCACTTACCTAGGGAGTTGCATCACGGCTGGTGGCGGTGTTGGAGATGAAGTCTCACAACGGATTGCAAAGGCCCGCCTTGCATTCATCAAACTGAGACATCTATGGCGTCGTCGTGATGTCACTCTCAAGCTCAAGGGCAGGGTGTACAATGCTTCCGTCCGTGCAGTACTCTTGTACGGCTGTGAGACTTGGCCTATTCGCTCGGAAGATATGAAGCGGCTATCAGTCTTTGATAATCGCTGTCTACGAAGGATTGCTAGGGTGTAGTGGCAACACCACGTAAGCAACGCAGAGGTGAGAGACCGCGTGCTTGGGGCGAATAGTGCCAGTCTTCAAGACGTTATTCTCCGACATCGCATGCGCTGGCTCGGGCATGTTCTGCGCATGCCAGCCCATCGCCTTCCACGTCGAGCGCTATTTGCACTCCCAGGGAGCGATTGGAAAAAGTGCCGCGGTGGACAGCCGATGACGTGGAGAAGGAGTATGAAGAAGGCGACCTCAAGTTTGGCAGCAGTCGGACCAGTCCGCCTTCCAGGTTGGGGACCAAGAGATGCTGAATTGCAGTGGTTGGAAACATTGGACGTCATGGCCCGCAACAGACATCAGTGGCGGCAATGTTGTTCCGCAATTTCACCATCCCTTTGATACACACAAAAACTCACAAAACAAAACAAAAAATACAAAATGGCGTGTGTAAAACCAAAAAAATTCGTTTCCCATATTTTTTAATCGCATTAGTGTCCCCATCTTCACCTTTTTCTTCTGCCATGGTTCTGATGGCACAATGTCTGTTAACAGACTGTGAATAAATATATACTTTCGTCCCTATGCAATGAAACCAGCAAGAGAGGGTAGTGGTTCTTACCAGCCCTTTATGCTATTGTATTCTTCTTGACAGTCGCCTTTCTATCTGACCCACATAGTTCTTAATGCAATCTTGACAACGTAACTTTTAAATTACATTTCGTTATTCCTGGGCACCAGGCCTAACTATGGGTCTCGACAAGGCTCCCCGATGTGGCAGTCGGTTTGTGAGCTACTGTAAGATCGTGCTGTCGGAGATCTTCATATAAGGTAGAACGATACTATTTGGTGATGAAATGCAGACAAAACAATTATGTAGCTCAGCGAAAAGGTGGAACCCCTCGCGCATATACATATATATATATATATATATATATATATATATATATATATATATATATATATATATATTTGGTATGGCGACATGCGTATCCGGGTTTACCTGTCACTGTGGCCTACATGAGGACAACCACAGGACGCCTGCGCCTACAAAGGGAACCACGAGTGGCTTGCCCTGCATCACCCACAGTTCCACCCACACACCCCCATATCCGGTGTAAACCCGAAGGAATAAGACCGGGAGGCATGTGGATGGGAGCCACATTTCATCAACGGAGCCGGCCAACACCCCTTCAACAAGCAGAACAGAAGCATTCCGGCCTAATTGGGAAATCATGCACACCAGACATACACATGGCGGTGGCTGGACCTTAGCCCGTTCCAAACAGGACGGAACCACTCTTTGAGCCTAGCACCATCATGAGGACGGTGCACTCCGTCTCCTCCGGCGACGGCCAACTGTCTCTTGGAACCAGTATGGACAAGGTAGTGGGTACTAGAAAGGTAGGCACCTTGTTAACATTCACATCAAGCGCATCCACATCGGGGAGCTTAATCAATATCCGACTTCTGCAGTGCAGGAATACTCATCACGCAGGTAAACATACCACATACGCTGCCTTATTGGCCTGGATTAGTAAATCGAATGGGAGCGTACGCATTATGCTCCTATATATATATATATATATATATATATATATATATATATATATACTGAGATAACTACTTATCTTTGTTTCTTGATTGGATACAGGGAGTTGTTGCGTGGCATTCGAGCCCCAAGCGAATCTGCCGCGTACATAAATAGGTTATCGCCACAGCAGATTATACAGTCACATTTGTCTACGGTTGAGTAATTAGATGTTGTGCAAGCTACTTCTAGTAAATTTGCTAAAACAGTTTGCACACTCTTTCGAAAGCCGATAGTAGAACAGGGAGCAGCGGAACTTACTAGATGTGTTAATTATGTGATAGCGTCAAAGGCGTCATCAGAGAATGTATGCTATTATGGCCTACTGACGCATGTAGCATACATCATCTACAATACACAGTAACAATAAGCCATCAGTGTTTTCCGGTACATTTATTTGTGCATCATTCTACCTGGTAATCGTATCGATAGCATTTGCTTCCATATTTCCATACCTATCTCTATCTATTGTTAATGCCCACACTTCTGATTAAATTTATGGCGACCTTTTTAGGTTGATGTTTAGATGTTAACTAACCAACGGCAGTCGTATTGGTTGCTTATAACATGCTTATAACGTGACATCTTCCAACATTAGTGAAATATGGGTATTATTCTTACATTCAATCCATACTCGCGCTCATGAAGGTTATTGTTTCTCCAACCAGTTTGTGGTAGTCCATACACAAGTGTGAACAAATTCTCGTTCACAACACTGCAGTACTGCAACTCGAACCAGGGACCTTTGGTATGTCAGCTGATATCGCAGGTTGTATGGAAGGGATTTAGAAACACTTGTAAGCGCTACACTTCAGCCTGACAGACTGATTTCTAACTGGGGCCCGCCCAAATTACGAGTCCCGCTAACATCTGTTCATGTTTGGCTACGTTCCCACTTGACAGATGGTTATTAGTACATTTCTCTTCGTGCGACACCGTGAGTTATTGCAAGTTGCAATACGGGGTCAATGTATCCCATCTCAAGTGCCTTTATATGCCCCCTTGTACTGCTGTCGCCTTCAGGAAAACGCACTGAGATGCAGACAAGTCATCAAGATTGATTTCGGAACAGCAGCAACATTATGTGACACCCAAATCGAAATGCTTGACACTGATGAATTGCTCGAGATGTGCTAGCGGTCAGAACGAATGAGCAGGGAGAAATAAACAGTTAACACACTATGGACTAATGGTGGATGTTTGGGAGAGGTGTAAAGTTCGTAGAAAGTAGAAGTCACGATTAAAATTCACACACAATAATGTGCTTCGACGGCGAATCGAACCCCGGTCCACGAATTTCCGATCCGCTGCTCTACCACTGAGCTACCGAGGGCTGACGATTAGGTGCGCAAATTTTAATACAGGACTTCCGCTTGGTGCGCGACGTATTGCCAATAAGCTCACAGTATCTGTCCTGATGTTACAGATTGGCTCATTCACCCGTCACTTCCCAATAGACCGAAGTACCTGTCCTTCAGACGTCCAATGGGCGATGGTAGATTAATGGTGGATGTTTGTGAGAGGTGTAAAGTTCGTAGAAAGTAGAAGTCACGATTAAAATTCACACACAATAATGTGCCTCGACGGGGAATCGAACCCCGGTCCACGAATTTCCGGCCCGCTGCTCTACCACTATGGACTGCCTGGTTGTTCTACATCCCGGTTGATTCTCGCTCACCTCGGACATGAGACGATCGAACCGGCTGTGGCATACCTTCTGACACGAATAGTCTGAAGTTAATAATATAGGAGATGGCATTCACAGCACACACCAACGATTAGTCATCACTGTTCCATTATGTTTCTACTTCTTTGTCAAAGTGAACATACCTATAAATCCCGTTCGTTCTCCCACCTCGGACTTTAACTTAGCTGAGCTTATGAATAGCAATAGACTTAATCGCACCATTTCCCTGCTAACTTGAAAAGTTGCTTACTCCATCATCGTCATTTTCGTTGTGTTCTTCCTTGTTCTATATCCTGCATGTAAGTCGGGCTTTGGTACAGTTTCATCCTAGAATGATTAACTACTGACTTGGTGCAATGCAGTAGCTTTATTGCAACCGCCTACAACAGGTGAGCCACACCTAACTTACCTTTATTGGGCTTACCTGGTTGTTTATCACGATGACTTCATGTGTTGCCCATTACAATGTTGAAATCATCATGACCTATGCTATGCTTGCTATCTTCTCAAGTAGAGTCTAGTATGGTGACATACCGAGACGGTAAGATACGGCATCTTCCTCGTCGTATTATTATTCGGCCGCGATTCATGTCACTATGTAAGCTCCATGGTATTACTCACCAGACTATTCTATCTACATTCTGCCCCTTGAAATCGATCTGCAGATTACATGGACCTAGCATGACCAGCTGCCCAATGCTAACTAACACGACGCTTAGAGAACCGGTGCAACGCAGAATAATGGTTCAGTCCATTCATGAGCTCATTTGTATTTGACGTGCGCGCGGAGTTTCCGACCGAATTGTGTGGTTGATACGGATCAATGCTTAGGTGGCAAATTATTGAGAATGTCTCCAGTTCGATTGATACGCTTGAATCAAAAGGTTACCAACGTCTGGCCGCTTAAATTACGCATATAGTGTAAACTTTGACATTTGGAACACTGCACAACAATTATCCTTCGTGTGACCACATTGGATTACGCATTCGAAGAGAAATTTATCAGAAAATACCGTGTCAAATGAACAATCTCGACAATTAACCGACTAGCGATTATCACGATGTCGCCCGTTCATGTTCCACTCCGCATGTTAGTGATGAGAGTGAGCATAGTTATATTTCCAGCTGTTCATCAGCCATACTGAATTTACCGGGGCTTATGAAAACGCACGTACTAAGCGGATGGAATGCGGAAGCGCAGAGACGCCTACCAGAAGTTGCATTGCACATGGCCAATCTGTTGGATAGACTAAGTAAAATGCTATACCCCACGGGAATGGTACGTCAGTGTATTAGTATAGTACATCGGAAAGGATTCGGAGCATACGGACAATCGTTTTAGGAGCACCAAATGGCTGCACGCGGAGACGTATGATGCAGATCTTTATCAAATAGCTTATGGTCACAACCGAGTACAAATCGGTATGTACAAACGGTTGAGTACTTGGATATTTCCAAACCATGCGAACACTGTTTGGAAAGTCGCATGTTTGACAGTGAGCAGCGGGACTTAGTTGATGTCACCTGTCAATAACAAAGGTTGCGGATCAATCCTTCATTGAGAATGTGCACGTACCTCGGGCAGCAGGTGACCGGACCGATGGACGACACGCAGCGCCAGAAGTGGACATTCCATCGCATTCGCATGCTGTGCGTTCTCCCCCATCAAGACAGACTGTACATGTAGATGGCAACACTTAAGTGCACACTATTTAACTGTACCATTTATCATACTACTTAGAAGTTGCTTCACTATTCCTATATCGGGTTCCTTCAAATACGGATGCCCAAGATTCAAGACGGTCACGTCTAAATGTTGAAGAAAGCATAAACAGTTCGTATTGGGTATTACTGTCGTGCCTGCGAAAGTGGCTATTAGCCTGACCTCCAAAGGAAACCCATACATGTTTGTCGTACCATTGATCATGAGGTTTAATGTGTCTCTATCCAGTTTGTGACAGCTCACACTTTAGTTTGCATAAACGCATGTGCACATGTTGTATTCGAACTTCCCTTGTACACAGATGACGCCAATCCATGCATACATGTATACCGATTGAATTCGACGAGGATACTCATGACGCCTTTGTACGGCCAACTAAGTGCAGGGAAGTGGCACGGGGGCAAACCGAAAATAACATTACCAAGACATGAAGGAGGTGAGTTTATAACGAACTAATGTTCAGTGCAGGTGCTTCAAATTTAAGCCAAAGTTGATCAGCGAGAAATGCGTGGAATGATCAATAGGGCGGTTGCCCAGGTGAAGGAGAAAGCACTATTGCACAAAAAATACAAGCACGATGCGTACGTCCCCATTCGATTTACTAATCCAGACCAATAAGGCGGCGTATGTGGTAAATTTTACTGCGTGATGATTATCCCTGAACTGCAGAAGTTGGATGTTGATTGAGCTCCCCGGTGTGACTGCGCCTGAAGTGAATGTTGACAAGGTGCCTATCTGCCTAGTAACCTCCAACTCGATTGCTGGATCCAGGAGACAAATAGTCGTTGATGCAGCGGACGGCGTGCACCGTCCTTTGGACAGCATTCAGCTCGAAGAGTGACTTCATGCAACCTGTGTGGAACGGCCCAGCCAACACTTTGTGTACGTCTGGTTGCATGATTTCCCAATTAGGCCGGAATGCTTCTGTTCTGCTTGTTGAAGGAGGGCGGGCCGGCTCCGTTGATGAAACCTGGCTCCCATTCACATGCCACCCGGTCTTATTCGTTAGGGTTTACACCGGATTTGAGGTATGGGGTGGAACTGGGGGTGGTGCAGCGCACGCTACCCGTGGTCCTTCTGTAGGCACAAGCGTCCTGTGGCTATCTCCGTGAAGGCCACAGCGGCAGACAAATCCGGGACCGGATGCCGCCAACCACGTATAACCTAGGATCACCGTTTACTCATGAGGAAGAGATGTTGAGGATGCGGCGGTGACCCATCCAGCTCTCGGTAAAGCATTATGGAGGTTCGAAATCAGGGCACGATTTTGGTGACAACGGGGTTGGATTGCTGGGAGAAGGATGCAAACAGAGTTCTCTTAGCCTTGCTGCTTGGCTTCCTGCCAAGTCCACCTAACGGACATCGAGCAGGTAGTCTGGGAGTTCAAGACATAGCGCTTCGATACCAAGGCCTACCAAAAGATTGTTGTCTTCTCAATTATTCTTGCCCCGACACTAAAGCATGATCGAATAGGGCAGTTAATCTTACCCTGTCATGCGAGCTGTGGGAGGCAGTTTAACCATCAATTTCAATAGGTCGATAGTTGACGAGTCGGCCGGAAACATCAGATAGTCACATAATTTCCTACGATCGCGACAGCAACGCGGTGGGTCATGTCCTTTCGCATGTGTGGTGAACGTACTGAATATAATAAAATGATCGCCGACCGACTACAGTTGCCTAGAAATGAAGTATGTAGTGCAACTCCGGGCTACTAGATCATGCGGCTAAACAGTTGCTCATTAAGTAACGGACCATGTTATGCTCAGTGCAAAGTTTCCCAAATGAATAAATGCAGTCCGTGGCGGACTACATTTGACAAAGTAACGCACTGAAGAAATCATCTTGTTTGTTGATGAAACGCCGCAAACCAATTACGAAGCTCGGCGAACAGGTAAAGCCAGATGGTAGTTGCGCAGTGCAATAGCCACAAGGTTCCCGCCACGTTCGTTCGTTTCTCTGACCTAAGGAGGCCCAGAGATTATTGATTTCATTGAAACCATGAAAAGTGCAGTGAGATTATCGCACGGCGGTTTGCTGCTATATTACACGGAAGAAAGTTAAGCCGTTAACCCATCTCTGCACTTTTCCGACTGTCAAATGTATGTGTGGCGCGCTGAAATAACAAGTGCATTGTCATCAAGGGTGTTTGACGTGATAAGGTGAAGGACAAGTTGCGTATAAAATAAGCGACCAGCTGAATAAAGAGCGCTAACAACAGCAGACTGGGTTACGGCCGCGGATGCACTCATAAGTTTTGGGGAATGATGCCTCACCGAAACAGTAAAAGTGTCGATTAAACACAAACGTTGCGAAGCCAAGCGCACAGTGCAAAGGGGCCATGTGACTCATTATCGGATTATTCGACGCGCTCCGATGTAATGTGAGTAGAGCCATCAACAAACACAGTAGCTTCTCAAGACTTGTACACACAGACGAACTAGCTTGAGTTTGGTTAAAATCTAGTTATGGTCAGCTGCGCAGTTGAGAGTATAGTATTTTATTCATTAGAAGATGCGTGAAAGTACAGTTGCTTGCCAGTTAGGCGGTACGTGACGGTCAGCTATACCTTTTACAGGCAATTTAAAGTATAGCACTAAGTATTTAGCGTGTGAAAAAATCAAAAGCACGTACTGTTCGTTCAAATACATTTGCACAAGCAATCAGTCTTTCCGTCTCCGAATATATGCAGGCACTGCCAGTGACACTCTCATTGGTCATGGGACATTAGCCAATGGGATACCCTGGGTGTAAGCACAGGGTTAGATGTATGCGTCTATGGGGGACAGGGAGTGCATGCAGGCACACTCCCGAGCAGATTGACACATTGGTCGTAACGGGAAGCAGACAGGGATGATAGTGGCAATGCTAGAGGTCACCAACGGCATGCCTGACTGAAGCTGGTCAACCAAGGATGAGGTGTTTAAGCGTTCTCCCTTTGCACCCGTTTAACAGATATTTTGGCGAAAAGAGTTACCATTGGTTCGCATTCTGACACGATGGTAGCCGGTGTTCTTGTGTCAAATTTCCAGCACTTGTCCGAGCAGTCCGTAACGTATCGGGCACACAATATGTGATCGGTCCAAGGGGCACAGTACCAGTACCCTGATTTCGGACCTCCATAATGCTTTACCGAGAGCTGGATGGGTCACCGCCGCATCCTCAACATCTCTTCCTCATGAGTAAACGGTGATCCTAGGTTATACGTGGTTGGCGGCATCCGGTCCCGGATTTGTCTGTCGCTGTGGCCTTCACGGGGATAGCCACAGGACGCCTGTGCCTACAGAAGGACCACGGGTAGCGTGCGCTGCAGCACCCACAGACCCGATATCCATTACTGATTTACGTCGAACTAGTGTATATGTGGGTCAAATAGTTCATACGTTTGCCAGCTTCTTTTGTTGAAAGTCTCACTTGGAAGCATACGTGGTACTCATGAGCAGCTGATAGGCCAGAAGTTAACGTGTTAACGTCTCTTTGTCCGAAGGCTTTTGAGGAGTTCTGAAGAGAAATTAGACAAGCGGCACTGTCACCAGATAATGACAGTCAATTGACGTGTAAAGGACGAAGCTCCAGCTATTTTATGAACCATGGGTTAAGTTGCATTTACGCGCATTCCGACGGGAGCTCCTCACTTGACGGGTTTAAATCACGAAAAGTGATTAATAAAACACCAGCATTCCGACCGTCGATAGCCTTGAGGTTGAGACATAATAGTCTGCCGAGAGATGCTGTGTGAAAGCGCGCGTGGACGAAAAGTTGCAGATAAACAACGGGCTCAGTGAGATCCCAAGCTGCGTTTTCAAGAAAGACGGACTTTTAAATTCGATAAGCACAGGTGGAAATGAGGTACAAATATATCACAATTGAGAAGCGAATGGAGAAATGGCACAATATAACTGACCTCCATAAAGGAGAGGACGTAAAGTTCATCCGTAATTTTCTGTCGCATCTGTTCTAAATTCACCCGCAAAAATTCGACATACACTTTCCCCCCTTCATCAGTAGGTTTCTATAATAAAATGAAGGAGAAGTGGAACTAATGAGTAATAAAGGCTGGAATTGTTTAGGAAAGGAATAGTATCTGTTAGGAATAGGCCTTTCGTGCAAACAGTTGTACACAACCCCTTCACCACCGTGACTTTCTGCTGCCAGAATATGCGGCTGTTAAGTTGACGAAAAGAGCTCGGTTTTGTTCCCAAAGTTGTACTAAGAGGATGCATTAAGTAGCAGTTTAGGCAAATCACCGACGCAACAAACGCCGAGCATCAGGTAACATTCTCCTTCAGGCTGCGGCCATTTTCTGAAACAGATAATTCATCAGAAATTGCGCAAGTTTGGTCGGTGGTTTGACCGTTCAAAGCCCCTCAGTTACACTGAGAAATATTGTTGAAAAAGGCGACTGATCGATTCGAAATTAGCTTTTATCGAAAACAATATCAACGCAAGCAGAGGTAAATGGGCACAAAGTCAAACGTTTAATAAAAGGAGCGCAAACCAAATACGTGGTACAGAAAGTATTCTGACAGATTCTCTGCGAATTAACTTAACGCGTTCTCCCTTCGATGGAACCAATGCATAGACCAATCCATTTGTGGAGAGATCATAGCCACATTCGACTTGTGTACGCATATTTAAGAGAAATATGATCAAGAACACTGTATCGCGGTAAACGCGATGCTGCGTAAAAAGTGTTCGGGCAACACGCATGCCAAAGTACATGGTGGTTTTAACGAGACCCAGGCAGCAATGGCGGTTTGCAGATAAAATCAATTAGTAATAACGGAAAGACAAATCAGGCTCCTTCAGCTATAATCGGCTGTCGTCAACTGGAAGACAACAGGAAGGTTTCCTTGTGACTGAGTACCTCAGGATTGATTCGGATTTTACACTTCAGCCAGGTAGGCATAATGAATAACCTCAACAAGGATTGCTGCGGTTTACAGTTGGACGCGAGGTATGTGAGGCTAGCGTCTTGCGGTCGCTGGAAGCGAGAGTGAGGCGCGAATGAAAAAATGAGTATCACCAACCGCGCGCATGACCATACGTCAATGATAATGACCAGTAAAACAGTCAACTTACTGTTAACGAAAGTACAGAAGAAAGCAATGTGTTGACGTCGTACCGTGCCAACTTGGCTAAATTCCCTTCCAGAATAGTGGCCATTTTCTCATTTAGTACGATGGCCATTTTACGCTGAATGCGCTCGAGATTGGTTTCCGTCTGATTGTGGTACTGGTGCTACGTGATCGAGTACCGATTGGGGGGAAGAAGAGGGAAAATCGAGGATAGCAGTGATGTTAAGGCATGCAAATATGCTGTTCCTCTGTGAATGCAAGCTAGCAGATTATTGTTATATCTGCCACAAGCTAAGCAGCGAACAGGCAGGTATCATCCAGCGAAAATCACGTCCGTGTGGAAAGGATGGCTCAAGAGAAATCGGTATCGCAAGCTGCGGCGGTATAGCGAAATCATAAACACAGCTACGGGGCAATGGAAGCGTAACGTGATACCGAGTATACAAGCGATGTGCATAAGCGACCAGCAATATGTAAGCAAGCGTTGTGTAACAAGTCAGCGCTGGATGCTGAGAACGAGAAGAGAAGGCAACAAATGAATTACACGTGCTAAAAAGCCAAACGCGAGCCGATGCACACACACACCCCATACGCAACAGCTGATGGATGAAGACGCTCTCGCAAAACCACTATGATCATTTATAACTGAGCAAACGTACTTCTCAAAAGAGAAAGTGATGGAGGGTAATGTGGAAGTGAATGGCATGTGAAATGCAAACGGAAAAGGGGCCTGGAAGTGTTTCTGAAAGGAAATTCAAAAGTTGATAACAACATGGTGCGTGTGTGAGTGAAGTACTGATAACAAACAATTTTGGCACATGGAAAATGAAGTTAAACTTAGGGTAGGCACATTGTTAGCATCTTGTTGCATTGTTAGCATCTTGCACTTTCTGAGAATGGAGAAATCCAGTAAAACATTTATAAGCTGACCAGTGAACCAAAATGATCAACATACCGAGGCATGGATCCCTAAGGTTTAAATAGTGAACATTCTAAAGAGGAAACAAAAACGGTCAACTTTGTGTGGTAGTCATGATATAGAGAGGATCAACTTTGGAGGTTTTATTGAACACAAATGTAGAAACATAACTATCGCCTAATGGAAAAGTGTACGCCTATCACTCAAGAAAACAATTGTGCATCATACTTAGGATTTTCTTCGATCAAACAAGCAGTCGTGACAAGTACGGTAAGGTAGAGTTGTGGTACGATAAACTCAAAGAAGATAAAAATCGACATTGGCAGCACTTTCCCACTGCATTTGTCTGGAGATGACGATGCATCAAGTGCCGGTGAAACAGGTAGGGGCATTACTCTGAGTCTCCGGGATAAGAGTTCACTCGTCGACAGAATCCCAATCAGAAGACGGATGTGCGCTGGCCAAATAGCTTACTCGTTCAAAGCTCTGAAGTCATGCTGGGCGAATAGGTGCATGTTTGTTGTTGATGCCTACGTGCCCACAAAATGTAGCAGCGACTCGGTGAAAGATTACTTCTACTACCAACGTAACAAGCTTCTTTGTTACAGAAAAGAATACGGATACCGTGGCGCTTGCTGGTGATCTGAACGCCCAAGTTGAAAAACTGTCCAGTGATGAGCTGCATCTGAGCGGCCAACACGGAGGAGGCTCCCGTAATGATAATGGTGAGCGGTTGCTGCACTTATGTGAAGATACTCGTCCATTTCTCGAGAGCACTAACCTTCGACACAGCACATGCCGGAGGGTGAAATGGCGCCCAAAAAGTATGGATGCAAATTGATCACTCAGTGACCAGTTAGCGCTGGAGAACCCGTGTCCAAAACTGCCGTTTGATTTGAAACATGCGTGAACTCCGATCACAATCTTGTATGTGCCGATCTGCAGCTGCATTTCGGCAGACGCCCGCTACGAATTTATGAGTGCATAGACACTAGCATAGTAGCGAAGACGGACCTTCTGAATGCGTACCAAAAAACGCTAGCATTCGGGCACAGTAAGCGCATTAAACATAGCTGAAGATCAATTGTCCCATGTTCGCAGGACCTTATTAGCAGTATATATGTTTGTAGAAAGTAGAAGTCACGATTAAAATTCACGTACAATAATGTGTCATGTATTAAAATTTGCGCACCTAATCGTCAGCCCTCGGTAGCTCAGTGGTAGAGCAGCGGACCGGAAATTCGTGGACCGGGGTTCGATTCCCCGTCGAGGCACATTATCGTGCGTGAATTTTAATCGTGACTTCTACTTTCTACAAACTTTACACTACTCACAAACATGTGGTATATATGTCTTTACATGGGAAATCTAATAGTCAACCTGGATATTAGGTCTCTAAGGAGCGTCCACAACATATTTATGCTAGCACGAGCATTCCGGCCGGGAGCGAACACAACGAGACTCGCAAAGACCTCAGGGTGAAACTACGTGCTAGGCTGAAGAGAGACTGTGATGTTTGGCCTCATCGTGCTGTTAGTAACCTTCGTAAGTTATTCCGTATGATGCGACAAACGAGAAACAGAAGAAATGGTGTTACCTAGACTATATGCGATGAGAGTGGACAGGCCATCCACAACTGGTCAAAACGCCTACGACGTCCGGTCGAGTACAATGTAAGGTAACTTAATCGGCTGGAATTGCGAGACTCATTGTGGTCCAGTGGTTCCCTGCTTCCTGGGTAGTGCATTTAGGACCGCCTTCGCGCGTGGATGTCGAACATGAGATGGGACTGCTGAAGTTGAACAAAGACGCGAGACCAGATGCTATTTATTCCAGTCCCCTACAAATTCGCGGGATCTGCTCTTGCGGATGATCAACGCTTCCTATTAGTGAGAGCAGAAAACTGCCCCAACAGACTGCAGGTGCTCCGGTCGCCATTAAGGTCATGGAAACTGTGTTCACTGGACAGGGTCTACGAAGTGCGGAGATGCTCCCAGATGATCGACTTCTTGACTTAGAGTACGCCAATAACATCGCATTTTTCTGTAATAGCTCCCAAATGTGCGGAGCAGCAAGGGTTGCCAGTCAATTAGAACTTTCCACCCTCGAAATGCAGTCCATCTATAAGAGAGGCAGCGACCCACCGTGCGACGACGTTTGCTGGTGATCAGCTGGAAGGCGTCGTAAATTTCAAGTATCTAGGTAGCTATATCAGGGCAAGTGGGATAGAGGTAGTGATCATGAACCGTATAGCAAACCTCGAGGCGCTTTTGCCAATCCCCGTAATCTGTAGACCGGCGCGACATCAGTCTCTTCCTGAATGGTAGAGTTTACAATGCAGCCGTGCGTTCAAACCTCCTGTACGGTTGCGGAACCTGATCCATCAGATGGAGACATAAAGAGGTTTGTTCCGTTCGACCACTGTTGCCTTCGCAACAACGAGCAACGAGCGTGTTCGGTGTCTCGTGTTCTGTGCAGGAAGGGTGAGTAAACCGCTCAGCACCGTTATATCACGCACCAGGCTCCGATGGCTACGCCACATGTTGCGCATGTCAAAACACAGACTCCCGCGAGGCGCATTGCTTGCGTGACCAAGGAGTGGATGGAAGAAGAGGAGGAGAAGCCAAGTGGTGACTTGATAAAGAGGAATGAGGACCCACACTTGGAACTGGGCGTCGGTTGGGGTTTCCCAACTACAGAACTGGGGCCCTGAAGACGAGGAACACGAAGCGCAGTCTGTGGTACAAACGTTTAGGTCACCTTATTCACTAAAAACTATGCTTATCATTTGGATGCTGCTCGGTAACATAAACTGGATCATTACTTCATCATAAACCTGGATAATGATGAGATTTTCGGTCCCAAGTTGAGTTACGGAATGCTTTGTTTATCGTGTAGGATGAAACTGTGCAAGTCGACGTAGCAGGAAGTTGGTTGGGGAGATGTTCAAATATCCAATTAACAAAGGAGTGAGAAGCAACGTGAATGCACTGCGCACAGCATATGAAACGCCACTACAGTGGGTTTGAACGCTTAAGCCAAATTGGGCCGGATGGGTCTGGATAGCACCCAAGGAGGTTACTGGTATCAGACATCAAGTTGGATGTACACATGACCGCCCTCAGATTCGGTCTGTAAGAAACTGCTTAGTGTGAAACGAAGGTCAGGTTACGTTACGTGTAGGTGATAAACTGCGCTCAAATTTTTCGGAGGTCCTATGAGTCATGAAAATCTCAGAGCCGAACATTAGCAGACGATAATTGGGAAACCGACAAGGTAGAATGGAGCTTACCATATCCTCCCCTTTTGTATCCTTTGTGCATAACTTGAGGATGTTGGCTTTCAAGTCGGCTACTGTATTAATCATATTACAGCACTCATTTGGCAAGATAAAATCAGGACCTTTGGAGGACCTCTTCAGCCATGTCTCGAAACACGATAGATTTCTGCCATGGGAAATAGAACAGGGTTAAGGTAAAAGTGGTAAACAAACACACCGGTGGGTCAGCAGAGAAACAGAGTACAGGCAAAACAATATCGTGTGCCCGGCCCACATGTAGTTTCGGCCAAGTGATTCCGTATGTTACCCAAATGAATTACCAAGTCTAGTTGAAAGGCGCAGAAATGTGAAATTAATAAACCATGCAATGTTAACAGTAAAGATTCACACCAACACTATTCGCTAAGTGAAGCTTTTCTGGGTGTACCGCTGAAACGAATACAAGAGGTTGCAGAAGGCAAAAATAGAGCACAAAGCACAGATAAATAGCAAACCAAGTGAGCAATCGCGGTAACTTCGCAAACCAGACAACACTTAAGCGGTACCTACTAGTCGTTCGAAGTGACAACATATATGGGGATTGTGTTCGGAAGCAATAACAGCCAAATTGCAGCGAAACCGATTTGAGTTTTGTAAGTAACACTTTGCGGTGTACGCCTAAACTGCGCAATAACATGAGGTCCCAACAAAGACATAAGCTATTGAATGGTGGAAGTTTTCGCGTGTCCTAACGATGAAGTGACGCGCTTACGCAATAGCTCGGCCGCTGCCATTGTTTCAGCAGCGTAGGTAGCCAAGCCGATCGGATACTTTGAACCAAACTCTAGTGATAGTAGGTTTGGCTGTGAGCGAGAAGGATTCAAACAGCATAATCGTAAAATCAAAGGTGAAAAACAACAAGGATTGTTTTTTACCAGGTTAGCTGAAAGCTATTGTGCATGATTACAATAAATCTCTGTCAAGGTCTAAAGGTCTTTATTCTGTGATATTTTCGTAATGCCGTCGAATGGATGCTGTGCGGCTTTCTCCAACAGAAGGCAACGGTTGCAATCAGTAGGTACAGGGAAAGACCGTATGCAGGTATGCTCAGAATTGTGGAGGCCGACACAAACCGTTCAAGCGAAGTAGATTCAGAGTGGGAAACATCACCATTACACATACTATGTGCAAATTAGACATAAAATGTGCTAAACAGACACCGGCGATTTAAAAATATGACTCATTGATTCTTTCAAAGCTAAGTTCCATATGTGTTATACATGCATTGACACCGGGAATTCGTGAAAATATTTTTAGCTCGGGATGCGGATAAGGGTACGTGAGTGTTCTCTTAGCTCAATGATTTGGCTGTAGACATTTCATCGTCAGGCTAGACCACATCATCAGCGCGATTTATGTGGGTCATTTGCAGATCCAAGTGATTACTAATCACTTGATCAGGTACGAATCAGTAAGTGATCAATAAACACTTGGATTTGTAAGTGGCCCGCACAAATTGCACAGAGGATATCGTCCAGCCTGACGATGAAATGCCTGCAGACAACTCACTCAGCTCGGAGAACACCCACAGACCTTTATGCATTAACACCGTCCACACTCCAGCGATGCACACATTGCTCGAATGATAGACTAGCATAAGATGTCAACACAGAGAGGCAAGGCGTCAAAAGGACACGAGAGGATCGTCCACGCGTACAACTGTGATATGGTTACCTAGGTAAGCAAATCGACCATCGCATATATATATATATATATAGGAGTAACTAACAGATGAGTCCTAAAGCAATCATATAAACAAAATTTTCTAATCCTATAAACCCGTCATATGGTGGAATGTCAATCCTAACAAACATGATAGTCATTCGCCATCTTTCTGATCAGAATGCTGAAAAGCTAGCGAGAGAATAAGAACACATCGAGACATCATAAAGAAAACGAGAGCGCCTCCGTAGATCACTACAGGATACCGAGCTGTGGTACACAGATTTCAAATGCGAAAGAATTTTGGTGGCATACTACTTAAAAATAAGTAGCGCACTCGGTAGACGGTCAAAAGCTACCAGCAAGTCGTTAGGGTGTTTTAATAAGGGTAAATATGCAGTTAATACAAACCATACCATAAAGTGAGGCGCCACACAGAATCGACCGTAGAGTAGCTTGTCTTCGCCCTTTAGTGAAGGTGACAGTGTTGTCGGGACTGGGCACCGTGTTACGCTTCCACAGCATAAGTGTACAGTCTATTATTTCGATGATGGGAGTTCCGACGTTACCGCCTGGAGTGTTGTGAAAGCCAAGCGAAAATGTCGACACGGCCGGCTGGCTAAATTGGTATTTGGAATGTCCAGCCCGGATTTAAAATTGACAGACGGTATAATCTGACGGATTGTTTAACTACTAGATTTGAGCTCATTCCACGGGGTTACCGCAACCGCAAGTAAACAGGCCAGAATACTTAGTCCATGTCCCGTGAAGGTTTATGGCAAACTGTCGTCAGCGTTCAGTATCATCAACGGTGTGAGACAAGGTTGCCGGCTGTCACCTTTCCCAGTTAACTACGCAGTTCATGGAAACAGTATTCGCTGCACACGAACTAGAAGGTATGGAGCTACTTCCTGATGAGCGACTTTTGAATTGGAGTATGCGGACGATGTTGCCCAAATCTGCGACTGCTCCCAAACATGCCGAGCAGCACTGAACTGATTAGCACTGGCTGTTTACTGTTTTGGCCTATGCTTTGCTCAATCGAAATGCAAAGTACTTCTCCAAGATTGATACGAACCCACCCCTGCGCTAACGCTTTGTGGTGATCTGCTAGAAGTCGTTCAGGAATTCAAGTACTTGGGCAGCTATATTAGCGCCCGGAGGATCGAAGATAACGTATATCAAAAGATCGAGGTGCTTTTGCCAATCTCCCCCACCTGTGGCGCAGGCGCGACATTACTCTCGCCCTCAAGTGCAACGTTTATAACGCAGCCGTCCATATGGTTGTGAAACCTGACCCATCAGGTCGACAGACATAAAGAGGCTCGTCACATTCGATCAACGCTGCCTTCGCAGTTTAGCTCATGTCTGGTGGGAGCAATGATGAAGATGATGAGGATGATGATGATGACGATGATGATGATGGTGGTGATGATGATGGTGATGACGATGAGGATGGTGACGAGTGATGAGCATTAAGATGATACGATGATGACGACGACGACGACAATGATGATGATGATGAGAATGAATCTATGTCCCCAAGCAACCTGACAAAGTTGGTTCGGACTGAGGAAATTTTGAAGCAACAGTGGTAGCAATGTTGACTCCACGACTAAGGTGTAAGGAACCGAGAAGATCTCTCCAAAACTAACAATTCCTATACCAATTAGATAGTTAACTTAGAAGAGCTCTCTCAGAGTGTAACGTAGGTTGGATTATGCGACATTCGGCACATCCATCTGGATGGTCAGTATGCGGTTTGCTACAGGAAGTGGAGTGATGACATTAGAGAAGTCGGAAAAAAGCGGAAAGTGTGTCGAGGGGCGCATCATGCGTAATGAACATTGGAAGTAACCATTGCAATCAGGTCCCGCTTGCCGATAGAGAAGCGAGGGCACATCAAAATGAGGTGCAAACAGTATAGCGAAGTCGGGATTACTGTGATCAAAGTTGCTCTCAGTCGTCAGCCTTCCAGATTAAGCAAAGTTGTGGATGTGATCAGCAGCTGTCTCGGTGTGGGTTGCACTGACGGATTATTTACTTTTTCTAAGGTGCCCGAAGACTACCATTCACACTAACCCTCCGTCATTATGGTCTCCATTCACTCAAAAGTAGCTGAAGCTGGAAAACCGCATCTCCTGTGTCGCTATGTTGCTGTAGGGCACCTTGGGGTATTTCGATCCCTTGTGAAACCCCATTACTGCAACTCCAGGGTCAGCGCAGATGTATGGTAAATGTTTCCTGAGGTTCACACGTATGGCGATGTTTGTCAAGGAAGGGCCCTTCATGTACCACCTTAAGGAACAAAAAGGAACACCCGCTGTCTTGTTTCTGTGCGCAGTTACAGAGAGGAAGTATGGCCACGTGAAAGTGCGACGCGAGCCTCTAAGCTCTTTTACGATAGATGAGGTAATGCTAAATTTTCAGCGCCTTCATGTTTCCCCACTTGTGAATTTCTTTTCTCAGAAATAGCGTGAGCAAAGGCAGCTGACTCCGCCACCGCCCCGTGCTTTATGCAATTGTAGTCCAATAGGCGAACACATCAAAGATGGCGCGTATAAGTTTTCAACGCGGCATATACCAATTATTGTGTGAAGTTTAATCATGACTTCTACTTGCTACGAACATTACGCTACACACAAAAATCCACAAGTAATCTACCAACACCCTTTGGACATCAGAAGGACAGATACTTCGGTCCATTGGGAAGTGACGAGTGAGTGAGCCAATCTGCAACACCAGGACAGATACTATGAGCTCATTGGCAATACGTCGCGCACCAAGCAGAAGTCATGTATTAAATTGCGCACCTAATCGTCAGCCCTCGGTAGCTCAGTGGTAGAGCAGCGGACCGGAAATTCGTGGGACCGGGGTTCGATTCCCCGTCGAGGCAGATTATTGTGTGAAGTTTAATCGTGACTTCTACTTTCTACGAACAATACGCTACTCACAAAAATCGACAAGTAATACACCAAGTAACATGCACAAACATGGTCGGAAGCTGAGATGCGGACTTGTTCGACAAACTAGGCGCCTGTATGAATCATAGGGAATGTTTTCCTTTGGCAATCCGAAAATGCCCATTTAATAGCGAATCAGAGTGCTAAGTTAAGAATTCTTTCCGGTAAACCTACGCAGACTCAGACATCTAGATATTGCGGGTTACATGGTAAATGTGCCGAGTTGGGCTGAATATTGATGACGATGTTAAAGTTGACAGCTGACTTGATGAATCACAACGTAACTAAAGGTGGTGGTAGATCAAGTGCAAGAGAAAGGTAATTAGGTACATTATTTTCAAGACCAGTCAAAGGTTAACAGTGGTAATAAGTAAATCGAATGATCAGGCACCGAAAGATGTGGACCGCGGTCAAAGTAACTGGTGTACGAATTGCTTCTGTACCCATAACGGACTTATGGTGGCTGATGTAGATAGCTCCAGTGCTTACGGAGTATTACTCATGTCTGGTGAGAACACCGAATGAGCACTGCCGGGGTCCGCTAGTTGGCAAGAAGGCTTTTGGTTCCTCACTCGAGTGCACTGAATCTTAATCGGATAGGTTGGTTAGGCCAAGTCCTCCGTATGCCCCTTGACTGGCTTCCTCGGCGTGCCTTATGCGCTGTAGTTGCACCAAGCTGGGCGAAACCGCGAGGTGCCCAGTCAATAAAGTGGCATAGAGAAAGTGACTGAGATTTGGTCAGACTGGTGCGTGTCGTCTTCGTTGATGAGGGCCTGGGGATTGTCTACACCAATGGTTGGAGACCGTATCAGACATTGCGCAGTCACGCAGTCAGTATCATTCTTGCATTAGGTTGTTAGTTTTCGTGCTATTCTGATTAATTTAATGCACCTACCTTTTGCTTCCATTTTCTTCACATTCGATTTGCATTCAACCACACCACCTTGACGTTGTTATTTACTATCATACCTGCGATGTGAGTCTTGAGCTGCACCCACCGTACTCCGGTGCTCAGATGATAGTTGTTCAAGTTAACTGTACTGTAATGGATGGAAGAAATTTACGGAATCCGCGTGAGAACCTCTTACGAATGGAATAGATAACTCTGAAATCGTTTTTAGAGCCTACGTGACCGTAGTCAAGTAGGTGCGCCAGGATGGAGCTATTAGGAAACCTCGCTTCACCTCTGTAAAACTACTTCGGGATGTGGTCGCGTATCCTATGAGATAGTTGCCTCCTAGTACCACCCACCTATCGTACGCCACAATGAACAACGAATTTGCGGGTTAAGGAGTACTGCTTTACAAGTCCCGTTGAGTGGTATGAGGGTTCTCGAAAAACAGTAATAAAACAGTTAGTACTTTAAGTATGAAAAGCGGGACTTATCGTTTGTTACGCTGTAGTCCTGTAATCCGCGTAGTTGCACAGCACCCACAGGTAACAGCAAAACAACCCAAGGTACATCCCAGGAGTAAGATGAAAACATAGTGCTAGTGTAACTGGATGAGCACGTCATCTGACCGTCTTTTGAATAGTGCTAGCGTAGGTGCAGACACGTTCGATATGGGAAGAGCGTTCAACTGGTGGCATGCGAATAGAAAAGAGATTCGTGCGACACTCCAGACGGCTGTACGGTTCTGCAAATTTTAATGAGTGACCTCGCAGGTGTGCATTGCTGCTGAATCGTAGTTAACAGTGCCACACATGATTTAGATTGTGTAAAATGAAGTATGTCATTATCAGGTCACCACACAATCTGCGATATGGTCCGCCGAATACCCCAATTCGTTTCAGCCTCTGTTCGTACGGGAGATTCCACATTCCAATGAAGTACTTTGATGCCCGACATTGAGGCTGCTCCAGTGTTACAGCCATAGATGCCAAGCTTGAACTGCATATTCAACATGGTGGCAGAACATCGGCACTGAGCATTTGTCGACAAATAGATATGTCTATTTGTCCGAATGATCGTCGCAACAGCCCGTCGTGTTGTGTACCAGCTTTCGAGGTCATTTCGGATTGCCTGGTGCAGCCTAAGTCATCCCGAACCAGCACACCCAGATCAACTTCGATGGAAGATTGATGCGGTGCTTGCGTCCCGAACCTGTATCATTAGTTGATCTGGTGTCGTATGGAAAGTACTTTGCATTTACTTACGTTGAATAACAGTTGATTTTGGATTGACCACTGATATACCGTGTCTAGTTCATTCTGAAACAGATGCTTGTCGGCATTCACCTGAATCCGGCACCAAATCTTGAAGTCGCCAGTAAACAGTAGGTTTGAGGCGATTTCCTGTGTGAGATCATTAATAAACGTCAAAAACAATCGTGGAGCTAGAACTGAACGTTGCGACACACCAGGCGCGACTTGCATGGGACACCAGTATTGATAAACAAGCATTGATAGAGTCAACATTAGCAATCTATCTTAAAATGGTTTTACGAGTTAAGACTTGCAATGGCATAGTATGCGCAGGCGAGTGGCATAATAGATCTTCTCAAAAGGATGCTTCATGCATTTGCTAAGGGATATGTAACTTTGAATGGTAAATGCACAAAAGTTCTTTCTTGGGAACACTCGTCCTTGGTGTACTATTACATTCTTTAAGATGTTTCAAGAAGAATTTATCCGGATACCCACTTGCCCCTAAAGCGTCCCTGATCCACTGCAGTTCCTCGGTACCGGTGTCCAGTGCGCAAATACTGCGCAACTGAAAAGCAAGAGTGCGAACTAGATTCCGTTTGTACGGTAAGGGAACCATCAGATGCACCAGATGGCGTGCTCCTACAAACTCGGAAATCAGGAGCTACAAACGTTTTCCGGCGAAAAGACCGTCGCAAAGAGACTGGACCTTAGCGTGGTGCGACGGTTCGCGTACCTCATCGACCCATTGAGATATACAGGGCTGTGTCACGGGCCTCTTGAGGCCAGAAAAACTCAGTCTCCTAGTTTTCCAGGTTGGGAGTTTAATACAGAATGGCATCCATTTCTGGAAAAGTAAATTATTGCTACCTTCCATGTTTTTGACCAAAAGGTTTTGGTTGAGGACACTAATCGTCCTCCTGTCAAGGTCTGGGCGTTCTGGCAGTATCTCAACCCACATGAAGCTACGACATTTTCCCCAAAGTCTAACTACATCCTGTATCGGAACGCGCGCAGGTTACCAAGAGGCGCACTATCTGCTGCATAAAACATGGCGGAAAAGTGAAAGCATGCCACCTGTTTCACTTACTCCCATCCCTATAACTCCCAGTTTAATTGGCAGCAACCACAACATCACTGCAGTTCTACCACCTGGAGCTAACTCCCTACAACACTCAATGGACGCTTATCGGCAACAGTCCCTTATAAGGACACGCTGACCCGTTTCCCTGGCGGCGTTCAACGTTCGCAATTTAAGACAAAGAAGGTCAACAGGCTGCACTCGCACACACGTTAGATATACTGGGTATTGACGTGTGCTGCGTATCCGAAACCAGGGATTGTTGAATTAACTGCGCCCGGCTTGTTTTCTCGCTACTATTGCACGCATCTGGAGACGCTGATGCGGCACTCACGGGTCAAGCTGGGGCAGGCATCGTTCTCAGCTCCAAGGCTGAGTCATCGTTCGTTGATTGGACTCCCATGAGCAGTAGTTTGTGTGCAGCCCGTTTGACGACATCAAATAAGGGTTATATACGAAGTAGTACAAGACATTGTTTGTTTGTGGTTTCCGTTTATGCTCCCAACGAATGAGGTTCTGATGTTGCTAAGGTCATAGTATACCATGAACTGAAGACTCTACTACGCAGTGTGTCTGGTGTTGTGTTATCTACGGAGAAATCGCTGATTATGAAGCGGGACAGTGAAAGCTGCAGAAGCTGTCTCGCTGATACCGTCTTATGTTGGCATAACAGCCAGCTATTTGAGACGGTATGTCGTTGACAAGGTGTAGGCGCCTTGACCCCAAAATGTTTCCTTAGGACATTAAGGTTTTCAGGCAAGTCCCCCTTCGCCTCATCTTATTATTCCTCGTTCCGTAGGTCGTCATGGTTGCATGTCAAGGAAGCATCAGTTCAAATGGCTGATGTATTGTTGATAATGATGATGGTAGCTGGCGAAAAGTATCTGGACGTTCTGATGGAAGGTGACCTTGGATGTTCGAATCACGCATCCAATACGTAAGCATCCTGGTTCGTGCAATCAGAAGATTCGACCCGTCGATTTTTCAACTGCTTCTCGGCCCATACACACGTCTACATGTGGAATACACAATGCAAGTCTGGCAGGCATGACTGAGGAGAGATCTCCGTGCCTTGGAGATATCCCGATGCAGGATAGCCAAAAATGCCAAAGGATTGTACCATTCACTTTGTGAAGGGGCTTCAGTGTCTAGGATCTTCAGCGGACAATACCGGCGATTGCGTAGTGACCTTCCATTGACTTAACAGATTTTGAGAGATCCAAACCACACGTGCACCAATTGCTAGCGCTCAATCACAGTAATCTGAAAGGCCACTATCTCAAGCTGGCAGAGCAGTAAAGTCGTTTAAAATGCGTCCGAATTACTTTTTCGTACGCGTTTGCTAAGCGTGGAACGCCCTACCAGAGTCTGTCACCTGTGCTCCCATGCCAATAGAGTTCAAAACCCGAGTTGACCGTGTACTCATTTCGCTTCCCCATCTCACATGCTCGTTGCTCATGGAAACACGAGGTCCGAAGAGTCGAGATTTTGCTGCATCACTTTCTCGGGATCGTTAAGCTTCTGCTTGTTTACCCGTACAAAACCATTGATCCATTGTTTAGTGACATCGTGATTTATCGATCCTTATCAATAGTTAGCCCAACTGGGCGTATTTACCATGTAATCCGCACTATGAAAAAGTCCGATTTTGATGAGATATACCGAGAATAATGCTTAACTCAGTACTTAGATTTCACTATAAACTGGACAATTTACTTGCAGGTAATAACTGTAAACATCTACGCGGTGAATACCAAGGCGTTACCCACTCGCTACAAACAGATGGCATGAGAACACAAAGATCCAGACAGTGATAAGTGGTCAAAGCGTTGTTAACTATCGGGTTCCGGATATCGCACACTGATTTAACAGACACGCGATGCCTTATGTCACCAAGACAGGAACACAAATAATGACTGTTAAAACGTACATTTATTTGTGGGTGCAGTTAGTTGCAATGGAATGGAACGATGTGTAACTAAAGCGCGCATTGAAGCGGTGCTGCGAAGTTTACACCTACTTGGTAATGCATGCATAAAGAAAATTGACGGAATGACGAGATTCTAGACGAATTAAAGTGCAGTAAGTGCCCTGCTTAGGTAGTCGCTGTACGCCGTACGTATATATATATATATATATATATATATATATATATATATATTTATATATATATATATGGGCTGCGTTCACTCCTGGCTACCAAGCGCTTGCTGCTTACAATATTCCACATTCGTTCGTGCATTCGGTTGAACAAATTGGGTGTAGTGATCAACAATTATACCTGGAGTCCAATGACTCTACAACGCTTCCTCGATTTGGAATGCAGTTTGGAAATTCGGTGTTCAAGGTCCAACAATTTTCGTTGCAAGCACTCACACGTTGGCTCGTCCGTGTGATTTGCCTCGGTTCTACTAGGACTGAGGTATGCACATATTGCACTTGAGTTGTATTTTGTTTAATTTTACTTTAGTTAACGTCATGGTTGGACCAGGACGATTTTACCTGTTACTCGCGACTCACAATAAGTCTGTCGTCTACATAAATAGCTTCTCGCCACAGTTGAGTATACAGCCACATCTGCCAACGATTGGGTAATTGGATGTTATGCAGGCTACTTCTTGTAAATTGGCTAAAAGTTTTGAGCACTTTTTCGAACGCCGAATGTTGGACAGGACGCAGTTGGATTTGCTATATATATTCTATTTCTGTGATCACGTCATTGCGGTTAGCAGATAATCTGCGATATTACCGCCTTCTAACGCATATAGCAGACGGCATCTGCAGCACACACACTAACGATAAGACATCACTGTTTGTATTGTACCACTTATTTGTGTATCATTTTCCACCTGGTAACCGTATTGATGGCATTTGTTTCCCTATTCCTATATCTGTCTCTAGCTGTTGTTGATGCTCACACTTCTGACTAAATTTATAGCTGCCACTTTTAGGTTAACGCTTCAATGTTAACTAACCAACGACAGTCGTATTGGTTGCTTAGATAATTATACGTGAGATCTTCCAACACTAGTGGAATATGGCTGTTATTCTTACATTCAATCCATACTCGCGCACGTTCGTAGTGTTATTGCTCATGAGGGTTATTGTTTCTCCATCTAGTTTGTGGTAGTCCATACACAAGTGTGAACAAATGCCCGTTCGCAACACTGCAGTACTGCAACTCGAACCAGGGACCTTTGGTATGTCAACTGATATCTCATGTTGAATGACTAAGTGGAAGCCATTTAGAAACACTTGTAAGCGCCACACTTCAACCTGACAGACTGATAGCATTTTCACTCGCGCGACACCATTATCTGCTGGCTCGATGTCTAAATGGGACTCGACTAAATTACAAGTCCCGCTAACATCTGTTCGTATCTCGATACATTCCCACTTGACAGATGGATCTTATTACATTTCTTCTCGTGTGACACCGTGACTTATTGCGGGTTGCAATATGAGGTCAGTGTATCCCATCTCAAGTGTCTCTATACGCCCCCTTGTACTGCTGCCGCCTTCAGGTAAACGCACTGAGATTCAGAAAGTCATCAAGGTGGATTCCGGAACAGCGGTAACACGTTGTGAGATCCAAGTCGAAAAGCTTGGGTACAGGTAGCATTCTGGACACTGATGAATGGGTCGACATATGCTAGCGGTCAGAACGAATGACCAGGGGGAAATAAATAGTAACACATGACAGACTGCCTGATGGTTCCACATCCCTGTTGATTCTCGCTCACCTCGGACAAGAGACGATTATAACGGGCTCTGGTTTTACCTTATGACACGGATAGGCTGCAGTGGACATAATCGCACCATTTTCCTGCTAACTTGAAAGTTACTTACTCCATCTCCGTCATTCTCTTTGTGTCATCCATATTCTATATCCCACATGTAAGTCACGCTTGGGTACAGTTTCATTCTAGAACCATTAACTACTGATTTGGTGCAATGTGATATCTTTGTTGCACATGCCTAGAACGAATGAGCCACATCTAATCTAACTTTATTTTTCTTATTTAACTCGGTTGTATTTCGCGACAACTTCACATGTTGCCCATTGCAATGTTGTATTCATCATGATCTATGCTATGCTATTCTTGCTATCTTCTCAAGCGGAGTCTAGTATGGTGACATACCGAGACGGTGAGCTACGGCATCTTACTCTTCGTATTATTATTCGGCCGCGATTCACGTCACTATGTAAGCTCCATGGTATTACTCACCAGACTATGCTATCTACATTCTGCTTTTTGAAATCGATTTGTAGATTACATAACCGTAGCTTGACCAGCTGCTCAATGCTAACTAGCATGACGCTTAGAGCGCCGGTGCATCGCAGAAGAGAAATTTCCATGGAAATTCTGTGGCAAGTGAACAATCCGACAATTAACCGACTAGCGATGATCACGATGTCTCCATTTCATGTTCCACTCCGCAGGCTAGTGATGAGAGTGAGCATAGTTATAGTTCCAGTTGTCCCTCAGCCATACTGAATTTACCGGGGCTTATGAAAACACATGTACTAAGAGGATGGAAGGCAGACGCGCAGAGACGCCTACCAGAAGTTGCATTGCACATGGACAATCTTTTGGATGGACTAAGTAAAAGGTTGAACCTAACGGGAATGGTACGTCAGTGTGTTAGTATATTACATCGGAAAGGAATCGAGGCATAGCGACAATCATTTTATGAGCACCAAATGGCTGCACCCGAGACGTATGATATAGATCGTTAGCAAATAGCTTATGGCCACAGTAGAGTACACGTCGGTAGGTACAAACGGTTGAGTAGTTGGACATTTACACAAAAATTGCGAACACTGTTTGGAAAGTCGCATGTTTGACAGTGGGCAACGGGACTTAGTTGATGTCACCTGTCAATACCAAAGGGTGCGCATCAATCGTTCTTTGAGTAGGTGCACATACCTCAGGCAGCAGATGACCGAACCGGTCGGAGACACAGAGAGCCAGAAGTGGACAATGCATCGCATTCGCATGCTGTGTGATCATCTCCCCCATCAGCTACTCAAATCAGACTGTACATGTAGAGGGCAACACCTAAGTGCATACTATTTCACTGCACCAGTAATTCAATGATCAATCTACCTAGTAATTGCGTCACTATTGCTATAGTTGGTTCCTTCAAACATGGATGCCCAGGATTTAAGGCGGTCAGGACTAAATGTTGAAGAAAACATAAACAGCTCGTATTCGGGAACTTTTGTTATGCCTTCGAAAGTGGTCGTTAGGCTAACCTCCAAACCAAACCCATACACAGTTGTCCTACCATTGATCATGATGTCTAATGTGTCTCTATCCAGCTTGTGACAGCTCACACTTAAGTTTGGATAAACGCATGTGCATATGTTGTATTCGAACTGCCATTGGATACGGATGACGCCAATCATTGTATATATGCATACAGAGTGAATTCGACGGGGATACTCATACCGCATTTGTACGGCTAACTTAGTGCAGGAAAACGACATTCGAGCAAACCGAAAATAACAATACCAGAAAATGAAGAAGAAGGTGAGTTTATGACAAACTCATGTTGATTTCAGGTGTTGCGAATCCAAGGCAAATCTAATCGATGCGAACGCCGTAGACTGATTATAAAGGCGGTTGATCAGGTTCAGGAGAAGGTACTATTGCACGCGGAATAGAAGCATGATGCGTTCGCTCACATTCAATTTACAAATCCAGGCCAATAAGGCAGCGTATGTGGTACGCGTGCCTGCGAGCTGAGTAATCTTGCATTTCAGAAGTAGATGTTATTTGAGCTCCCCGGTGTGGATGCGCTTGATGTTAATGTTGACAAGGTGCCTACCTGTCTAATACCCACTATCTCGTCCATACTGGCTCCAGCAGACAGTTGGTCGTCGCTGGAGGGAACGGAGTGCACCGTCCTCGTGACGGTGCTAGGCTCAAAGAGTGGTTCCATCCTGTGTGGAACGGGCTACGGTCCAGCCACCGCCTCGTGTATGTCTGGTGTGCACGATTTCCCAATTAGGCCGGAATGCTTCTGTTATGCTTGTTGAAGGAGTGTGGGCCGACTCCGTTGATGAAACGCGGCTCCCATCCACATGCCTCCCGGTCTTATTCCTTCGGGTTTACACCGGATATGGGGTGTGTGGATGGAACTGTGGGTGGTGCAGCGCAAGCCACCCGTGGTCCCTTTCGTAGGCGCAGGCGTCCTGTGGCTGTCCCCATGGAGGCCACAGTGACAGGCAAATCCGGATACGGATGCCGCCATACCATATATGGTTGGCGGCATCCGGTTTCGGATTTGCCTGTCACTGTGGCCAGCCACAGGACGCCTGCGCCTACAGAGGGACCATGGATGGCTTGCGCTGCACCACCCACAGCTCCAACCACATACCCCATATCCAGTGTAAACCCGAAGGAATAAGACCGGGAGACATGCGGATGGGAACCACGTTTCATCAACGGAGCCGGCCCACACTCCTTCACAGGCAAACACATGCACGCTGTATTTGGGGAATCAAGCGCACACAAGGTGGTGCCTGGACGGTAGTCCGCTCCACACTGAGTGCATGGACCATTCTTTGATCCTAACACGGCCGCAAGGACCGTGCACCGCGTCCTCTCCAGCAACGACCAACTGTCTTCTAGGGTCAGCATGGAGGAGGTAGTGGGTAATAGAGAGGTAGACACCTTGTCAACGTACACATCAAGCGCAGGCACACGGGGGATATCAAGCAACAGCCAAGCACTTGAGAGAAAGATAACAAATAAAATAAATCGAGTTATGCATAAGGAAACGGTGACATAAAACCTTAAATTAATGCGTATATGAAATACGTTGTTTACAAACGAATCCGAGATAAATTCACGAGGTCGTAAAGTATATCTTAGGGAAATGCCACAAACACGAAAATGTTATTGATATATATGTATATATATGTATATATAGCTATATAGGAACATAAAAATCGAGATTTACCGCCGAGCTGCGGCGTCGATCATATCAGAAGCCATCAGTTTTAGTCTGTTGTCCAAATGCTCTGCGAATACTGGATCGGGCCAGTGTAATTCTCGAATAAATGTTTGCAACGCCTCTAACTTCCATAGGAGCTCCGCGGAAGTAACGGGCATGGGATTGAAGGAAGCGTTCGGACCGGTCACAGCACTGGCTGCGGCAATCAAGCCACCGGAACGAGTGGCAGCTGTGGCGGCAGAAACGAGAGACCCGACACTGGCGAACGCGTCTGCGTTGCTGAGAGCAGCGATAGCAGCAGGCATACCGGTTTCGTGAACGTCACCGGGAGATGGGCTTTCTGGAACGCCGATAGATTGAGTGATCGATGCCTCCATCAAATCCACGTATCGCACAACTAAGGGTGCAAAAGTTTGTGTCAACTGTTGATGAAACTTGCCGGACTTCAAGGATTCTGTGAAAATGAAACGACCCAAAGCCAAGAGAAGATTGAGTACTGAAGTCAATCAACTTGTTGAATTGATGAGGCGCAGTGTCATGAATGTAGTGCATATCCTCGAGAAAATGCACAAATTGGCCACAATAGAATAGGGACGAATATTTCGAATCTAGTAACAAATGATGGTGTGCTTGTATGCCGGAAGGAACGAGCCAGTGGATAAGCAAATGAGTGTTTGGGTTGAAGATGAAAAAAGCCAAGGCGACATATAATTGAATTTCCTAATCCGGTACTTGGATTGAGGAACCATTTAATTAAAAACCATACTAGAGCACTGTGTAGGCGTACACATAGGTATCTCAAGAATGTATGTGCTAGAGTAGAACAAAAAAAGTTAGTGTAACGAGTCAGGTGGGCGGCCACTACTCTCTCTCTCACTCCAAGTCAACTATATATCGAGCAGTCCAGACAGGTGAAAGAAGAAGACACCGCAGTTTCCGCTTGGGTTAGTCGCCTCGTTGATGGAGCAGGTGGAATCCGAGATAGACAAATATTCCATCAGTTAAAGCGACGTGGTCGTAAGGCATAATAAATTAGTCCATACCCAACAAATTAACAACCCAACCATACCGGGTGGGCGCATAGGGGAAGATAAAGGTAGAATGGCTAAGATGAGTTGCACAACCGCCAAGATTCTTGTTTAAGTCAAGATTGTGAATTTGGAGCACGATTCCTACGTGGTGAGGTGCTAGCTAAGTTCGAGAATATGAGCACGTATATATCCCCGTAGGTTCCATTAAGGCATGGACACAACGGAACTGCATGCGATTCGGAAAGTGCGACCAATCGGCCCAGCAAATGGGGATAGAAAAGTACGGTGTGGCAAGCACAAAGAAGATAGAAACCTCAAACGAAAAATATTGGCGTACCTTCGGAAAGTAAATAGTCATTTAACAACTGGAAAAGAGGAAAGCTGTCCCAACAATCCGGAGGCATAGTCTCTAGGACACTGGTCATATCAGTAGAGAACAAGTTCCAGAACAGCTCCGCGTGTTCTATGAGTAAGTCGTGGAACCAAGAAAATGCCTAGATAGTGGTGGAGGAAAAATGAGGTGAAAACAAAGCGCCACAACGAGGATTACAACAGTGGCAAACAAGGCATTAAGGTGGAAGTTCAGGATAGAAGAGAAGAATCATCAGGGTGCGTAGTTAGAGAAAAGCACGGTGCGTTGCAATGGATCAATGTTATTCAAGAGTGCACTCAGGCGAAGATAAACGATGTTTATGCTCTCCCAATTCCCACATAATATAATAAGGATTACAAAATCAGTTGTTCATTTAGAAACGGTGACAGCGGGTTAATAGGAGCGGTAAAAGCCTGTAACCGATCCTAATGAGAATATATCGAAATAACCGAGGTAAACCACTCCGTTAGACTACACCAAGTAACAAGTAGGCAGCACAGAGAAAACTGGACTGCTCCCGTCACATTGCAGCCTGTACAGTAAAGGAAAGCGCGACTGTAACAGAAGCATCATCAGACGATATCGGAAGAGAAAGTAGTGCACGAATGTTGGTGGGCGCGTAATTGACCGATTAGAATCGGAGTTCGTTCCACGCTTGCCTTGTTGCCTACGAGCGATTTCAATCTATCGAATGGCTTATCGAATGTCTGCAGAGGAGTATGTAAGGTAACTTGATGAACAGATTGCGTTAAGATTACGTACACGCAATTTGAAATCACAAACGCCAATCCAGAAAAAAGGTTCCATTTATGTTATCTCAATGCCACCGGAGAAAAGGTCGGGTGAAGTAAATATCGAGAGCAGACACATTAAAAAGCACATCGATGGGCAATCGTAATGGAGAAACTTACCTCCGAGTGGTGCTCTTCGTTTTGCCGAAGCACTTCTATGCACAGTTCCGCCAGATGTATCAATCCGGGAAGAGATTTGGCTAAAATTGAACGTTACAGAAACCATATCGAAACAGCACAATGACCAAATGAGAAGCGAAACAGTATCTCGGCTACAACTGCTTGGAGGCTTAACAAACTGAATACTGGGAAGCGTTGCTGTATATACAGTGTATGTATTTGCGGAAATAGGATGTTTTGAAAATTAGATCCGAAACAACTCCGCTTTCGAGTGAAAACCTTTTACGTTGTAATTTCGAGTTATGCATGTTGTGCACAAGATGCTAGGGTGATAAAAACGAGATCCAAGTCGTTAATTTTTCACGTACTTGCAGTGGTGTCTATGGGATAAAAACGCGAAGTAGCGCCGTCTCGAGTCAAGTCGAGAAATTGCTTTATGCATATATATTCCGTAGATTCAAACTTTGCAGACTAACGGTGGTATCACTTAAGCTTTGACAAAAATTTCATTGGTTGCCATCGATGAGGCGTCAGCAGGGTTGTTGGAATGAGATGACACTATACAAAACGGAATACCAACTCATTGTGAGTAATGATTATCGTAAAGAATAATCGAATTGCTCACCTGTCTGCACAGATTTACATGCATCACAATTACAACGAACCTGGATGACCGGAGTACACTCCAAAGCACTCGTTCATATAACAAAGTGTGGGGAGATGAGTGTGATGTCGAAACATTTATAGAAGATGGATAAAGTGGGGACACAAACAACTAAGTTTGGAAAAGCGTGTCGGAGTTGGAAGACCAAAAGGTAAATTCGTCGACAATCTAGATGACTGTACCGCTGACTTAATTTCAAACCATTGTACATCAGATTGGCTTCACGAGCAACCATCCCGTGGTGCCAAACGGGTGGCTAGAAGTTCCCGATCCGGATAATGCCCCGACGTTAGTGTTCCAGGACCAGTACCCTGTTAATACACGAACTTTCGAACACACGCCACCAATATATCTATCCTATTTTTGTATCATCCACCCACATTATTACATGATTATTTAATGGTGAACACCCTTATCCACCAAAGAATTTGCTACCTTAACATATGTCAGCCCATTCACACATTCCTCGACAGGGAGCTGCCAGCCCCGAGGTCTTCTATATTAGCATCTGCAAACTGAAACGCAATTCAAACAACTTTAAAGGTGCACACATTACTGAAGGTAAGCTGAAGTTGCATGTACGCTGAAGATACCTACAGTTGATGTTTGCTACCTGACTGAAACACAACTCCAGGACTCCAATGCAGCCTACATCTGCCATGATCACTCTCCACTTGCTTGCATCTCCGCTTCTGGTGAAAGAGTCCGCCAATGGGATCACTCTCAGCGCTAAAGCCGATGCCGCCTCGCTTGAGTGAGTTCCAATCGACAGTCGCCTTTGCGCTACGAGGCTCTGTCGCTCTTTCAAGGTAAGCAGACGTCGAGCCGACAAATGTGCTAGTTTTGTGGTCTCAGCCTACGCGTACACTAATTACAACTCGGATACAGCCAAGGATCAGTTGTCTCAAAACCTTCAGGAGACCCATCAAAGGGAACCTGAAATAGATATCAGTGTTACGGCAGGAGACTGTAATTCACGTGACGGTCGGTTGCTGCCACCTCGGGGGAACGCATAGTAAGATGATGTTCGCTCTGACAACGGAGAGTGGCTGCTCAGTTTGTGTTGTCCACCAACTTTTCCTCTCCAGTACGAGCTTTCGTCACCATGGCCATCAACATGGCACTTGGCGTCATCCATCGTCAACCCAAAACTGGTCACTAACTGATCGTAGGTGACGCGGCAGCGTAGGCGACTGCAGACCAGTTTACACAACCTGCGGTGAAACCGATCATACAATGGCATGGGTGACAGTTTACATATACCTCGGTGCTTCGTCTAGAATCAAACAAACCCGACTAAACAACTACAAGTTGGAGGACCCAACGGTAAAAACGCAATATCAACAGGGGTTTTGTGAAATTCTCACTCTCCTACACTGGTCAAGCATGCAACAAGCAATGCTGTCTGCCGGTTTGTCCAACTGCGGCCTCGGTTAATGCATAGCCAAAACCTGAATCTCGGCAACATCCTCGGACCGGGGTTCGAATCACCGTCGAGGCACATTTTTGTGCGTGAATTTTAATTGTGACTTCTACTTTCTACAAACTTTACACTACTCACAAACATCTAAAATTAGTCCTCAGAACTGCCTAGATTGGTGACGGTCTATGCCCACCGGCGCGAAGCACAACAAACCATCTGTCTATCCCACGACAGCTGAACCCATCGCTCTGACAGTGAATCTTGTCGCTCAAAAGAAGTTGTTAAAATGGAAGCTGCCGCTTTGGCCTGAAGTTTCCGCAGTTTACTTTACCTCATCGCACACTATCTGTGGGTTAGACAAAAGGAAAATCACCATGTTACACAGGTGTTTAGATTGGTGGGTAGGGCATTTTGCCCTCCAATTCTACAACCCAACGCGGTCCTCTGTGATACATCCATTTACCTCAGATGGTGTTTGGCCAGTCCTCACAGATTATTTTATCGAAGCAGAGATCCGAAACGCAATCAGTATCTGAAGCGTCATAAAGCTGTCTGCTCTGATGACTTTTCCCCAGTTCTTTTCAAAGACGAAAGAAATGTGTTGTTAGCAAAATCCTATCGCTGTTCAAAAAGGTTTGGACTGACACGAAGATCCCAAACTCATAGGGAGAATCAGTCATTGTCCCGATTCACAAGGCTTTCGCGAAAATGATGCCAGCCATCGAAAAATCTAGTTGATTTCTGTCACGATTAAGATCTTCGTGTCCGTCCTACTTCGCGGACTCTCAGAGACTAGATAGTGCTTTGTCCGAGAGGAACAATCTGATTTTCGTCCAGGTTGAGGTTACATTGACCACATTTTCAAATTTCGCCAACTTCTTGAAATCCGTTAAGTCCACTGACGACCAACAATCGCAATGTTCTTGGAAATGCGAGTAGCATTTGATTCAGTAGATAGATCTGCGTTGTGGAACTGTCTACCAAGGAAAGGTGTGCCCGACAACTTTGTAATCGTTTTGAAGGAACAGTAAAGTCATTCGTCGGGCAAAGTCAGGAGGTACGGCAGGATCTACTCTCCGTTTGCTGTCACCAGAGGAGTTCGCCAAGGTTGCTGTATTTCACTTTTCCTTTTCAGTTTTGCAATCAAAGATGTCCAAAGAGTATCGTAAGGTGTCCGAAATCGCGATGTTGAGCTTCTCCCTGGCGACCAAATCGCTGACCTGGATTACACCGATGGCTTAGTTTTGCTGGGAGATGATCCACAATCTGTCCAGAGCGCAATGAACCGATAGAAGCGTCTAAGTATGGTCTATAATTCACTCCAGAATTGGCAGATGCTTTGGCCTGCCACCACCATTGCTGGTGGAGTTCCGGAACAAGTCCATTGCCTTACTCACCAAAGGAGTTGCATCATCGTTGGCTGCGGTGTTGGCGATAAGGTCTCACAACGGATCGTAAAGGCTCGACCTGCATTCATCAAATTGAGACACCTTTGGCGTTGTCAGGATGTCTGTCAAGTTCAAGGGCAGGGTTTCCAATGCCTCCGTTAGTGTAGTCCTCTTGTAGGGTTGTAAGACCTGGTCTTGTCGCTCCGGAGACGAAACGATTGTCAGTTCTTGGCAATCGTTGTCCGTGAAGGGTTGCTCGTGTAGTGGCAACATTGCATAAGCAATAAACAAGTCCGAGACATAGTGGTTGGAGGGAATCCAAGTTTTTCACGATTCCGCGAAACGCAAAAAATCGCGGAATTTATTAATCGCCGCGAAATATGGAACATCCGCGGAATGGCGGAAAAAGCAAGAAATGCATAAACAAAGCTACTTGAATTCGTTTCAGCTGTAATCAATTTAGTTGTATACGGAAGAAATGCCAAGGCAGCTAACTGGTTATTGAGACATTTCATGCCATATGCTATCGAAATCCACTTGTCTGCCCACAGCTACGGCCACGGTTTTATCCCGATCGCACTGTCATCCAAGCATCTATCCATTACGCAACCATGTCCAATCTGTCCACACACGCTGTGCACTTACACTATTGTCCATTATACAAACACGCTTTGCCCACATGTACATTAAATATGTTTGATATCTGTTCCTACAAACCTTTTGCACATACATTGACGGCACACAAGGCCTCCCATTACGGCCGCCCACAAAGTTGATGCATTATCGCCTCTTAGGCGTTGAACAGTGACCATGTCGTTGTGTTGGGCTCGGCGGCCCAATATAAGCGACAATGTGAAGTCGTCATGATCTGTTTGTATAGTGGCGAGAACGCTGATTTGTACCTTCTTTGAGTATTTCGTGAAGATATTGTAGTTTCAGTACTGAGCAGTTACTGATGAGGTTTGTCATTATTGAATTTTCGTCTTTTTCTGAATAGTACCGTAGCTCAATCTCAGCTTTGTTTTGTTTTCACTCGGTATTTAAACGCGTTACTTGAGAACCAAAAGAATCTGCCGCCCACAATAATCAACAGGCTTTTTCTTCCACAGATGTCATCGCAAAAAAGGAAACAGCATTTAGGAGGAAAGAGTGCTCTAGATAGAGTGAAGGAGTTTTCTGGAGAATACTACTTCGATAATGCGGAGAAAAAAAATTACTGTTTTGTTCTTCGTGTGAGGTGACTGTGGATCCATCTTAAAAGTTAACCGCGATTGACCATATCGGTAGCCAAAAGCATCTTCAGAAGAAATCTCACAAGGAGCAATCAGATAAATTTGTAGCCAAGGGCGGACCAGCTCCGAAAATAGCTCGACAAAGTAGCATCGTTAGTTCCATCGCTTTTGCGAATGCCGTCCAGGAAGCCCGTGACACAGTGGTATCTGACTTTCTACCTTCTAGGGTATCTGCGAATATGACCCCAGAGGCCGACAACCCGCAGTTGAGGGAACTTCTTCACAGATCTATAGGAAATGGCGGAAGCATAGCCGAATCTAACGCGCTGTCTGAAAATCCCCCAGCTCTAGGTAAAACACAAACAGATATTAACAGAGATGTTACGTGATACTTGTGTCAGCGTCACAACAGACGAAACAACTGATGCTCGAGGGAAGACATAACTACACATTCTGTTATGCTCATCATTGAAATCGAGCTATGGAAGTCTGGGAGAATACCTTATGGGCATGGTCAATAAGGAGGGAATCAATACTATCACAGCTGGAGGAGCAATTCTGCGCAGCTTCAGTTGTATGACGGCTTTCTTGTCCAATGGTACAAGATATATGACAACATGCTACCGAGATGTCATCAAGGCTGTTTGTGAATATTTGGTTCATATTACATGTGCATCAACTTGATTGCACAGACGTTTCGCAATTTCTCTCCAGAAGTCGACGAAATCGTTGCAAAAAATGAAGTAATTTTCATCTTTCGGGAAGAAAGAGGCATGTCTACATTGCGTATCTAACCCAGGAAGGCGTGGATACCCGACCGGCCCATCTGCACAGGTCATCACCTGCTAGAACTCCTGGCTGAAAGCTAGCGCACATGAAAGCAAATATTTCCATCTCTACCCAGCTAGGTTGCAAGCTGCACATGAGTTTGGAGACTCAGATAGTGTTCGTTAAATTGTGGATATTCTTACCAACGAAACAACACAGAAAGCGTTGAAATGGCAAATGAGTTCCATTACGGCTGACGAAAACATCACCCGTCACCTGAAATCTGCCGAAACACAGTCTCCGGCAACACATAAGATTTACAACGACCTCTCCAAACTATCCATAACGCTGAAAACTGCCGCTGATGAAAACTGGATACAGCATTTGCAGGCAGAGGGACTGACCTTTGATGAGCCTAGCCAAATCCAAACTGACAAGCAACTTCGCTTCTCGTTGGCTGCCATAAAAGCTCAGAAGTTGCTGTTGCAACCCAGTAGTAATATAATGGAATCATTGCGAGAATCCATGTATTTGACCAAGTTGGGCTACAGGCCTGAAGTTGGACAACCGTCCTACGTCTCCCCATGATGCCGAATGCGAACGCTGCCCTCGCTATGACGGAGAGTTCAATACAGTGATCGATAGCGGTTGATCCCTGATAACTGTGGTTGGGGTAGTTAGGATTGGTCTAATCCTAACAGTTACTTACATCACACTGGCTAGCGGTTTTTGAAATGCCATTAAAGTGCTCGAGTCCAGCTACTTCAACACCTTGTCCAGTGATTCATACGGCTATTCCGATGTTCGAGGCCTGGTGGACTCCCCAGCTATGGCAGCCGAAAGGCTAGTCTATCGATAAGTGACGGGAGAACTGCATGGAGGAAAATATGAAGACACGCTGGTCTTTAGGTGTCAATGAATGAAAGAATTAAACAAATGGCATATTTTGTCCGCTGTTAGGTATGCAATCCTGTGAATTCGATGGATGCTGAACGGAGCTTCAGTGCCTGCAAAAATGTTGTGTCTGACAAGCATGACAACAGTTCAGACAGTAACATGAAGCAACTTGTTGGGCTTTATTTTAGTTCCGCAGTTTTGAATCAAAACGGACGCGTACAAGTGGGAGAGAGTGACTTGATTTCTGGTTATTTTAGTCTTCCAAGTGAAATCACCGATTTTCGCATTAGCGCCGCAGAAACTTCGTGGAATTTACGATTTCGATCGTAAAAAATGTTTCACCACCGCAGAATACGATGGTCATGAGGAATAGCCCCTGTCACCAAAACGTTATTCTCCGACACAGCATGCATTGGCTAGGATACATGTAACGCATGGCGATCAATCGCCTTCCCCGTCGACCGTTATTTGTGCTTCCCGGAAGCCAATTGGAAAAAGTTCCGCGGTGGATAACCAATGCTGTGAAGAAGTATGAAGAAGGCAACCTCAAGCTTGGCATCAGTCGGACCGGTCCGCTTTCCACGACGGGGAAAACGCGATACTGACTACGTGGTTGAAAATACTGGATGTTATGGCATGTAACAGATATCAGTGGAGCCAGGGTTGTACTGCGGTATCATGCATAGTTTGTGTCTAATCGGACACAAAAAACGCAAGATGGCATATATAAAATCCAAAAGTACTTCGTCCATCGTTAAATTTATTCCGCTTTGCTCTATTCTGCTACAGTTCTGGTGGCGCATTTTTTGTAACTTGAGTGTGAATATATATATATATGTATATGTATATATATTGTATCACAGACTCCTGTTCTCTCGGAAAACGTAACTGGAATTGTTCAACATTTTGTCTATTAGCACGAGATCCTCACGTAACCGCCGACAGCGTTCAATGAACACTCTGTTTCTTCAGTCGTTCGTGGTATGGAAGATGGTGTGAACACTTGGCATTTTTCGCTGTCCGACGTTATGGAGCCTCGAGGGCTACGAGGTCATGCTTAAACCAAGGTTGCCAAGCCTGGATGGCGTATTCGACGTGAGGACGCACGTTGGCATTGAGCATGGGAGAGAAGCTGGGTGAAACCAAAATCCAGTGCCCTCTGTAAGAGACTAAGATGCTGGTTACCTCTTTTTGAAACGGACTCAGAACAACCAAGGTCTTGCAGTACGCGCACACGAGATCGCATTCCCGAGAAGTGATCTGAGGATCGAGTGCCCCAAGATTGTAGATGTGAACTTGCCGCGGGTGGACGCGACCAACTTGATACTTGTCCATATCGAATGATAGCGTGTTCCTCACCGACCAATTCCAGGCGTCAACAAGGTCCCGCTGGAGGATCACGTGGGCTGTAAATCCTTTGAAAGCCTGCCAAGTCTTAACGTCGTCCGCGAAGAGTAAAAAGCTCGGGATGAGAACTCCTGTTAAATCGTTAATGAAGAGTAAGAACAAACGATGCCCAATTAACGAATCTTGCGGTGTGCCGCATAACATTCGGACTGAATCAGAAAAGATGTTCGGAATCGAATCTGTAGCTGTCGTACCTGAAGAAAGTTACCAACTCATCCCTATACTAAATCTCCGATGCCATAGTGTTAATGCATGGGAAGTAAGATAAGCTTATCCGAGTGACTGAAAGCTTTTGGAAAATAATAGTCGGTTCCCGTCCTCTAGTCAATTGCTTCAGTCCAGTTGTAGCGTACAATAGGTAAATTCGTGGTACATGATCTATACTGACGAAAACCTTGCTGTTCCGGCGCAACGAAACCGTAGGTTTTCAGGTAGCCCATCAATGCATCGGCAATGATCATTTCCATGATCTCGGCGGGCACAGGGAGTAGCGCTGCAACGCGGTTATTGGTAGGCTCTGATCAACTTCCTCCCATGTGAATAAAAGGCAATAATGCCTCCTCTCCACTTGGACGGAAATAGGTTGTCGTCAAAATCGTGCAGAAGGAATCCAACAATTGATTTGGCTAGATGCATGGCTGCTACCCGCAGTGCTTTAAGGTGAATGTTATCCACTCCAGGGTACCCCATGCGGAGGCTGATGTTGCATTCATGATGCTTGTTCACCACAGTTGGGCTAAACCAAATGACACTTAAACTAGATCTTTATAAGCTGGATAAATTTCATTCCACTTCATTTGATTTGTTCTGTCTACCGGAATACTCTTCTATTAAATTTACACGTTGCTTACGGTAATTGTGCTTATCTTCGTTAACTTTATCACGTTTGCAGTATTTCCTGAGTCACTTCTGGATACTTTTTACTTATCGCGGATTCGCTTATAACCAACATACTTCATATGCTAATTTAGGGAAGAGTTATGTCTGCATAGCCGTATTCTTTAACAAATATATTTTATTTGTTACTGTCAATTCAAGTGATTGGCTGTTGTTTGACATCCCCGGTGTGGCTGCGCTTGATGTGTATGTTGACAAGGTGCCTACCTGTCTATTACCCACTACCTCGTCTATACTGGCTCTAGGAGACAGTTGGTCGCTGCTGGAGAGGACGGGATGCACGGTTCTTGTGGCCGTGTTAGGCTCAAAGAGCGGTTCCATGCACTCAGTGTGGAGTGGACTACGGTCCAGCCACCGCCTCGTGTGCGGTTGATTCGCCAAATACAGCGTGCATGTGTTTGCCTGTGAAGGATTATGGACAGGCTCCGTTGATGAAACATGGCTCCCATCCACATTCCTCCCCGTTTTTATTCCTTCGGGTTTATACTGGATATGGAGTATGTGGTTGGAGCTGTGGGTGGTGCAGCGCAAGCCATCCATGGTCCCTCTGTAGGCGCAGGCGCCCTGTGGCTGGCAACAGTGACAGGCAAATCCGAAACCGGATGCTGCCAACCATATATCCACTCTAGGAGAGGTTTGTACGAAGGATGGTAGTATCTTCGACACTGTTTCTGCGGTGAATGTGACGATGAGTAAACCTGGTGGCGGGCTAATCGAAACAGGAATACCGTTCGAGCCTTGTATTCCTTGGAAAGTAAGTGAGTACTGGGCCTGTAAGTTGTTGGTCACCTCTCTCACTGTATATTTATGCCCACCAACCGTAGTGAGTGGCATGATGCCACACTGCACTTTACGAAGGCTGTTGACGGCTGTGATTCGAGCATAATGGTTTCATCAGCTACTGTTGGTGTGTTAACCTGTCCTCACGAAATAAGTGAAAATAGTAATTGAGTTGAACTACAAACGCAGTCCAAGTTTCTGAATAGGGAGTCTGTAAACGCGCTATGCCCGGCTGACTAAAGAAAGTCGGAGGAAAGCTTTCTTCGTTGATACCTTCGAGACCAGTGACGTGAATGTTTTAAAGAATACTTCCTATGTTATCACTGGGGTACACTCACTCAGAAATGTCCAAATAGCGTCTTAAACGAATGGGAGCACTGCATTCGTTCGAGCTCTCCGTCGTGATAATTGTCGTAGCCGTCTAACCAGAGCCTCTACAAAAAAAATCAGTGACACGGGTTTGTGGATCGTTTCTGAATTCCCAACGGAGGTTTGTTTTGTAATAATAGATCACTCGTCTTCACTTCCCGTTTCGTCAGTCTGTAGAACACCCATACCGAGTAGAGTGATCTCAACTTCGGCAACCTCACGGTTTAGTTGAATTTCGGTGATCATTATGGTATCTTGAGGCTCTGGAACCTGACGACATGAGTCTGTCGACTTACTAACATGGCAAGTAAAGGTGGATGCATCACAAGTGGACTTCCACTGGTTGCCGTTCTCCATCAGCTTCACCTTTATGGTAGCAGAATGCGATTCTGGAACATTTGTGCCAACAACAGTTAAAGCACCGTGGGTTTGAGAGTAGATATTAAATTATATTAACTGATACCGCTTTTAACGGTCTGGTTGGCTGTTAAAGCTGTGTCACCCTAATGTTTCGCTGTGGTGCTACCATAGTAAAGGGTGTTGGCTCTGGCGTTTGCATGGAGGCAACCGATGAATACGATACCCAGTTTTTCCCTATGGTAAACTGATTCTGGCTCGGAGCTGACATCAGCACCAATGAAAGGAGCGGAGACAGGAATGCTTGATGATTGTCCGATAACGGGAGTGAAGTGAACCGGAAGATTTGGAAACATGGACGTCGTAGTAAGATTGGAGCGTTCAGCTCGCTTCTTCGGCCCAGTGGAGCTTGAAGTGGCTGGTTGAGGTATGAGCAATGCCATATTCACAAAACACCGCATTGTCTCAGACAGGCAATCGAACTTCTTTAGGAGCATATAACAGCAGCTGACAAGCAGAATGACTCGGCATGTCGGGCAAAAACCAAAGAGTGTCGGTAACTTCATTAGAAATCCTCGCATGTATGGTGGAATAATTTGATGCGATTTAAACAGGTTATCTCCATTTAGAGGAGTTTACCATAGTACTCTAAAAAAACACGCAATGTTGCATTATAGTTGAACCAGTGGCCGTACTCTTCTGATCATATGGCCATGGTGAGGGTCACCACAACTTCCGGGGTCAATGTTGAGATAACATCAGCCACATGACTCGTGAAACGGACTGGCCAGTGGGCGGTTTGAAGGAAAAGGTGGAAAATACGCTAGATGTACACAAAGCTGGATGTGAATGATAGGCAGACAATGGATCACAAATTGTTCAGCAGTTGCCTAGGGAAATACCGTATACGTGCAAAGTAAGGCTTATTAGAGGGTTCTGAGGTCCCGCTATTAAACATAGTAAAATAGTAGACAAACTAACCCAAAGGCGATAAGACTTACGCTTCAGTTTGAAGAAGCGGAGCTGTAAAAACAACTAAAACTGTTGGGATCGTGATCAGTAAGAAGTAATTTCGTGCAACATGGTCCAAAGGATGGAGTAAATTAAAAGGATCCGAAGAAGTGAAGCTGAATGTGATGTTAGAAGACAGAAAGGAGAAATTCTGTAACAGCAAAGAGCGCGAAAAAGATGTAGCCGCCAGACACGCTTGAGAATGTGATCCATTTTCGCCAGAATGGGCGGTATGAGAGACTGTTTAAGAAAACCCAGACTGCTCAAAGGTCTCATCGAATAGAATACAATGCAACTAGTCACAGGACGTGACTTCCAAGGATGAAACCAGAAACGTAACAGCAAAGTGTCTCAGAAAGGGAATAAAAACAGGAAACCGGCGTACTCACTGCGATGCTGTTGAGCAGGTGGGGCACCTGTGTCACGTCCACCTGCGAGTAAAAATGCACAAATCGTAGGAAGAGAAAGTGAACTTACACTGATAACGGTGCAAGCAAGGGTGTTAGCAATGTAAGATTCTCACAAAAGAGGGACCCATGTAGTTCTTAGGTAAATTTAAAAGACTTTCGGAGGCAACCGCGTATGGAATACCGAACACCTGCGCGATATAGATCTTAGGAGCAGAACGCATCGAAACACACGTATTTGAGTAGAGACTATATCAAAGCAAGTGAATGGAGGTCGGATTAGATAATCACCGTAGTGATAAGCATAAAGACCAGTAAATATCATGTCCAGAGTCCATGACCCAAGAGCTAACCGTAGTTGACACTGATACACCAAATAAACATTGGTTAAAGCGGTACAGTCATCCAAACATACAATGCAGTGGTTTGAAGATGGATAATGGTTAATCGCGGAGACCAAAAGCTAAGTTTCTAGGACAGCTCAATCAAGTCATTGACCACCATTTCCAATTTACTTCCGAGTAGCTTTCATATATCTGAAGTAACCTGGAGATTTCCCCCGGTTGATTGCGTAAATAAACCGAAGATATGATGAAATCACAGTGCTCTTATGTATTAGAAAAGTAGGCGGTGCGCTTGTTCGGATAGTGCTCAGGTTTCTTTGAGTCACACACCCACACATTCTGGCTCTCATTGTGGCCTTCGAAGCTAGACAATCGCATCATTCATTCAGTATACACGTTAGCTACAGGTGGAAAACACCTCAGCTATTGTGCCGCAATACAAAAGACGAGAAAAAGAAAAATAACAGTGGCACGCAGGCTGAGTCCCCAGTAACGGACGAACATCGTTCCGGAGAGCTAAGAGCCGGCTATCGTACCGCAACAAGTTATAATATGCCTAACGAGTGAGATCGTGATTGGAGAGGGATGCTAAGCAGGAGGGAGATGAACAAAGGAACTCAAACACAAACGCCATTGGGGCCCGCTCCAAACCATATCAGCAAGTGTGTCCAACCAAACGTGTTCACCGTCCTTAGGACCCCAGCCAGGCAGTCGGAATGCACCAACCGACGCCAACTTCGAAGTGACGGTTTTCATCTCTCTGGACCAAGTCATTGCTTGGCCTCCCCACCGCCTCTTCCAACCGCACCCACAACGCGCAAACAATAGCGGTCGCGGGAGTCGGTGTGCTGGCATGCGCAACACGTGGACCAGTCATCGGAGCATGGTGCGTGATATACTGGTGCTGAGCGCTTCACTCGCTCTTCCTGCGTCAAATACGCGACGCAGAACATGTCTACTGTTCAGGCAGCGCTCCCACCAGACATGAGCTAAGCTGCGAACGCAGCGCTGATCGAATGTGACGAGCCTCTTTATGTCTGTCGATCTGATGGGCCAGGTTTCACAACCGTACGGGAGAACTGAACAGACGGCTGCGAGAGTAATATCGCGTCTGCATCACAAGTGGCGGAGATTGGTAAAAGCAGCTGGAACTTTTACTACACGATTCGTAACCTTATCTTCAATCCCACGGGCGCTAATATAGCTGTCCAGGTACTTGAATTCCTGAACGACTTCTAGCAGATCACCACCAAGGGTCAGCACGGAGGTGGGTTCCTGTCAATCTTGGAGAAGTACTTTGCATTTCGATGGAGCAAAGCATAGACCAAAACGATTGACATCCAGTGCTAATCGGTCCAGTGCTGCTTGACATGTTTGGGAGCAGTCGCAGATTAGGGCAATATCGTCCGCATACTCCAATTCAAGAAGTCGCTCACCAGGAAGCAGCTCCACACCTTCGAGATCGTATCCAGCGAACGCTGTTTCCATGACTTCATCAATAGGGAAGTTAAAGAAGGAAAGTGACAGCGGGCAACCTTGTCTCACACCGCTGGTGATACTGAAGGGTGGCGACAGTTTGCCATAAACCCTCGCTCTGCCCGAAATATGCGCGTACAGCGTTTTGATAATGTTTGCGTATTTATCAGGTACACCTTTCCTCAACAGACAGTCCCAAAGGGCACATCGATCGACTAAATCGAAGGCACCCATTATGTCAAGAAACATGACAACGATGGGTCGCTAATAAACATGGCGGTGCCCCAACAAGTGCCGTAAGGTGAAAATGTGGTCAATGCATTCCCGACTTCGACGAAACTCGGTTCGCTCTGCACGGATTTGGCATTGACGAGTACCAGTCAGTCTGTGGAGAATGACAGACGCAAGCAATTTGGAGGCAATTGAGATCAGACCGATCCCTCTATGATAGCCACATTCTGAACGTGTCTCCTGAAAATTGGGACAATGACGGAGCTACTCCAGTCTATTGGGACAGTATCCTGTTCCCAAAATTTCACTAGCAAATCGTTTAAGTCATCTACAAGAGCAGGTCACCCGAATTTGAAGAAGGCCGGGGGAATTCTATCTACGCCTTCGGCATTAGTAAATTTCAACAACCTGATCCCACGTTCAACTTCTGCGGATCCAAGGATACAGGTCCAGGGAGAAAAGCGCCTAATGTCTGAAAAACAAAACGATATCCCAGCTTGGTTAAACTGTCTTGCAAAGTGTTCGGCCCTACGCTCCTATCGTTTGGACAGGCTGTGGATCGGCTGCCCACTCTCGTCGCGTATGGTCTCGCGAACACCAGGTCTCCTGCTACCTGTTTCCCGTATCAGACGGAATAACCTACGATGATTACCAACGGTAGCGGCTGTATCCATTTTCAATGCACGATGAGACCACCAGGCTACGCGGTCTTTCTTCAGGAAAGCACGTAGTTTTGTCCTGAGATTTTGTGAGCCTCAATGTATTCGCTTCCAGCAGGAATAAATCGGCGAGTATCCATAAGTTCCAGAGACAGTGTAGAGACCCAATGCCCGGTTTGGCAATTTGTTTTGCCACATGAAGACTTGCCTACTAACAGTAACGTTTTACGAATATGCGAGCAGTGATCTTCGATGGTGTTTAGTGGGCGCTTACTAAGCCCAGATGTCAGCGCACTTTAATACACATTAAGAACAACTCCCTTCGCCAGCTGGCTGGTGTTAATCCGTTCACACTGACGTTGCGAACGTCCACCGAAGCGCACTCGGAGGTCGGCGCAGACAAGAGCGTGGTCAGAGTCCACGCTCGTGCTCCAAATCGAGCGATAGTTTTGGACACAGCCTCTCCAGCGGTAACTGGTTGCCATATCATCGATTTGCGTCTATGGCTGGCTCGAGGCTAATGGGCGCCAAGTCACGCTTCTGCTCGTGAGAAAGAGACGAGCATCTTCACACAGCTCTAGCAATCGGTCACCGTTATCATTAGAGGGACCAATCATCTCGACGAGACTGGACCTTAACGTGATGAGATGGTTTGCGTGCCTCAGTGATCCATTGAGCTATGCTGGGTGGTGAATTTTCGCACCTTCAGAGCCACTCATACCAGATTGGTCAATAGTTAGAGGCCAGACAAACTCAGCCTCCTTGTCCTCCAGTGTGGGGGTTGGAATGAGGGTGGCTCCTGACTCCATAAAACGGGCTCTCTGTACTCCAATATCAAAACCCCCTGCCTTGCGGTAAGGTTTTTGAACCAAAGGCTCTGGTTGAGAACAATAATAGTTCTCCTTATCGCAACGCTCCAATTTTACCTTTATCCTCCCCATTTTCAATCCCCCAATTATTGGCCCTCCCCCACCTTGCTTCAATAGTCGCTTATCTTCTAGTTTCAAATCACACACAGTCGCAGGGCGTCGCTCCAATCCAGTCGACAAGTCCATGTTCAACCAAGCGGACATCAGTTCATCCGTTTGCCTTTGGAGTCCTCGCGTTTCGCTAAGACTGGCATGCCTCAACGTGCGCATTTTGCTACAGATTGGCCAACAGGCAGCACTTGCCCGCATACTAGAGACCCTATCGATCGACATTTGATGTTTAGCAGAAACGCACCTGCAAGATTCGAGCTCCGTGGTTACCGTGCGATCCCACACATGCGACACTGGCGGCACATTCTCATCGCGCCTGTCTGGCGATCATGCAGCTTCAAATGCCGGTCAAGCTGCCGTCGGCATTGTTTTGAGTCCCCGGACTGATCGCCCTGATCGCCTGGATCCCAGTAAACAGTAGGATGTGCGCCGTTAGATTAGCTGGTTCGTTCCATGCTACGAAGTCGCGCGGGGACAAACAGTGCCTGTTTGTCATTGCGGCCTACGTCCCTACAAACTGTTGCACTGACTCGGTAAAAAATGATTTCTATCAGCAACTTCAAGAGCTCCTTCGTTACAGAAGAAGCACGGATACTGTGGAGTTCTCTGGCGATCTAAACAACCAAGTCGGAAAACTGTCCTCTGTTGAGCTTCATCTGAGCGGCCGTCGCACTCAGCAACCGATCACATCTTCGCCAGCTAACTCTCTATTGATGCCTTGTTTTTAGCCTTAGGTCGTAGCAAGCTATCAATAGATTTTTTTTCTAGCTTATTTCTGTGTACTCCCACACACTTTTGGTTAGCAGTTTCAGTTGAATACTTGGTATATAGCGCCCGACCGATGCGCTATACACCCACTCAACCAGGAATAAAGGGAGATCAGCAACCGAAGGGAAATAGGTGAACTCATAGGAGACTGGTGCAGTTGTACAAGCGAGAGTGGTCTACTGCCATTGCTCCTTCTAAGTAAACTGCATTTTGGAATGTTATCAATCGTATAGAATGAGCGCAGCACGTCAAGAGACCAAACAGGTTTGCGAACTCAATTGAATTTGACTTAAGTATAGACTGCCCATATGCGTTCATCAACGTCAAAGATCCATTTCTATGAATTGATCACAACGTTGCTGAATGTAACCTATAAAATAGCCTGGAACCCACTAGCTCAATAATAAACCCCGTCCGTTATTCATCGTAGATCGATCTATTTTCCCAGGTCTCATTAGATCCTAAAACTTGGACTAACTTTTAACTCAAAATCCACAGGTAGGCGGTGACATGCGCTTTAGTCAAATCCAATAAAGCAAAGCTCCAGAAGATAAAAAAGTTTATAACCACTGCTATGAGTATAGCCAACTACTTAAAGAAAGATAACAAGCAGAATAAATGTAAAAAAGATGCATATGAAGAAGAAATACTTCTCTGTGCTAATGCTCCATGCTAAACTGCTGGCAAAAGACTAATAAGAACACTGAAGAATGCAACTTACGGAACAGAAAGTGACACTAAAGTGCAACAAATGTGTAGGTGGTGCCGTAAAGCTCCTGGCTCGAAGGCAACCAAAGAAGACATGACAAAGTTTCAATCGTTATATATGATGGATTGATCATAACTGATAGTGCAGTTATATATATTATCTTCAGGGACTAATTTGGCTATGCTTATTCAACTAAGGAGGATGAAGAGGCTGATCTAGGCTTCGTACCGCATAATATAACTCCAGCATTAATCGGTATCTGGTTCGACCAACTTGTTCCAATGGCCCCGACAAAATTCCATCAGTCCTACTAGATCATGGTGGAACTGCTAACCCATCTTTCTTCTCAGTATTTTCACTACATCAATGCCAAAGCAAATTCTCCACTGCTATAAAATCAATTAGAAATACTCCCCGTCATACAGTTGGTCTAATGCAGAACGCGAAAAACTACTGTTATGTACACCAAAAGCACAGAACGTATAGTTAAGGAGAGTGGAATCAAAATATTTAAATTCCATACATCTGTTCAATGACCGTCAGCATGGTATCTGCGAAATATGTTAGGCGACACTTGCCAGCTCGATTTTCGGGAATATGTCACAAGGTAAAAGATTGTGGAAAATCCATACAAAGATCATTTGAGCGTGTTCCCCATAACATACGCTTGTGAAAGACACAGTCCTCTTTAAAAATGGATGTCCGCATATCTCGAGAGCAAAAAACAAGTAGTCAGAATTGGCAACAGCTTGTCTGAAAATGAACAAATTAATAGCGCAGCAGTTCAGGGAAATGTGCAAGGTTCACATCAATGAACCGCAGATTCCGGTCTGATATGTCGATGAAATCCCCAAAGGTCTCTAATCGAGTTTGCCTCGGCTCGTCTGTCAGCTTGTGCAGTACAAATCGGGCACAAATCTCCCGTTTTTTTATCTTAATGAATAATACTGCTTCCACTGTCTTTGCTTATCTTCAATTCTTCTGCTATCATCCTTAGAGACAGCCGGTAATCATCCGCAAGTTCTGTCCCTATTGAAGTTGTCTGGGATTACGGTTGTTGATGGTCGACCCGAACGCGGTTCAACTTCGGTAGCTACCTTTCCGACTCCAAATAGTTTAGACCATTCAAACACAAACTCTTTACTCAATACTTCAACACCGTAGATTTGCGCTAACATTTCATGAGTCACCGTCGTCGATTTGCCTAATTTAAGGCATGTTAACCCGTTGCTCCATTTTGCGATGACACGAGTTCGCAGACGGACTCCGTTAGTCTGGTCGCAGCTTCACTTCGGTAATTTGCAAGGTAAGGGGTTTGCTAAGATGTCTCTCAATGCGTATGCGTGGGCCCCACATCCTAACCAGCGCGGATTTTAACATATGGAACCATTGAGCAAAATTTTAGGAGAATTTTGTAATACAACTCTATGCACTAGTGGCATAACCCGAGACTTGAGGCTGAAATACTACTACTTTCGATCACCCGAAACAAGTCAACGTGGAAGGTAATTGGTTATTTTAGTGAAAGAATTACCTTGAAGAATCTGGACAGAAAGCATTCAAACTGTTCTTAAGATCAGGGCTTGAATACAGTCCAATAAGTTGTGGTAGTCTGAGTAAAGTAGATGCGCTCTTTAACAAACGCGTCTTAGATTTGCCTGCAAGTTATGACTACCGTGACCGCCGCAATGCGTGAAAATTAGAACCGCCATGGATAAGTTGGATAGAACTCGTTGATTTTACCATACAGTCTAATTCTCGGCTTTAGTTTCACAGCTCAGCCCATGTCTGCTAGGCATCGAAAAACAAGAAACAGCGAGCGGATATTTTGCATTCCATAAACATTTCCAAACTGTGCTATAACATGATTAAAAATAAGCACACACAACTAAGAAATACCTAGATGTTGCTAACATCTTGAGGTTTGGACTTCCAATGACCCAGGAAGGTTCGAAATATTTTGAAACAGTGGTAGCCCGGGTTGGTTGCTTACCTGCTGATCGGTTCACCGAGCCTGATAAAATGATTGCATACGTTTCGCCATCATGCAAGGTGACATCGTCAATGCGGTGATGTGCAATGTACAATTCTGCCTATTGCATCGTCCGTCTGTGATCGACGGACCGATGGCTTTTGAAAGTGACAATTTCGATTTGCGCCGCCTTATCTTTGCCCATCCTCTTTCGCGGCTGAAATGTGTCTTTCCATTCACCGAAGATCTTTCATTCTGAGATGTTGGTACACGGAATCGGTGTCAATGCGCATGTTGATAGATTTAGTAGAGGAGAACTACGCTTCTAGGAATTTGCTTCCTTTCTGTGTCGCTTGTTTTGCTAGAATCTCCGTTTTGTTCCCACGGAAGCTATGTCCCACACATACTTTATCTAAACCCTTCCAAGACGCTGTATATACAGCCTCAAACCCACACTGATCTTTTTTTAGAAGTTAGCTAACATTTAAAGCCACCCTGATATCAACTGTTTTCCTCAGGACATTGCAGCTACGTGGCAACTTATATGTCTTACCATACCTTTCGCCACAATTTACTCATTACACTTCCGTACTACTGTTATAAGTACTAAGGTGTATTATGTCTGCTTGGCATTCGGCTGAGTCAGTAAACAAACTGATTATCGGCCAGTCTTTCTTTTCTGAGTCTCAGTGCAGTCGTGCGAGGTTCCGCGTTTCCTTCCCTGTCTGAACTCACGTGTACAACTACTGACGGATAGGTCTATTAGGCCGTACCGTTCTCGCTTCAAGTAAATACTCTGTGTTGGGTACTATCCGTTGAATTTCCTTAAGTCCGTTTCGACTGGGAATCGAAACAACTACAACGTTTTATACAAATGAAGCAATATGAACACCCAAGCATCATGGTTCGCGCAGCTCGCCTTTCCATTTCACGAAGCGTATTTATCGATAGTTTTGGTTATCTGTAACTGTTGCGTTCAAGCAGGACTGTATCCTAATATAGTATACAGCCATAGCCAGCAAGCCTCCTTATAACAAATGGTTTACGGATGTTGATCGTCTTAATGCTCACTCCAGTGCAATTCAACTTCAATTTGATAATGTATGTCGCAACTCGGCTACACATCGGGTAACCGTTACCCAAACATGAATCTCTTCAGATGGGACGCATCTATCTGTACAATTAGCCATTGTTATCTATTGCTTCGCTAGGTATGTGCACATGCCGTCAGTCATTCTGTAGTCCTTTACACTCTTCGTCGTTTGATTCCTTTCTTCAGTAGTTGGGATATCTCATTGTAACAAGTTTGCAGATTTAATTCCAAATATGGCCCTTTGATGCGTGCATGTTAATTAGTTCAAGAGTTATTTCACTTTTCCGGTAGTTGCCAACGGGATATCTCTGGTCCCATTGTCAACATGGTAGCAAGTTTCGAATGACGTTTAATCGGTCAATTATACTGGAGGTTAGCCAGTCGTTTTCATTACTGTCAGCCATTTTGCTTGAATTGGCATGATGTAACTTCATTGAACCAAAGTTGCTTTTATTCGGTATATCTGAATAATCCCTCAACTTTACGTCTCCTTTTTCAAAATCTACTAATCTCAAAGCATCGTGTTACACCTAACAAACCAAATCTAGCAGGGTTATCTAAAAGCCGGGAATTTGCTTGTTTGTTTTATATTAGCCTCTGTCTCACATACATTGTGTTGGTCAATTCAGGAAGGTTTTCTTACATTTTTGAACGTCTTTATTCGTCAGTGATCGATTATCAGAGTGCACCTGGTGTTTACGTTCCTCCTCATGATGGATTTTTTTGGAGCGCTTATAACTTTTCTGTGTTAGCTGCTTCTCACTGGATTTTATCAACCGTGGCTTCGTGCAAGACGTCTCCTTGCAACCATTTGCCTTTTCCTGCTATCATGAAATAGTCATTCATAGCCGTTGGGTCTTCCGAAATTACGACTGTTATTCCCTGAATAATATGTTTATCGAAATTTCTGGGGGCTATACCCATGTGGGACAACTCAGTCTTTACGCATGTTTGTTTTGTATACTTGCCAAGCAATTTCTAGGGAAATTCCAGAACTTGCATACAGTTCATAATGAAACGGATTTCCTTCGATGTCACCGCTTCATTCGCATCTGTCAACTTGCAGCTGCCGAAAGAAGTCACCATGGAACGCCTGAACAGCAGAGGAGAGAAAATTGGTAGTATGACGACCGCAATCATTTGTAAGCTCCTACGACTATGCCTCACGCTTTATTCTACTTTCAACGGAGACATCTATGAGCAAGTAAAGGGGCACTGATGGGACTTCGAGTAACAGGACGGATCGCTGAGACTGTCATGTGAAGGTTGGAAGAAGCTCTACTGTCAACTATTAATGGGAAGTTATGGGTACGCTACGTCGAGGATACATTTGTAATACTCATACGCAGTGAAGTAGCAATCGCACATCAACTGCTCAACAATGCGATGGACAGGATTCAGTTTACGATTGATTTCGAAGTAGAAAACAAGCTTCCATTCTTGGATGTGTTGGTGACCAGAACAAACAATGGTGAATGTCAAACATTCGTTTACAGGAAAGGCACACATATGGATAAAAGAAAGATCAGTGTGGGCTTGAGGCTGCATATACAGCCTCTTGGAAGGGTTTAGATAAAGTATGTGCGCTTTGCGCTGACACATAACAGCAGTGTCTTCGAGAAGAACTCAGTTATGACCTGCGCAGTTTGAGCTGCGGAATAGTGGCAGTACTATTGTGAGAGTGTTCAGATAAATTCTGCGAGCTCATCAATAGGTATTCGCAGAATGACTGGTAACAATACGGAAATGGAACTTAAATTTACAGTGCTGGAGCCTGAAGCAACACTGGAAGATAGCGCAGAACGATTGGTTAATTCTTTAGAATCTATGACTAATCTAAGTGACCCACCGAGCGCATAACCGTTCGCCAAAATTGATCCAGACAATCCCGGCTACATATAAATGCAACAGTCGGGAAAACAAAAGCAGACAACACCCTGTACAAGCGACGTGCACTAAACACTTACGATGCTTTCACGTGACAGACAAGGATATAGTCAATCCACCTTAGATTTGAGAGGAAAACAGTCTTGCTTCAATTTGTCGGGTTCTTTACTGGCAAATTGAGTAGCCGACGTACACTGCTCGGAGACGTCACCGATGTGACTAAAGCGGGTAAAAAATGAACTAGGCCAACACCTACGGTACGAAGAAGTCCCCAGTCATTTGTAAAGTTGGGCTTGGAGAATCCGCTGGTGGTTGGGTTGCTACAAGCAACCTCTATTGAGGCCTCGGTTCACTTGAGGTGGACCTCGGTCATTCCGATCAACAAGGCCGTAAGTAGAATGGAAACATTATAGTGTTGCTCATCCCAACACTGGCACCCGAAGACCGCGGTTTCGTCCTGGTTGGGACTCATTAGTTCGAGATAGCCAGAGTTGGGCTGGAACTCAGAGCCTAGTGGCTCATGGTTGACGCCATAAGCACTATGCCACTGAGATCCACGAGCAACGCTTGGTCCAGCGTTTCCGCGGTCTTCGGGAGCCAGTGTTGGGATGAGCAACACTATAATGTTTCCATTCTACTTACGGTCTTGTTGATCGGAATGACCGAGGTCCACCTCAAGTGAACCGAGGCCTCAATAGAGGTTGCTTGTAGCAACCCAACCACCAGCGGATTCTCCAAGCCCAACTTTACATTCGTTTCCGCTGGACCAAGCGTTGCTCGTGGATCTCAGTGGCATAGTGCTTATGGCGTCAACCATGAGCCACTAGGCTCTGAGTTCCAGCCCAACTCAGGCTATCTCGAACTGATGAGTCCCAACCAGAACGAAACCGCGGTCTTCGGGTGCCAGTCTTGGGATGAGCAACACTATAATGTTTCCATCCCAAGTCATATGCTTTGCTGTGCTTCGTCAAATTCGGTCCCCACAGTTGGTAAAATGAGGGTATCAACACACTGGATTGGCCCAGAGATGTATAATAACACCACACTATTTCGAATTAGTAGTGGTTTCCATTGCCCTATGTTATACCTTCCAGTCTATCATTATAGTAAACAAGACGATCTTGCGGGAGATGTCCACCAGTCTACCGATGGAATGCATAATCCTAGACCGGAGTCAAGAAACTACAAGCGACAATGCAAATGCTGGGACTAATCTTCCTGAGGAAACTTTAAGTAAAGTTAACGAAAGAACAATACATGAGTTAATTCAGGAGATATCTTTCTCCACATTTTAAAATACGTACCACAGACCGTGAGAAGTTACCACATGAAGTAAGCATACACACATACGAGGTGAATTTTTCAGTATAAGGACTTCTAATACAGATAGAAGCTTACTTTTTGTTTATTTTTGTTGTTTTCTTTGTCACATGGATGTAATTGCGTTTGCAGATGGAAAAATACTTTGAGAGTTGTAGCGATCAACAAAGATGGCCGCCCAAAAAGCATGCTCCAGGATTGAATAGCGGTCAGTTATTAAGTTTTTGGTTGCTGAAGAGTGCAAACCAGTTGAAATTCATAGGAGAATATCAACTGTGTATGGTGCCATTCGTGTCTCAGCCGAAAAAATGTCTACAAGTGGGCAAAATTGTTTAAAGGAGGACGGAGCAGTGTTGAGGATGAAGGCAGGCCTGGGACGCCTACAGAAGTGAGGTCTCCTGAGGTGATCGAATCAGTCAATGACCTCATTCAGTCGGACAGAAGGGTAACAGTGAATGACATGGACAATTTTGTGTGCCGCCCCAACAGATAAGCTCAAAGTCCTTGCAATATCATCCACTGTCACCCTTCTGTCGGACTAAATGCGATCATTGACTGATTCGATCACCTCAAGAGACCCCACTTCTGTAGGCGTCCCAGGCCTGCCTACATCCTCAACAATGCTCCGTCCTCCTTTAAACAATTTTGCCCACTTGTAGACATTTTTTCGGCTGAAACATGTAGCACCATACATAGTTGACATTCTCCTATGAATTTCAACTGGTTTGCACTCTTCAGCAACCAAAAACTTGATAACTGACCGCTATTCAATCCTGGAGCATGCTTTTTGGGCGGCCATCTTTGTTGATCGCTACAACTCTCAAAGTATTTTTCCATCTGCAAACGCAATTACATCCATGTGACAAAGAAAACAACAAAAATAAACAAAAAGTAAGCTTCTATCTGTATTAGAAGTCCTTATACCGAAAAATTCACCTTATATATTGAATGATCCTCGTACATAGATGTTACTTGGTTATCTGTTCCTGGCCCGCTACCATGGCAGAACTAGGTTTAGAAATGCGCCTTTCTGCAAACACAGAGTTGCGCCAAGTTGTTTGATGACAACAGCCTCTGTACCGCAAAGTCCGTGGGTTTACTGAGGCATAAATCTCACGGAACACACTGCAGGGTCTAAACAACAGGTGGCGAGTGATTGACGAAGCTGGCTGTTTGCATAAAACATGATTTCGCTTTATCGGCTACGCATTCGGGCTGGTGGACTCAGTCATCTGCGGAACGTGTTTACTAACCTCAGGTATGTGCTCCGCAATCATCGCCCGCAAGCATCGTTCTATCATGCCTAGGTATTCAGCTTTGAATATACATGTAAGTCATATAGGTCGTTAACGACCCCCCGTAGCTCAGTGGTCTTAACACAGATTGGGAACAGTAGTGTTGCGAGTTCGAGCCCCACAGGGTTCAAATGGAAAGCGTATTGCTGACGATTCCTAAAAAGGTGAAACAGCCGTAAAGTGCTTCTCCGGGTTGTGATGGCTGTCTGACTGAGTCCAGATGTTATGAATTTCTAATTAGACCATTTAAATCGCCCTATTCCTCTTTCGTACACATGTAAAGTGGTACAAAATGTGTGGACTGTAAGAGCTTGCGGGAGCAGAGACTACGAGAGGATGTCAGGAATTCGAGGCGATTAACCGTGCATTTTGGAGGAAACTACAGAGTATGTATGTATGTATGTATGTATTCTCATGCCCCATGCTGAGGCTGATGTTGCATTCTTGATGCTTCTTCACCGCAGTTGGGCTAAACCAACTTACACTTAATCTAGGTCTTTTTAAGCTGGATAAATTTCATTCCGCTTTATTTGGTTTGTTCTGCCTCCCTGAATCATGTTCTATTAACTGGCCACGTTGCTTACACTAATTGCGCTTATCTTCGGTAATTTTGTTGCGTTTGTAGCATTTTAAGTAATTTGTGGACATTTCTTACTTATCACGGATTTGTTGCTGACCAACTTACTTCATATGATAATTTAGCGAAGAGTTATGCAACCGTATCTGTATGCATTATTGGATTTATTTTATTTCAGCTTGTCGTTTAAATTGAATGGCTGTTGTTTGATATCCCTGGTATGGTTGCGCTTGATGTGTATGTTGACAAGGTGCCTACCTGTCTATTACCCACTACATCGTTCATACTGGCTCCAGGAGACAGTTGGTCGTTGCTGGAGGGGACGGGGTGCACGGTTCTTGTGGCCGTGTTAGGCTCAAAGAGCGGTTCCATGCACTCAGTGTGGAGCGGACTACGGTCCAGCCACCGCCTTGTGTGCGGTTGATTCCCCAAATACAGCGTGCTTGTTTTTGCCTGTGAAGGAGTGTGGGCCGGCTCCGTTGATGAAACGTGGTTCCCATCCGCATGCCTCCCGGTCTTATTCCTTCGGGTTTACACTGGATATGGGGTATGTGGTTGGAGCTGTGGGTGGTGCAGCGCAAGCCATCCATGGTCCCTCTGTAGGCGCAGGCGTCCTGTGGCTTGCCACAGTGACAGGCAAATCCGAAACCGGATGCCGCCAACCATTCTCAACAGTCTATTAACTAGACACAGAGCCAGTATAAAACCATGGAGATCAACAGATAAGCAAGATTCAACGCGTCATAATCATCGTGGCATGCTAGTTGAAGGTGAGCAACACACTTCAACTAATATGCCGCAGGAAGAATGAAACAGAGAAGCACAAACAAACTGCGAGATGTACTTGGCCAGGCGACCAGCAAGCGACGGATTAACTTCGGTATGCGTGCTGACTCCTGTCGAAATCTGGTGTTTGAAAATAGCATCTGGACTGAACGCTTTGCTAAGTCGCTGAACCGGAGTATAGTTTGCCGTTTGAACTATCAAAGTTTGTCACCAACCCCTCATTCCCTAAGACTAGAGGCTTTTAATTATTGACTGAGATTTTGTGATCCATCTGCATAGAAACTTAAGCGCAAGTAGGTATGTTTTATCCATAACTTGTTGGTTTTACAGCAACCAAAGATAAAGAGCAGTGGATTGGTGTGAAATTCGGTGATCTGGAACATGGGTATGGAATCTCCAGCTCTGGACAAACGTCCTTCCCCAGAGCTAAACATTTATAGATACTAAACCACCTCAGATCGGATGGAAAGATAAATATAATACACCCAGACAAAGGATCTGGTGTTGCAGCTGTACACGAATCGGTCTAGGTGAAAAAAATGATAATGGTACTGATCGATCGCACCACGTTCGAACCTGATGACAAGCTTAACAGCATAAAAGAGTGGAAAAAAATAGTAAAGACGGAGTTGCAGTCGTAGTTGGAGGGCGATTTCATAAATGCTGTGACCGCAAATTCTAGAGGCACAGGGGTACACGGACACCGCAGCTTTACAAGCTGACGAAATTGCACGAAGTGGATATCCTGTAAAGGTCAAATCTATTCATGCGCAACTCACCACAACAGAAGCTATATAGGTAGTTAATAATGGCATTGGGGCTATCTAAGAGATTAATACTTAAACACAGTCGAGTTAGTGGAACGTGTGAACGGTAAAGAGCTGCGCGAAAATTTCGTGGCCAGCATCGACATTGTCGAGCTGTTTACTAATATGCCACTAAAGGAGACGGTCCAAGTGAGTTGCAGTGATGTGATCGAGAACCAGCTAGGTGTGGGCATTCCAGTTTCGGAATCAGAACTTGCCTTCTTTCGCCTTGTAAATCAAAAACCAAGTTCTATTTCCTAAAGCAAAGATATCGCCAAGTGGATGGTGTTGCAATCGGCAGTCCATGCGGACCGGTACTAGCAAATATTTTCGTCGCACATTTTGTGAACTAACTCAGGAGAGAGACTGGGTAGATAGTGCTGTTCCGTAGGTACGAAGACGATAAGTTAATACATCGTGGCAAGTGAGGGTTAGAGTCGATGCATTTGAGTGACAAACTGAATGACTTACATCCAAACATCAGAGTGATAACAGAGCTGGAGCAGCACGACACTCAACATGGTTACTCGATGTACGATTTATCTACTTTTCTCTAGTTACCAGAACACAAGCTAGTCAGTTCGTGACCGACGCCGATCATCAAGAACAAGCTGCGATCCTCTAAACGGGAAGAACACAATAGTGCCGTACCAGCACATTTCCGGTAACAGACCGGTGAGACGTGACCAACTGCAAAAATGGTCGGTGTGGATCGAATTCAAATAAAGTAGTCTCAATTCGAGCTCGGATTAATAGAATTACGATGGCCAATTTTGTGTAAAACAAAGCAGAGAGTTGCGATCAAATAGTTAAATGCTTTAGACGTCTACATAGTTCCTTTGAGGGAGTGCAGTGGACGTGCCTGGAAGTTACACAATCGATACTAATGGTGCACTCGGATGTCTCGCATCAGGTTTTGCTACGATACCTCTAATTTACGCACTGATGATATCACTTCAACTGGTGAGGAAACGTTTGCAACCACACTGACCAGCTCGGTGAACACCGCAACAATTAAAAAGTAGACAGCAATGACAGAATGCTGAAAATGAACCACTACAGAATGTATCCGCCAATTGCATCTTGCGTTAAAGCCATTCACGGGCAGAAACCATCATTCACAAATCTACACTTCCTGTCAGTAAGACACAAAAGTAGTTTGCAGCTGCAACAACTATCAATGTATGCAGTCTGGTCATTTGACTTTCTTGACGGCCGCATTAGCACAGAGCAGGCCGGAAGTTGCATACCGACGATTCTACGTACCTCTACCAGTTTTCACACTAGACGACACAACCTTCATCTCGGTTCACTGCACATTCGGATCAAGGATAATGTGCGATGGGCATAAATACTCCTATGTCCCCATCGCGTAATGCGATTCCATAAATTTCCGAAAAGCCGTACATAAAAACGCAAAGCGAACACCGGAATACGGACAACACACACCACCGGACGGTGAGTCCGGTGGCATTTCGAATAGGTTGTGGGGCGGAGGCGAATGACAAATTTGCATTACGGCCGGAATCGGAAGGCTTTACGACGCGTTGGACAGCAAATCAAACTGACATTAATTTCAGAGAAGAGAAAATGCATCGAAAAGCTTTTTGACGTATCCCAAAAGTCCTTAATGGAATGTGCACTGATAGCGTTTTCGACACTTTCTACATATGTCTGTAAACATCATGAACGTGATCTTATGTAACGTATGGCAGTAATTTAACACCTATTTCATATTCATGAGGGAAAAGCGATAAGTTTCCGGACGCACAAAAGGTTTTACTTTTTGCAACAAAATAAGTATTCTATTTCTTCGAAGTAATCTTCACCAATGCTAATGCACATTTCTATGTGCTCAAACCAATTGGAGAAGCAGCTAGACCATGTCGAAGCGGATAACACTTTACTCAGCTCAATGAAGACCGCTACTGCAGCTTCTGGAGCATCGTAACGTATTCTATGCTTCATGTGTTTGAATTTGGGAACATAAAACGTCCCACGGAACAAGGTTTGCACTGTAGCGTGGGTGACCAACCACCTCAATGCGTTCTCTAGCCGAAAAATCTAGAACGGCATGGGACCTGTGTGCAAATGCGTTGTCATGGTACAGAAAGGTCCCTCGTGCTCGAGTCCTTGGACGACGCCTGGCTACAGCCTTCAGAACTTGTAGCAGGTAGTTGGTGGCATACTAGCCTTCGGTGACTGTGAGTTGCCGTAGGGGCGGTACAGTAGCCACATGACCAGTCTTGGCCATGAACATAGCCACCATCCGCCTGGCAACACTGCGTTCACACCAGAATTTCTGAGGTGGCACCCCACCAATGGCCGTCCACTGAGCCGGTTACCGCTTGGTCTCCAGGTCGAAACTGTACACCCACATCTCATCACCACTGAAGATCTCTCAAACAACATTGGAAAGTCCACCGTCAAACCTGGCCAGTATGGTGTGGCGCCAATTCACTTCAGCTACTTTCTGGTCCTCACTGAGCTGATGTGGTATCCAGCGTGCGCAAACCTTTCTGGGGCCGAGGTTCTCGACCCATAGGTTGACCACATCGTGCCACAACATCCAGGGCCCATCTGCAACACTTAACTCCGCAAAACACTTAAACAAGGAGTTCCTTGAAGGAGCATCGTCACCAAACGCAGCACACGATCGCTTAACACTCTGGTGTTGCTATTAACTACATTCGTAAGCATAGAAAAGTAACGCCCTCCAGTGACATCAGCTGAAATCCATACTTACAGTCAGAGTACGGCGACCCTTATGATTTGTGAGCTGTGCTGGGTTCCGTGAGTTGAAATCAGTGAAAAATGTTCAGAATGGACTACAGATCACATTTTTCTTGCCAAGTCAGCTGCACCTAATCTGTGTACTACGTATCCGAGAACTTATCGCTCTGCTCTCATATCCCACTATTTTCCATTTCTTTTGATATTAGTATTGTACAAGCTGTGTTATGGTACAGTGGTGAAAATTCGTCGCAAGCAGAAAGGACCTTGACGTAGTTCGACGGTATGCGTACCTCTTCGACCTATTGGGCTATACTGCGTGGTGCTCCCGGGCCTCTTGAGAACTACACCTACAAGTTGGTCAATGATTAGGGGTAAAGCAAACTCAGTCTCCTGGTTACCTTGGTTAGGGGTTGGAAACAGGATGGCGTCCAATTTTGTAAAACTAAATCACTGCTAACTCTCCAATGTCTTGCGGACAGGCTTCTGAGCCAAAGGCCTTGGCTGAGGACATAAATCGTTCTCCTGTCTGGGTCTGGGCTCCCTAGCAGTATCTCAGCCACCATGACTATTTGCTCAAGCTTCGACTACAGCTTGCATCGGCCGCCCACTTATCTGCTGCAAGACGGATAAGCAAAAACATTCGTGAAATAAAACAGAGCATGTGCGCCGACAAGAAAGCCTGGTGAACTAGTAGGGTTCAAGAAGTGGAGGAAGCAGAAGCGATAGGCAATTATCGCAGGCTCTACTACTGGTCTCTTGTGAGATAACCAGATACAATGCGAGTGCCAAGAGTCACAATAATAGCGCCGCGTGGTTTGTTGGGTGGAGCACATTCTAGAGTAGTTCAGGTAATACGCTGCTTCTGAACCTCTTTTTCATCAGGTGGTACAGGCGGTTAGTTTAGAGGTTTCGTCGGAGAGTGAGGTTCGAAACGTGATCGCAGCCCCCCAGGGCCCTTCCTGACAAGTTGTTATAAGACTACCAAGCAGTTGATGATCCACCGACCCTATATGGCAAGGAACTCGAGGTAGTTGATCATCTCACGTACCTTGGCAGCTGAACCAGCAACGATCGGCGCATAACGACTGAAGCTAGTTCATGTACTACAAAAAACCAGAATTGCCTTCTTAAATCTGCAACATCTTCAACGTCAGAACGGGGTTTCCCTCCGTCTGAAGAGCCGAGTTTACAAGACCAGAATGTCGCCCGTCCTACTCTACGGTAGTGAGACTTGGCCCCATCGGTCTGAGGATCTGAGGTGCCTTCAAGTCTTTGATAATCGCTGCTTGCTAAGTATTGCTGGTGTTGGAAGGTAGCAGCGTGTCCAACACCGATGATGTGCGCAGGCGAAAGTTAGGCGGCGATAAGCAGGCCAGTTCCTCAGAAAAACAGATAGCACTGAACAGATTGCGTTGGGTTGGTCAAGCACTAGGTATGCCCGTCAAGGTTTATTGAAAAAAGACTTGTTCTGTTTGCCAGATGTAGGGTAGCATTAGGCGAGAAGTGGCGCGACCTGTGGGCTTCTAGGACAGGACATATGAATTGTTCGCATATTTCATGAGAATATCCTATCGTTTGCCAATGCATGTGTGAAGCAACCATAGTGTCTGATGCAGAGCAAAAACTAGAACTTTACAGCCCATTCCTGGAAGGAAATGGACCTGCTCCTCGTAAATCCGAGATTCTCCTAACTTTGCCACTATGGGCGTCAAGCTGCTACCTATGGTCAGTACAAAGGATGCAAATGTCATTTATCTTCTTGCTGCCATGATTGATTCATTGGATAAACAAGTAAAATTGGATAAGCAAAATATTCCCGTACAATGCTTGACGAAGTGGTTCTTTCTCTGATTGTAGGATCTAGAGCAGTATAGGGTACAAAGTGAGGACGCAATGCGTTCGCAGCAAGAAATGGCTACTAATCCTTGTGCCGTTAGCTAGTCTTGTATATTCAGGCTAGCGTTCACGGAACCAATTCTCTCTTGTCAGTGATTTACATTCGTCGGATCATTATGGCTTTGCAGTGGTAAAGTACTAGTATCAAATGGAGAGAACTGTCACCATTGTTTGTTAAAATGATGATAAAACGATGAGCGTCGCGTGAACAAACCGTTTCATCAAGCGTTAATCAAGACGGGACCTGACATTGAGTGGATTGACAAACTACGAGGTTGGCTCACGTTATTAACGTCTGGGCCGGGTGTGGAGCTCACAAAACACAAATGGGTGCCACACAAACAGAATCAGAATCGGCTGCGCAGGATATTTCTCTTGACGACTGAACAAACAACATGATGGAACAAACAAGCTCCTACTATTCCCGTTTGTCAACCGCAATCTAACCACTGTATGTTGCAGGGCTGAAGTGCTAAACAGCATGTGATCCGAATTACAGTAAAAAATCGTTGCATTGGGTTCGCTTATGTGAACAACTAGTGGCTTGATTCAGAGAACCAGATGTTAGGAAACGATGGCTTGTGCGCGATCGGAACGCACAGTCGGTACGAAAGAATACAAAGTGGATCTAGGAAACCAGCTGAGTTACAGAATGTTAAACAACATTTAATATAACACTGCATATCTGCAATAGGCAAATGAAAGGAGAGAAATATCGATGACAGAGGTAAAAATAAGCGCAATAAAACTACTACAAATCTCGCAATTTGGGATAGAAAGACAGAAAGAGGTTGGGCCTAAACACATATGGGAAAGCAGTACAGCACAGAAAGTTCGCGACTTATCCCGAGGGTGTTGATCCGACGGGCGATAACACCGCAGGTTGGTTAAATAACAGCTCCACTCATAAGGAACAAAAACGAAAAGTTGATACAATTTGATAACCAAATAGTCCGAAACAAAAAGTTGCCACACCACTTACACTGATTAGAAGGCGAACGGTTCTACGCAGAGGATATGACATAAACGCACCTTCGGAAGGGGCGTATGCAAATCGCAAACCAACGGAAACAAAATGAGGAGAAAAATGTTAACATCCTAACGCATTTCGAAAAAACTAACGACCTACCAGCATTCAGTCCCTGTAAACCGCGAAACATACAATTACGGGGAACCGTAGTGCATAAGAAGGAAACCGGCAGAGCAGTGCAGAAGTATTGGGAGTACTAAAGCACTAAATGCATACCACAGAAATGAAAGCAGGAGTTTGTGTTCCGACTAATATGACTAGGGAGGTCTGAAGGTCCCAGAGAGAAGGAAAGCCGGGAGAAATCACAGTACGGTGGTCGATGAGCTCGAAGTCGAGGCGAAGCTGCCCAAAATAACTCGTTCCTCGGGGTTTTTATCGAGTAAGTCGAACAGGTTATACAACAATCTAATAGAGGTCACCAGTGTGAAAAGCAAGTTTTATGTGACTGGCCAATAAGTGGCAGATTGGCACGATTGTGTCGAGACTAAGTTGCGACAATGAAGGCACACAATAACGAAAGATGCATTGAACAGAATGGCCGAAATGCGAACACACGGGAGACAAACGTCGAATCAAAGCTGTCCAAAAAGCCTTACCGCACTGGGTTCAGAGTCCCGGTGAAGGTAATAGTCGTGTCAAAGGCAAGTGGTTAGCTTGGGAGTTAAAATCGGGCACGCGTCTGAGGATGCTCAGTCGATTATGCCGCTGACACAGTGGTTACCAGTAGTTTAATATCATAGTTATTGAAATCACAGTCAACTTGTAACGCAGCTCACAACCACTCAACGCTAACAGAACAGGGTCGGTGCATACTCCGGTAATCACGTGGTGTTTAAAAGTAGTAAAACCGGAAAACTCACATGTTTGTGGCCGATGGGTGTATGGTTATGACGGCAAATCTTTAGCTCAAAATTGCAGTGAATGGGGCTCACCGGAAAAGGAAACAGCATACAAAGTATGGCTTATTAACAGTAACGAATCAAGATGATGAGCATGAGTGCACGAGGACTGGAGCGGTAAATATCAATGTTGAATTGATGATGGCATCAGATACAGCAAGTGTAGGTGTTCAAGAGTATCTCGATTTCTCATAGGTAGAGGTGAAAAAGTAATGCTGTAGTAGGTGGTAAAAAGACTGCTTTTGCCATTAGGCAAGTGGGAAATCAAGGGTTGATCGGCCAGCAACCGGATGTGAAGGAGCTTGCTTCCATCGATCCCGGAAGCAGTGTTACTGACAGCCCCGCCCAAAATGAGTAGAGCAATAGGTAGGTTTCCAGCAACTCGCCCAAAAGTGCCTCATTTGCACAAACTGCAAGTGCAGGGTCACAACTGAGTGGAAAGTATGGTAGGTGCAACAAACAGAAACAAATGCGAAACGCAACAATCACGTAGTCCTAGTAATGAAAGTATCACGGTTTGGCGGCAGCAAACGCACCACAAAACGACAGATTCCCAGCATTATTCGGTGCACATGTGAGCGCAAAATGTCGTAAGGGTGAATGAGTCGCTTTGTAACCCAAAGGTGGCATGAAGAGAGCGAAGAAAGCGTTTTCGTGAATCTGTTTTCCCTACGCTAAGTGAAACAACAAAGGCCCCCTGAGTACTGCTAACGACGAGTGTTGCTGAAAAGCGAATGCACTTCACAGCTGCGGAACAAATTATGGTCTGCACACAGTGTGGGAGTGCATAAAGTAAAAATAAAACTGCCATAGTCAGAGTAACTCCAGTGGATTGAGTCGACAACACCCACGCAGTTAACAGGAGCATAAAATAGAAAATCCCGATCCTTAAAATATGTGTGGACAAGATGAACGCTAAACCTCAAAAAACTGTGGATCGCACATTCACAAACTAGGCAGCATCATAATACCGGTCAATTACTATGTTTAGGACACATGAAGGTTAGATAAACGGTGTGGTAACAAGAAATAAATCAGCGAAAATAAAACTCCAAAGCCCAGCGAAACGAAGCCAGCCAAAAACGGTTTTTCAAGTGAGTTCTCAGGCTGGACTATGGAGTTACACTGGTCGGAAGATCAACAGTCTCCATGCCGGTAGCACACTCGGAAACAGGTCATTCATTTTAGATCCACACCGTCACATTTTGTCGCGCCACACTGGATACAGTTACTCGTCTAGAAGTAAGGAGTAACTTTTATCGAAAACCCTCGCTCAGGAATGACATTATACACGTTAGCTAGAGGTGTAAAACACCTCAGATACTGTGCCGCAACATATTGGAAAAGAAAAAGCATACAACAGGAGCACGCCACCTAAGCTACCAGTAACGGATGGTCATCGTTCTGGAGAGCTACCAGCCGGATGTTGTGCCGCATAAAAGGTTTTTATCACGCAATATTTGTATTAAATCAAGAAATGAAATGGCAATTGGAGGAGGCTAAGACAGATGAGGAGGAAAAAGAAACTTAACACGAATGCCACCAAGGTAACCTCCTAGCCACATCAACAAGCGTATAAAACCAAAGGTGTTCATCGTCCTTCGGACCCCAACCGGGGAGCAGAGGCTACAATCGGGGCCAAAATCGAAGTCAGGGACTTCACTACTCTCGAGCAAGTCATCGACTGACCACCTTTCCTCTTCTTCCATCCATACTCCGGAACGCAAAGAACGCATGTCGAGAGGGTTGGCATGCGCCAAGTTATCGGAGCCTGGTGCGTGATATAACGGTGCCGAGCGGTCCATTTTCTCTTCCTGTGCCATAAACAAGGCGTCGAACACGCTCATTGCTCACACGGTGTTCTAACCAGATATGACCCAAACTGCGAAGGCACCGATGATCGAACGTAAGTAGCCGCTTTATGTCTGTCGATTTAAAGGGTCCGGTTTCATCAACGTGCAGCAGGGTCGAACGTACGGCTGCATAGTATACCCTGCCCATCAGGGAGAAAGTGATGTCGCGCCGGCGCAATAGGTGGCGAAGGTTAACAAAAGCACCTTGAGATTAGCTATACGGTTCATGATCTCGACTTCGACCCCAAGGAGGTTGATACAACTTCTCAGGTAGTTGAATGCTTGAAGGACTTCTAGCTGATCCCCAACAAGGGTCAGTACAGGGCGCGCTTCCTGCAAAATTTGGAGAAAAGCCTTGCAATTTGTGGGTGTGAAGCATAGCCCGAAACGGCTGACAGCCAGTGCTAATCTGCTAGTGCCGTCTGTGAGCTATCTCAGATGAGGACAATATCGTCAGCATATTCCAAGCCAAAAAGTCGTTCACCTGGGAGCAGCTCCACACTTTCTAAGTCGCATCCCATGAACGCGATCGCCATGACTTCGTCAATGGCGAAGTTGAAGACGAAAGGTGACAACGGGCATCCTTGGCTCATATCACTGGAGATATTGAAAGGCCGCGATAGCTTGCCGTAAGCTCTCACTCTGTCCAAGCTACACGCGTAAAGCGCTCGGATGATATTTACATATTTCTCCTCAGCTGCCAGTCCCAAAGGGCACATCGATCAATCGAATCGAAGGCGCATTTGATGTCGAGGAACATGACAACGGTAGGCCGCCAATATATGTTACGGTGCTAAAAAATAGTTGACGCAAATTGAAGTTAAGGTCAATGCAACCTCAACCTCGACGAAACCCGGCTTGCTCTTCATGAATCTCCCTTTCATGATTTCCAGTCAGTTTGTGAAGGATGACAGAGGCAAGCAATTTGGAAGCGATGGAGATCAGACTCAATCTCCTATGACCGCTGCAATCCGAACGTTAGCCGCACTTGAAAATTGGGACTATAACAAAGTAGCTCCATTCTGTCTGGACAGCTTCTTTCTTTCAAAGCTAGCAACTCGTTTGAGTCATCCACAAAAAAGAGCCACCGAATTTGAAGAGGGCTCGAGGAAGATCACCTGCTCCCGCGGTTTTATTCAACATCAGCCGTCCGATCTCACATTCGACTATTGAGCGACGGCGGATACAAAGGGACAGCCCAAGTAGCAAAGCGATCAGTGGCCGGAGAAATCTGACAATTCCGACAAATGAAATTACTTTCAAAATGCTCAGTGCAATGCTCTAAGCGTTTTGACTAGTTGCGGACAGGTTGTCTACTCTCGTCACAAGTAGTTTCATTAACGCCGGGTCTCTTGCTGCCCGTTCCCGAATCAGACGGAAATAAGGGCAGCCGTCACTTCCATCTTTGACGCACGATGAGATCATCAGGAATCGCGGTCACGCTACAGGCTAGTGCTCAGTTTTATCCTCAGGCGATTGTGAGTCATGTTACGTTTGTTTCCAGCCGGAATACGTCGGCGAGCATCGATACGTTCCAGAGACCGCGAAGAGACCCAATGCCCATGTTGGCTATTGGATTTACTACATGAGGACTTACTTGCTGCTTGTAGGGTCAGGTGAACATGCAATCAGTGACCTTCAATTGTATTCAGTGAGCGCATACACACTCCGAATGTCAGCGTACTTCGATACGCATTCAGAACATCTGGTTTCACCAGTTGGCTGGTGTCTATGTACTCACAGGGTCGTCGCGGGTGCCCGTCAAAACGCACCGGCAGATTAGAACGTACATGTGCATGGTCAGTGACCACACGTGCATTAAATCGAGCAACAGTTTTGGACGCACCCACTCCAGAGACAACTGATCGCAATGTGATCGATTTGCGCCCAATGCTGGTGGGCGCCACGTCACCCTCCGGCGGATGCTGTGTCGGAAAATAGTGCTGGCAAGAAAGAAGCGGACACCTTCCCACAAACAAAGTAAGCGCACACCGTTATCATTATGGGTGTGTACACCGTGTTTGCCGCCCAGGTGCAGTTCATTGGTGGACAATTTTTCGGCTTGAGCGTTCAGATCCCCAGCCAGCAGTACAGTGTCCGCGCAACTTCTATGGCGAAGGAGCTCGTTCAGTTGGCGAAAGAAGTAATCGCTACAGCCGCTAACACAGATAAGTTATAAGCGCTCCAAAAAATCCATCATGAGGAGGAACGAAAACACAAGGTGCACTCTGACAATCGATCAAAGACGAATGAAGACGTTCAAAAAGGTGAGAAAACGTTCCTGAGTTGAGCAACATAATGTCTAGGAGACAGAGGCTAATATAAAACGAACAAGCAAATTTCCGGCTTTTACATAACCCTGCCAGATTTGGCTTGTTAGGTGTAACGTGAGAGATTAGTAGATTTTGAAAAAGGAGGCGTAAGGTTGAGGGATTATTCAGATTTACCGAATAAAAGCAACCTTGATTAAATGAAGTACTGTTGGACTATCCCAATTCAAGCAAAAATGCTGATAGTAATGAAAACGACTGGCTAACATCCAGTATAATTGACCGATTAAACGTCATTCGAAACTTGCTACCATGTTGACAATGGGACCAGAGATTTCCCGTTAGCAACTACCGGAAAAGTGAAATAACTCTTAAACTAACACACAAGCATCAGAGGGCCATATCTGGAATTAAATCTGCGAGCTCGTTACAATGAGATATCCCAACTACTGAAGAAAGGAATCAAAGGAGGAAGAGTGTAAAGGGCTACAGGTGACTAACGGCATGTGCACATACCTAGCGAGGTAATAGATAACAATGGTTATTGTACATATAAATGCTTCCAATCTGAAGAGATTCATATTCGGGTAATGGTTACCTGCATCCGACATTTATCCGGAATTGTAATTTTCAGACAGTTTTATTCTATACGCACGCGTACAACGTTGCGCTATTCTATCTCATGGGACGAGCATACTCGAAGTAAGCGCAACTTAGACGAATACCGGAAGGAAACTTGAGCCAGAACCACAATTGCCCATAGCGTTTCTGAAACGGAAGCATGCGATGAGCATGATAAGGAACAAAGCTGCTATATTCGTGAAACGCTCACCTTGTATGACGTGCTAGTGTAGTCGGTGTCACGGTTACGCACGTCACCGAACTACAAAAGATGTGGTTCAAGAGTACTGGAAGTAGCCCTAAAGTCAAAACAAATGACAGCATGTTTACTGAAAAATTGGTGCATTTTTCGTAGCAGACTACCATCTGAGTTTCAGCTGAAGAGAGCGAGCGATACGCCCTACATATATATGTGATTTAAAGAACCAAACACAACGGGGATTATAGTGGAACAGTGCACCAGCAGTGTGTCTGATGAGCCCACGGAAGCTGTCGATGAAGTGAGTGACCAGACCTCTTAGGTTGTAAGTAGGTTAGATTTGGGATTACTTACGAAGCCGATGAATATGATGTCGAACCAGTCGCCAAGTACGCACTAAAAAAACTATTAGTCGCCGGCCATTCACTGGTTGGGGAAACCTCACGTCTGAATGGAATAATTCAAAAGATTGCTGAAAGTCGGAAAGCTTTCATGTATGTATACTAACGCCCTAGGGCTCCCCAGTAAAGTTAGCGAACTTCGAATACGTCAGGTTGCGAATGCTTGGAGGCTAATCCCCATTACCGAAAACTGGTTGCATCAAGAAGTCGCCGACGCTGAGTTCAAAATAACAGGAATGTTGATCATCCGGAACGACCGTCCCAGGAGGAAAACTAGTTGTTCAGTACTACTGCAGTGACCTACAATGTGCAATAGTTTGTGATATGGAAACGTATGTCGCTGACTCATATTAGGACACACCTATGCGTCTAGTAGCTGTAGTTTACCGCCCAACAATATCCACGTCGGCAGTGGATTCCCGCTTGATACGCACCCTGAGAACGATAAGATGCCCTAGCTACAGCCACATGCTTATCGCCATTGACTTCAATGTACACGATCTGGAAGTATCGGCATCCCCAAATGAGCAGTTCAAAGCTGACTTGCATGAAGTTATCGCTACTATTCCCTTATACAATCATGTAACGTCGCCCACTAAAATTAGAACAGCAACCATACCGTCCGTGTTGGACCTTGTGCTCACAAATGAAGAGCCCATGGTCGACAAGTTATTGATGGAGAGTCCATTAGGTGTCAGCGACCATGGAGTTATAACATTTAACTATGCTTGCTATGCAGAGTATCCATATGAACATTCAGAATAATCCCTTAGAATCATTACGCTACTAAGTCCTGAAAAAAATCAGTCGAGGCATCAGTTTGGGAGCTCTCGAACAACAGTCTCTGACAACATTTGGGTAGAATTCGTCGAAAGATTTAGCGACATATTCAAAAGAGTATCAGAAATCGAGCCACTTCGTTCCACAGAAGTGCCGCAAATTCTCAGAAGCGGGACTCGAAAATGCATGGTAATGAGGGACGCAGCATAGTATGCCTACAAAACCAACCCGAAACTCAGAGACTTAGGGCAACTTCCTGACCCAACACAATTGCTGTACCACACGTGTACATGAGGATAAAAAAATTTAGTAAGTACCTGGCTAAAACGTTTCTGACAAACAAAAAGCTACTGCACAAGCATGTCAGCAGATTTCGCAAACTGAAGCATGGCATCACTCCACTTTTCACAACAGATGCTAGGGTAGAAAGCGCCGATGAAGCAGCCAACGCTCTGCGGCTACAATAGGCCCTGATTCTCGAACTCGTAGCATGTCCCTGTGACGTACTGTAAGCAACAATACCGGCTCCAGGGTTTGTACACTTAATTATCAACCCAGCAACTGTGTCGAAGAAGTCGATCCCATTGCGCGATCATAGCTCTCCGGGAGCCAACAAGATTCCTCCGAAGACACTAAAGGGTGATGTCACTAAGCTAGCTGAGCCCGTCACAGTCATCCCAAGGACGCTTAGATGACAGAAGGTCCCCACAATGTGCAAGCATGGCGTTATTATCCTAACTTTTAAAGGCGATAGCCGGTCAGACCGCGCAAATTAGCGCCCAGCGACCCTTCCTCCTGTGCTCTCGAAGGCGGTGGAAGTGGTCACGCTGAGGCTCTGGTGGACTACTTGGGAAAATGTAACGTCTTCGCACCAGAGCAGCATGGCTTCCGTCAACACCAACCTGCTGATAGCCCGAAGTAGTTGGGCGAAAGTAGACGACGGCGAGGCCGGAATCGATTTCATCTACCTGAACATTCGAGCGTCTGGATCACCGCATCCTACTTCACAGGCTACAGAACTGTGGGATCACGGATCCTCTCCTTGGTTGGATTACTAGTATTCTTCACCAACGGAGGCTTCATGCGCGTGTTAAGAGATCAATCTCCAATTAGATTGGGGTGTAATGCGGCGTCATACATGCCTCAGTGAAAGCAAGAGTTGTTTCCTCTAATCTCGTGCTTCTCGCCGATGAGAATAAGATATGACAAGCAATTAATAGTGATGAAGATAACGATTTCCTCCAATGTGAGATGGATTTCCTTTATGAGAGGTAAACCAGAACCAGTAAATGAGCATAATTTACGCGTTACTTTATGGTTATCGAATATAACAATAATGACCGTGTATCCCGTATTCGACGATGGCCGTGGAAATGAGACAAGATTATGCCTGCGCCACACATCGTGCCGCTCAACACGCGGCAGATACCATCTGTCTTCAGATCACGTAACGCAGAATGTTTCAACACAAAACATCCGCATGGTTTACCTTATCGTAAAGCATAAAGATACACTCCAATGATCACACTTTGCCGTGACGATAACCACATGCACAATGCGGAATAGAAAGCCAATTCAGATACATCAACCAAGTTTATCGCTTAGCCAACATCAACAGAGGAAACCAACCTTTAGCCATTATCGAATAGTGATCGCTGCAAGTTTAATGGAGACCTAATCGTAAAATATCAAATTCGCTTGGAAGAAAAAGATTTCCCTACCATGAGAATACTGAATAATATAGGAAAGTAAAGAAAAAGATCTCTTTCGGCAGCTGCATGTTGGTGAATATTCTCGATATTTCATGTCGGTAAAGTTATGTCCAAGAATTTCCTGAATTCCCACACCTAATCTACGTGCCGCGGCAAGTTGTTCCGCACATTCAGTACTATCCGTTCGAAGCATAGTTAGAGAAAGACTCGCTTCAAATCCGCTACTACAAGCTTGAACCGGTGTCCCTTTTGCTGCTTGGTGTGCGCTTGATGCGCAAAGGACTCAACATTAGTAATCCCCTAATGCGGTATCATTACTCCCCTGTTTAAGGTGCTCACCGTACATATTGGCGCCTTTGGTGTAAATGTTCTCCAACGCACATCGGAGCCATAAGTAAGAGAATATTGGGGTTTCCGATACGTCTTTTATAGACAAATTAGTTATTGGTCATGGTGCAATTGCTCACGGAGCTTCTTGCTTGTAGCAGAGGCGTCCGTTTGGGTACCATGCAGTTTACCGATCCGTGTCAATGCGCCTAGTCTATGCAACCTCGGTGATTCATATTTTGCTCCGTCATGTCTAAGTTTATAAGCGGCTACCCAGATGACCGAGAGAATTGGTCAGGCAGGTACTTTAACTACCTGGCTCAGCCTATCGCGGTTACCTCAACCGTGGCTGCAACAATTGTTCCCAGAAGTGAAACTGTGTCACACGCTTAAGCATTGCAACCCAAGCGAATGGCCACGTCGGTAACCGCCTAAAAGATTGCTAAAAATAGCACGAAAGCTACTGCGACACAGAGAAAGCAGATTATCACACCGCCAGAGAAAGAAAGCACACGCCACTAAAATTGAGAACACCAAAATCAGCGAAAATTGCTAAAGCTAATATATTTTACTGTGGCTGAGTCAAAAGAACGCTCAATCATGGGCACGATATCGCACAGTCTGAATCAGTGGAAACCTATACGTCAGGAAATGGGAATCCCGCCTAAACCGGCCAAAGTGGTTCTCATTGTGCGCCACGCTAAGTCAGCTCTCTATGAGGAACCAAGATTACCTTAAGTGGCACTTCCGTCTGCAGACAAAGTGGAGACAGTGCTTTTGTCAGCTCACTATTTCCGTAATTCGATCTGGTCAGAACACAGGGTGAGCAATGCTGAGGTCCGCGAGTTGCTTTTTGGCAAGAAACCCTCTGGTGCTTCATTTTAGTGTCTGTCGAAGTTGAGTCGCTAAAGTTGGTTGAGTCATGTAATCCGTACACCAGTTAACCGCCTTCCTCGGCGAGCATTATACGCCGTCACTGCACCAAGTTGGGGGGCAACCACGAGGTGTTCCATCGATGACGTGGCATAGGGTTGTGAAGAAATTGACCGAGAGACTTGATCATGCAGGTACTTGCCTTCTTCGTGAATGGGGGCCTTGTGCTAGTGCAAACCAATGGTTAGACACTGTCAGACGTGGCACATTGTCGGAGTTGGTGGTGCCTGCATTCGGTCTCTTGCGTCTAACTGTTCATACTTCCATGTGATTAGCTTCATGCACCTCGTTCTTGCTTCCATTCTGCTAATACCACATGTAAGTCTAACCGCATTAACTTATCATTGTTCCTTATTGCCACTCTGGCGACGCGAGTCGGGGCAACTGCATCCACGGCACTTTGGTGCCCTGATCATGGTTCATCAACTGCACTGTACTGAACTGAAACAATCGGGTAATCTTTACGTATCGTAGGTTAGTTGGGAAAGAGAAATTCCAGATAGAACTTGGCTCACTTAACAGGAAAGCAGAATACGAAAAGCGAGAAACTACTCCTCTACCAAGTCATTATTATTCCTAATGTGAAAGGCCTAGTTGAAAGTGGTGCCTTTTTTCCTACAGTGGTGCTTTGGAAGCTTGTTTTCAGTCTCTCGGCATGCCCACCATAACTGTGTTTTAATATTATCTTTGATACAAATACGGGCACATCGAAAACTTATTGCTCTGGTGTGCGGCAGTTGTGCATCACGTGTACGTTCGTCCGACAACGCGATGTCCAAATTTTACCACGGTAGACCCTGTACGTAACGGTTACTACAGTGCTACGGATAAACATCGGTCAGTACAGAGCCCACAGGCATCCAGTTTTCCACGGAATATTTGACCTCAAACACAGGTCAGGATGCATCGATCGTTCGCACGTGGGCAGTCTGCGCCTCGTTGCGGAGAAACATGCAGCACCGCGGAATTTGTGGTAGACAGAGCCGCGATTGTGTGCGTCGGTTCATGGTGTGAGCTCCGATTAGATATCCTGACTGCCGTTAGAATTGCTCGGGGTTTTCTCAGGGCGCGCAATGTGCGGCAATTTACGGTGCGTCCATCACAATCGGTAGACATTTCCCGGACGCATTGTACAGTTTAAAACAATTAAGGGCAAGGTGACCCACCTGCGTCACCAGCTGGTGAGCGTTTACGAGCTTGGAGACCAAACTTTGCAGGTCTCTCAGAAATGTGACCTTTAGATACTGATTCAAGACTAGCTCGAAAGTTCGAAACAAGCAAGGAAGACGTCGAGAACCAGTAATCAACACGTCAGGCTTCTCAGAATAGCGTTCGGTAGGTTTGATCCCTCAATCTTCCCACATATACTTAGTGCCTACGTGCGACCGCAGATGAAACACGCCATCAATGCCTGGTGCCCGTGGCACAGGCAAGATCTAGCTGCTCTCGAGGTTCCTCAATGAACGGGCAACCAGGAACATTCCATTTGCCCAAAAAGCTTAGATTGAAGTCCCTAGAAATGTACAACAGTCGATATAAATGTTTGCGAATGGACCTCATAATTGTTTACCATATTCTGAAGAACCCAAACCACATTTGTAGCCAGCTGCAGGAACTGAACCACAACGCCAACCCGATTAACTTTTGAAGCTGACAATACAGTATAGCCGGCTGGAATGCCGTATAAATTTCTTATCACTTGGAGCATGTCAGCAGTGGAACGCCCTCCCAAACTGTGTTGTCCCCGTCTCAAACCTAAAGAAATTTAAAAAATCATATGAGAAAGCATTGTCCCCTTTGCATTCCATTGCATAACTTGTGTTTAGGCAGTAGGCTACATAAGGCAACCAAACGGTGTTTTGGAATTGCCAAGCAGAGCATTTATACTTAGTACCACATGAACATCTCGGCCCTTTTAAGAATGCGTCAATATGAACTTTATGGTAAGTCCACCCAAACACATCTCATTTTAACATAATCTTTTTTTCAATAATTTCTATCCTAATGGGAGTCGTTAGGCACTGCTTACACTATTAATTTACAGATGGGTCAGCAAGTCGCCTCGCTGCCACGGATAATCAAGCATGCATCATCCAAAGGAGAGAAATAAAGTAGGTCAACTCAGTGCGAACCGGGAGTGCGGACTCACTTTCGATTGCCGCGTACTCCGAAATACGAGTGTAGTTGACAAGAGCGGCTTGCTCCAAACATCCTCTTATCACCTCCCGGACTTCTTCAGCTGATGCAGGCGCACCTGTGTCCTTCATTAAAACCTACAAAAAAGTACACAAAAGATGTCAAGCGAAGGGAATGACAAAGTACTGCATGCTGCTGTGGCCAGCCAAATGTTTCAGCCTGGCAAAAAACTGCAGAGGAGAATGCGAAAGCCAAACGCTTCGCTGTACGTGTAGCAAGTAATCCCCAGCAGAATAGAGCAAAAAAGGTTACATATACGGAGGATGAGAAAATGGATCAGGGAATGGACAAGTTTAGGGGAAATTCATGAATGGTGACATTCCAAGAGATGAAAAATAATGGGATGATCATATCGTGATCTGGGAATCAGTAAGTAATGAGTGTCTACAGACTAATCCGAAAAGTAGGGGAAACTAAAAACATTATCTATTGTAGTAGTTGTATTGTTGTAGTTGTGTTTAAGGCACATTCATCAGTCCCAAATGGGCCACGAACTATCTTGTTCGTAGGTACTATTTACGACATTCAAAAAGGTTTCCACGTTTCTCGTCTGTGACCCTCTTCGGACCCCTAATAATTAATTCTGCGACTTGCCGCTGCCTGTGTGTTATCCCACAGAAAATACTGCTCCATAACTAAGACTAGTCGTAGCGGGGACGTCAGGTTTACGCGTTTTGGGAAAACCATACAGTCTAGGAATTGTGGCGTCTGTGGGGCGTACATTTTCACATAGATTCTCACTGATGTAGCCACCGTCCCTAAGCTTTGTAAGACAGTGGCAGATGTGAATTTCGATCTGCTTTATCTTGCTTTTTTGAAGCTGCTTAATGAAAAAGATAAGACAAAGCAGATCGAAAGGTAAATCTGCAACTGTCTTAAAAAGCTACATCAGTGAGAACGTAGGTGAACACCTACGCCCCACAGTCACCACAATTACCAGACTGCACGGTCTTCCCAAAAAATACTGATCCAATACGTTACATCTAGGTCCAATGAATTAGCAATTCAAACGGAGGACAGGTCAAGAAAGCAATCATCTCGTGGTAGCAGTATTTCGAAAGTCCATTGTTGTAACTGAAATGACCACGGACACAACATGCCTGTTTTATGGCGAAGTATACGATTGCCTATTAATTTAATCGAGCAAAGTACAGATTCGTTCATAGTCGAGTGCGTGCAAATTGTTCGTCGGTTGTCCTCCACCCAGTGCGCATTTACGGAGCTAGAAGTTAATCGGTCATGTTACTGTCTAGGTCATGGAGCACATTACCTTGTCCGTATTCACATATGTTCAGATTCATTTTCTACAACGTTAAAAACGTGTCGCTTGCGGCTAAATGTTCACCATTCCTGTGTGCATAAAACTCAAAATGGACTACATGGCAAATAGTGCTGCAAGATAGTACGACCGTTCATGGTAAAGTACACTCATCAAACCATAAATGTTCACCAATGAACAAGTTATTCACAAAGACAATGGAAAAGAATGAGCTGAGCTTTGCAGTTCATACATTTAATTCCAATGTAGTCGTGAGTAAACTTACGCGTTCCAGCAGACCGAAGGTCAACTTGAGAGCTCCTTCAGGACGGCCAAAAGGAAAATAGTAGCGAAATTCGGTAATCTGTTTTGTTAACAGCGTGTACAAACGCTGACGAATTTCTAAAAACATTTCCCGCTCTTCGTACAAAACGGTTCGAATGCTAGAGTCCTGCCTGCGAACACAATTGAGCACAGAGAAACAGAAGGTGCAAGTAGATGCTTAAAACACACCACTATTCTTACGCTGGTTGTTTGATATCTACAATATTGTAATTTCCAACATTTCCTAGAATGGGGGAGGGATACAATCTAGATACTATCGAGGGATGATCAACAGAAAGTTCGACGAATCAAATAGTTTGGTAAAAACGGAAAGGTCTCGGAATTGCAAACACGGCACTAAAATACTATAGAATGAAGGAATGGATATATTATAACTCAGGTAATGTGCTTGAACAGGCGCAAAAAGTAAAGAGGAATTTTTCTCCCTGATATCAGTCTCCTGCATGTAAGAACGAGTTAAATGGCGGCGAAACTACTCAGACATCAAAAGGAAATCACGCATAAAGAATGAGTTACCTATTGACTTAAAAACTCAAAATAAATGAATAGAAAAAAATATATACGTGCCACTCGAGACCTAGACCATTGAGGTGCAGTGAAATTTCAAAAGCCGTTAAGCATGTCGAAAAGCTCTTGGGAATAAGTGGCGAAACTGGTTAAACCAAGCAGTAATCGCTGTGAAGCGAGTGAAAATGAACAGTGATGGATAAGTGGATCGTGCACTGTGAACATCCAGATCGGGTGTCGCAAATGAAGTTAATGGGGCGAAAAACCAGATGCTATGATTACCACACGTAAAACAGCCGTGGATTCAGTTGCAAGCAAACTCCCAGAAGGAAGATCGGCTAAATAACCAAGTATTCAGTAGATAGTCGTTAGAAAACTGATACCAGAGTCAATTAGGGTACATGGGTTTGAAGCGTTCAAGCAAATAGTAAGGGAATTAATGGGAAGTAAGCAAAAATTCGGCATAACAGTCTCAAAAAGATGTAAATACACAGCTGATGTTGTGGTCAGCCACAAACCAAGAAGGCAGCCACAGATATCGACAAAGACAATAACTAACATGATGGCTGCGTTATGACAGTCAAGTTGTAAGTTATGATGGTCTGACGACAGATGCGCATCAATGAGCAGCACAACAGAATAGAACAGCAGTCTCATTTATTTCGGATTGATGGTTAGATTATCTGCCTTGAAAGTCAGTCTGATGAACTCAAGAAAAGCATCGTTATCCGTCACATGCACACGCGCAGAGCGTCTGTCGGTAGCGAAAATCATACCAAGGTGGAAATCTGAGCCAACAGACTGCTTGAATAAGGTTAAATGCAAAGCTGCTGAGTGAATAGACAGAATCCTACGTAACGCAGTGGATTTCATCGGATGCGACAAAAGGTCCGGCAACTCCCTACTAATGTAACAATTAGACCAAATAAGTCCATTTCGATAGGATGCTGATCCAGTCGATGGGAAAGAGACTGACCGAGCACCAACAGTAACAGCGAAGAACATGGCGTAATACTGCGGTGGTTGTGTGCAGAAAGAAAGGGGCCGGGAGGCATCGAAAGAAAATAAATCGGCGAGCGAAGCAGCGCCGGTGTAGCACTTTCACGTCACAGTCCATGTGGCGAGGAATGCACCGAAACTGAAGTAAGCTGCGATGGATGGTTCAGTTTCTGGAGAAGTGGAATGTGATCGACGAAATGTGCATACGCGAACAGAGCAAACTCTAATCGGTCAGATACTAACGCTTGCACGACACAAAAACATATCAGACTGCTGTGACACTCAAACAAGTGGATAGCAAAAAAGGGTGTAAAGAAACGCACTCCGAGCAACATAACCGATTGCAGAAAAAACCTGATAATAGCAGATAGGGGCGTGTTATTGATGCGAAGTGCATGTTGTTGGACAATCGATGGTAGCAACCAAAGAGTACGCATGCCAGACCTAGAATTTAATAGTTTAATCAAAGCCACAAGGATCAAATCTAGTTTTCTAAAGATTAGGTCGTTCCATTAGTGGTGGGAAGAGAATCCAACAAATAAAATCTTGAGACTATGCACGCCGATAATTGGCAGATCAAAGCGAACGTGAAAGTAAGACAACCATAGTTAATAAGTTAAGTGATGTGGCCAGTTAGTTTAAGCAGTGGTCTGATCAACAAGCAGTTAATTCTGACAGACGTATTCCCAAGCGACAACACAATGAATAGAGGGGACAATGACCGAAAAGCGCTAAGTGCACAGAACTAAAGTTGGACATATTCCAATAAGTGCTAGACCCAGGTTGAATGAGCGAGACAATGGTGGGCACCAACGTAAACCCACGGAATAAAATGTGAAAGCGATAAAATGAAATAGGGAGAAGAAAGCAGGCAGCGGCAGATCGCCGGCGATTCCAACGGATGTGATTGGGAAGCAACGTACATTCAAAACAGGCTAAAATCGTAGTGCTTAAATGTTTATCCCCATCAGAAACAGCTTACAAGTGCTATCGGTTGTTAGAGTAATTTGTGCTGCAAATGGGCAAACTGACGTAATTGTTTAAAACACGACTGTCTGGACGTCATACATGGCTACCGGGCAAATGTGGGACTCGGACGGAGGAAAGCGCACACTGAATGGGCAAAGAAGGGGCATTAAATCAGGTTAAACCTCTGGGTACGTCGTTTGGCATAGCACTGGCGTCAAATCATTCACTGTCAAAAAGTGGGCCTAGCCAATCATTCATCGTCTGCCTATGGGAATATAATGGCAAGATACGAAAATTTGAACAATGGAGCACTCAATTAAAATTTTTGGTAGTCTGACAGGCACGGAGGAGCGATGAATGTGAAGCACAAGTCCTTGCTAATGAGTTTTGACTAAGGAAGTCGGTATTGTTGTAGGCTGGAAAACGCATGCGATGCTCATCAAGCATGGCTCATTGTTACAGTCTGTACGCACATCATCGGTGACTGATAGGCAATGAATCGTGTTTCACCGTAGGACAGATGACACAGGAAAACCATAGTGAGAGCAGCCGTCAATCGCGGTGAATTGGACCAAAGTCTGACCACTTGATGGTTTGCGTGTCTGCTAGTCTAGACAGCAGATGTCCTAAATAAGTCGTGTGTTGTGTGGAGCAGAGGAGCGGTTCTAAAAGCAGTGGATATGAATAGAAACGACGATAGGGAGAAAAGTTGCCCAAATGATCCTGAATAGTTATACTGAAATGTTAGGTGGAAAAGTGTGAGAGTAAATACGTACCCACAAGCCACTGAAAGAGCGGGATTTCCATGAAATGCGGTTGAAGAATAAGCAAATTATCAGAACCGATATAACAGCATTTTTACTTACTATCGGATACAACTAGGTAGCTCATGGGACAACGTAGATGGATCATTCCAATGGTATATCTAAAATCGTGGTGCTGTCCGAACGATGTCATCGACAAGATAAATTATGAGATCTTCCTTCACAAACCGAGAGTGTTGGCGACTCATTGCACCAATGTGTCCGGGATTTCCTCGAGCACGAGAGATGATGGCCCAAGTCTATATCCATCTGACCGAATGCTATCCCCAATCAGCGGCGTACCCAAAGGTACGGTGCCAGGGACAACAATGTTCCTTAATTTTATCAATTAATTAATTAGTTAATAATATCGACGACCTACCTCAGCTTCTTCGGTTGCAATGTGCCCTGTTTGTAGACGATTTGAAGAGGTGCAGAGTGATGAGCACTTCCGACGACTGCGACCTACATCAGCCAGAGCCCAATCGCCATTTCATGTGGTCTGCAGAAGTCCACTTACTGGTTAATCCATCCAAGTCGGTATTCATTAGCATGCAGAAGGGTGGTGACGACCGAACCCACACACTTAACGGCCAACTGCAACAATCCACACCTTCCGTGAAGAACCTAGGCATACTCTCATGCTGCGATTTAGAGCACGCTGACAACAGAAACAGGCTGCACCGAAACGGACTGCGCATGCTCTGATTTCTCAAACGTAGCCTTTGTATCCGGTCTGAGGAAGTTGCCATTTAGCCTCCTCTTCTCCTCCATCATCAGACCAATGCTAGAGTATGGCTCGCACGCCTGTTGCTGGACCACTTTTCAGGTGAGATCCGGAAGATCAAACGGGCGCAACACGCCCCTATCAGGCTCATACACAGTTTGCGAGCCTTGCCATAAAGAACAGGTGCGAGAATCTGGGACTATACATCACAGTCTACCGTCGGTTGCAAGTCGACCTCAGCATAACCTACACATTCCACAACTAAGTGACTTCCTCATACTGAAGCCAATGCTCCACTTGAGAACACCTTACTACACACGCGGACACAAGTACAAGCTGTGGTTCAAGAAGTGAAGCAAGCTCCTCCTCCTCTGCACTTGGAACGGAGTGGTAATTGCATGGAACACTTTTCCGGAGCATATAGAAAAAGAAAGCTCAGTGCAGCAGTTAAAAACGATTGCTGAACGTGCATTGCCAAATGCAAGATTTCGAAAACCTTTAGTCATTGAAATCGCACATTAATGATTCCCAATCCATTGTGACTTACGATATCTATTTGCTCCCACGACACAGTATACAGTATAGAGTAATCATCAACGTGTATGTAATATGACATCGCAATGAGGCTGGACCATACCGTGGTGCGATGGTTTGCGTGCCTCAGTGATCCATTGAGCTATGCTGGGTGGTGAATTTTTGCACTTTCAGAGCCACTCATACCAGATTGGTCAATAGTTAGAGGCCAGACAAGCTCAGCCTCCTTGACCTCCAGTGTCGGGGTTGGAATGGGGGTGGCTCCTTACTCCATAAAACGGGCTCTCTGTAGTCCAATGCCAAAACCCCCTGCCTTGCGGTAAGGTTTGTGAACCAAAGGCTCTGGTTAAGAACCCTAATAGTTCTCCTGTCTAGGCCTAGGCAACCTGACAGTATTCTGCAAACGCAATACAATGAACCTTTCCTACAACAATTTCTTGATGCTCTGGCAGTCGCAGAGGATACTCAACGGCGCTCCACCTGCTGAATCGAGCAGGGTAGATACGGGTATGGATGCTACTGCTCAGGCCTTCCCGTCTTATCCCCTACTTGCGCTTCTTCATCCTTATCGCCTCGCTCCAAATTTACTTTTATCCTCCCCATTTTCAATCCCCCAATTCTTGGCCCCTCCCCCACCTTGTTTCAATAGTCGCTTGTCTTCTAGTTTCAAATCACACACAGTCGCAGGGCGTCGCTCCAATCCAGTTGACAAGTCCATGTTCAACCAAGCGGACAACGTCAGTTCATCCGTTTCCCTTTGGAGTCCTCGTGTCTCGCTAAGACTGACATGCCTCAACGTGCGCATTTCGCTACAGATTGGCCAACAGGCAACACTTGGCCGCACACTAGAGACCCTATCGATCGACATTTGATGTTTAACAGAAACCCGCCTGCAAGATTCGAGCTCCGTGGTTACCGTGCGATCCCACACATGCGACACTGGCGGCACATTCTCATCGCGCCTGTCTGGCGATCATGCAGCTTCAAATGCCGGTCACGCTAGCATCGGCATTGTTTTGAGTCCCCGGACTGAAGCTGCCCTGATCGCCTGGATCCCAGTAAACAGTAGGATGTGCGCCGTTAGATTAGCTGGTTCGTTCCATGCTACGAAGTCGCGCGGGGACAAACGGTGCCTGTTTGTCATTGCGGCCTACGCCCCAACAAACTGTTGCACTAACTCGGTAAAAGATCATTCCTATCAGCAACTTCACGATCTCCTTCGTTACAGAAGAAGCACGGATACTGTGGTATTGTCTGGCGATCTAAACAACCAAGTCGGAAAATTGTGCTTTTATGAGCTTCATCTGGGCGGCCAACATGGTGTAGGCTCCCGTAATGATAACGGTGGGCGATTGCTACAGCTGTGTGAAGATGCTCGCCTCTTTCTCGCGAGCACTAACTTTCGACACAGCACCCGCAGAAGCGTGACTTGGCGGCCACCAGCTTCGAGCCAGCCATGGAATCAAATCGATCATATCGCGATCAGTTACCGCTGGAGAGGCTATGTCCAAAACTATCGCTCGATTTGGAGCACGAGCGTGAACTCTCACCACGCACTTGTCTGCGCCGACCTCCGGGTGCGCTTCGATGGACGTCCGCAACGTCAATGTGAACGGATTGACACAAGCCAGCTGGCGAAGCCAGGTGTTCTGAATGTGCATCAAAGTGCGCTGACATCCGGGCTGAGTAAGCGCCCACCGTCGAAGATCACTGCTCGCATATTCGTCAAACGTTACTGTTAACAGGCATGTCTTCATGTGGCAAAGCAAATTGCCAAACCGGACATTGGGTCTCTACACTGTCTTTGGAACTTATGGATACTCGCCGATGTATTCCGGCTGAAAGCGAATACAATGAGACTTGCAAAAATATAAGGCGAAACTGCGTGCTATCCTGAAGAAAGACCGCGAAACCTGGTGGTTTCATCGTGCCACTGAGATGGAAACAGCCGCTAACGTTAACAATCATCGTAAGTTATTCCGTCTGATACGGGAAACAGGCAGCAAGAGACCTGGTGTTTGCAAAACCATACGCGACGAGAGTGGGCAGCCGATCCACAGGCTGCCAAAACGCTTGGAGCGTTATGCTGAACACTGCAAGGCAATTTAGCCTATCTGAGATATCGTTTTATTTTTCAGGCATTAAGCGCTTTTCTCCCTGGACATCTATCATTGCTCCGCTCTCACGCGCAGAAGTCGAACGTGGGATCAGGCTGTTAAAATTGCCTAAGGACGCAGGGGCAGATAGAATTCTACCAGCCCTCTTCAAATTCGGGGGACCTGCTCTAATAGATGATTTACACGAGTTGCTAGTGAAACTTTGGGAGCAGGAGACTGTCCCGACAGACAGAAACCGCTCCGTCCAAATTTTCAAGGGAAACTCCCGTTTGGAATGCGGCAATCATAGAGGGATCAGCCTGATTTCGACGGTGAACACGTTTGGTTGGACACACTTGCTGATATGGCTTGGAGCCGGCCCCATGGCGTTTGTGTTGTGAGTTCCTTTGTCCATCCCCCTCCTGCTTAGCATCCCCCTCCAACCACGATCTCACTCGTTAGGCATAATATGACTCTCCTTTTACGACACTATAGCCAGCTGTTAGCTCTCTGGAACCATGTCCATTCGTTAATGGGGACTCAGCCGGCGTGCCCATATTTGTTTTCCTTTTCTTATCTTTTGTATTGCGGCACAATAGGTGAGGTGTTTCCCACCTGCAGCTAACGTGTATAATGATGATGATGATGCAACATGATGCATAACTCAAACGGAAAGGAATAAGTTTAGGAAGCTTGGGCATCAAAGGTACACAAAACCGCAACACATCTCGAAAACCTGACAATGAGTACAGACTAAAATGAATTGTGGCCAAGTTGGAACGCAATTTCAAGGAGCAACCAGTAGTAATCGAGTGAAACAGATAACGAACATGTCAATGCGCGCACATATGCGAATACAAATTGGGTTAAACTAACCAAAAGCATAAACCGTAAGCGAGAGAGTTTAATTTCTGCGTGGTTTTAGGAGCAGCGACTGAGTCGAAATGATACGCAATATGACATGTCGGAAAAAAGGAACCGCTGCCAACACACCTTTTCTGAGGATTAGTGGGCGTTCTGCTACGTGCAACCGTGAATAATTCATCTTACTACCACTAAAACACGCTGGTTTGTGTCAATATGGATGGATCCTACCCTGCCCAGCAGTGGAGCATTAACATGAAGCAAGCAAGCCAAATTATCCGATCATCGACAGAGATCGATAGCACTGTGCATAAACCTAGTGTCATCATGATCGCAAGTGGAATCAGGGGATTAAGAACATGACGACGATAGAGATCAGATGAAGTGCCCTCGAGAAATTCTCTTCCTAGATTTAGACTAGTGGGCCTGAGAGAACAACTATTGAATATTCTCTCGTAAGTGGTTTTCAACACAAAAGGCTCCTATGGATGCGCGCTTCGGATCAGCTAGTGCACTAAGGCTATTTACAAAAGCGATACATGGCACTCTTGAGGCTGCTAATCAGATGCGACTTCAGGGGCTTCCTGACTCTCAGAGACTGAGCATCCGATAGGGCGGTATTCAACTATTCGATCTAAGCTTTTGGGGGATGAGGAATTCATCCACTATTAGGACACCTCCAAGAGCGTTGGAGGTAATTCCAATCGGCATTCAGATTATCCATCAGTAACAGATGACGTTTCAGCTCATGGGCAACAGATGGGCCGCTTCAAGTTTTCTGGCGAATCGATTGCCAAGTGGACATAGAACAAGAGAACGAGCGGAAAATAAGTAGGTGTTTCAAAGCTACTGACAGCCACACACCGAGGTACGTCATATGCGGTTGAATACCGTATTGCTGGAGTAAGAAATAAAGACTGTACAGCCTCCTAGAAATTTGATTGCAAGTTATACAACTAGCAGCCAATTATCCACAGACTGATTAGCCGCTCTTCAAGCTTTAATACGATATCATAAAATCGTGTGACACACAGTAACAAATGAGATGTCGTGTGCAGGTAAGCGTTCTGTGCATGGAATTAAATGAAGGAATACCTTGAGGTGTCGCACTGATTTCGCCCTCAATGTGTGCCGTAGCAAGGGGCTCTAGCCATTAACCACTCACGGAATGGTCAGGTATCTACGGACCCGGTAGCACAAATCCACACCAGTGTCCGCGTGCGACATACGATGTGTATGGGTGGAGCATTGGTCTCAAAACGAGAGCTATAAAATGAGGTAGGTCATAATGTGGTCGATAGGTATCCGACGGGGTAGGATATTTTCTTGCACCGGTCTTCGTACAGTGCATCGCGCAAAATGGGGATCAGCCTGATGGCGACCTGGATTTCGTCAAGAGTGGCGGATAGCATGCACGTGAATCGTACTACATCATTGGCTTTATGATGCATGTGTAGAGGCTGTTAGAAATCTCAGACCATGTGCAGAAGCTGCGGCTGAGTGCCGAAGCACATGCCGTCCGTTTCGATAAAGTTAGTTCGTGTTAGCAATGTCAAGAGCTAGGGTGGGCAGCTGTGTTAATTTGCTAGCCGAAATGAGCAATTTGGTTGCAGACATTTCGTGACCGATTTAGGTGCGATGGACAACGCGTAGTAGAAAACAGATTGATAGCAGTGACTCAGCTTTAGATTGCTAACCAGGGTAACAATGTCGTAACAGCTACACAGTCCACTAGAGATGGGAAGTGCTGCTGGGTAACCATTGGTTCGCTCTGTACGTACTCGTACCAGTTAGAGTATGGACCAAGTGCTCCATCAGTTAATTTCATGGCTGTTTGAATCTACGTCTGGTGGTTTGGTCAAGTCGTGCGCACATTCTTGTAGTGCAATGTAAGGCATCTATGCGGATTCCAGTTGGACTCAGTACAAGTCTTAGCCGTTCGGCGTGAGTGGCATACTGAAACGTAGTTCCATGATCACTGTACCAACGACACGAAGCCTAAATTAGGTAGGTAGTAGGAAACCTAGATTAGAAACTACGAACTAATAAACCTAGAATTAACGCATAGTCTGGGCAGAAGAATAAAACGAATTATCCTGTAACCGTGATTCTATAAGGCAAATTAAATACAGTACATGACTAACGAATAGGTTTTGCAATCGTAGTGCAATAGGGTAGAAATTGTAAAGCGTACGGCAGCATGCGGGAATTCGGGCAGTGTCACAGTAACAGAATAATATGGATGACCTTGAAACGTCAAGAATATATCAGTGTTCGAGAGTGAAAGGAATAAATGTTCAACATGGTAACCGATGGCAGCACACAGAGTGAAAGCAATGTAAAATGGACAGAATAATTAGGGAATAGGGAAACCGTATCCTCAAGTAAGCAATCCAGGTCGGGGAATACATCAAAGTTCCTTTCGGACTTTATAGTTCCCTCGAGTTGAAAGCTTAAGTAAATAACATCCCGTAAAGTGTTAGTACAATCAGTAGCACAAACTTCAATCGTTTGTGACGACAGCGTTGTCCACGAAACAAAATACAAGGATTGTTGACGGCCCGGTTCCGGAACAGGAATCCATCCACTCCAACAAATGGAATATATTACGTCTATGATAAAAATTCCTATGGGTTCCAACGAGGAACCGTTAAGACTGCAATGAACACATGGGTGCAGAGAAACTAAGAAAGGCAAAGAAATGTTAAGAGAACAACAGAGTCTGACGTTTACAGTAATACAATCCACAGCAATCAACCAGGACTAGAATAGGATGGGTAGAATCTGTAACCAGAATGGAGAAGTCACAATGTAAAGGACTCGTGACGTGAAGCATGAAAACACATAAGTAGAAGTTCGACGGATGGTGACAGCGTACAGTGATATCAGGACACCGAACAGTTAATCGACCAAGGAATTATGGAAAAAGAAGTAAGGAAAACAGCCAACCACTTGAACTCACGCATTGCCGAACACGTGACAACAGCAGAATGCGTACGAGTAATGCACCAATGCAGGGTCAATCATAATACCGTGTTCGGCACGGTCCAAAAGGCTGGAGAGGTAACACAAGTGGCGATGACAACCGCGGACACCATAGCGGGCACAATATTCATCCAAAATAAACATCTGGCTGGGGCTGAACCAGCCAAGAGAGACGTAGGGGTCTTTCATCCGATGTTCCAGAGAACGAGATTGGAGCAAGTGGAACAACTCGGCGTGATTGACGCGCCATGGTTCTACCACAACGAACTCATCCAGACCATGCTTACGTGCTCGATCAACATCTAAAAGTGAGAAAATATGGATCATGATGTACCATAGTTCACCGAGTGTTTTGGCTACCATGGAGAAAAAGCCATCAGTGTTTGTCAACCTAAAGACCGAAGGATTATATGTCAGGAACAAAGCATCATTTATTTGGAAAGCCATAGGGTGTAGGGAATAGCATCGAAAAGTAACGCCACAAGTCTACTCAAAAAGTCATCTGAAACGAACTGAACTAGCGATAAAATCAAGTATTATCTTAATGAGCATGAAGTTGGGTGCGCAGGTAAATAACTGGGATAAAACGGCTTCATGAGTCGTTGAAGATGAACAATTTTCTACCAGACGTGATATTTAAGTGCCACTAAGCAGTAGGTAAGCACGCAGCTAGAACAAGTACTGCTCAGAGTAGAGCAGCCGCTTCAGACGTAAGGCGGATCAAGAGTGGTCCCTAAAGAAGACATGTCAGTGCTTGTCAAACGATCAAGGTGTGTCCGATCGAAAGGGTTAGGGTAGCTAGTGGAGGGCATATCTCGCCGGTTGCCAAGGTGTCGCCATTCAGGAGGGAAATTTAGCTTTCTCAGTTTAAACAAAGGTGGGATGAGAGAAATCAAAGGTAAAATGTAAAACAGATCGGGTAAAATCATAATGATTGAGGTGCGTGTGAAGGAAAATCATGGTTATTTGCGTGTTTGCATAGTCCAAATCGGACACAAATTGTGAGCTAGAAAGCCACTGAGATTCAACGTAGAGTTCAGAAGCAGTAGGAAGCGCAACTATAGCCCAAACGAACGAGGACGTTTCAAAGTGAGCAGCTTACGTTGTCTGGGCCTATCTCGTGGTGAAACGACGCAAGCATTTGTAACGCGTTTCGCATGTATGGTATGTGGCGGAATCTAGCCATTTGCTGTGCAGTCGCGCCGGTGTACAATACCAACAGAACTGAGTAATAGGGATAGCGGGTAGGTAGAAATATCCCACAACTTCTGTATATGCGAAATTAACATATTTATCGTGAATTATGGTGGTAAGAAACTCGGTGTGTTAGACGTGCTCGTTAGTTGGGCGGTGTCTCAAAAAGCATGACAAGAACTGATTTGCTATGAAACGCTACAGTATCGAAACGAGGGTAAGATCCATCTGAGAAATGCAATATCATTCACAAATATTGAGTGATCCCAATCACGTATGCCACCATTTGCTGAAACCTAGCCAGAATACCAAGCTCTGAGTTAACTGCCTGAAAGTGAGCGAACAATAGAGCCGTCTAGAATATCTACGGAATTAAATTTCTCATTGGGTTTGCCAAGTTTGGAACTCACTCGCAAACTCAGTTTTCTCCTCCTCTACATTGGATATCCTCAAAAAACTTAAGCTGTGATACTGTGGATTACCTTAATCATGCCATACCAGATTTGTGTGTCACATGGACCAAAGGAAGTGATGCACGAGCGAGCGACCTTTTCTCATCACACAATACGTCGACTAACAACACGCCCCAAGTTGTTCCGTATGCTTGCATGCTATTCTCGTTGTACACTATCGTTATTCAGAAATGCAGCTAACTTGACAGATGCTTGAACAGACGGATCACATATCTTCTCAATTTGCAGTTTTCACCCCAAACATCCCACATGACTTATCAAGCACCAGCATATTTTAGTCGTGATACACCATTGCTCAGTGACTTAACAGTATGATCAACAAGGCAGTGGGGTACATAGAGATTCGCTTGAGGGACTCTACCCGGAGCCGTTGGCTCAACATCCTGATCCACAAGGCAGTGGCGAGCAAGTCCAGCTAAGGAGTGTCACTACAGTGACCCATTGGAATCTGCTTCAGGCCTGTCACACACAGTCTTTGAAGATATGGAACAATGCCTACGTGTTTTACGAGCGTAGTATGTTACACGTGTGCCCCATGCTGAGGCTGATGTTGCATTCATGATGCTTCTTCACCACAGTTGGGCTAAACCAGCTTACACTTAAACTAGGTCTTTTTAATGTGGATAAAATTCATTCCACTTTATTTGCTTTGTTCTGGGTACTTGATAATCTTCTCCTAACTTGCACACATCACTCATGCAAATTGTGGTAACCTTGCGTAACTTTATCACGTAGTAATTTTTAAATAACTTTCGGACATTTTGTACTTATCGCGGATTCGCTTATAACCAATTTACTGCAAACGCTCATTTAGCGAGTATTTATGTCGTCATATACGTTGACTTTATTCGATATCTTTTATTTGATACCGGCATTTCGAATGATTGGCTGTTGTTTGACATCCCAGGTGTGGCTGCGCTTGATGTGCATGTTGACAAGGTGCCTACCTGTCTATTACCCACTACCTCGTCCATACTGGCTCCAGGAGACAGTTGGTCGTTGCTGGAGGGGACGGGGTGCACGGTCCTTGTGGTCGTGTTAGGCTCGAAGAGTGGTTCCATGCACTCAGTGTGGAGCGGACTACGGTCCAGCCACCGCCTTGTGTGCGCTTGATTCCCCAAATACAGCGTGCTTGTGTTTGCCTGTGAAGGAGTGTGGGCCGGCTCCGTTGATGAAACGTGGCTCCCATCCACATGCCTCCCGGTCTTATTCCTTCGGGTTTACACTGGATATGGGGTGTGTGGTTGGAGCTGTGGGTGGTGCAGCGCAAGCCACCCATGGTCCCTCTGTAGGCGCAGGCGTCCTGTGGCTGGCCACAGTGACAGGCAAATCCGAAACCGGATGTCGCCAACCATGTTACACGTGATTCCCAATTTACGTAATCAGGAATGCTGCTGTTGTGAATGTTGAGGGAGTGTGGGTTGGCTCCGTTGATGAAACGCAGTCCCCGTCCACATTGCTCATGGTCTTATTCCTTCGGGTTTAAACAGGATATGGGGTGTGTGGATAGAACTGTAGTGGTACAGCGCATGCCACCGATGGTCCCTCTGTGTGCGCAGGCGTTCTGTGGCTGCCCTATGGAAACCGCAGTGATGGGCAAATCCGGAACTGGATGCCGCCAACCATGTTATGCAACTGCGACCTTGGCCAACCGCACGTGGGAGCTGCTGGGTTTACACCAACTCGACCAGGAGCTGCCTGGCTTGAGGCCGGCAGTAGCAAACCACTGAGTACCAGAAGATGCCCTTCTAGCATTAGAGACAATGCGCAGCACTCGTGCTCTACGCTAATCGACCAGGGACTTGCTATTCACAAATAGCTCCAACTGTATTACCGCAGTCCATTAAGTAAGACTGAGTATTACTCATCACATCTTGATTGGTGAATCCAACGGGTTCATCCTTTTCATACTCCTCCCCCCATCAACCGCCGCCATCATGACACTAGCAAGTTGCACCGCAAACAACCAAATGAGAATGCCCGCGAACTGGTAGCATATGGAGACAAAAGTCCCAAATGAAAAGATGCGCAAAAACATTCCCATTGTAATCTCGTAAAAACCCAAACCATTGACAATCTGGCATGCCTGATCATGGTGTAATGTAAATATGATCCGTCCGTTTGTGGGCTCGATTTCTCGGTACCAAGAGAAAACAAACTTTATTATTATTATCTAACATCATTAGTAGTAGTAGTATTTATTGTTGTTGTTGTTGTGGTAGCAGTAGAAGTAGTATAATCCGTAAACATGCTCTCTCCTATGGTCAGGTTTTAAAGGAAGAGGGTCATCGACCTCTGCCTAACCTCTGAAAGGGATTGTATTGTTGGACTGTTGGTCTGACCCATAGGTATAGGTATAGATGGCAGTACAGGTACTTGGAAAACGCCACCCAGCGTAGTACAATGAGCCAGAGGTAGGCAAACCAACGCACCACGTTAAGGCCCAGTCTCGTCGCGATGGCCTATACAGAGTAGTCGTGAAACGTCATTTTTGAGATGTATGAGAACGTCCCAGCGAGCGTGGGCACTAATTTCATGCTGAATAGCACAATCTTCATCGGCTAGACTAATACTTTCTATTCTCTCTATTCGTGACTAAATGGAAGCCAAAAAAGAACCCCTAACCGAGCTATAACTCCATTCCACTGTTGGTTTCTACACTTAACTATCATGTGCATCAAGATATGATTATTTGCCATAGTTGCCGGAGAAAGCAAACAAAGTTCTTCTTTTGCCTCCAACTTTTAATGTTTATTTGCTCAACGGTATGTCGATCAGAATTAGTATGTGCATGATCTCGTATTCACAAGTGCATCACCTCCCCTATATTCGCCATCACCACTGCCCATAAGTCCAACATTACTCGTTTTCCCATACAAAGTGTTGACGTATGCTATACTTACAGGTGGACATCGCGTCCTTAGTGCGAGAGTGACACAGGATCAGGTCTCTGGTAACTAGATAAATTCCAAAGCAGCTAAGGAATAAATATCAAATACTGCAAAGTTTTCGATGCTCACACACTAGCGTAAGGGTTATGTATAACTTTTCAGTTAAACCGAGCCACTTTTTTCACGAAATGTACCACATGTGAAAAAATGAACTGAAAATGAGCATTTGAAAATTTCAAAAAATATTTTGAGCTTAAAGATAAAAGACGAGTAAAAGATTATTATATTCTAAAGAAATCCATTCGAGCAGTCATTCTTTGGACACTCGTGCCGCATATTTTAAATTATGTAACACCTTGGGTCTGAAGCAGATTCATGAAAATTCGGAAAATATACCGGTTAACAACGCGTATTTAATTCAGTTGAGATTGCTGTATGGTTTGAGATGAGACGAGATTGAGATGAATTATCCTGTTCGGATGTCCAATTTGTATCATGCGTGGAAATCGAGAGTGCAGTCATTCTATTAGTTCAAATGAATGGAACCTGTTGCACGTAGGATATGAATGGAGTGTGATGGAGCGTAAATCAACTCGTGATTTCCATAAACACCAATCAACGCAGTGGAATTGTCATTTTGAAGCACCCGGTGCGTCAATGGATCGCGACATGCAATTTCAGTGTGACCATCCATCAACTATGTCGCTGAGGCCACCTCGAGCACACACAAATACTGAGTGCTGCTCACTCGTAGCACCGTACTTCACGAACAGTTTCGTACTTAACTGCGTTCATCGAGAAGGACCGTGGCTTCCCGAACCAGGAACAGAACTGACCGATGCTCACTTCAAAGCGAAATGGAATCCAGAATGAGAGTGCGTGTCGAAATCCATTCACACAATGAGTGCTTCAATGCAAGGTCATTTATTCTTGTTGTAAGCGCTGAACGCTGCGACTGGGTGACGTTGGGGGAGGTTGCAGATGACATTCCGAAGGCCCTGAGTTGGTGTCGCAGTGCTCCTACTGACGAGTGTGAACAAGTACGAATTCGGGCGCGGAGTGTAATGTTGCGATTGGTTAACATCAAACAATCATCCACCAATCAGCTCATCCTGCACGATGGCTTTGAGCTGCCACACATTTGAGCCGTCGGTCTACTGTTGTCAAAGTTAGCCTGTGTTTTACTAATGCGATGTGTGATAGACTGTGGCAGCCACAAAATCAGTCCACTGGGGTCCATTATGCACAGAGTGGAGAAGCGCAAGCGAGAACCTTAAGATGCTCGCGCTGGCTGTTTAATGTGGAATTTGAATTTGTGACAACAAAGGTTGCAAATGATGTCAGCCTGTTGTGATAAACAAAGGTGCGATGAAAAATTCTTCCATGAAGAATAAAGTCATGAATTTTATGGATGTGGTGCAACTGTCAATGGTAAAACGCCCCATGAAGTAGCTGACTAGTTTATTGGCTTGAATCGGGCGCCTATCAATAGGGAATGGTAGCATGTGTCCATAAGCACAGAATAAGCATACGAATACACTGACAATGCGAAAAGCTCAAACCTATTCGGACATATACGAGTAGAATCATGTTTCATCTGGCACGCAAATCGAACGCAAAATTGGGCAGATCCGATATTACTTGAACTGCCGCTGGTTTCTAGGTGTGAAGATACCGGGGACAGGTAGCATTTGGCACCTTTATCAATACGCGCAGCTATTGACGTTGCAGCAGATGTCTGCAACAGACCCGTTCGCTATTGAGCAATGATGAAGATAGAGCAAAAATCAGACGAAGGAAGGGGCCAGGCGGAATAAACACAAAGCAACAGTGAAAAGAGATGTGTTAGCGTAAGCGCAACTTCCGTATTATACGTAGCGCATAAAAAGGCTGCTTTGAGACCGTGTGATTACCGACGCGACAGCTAGCGAGTCAATGCTGGGCTTGATCAGAAGCAGCACACAATGAAACGACCCTAGTGGTACTTACTTCTAAACAGAAGAAATCAGGACTTCATCGAATTCCAGAGCGCATGGTTGACGATAAGCTGACGAGTCATGAAATGGGCACAAAATCCAATTTCTGAATAAGCACGCCATGAAACGAAGGGGCCGGGCACCGATAGTCTGCGAAAAAACACTCACGGGTGTAAGTAAAAATAAAAGTGGAATTGGTAGCTCGGGTTGTTCTGGTGACGATCGAACTGTTCGCTGAGCTTGGCAATTTCGTTGCCCACACCTCACCACCAATCGAGGTGAGATCATCAGTGCGTTGTTGAGTAGCGTGTATTAAGTAGCATAACATAGGGAATCTTCTATGAGAGTGCGTCGGGAATAGTGTGCGTGCGCATTTATGATACCGTGTTTGATCGCATAGACTAGCAATGCTATTGGCTGGGACATCCATCCGTGTTCTGCTTGTTGGGCGGTTAGATGACCTTTGAACCTGGCCTCTCCGAGTTGTGCACCATGACGTTGGCATGGTCACTTTTGTGATCAAGTCTGCAGTCTGGTGCTCTCGTCCACCGGGTTTGATCGAGTGGGATGGTGATCCCTCGACAGTAGTGTGGATTGTGCTACGTCCAGTCCAGTGGGCCGGTTGTTTGAATTAGCTGTGGAGTGTTATGCTTCCAGAAATTATCTCGCATGTTCACATTTTCCAAATCGAAGTGATGGTATTCTTGATCTTCATGCACAAAAACCAGCGAACATGGGTTATACCTTCCCATGGCAGCTTTGTGCTCGGTGATTCGTGTAGGAAGCTTCCTTACAGTTTGTGCAACGTTGTTCTTACCACATGCTCCTCATCTTATCTCGTAGATAACGTTTTGGCTGTCTTGAATGACTCTGTCCTGAGGCTTGGAAAACAATTTTCACTTGGTTTGTGAGCCACCGAGATTTCATGTCACCGTATCAACTTGACGTACGGGAGCACTATTCGTTTGTTTGTCTGTTCTCGTCGCTGCTGCTGTTGATGACGCGTTCGTTTCTTAAGGTATTTTTGATGAAGTTTCCTGGATAACAGTCGTTTCGAAATACTAGGTATAGGTTTTCTTCCAGCCTTCGTAATTCCGTTGTACTGCAGTGTATTCCCGCTCTTTTGAAGAGGCTTTGAACGTAGTTCTTTTTGTGGTTCACCGGGTAGTTGCTATAGGAGTTTAGTATCCGATTTTTTATGTAAATAAATAAATTTGTATATTTAGCGACAGACGGTACACGCATGTTTGCAGTGTCCTGTCGGTATTTATGTTAACCAGTACATCCGAAAATGACAACTTGTTGTCATTTGGGATCCCATGGGCATTCACTTCAGTTGCTGGTACACCTGTCTAACAAAGCGGAAATAAGTTGTCCTGCAGAGGTCCAAGAGCTTCAAGAAACTTTCGGGTCGCATGGATATCACTGTGCTTAGCAATAAATCGGAATACCTGTAGCTCGGGTGATCTGTGCTTAGTTGATTCTGAAGTAGCTCCATCATAGTTTTTTTGGCAAGTTTCTGACTGATCAAGGTGAGGAGTACAGTGAGATTAAATGATAGCATAATTTCGTCGTTTTCCATCCTGATACTCTGCAGCCTGTTAAGAAATTGTTCGCATTGTTGATGTTCGGATGAGGGAATCAAATGTTGCAATCTTCCCCACAAATACTTTGCTTAGTTATCTGATAGATTTCCGGGAAGTGAGACTAGTGAACAGTTCGACCGTCATTGTAGGCAAAAATATTGATGTGGAATGTTGTTTGTATCCTTACAACCTTCAAGCTTAAATGCGGATAGCGATGGGCATTTGTTAGCCTCCTAGAAACAAGACAGCGCAAACCCAACAGGAGACACAGAACAGAGAGGACATGGATGCTTAAGTTATGGGAGACCATTTATAGTAAAGAGTAATTCTCAAAGCGATGGGAACTCGCCCAGCCAATATGGGCAGTCGAGAAGAGATCAACAAAGGTGGTGCGTGAATAGATGAATTTTATATTAGGCAAATAACATTAATCGTAGTCTCATGCTGAAGAATGCATCATCCCATCACCTTCAATGCGCATCGCTTCACAGACGCACTGCCAACCAGCCATTGAACGCCCCTAACTGTCCTGGGTATCATCGATTAGCTGTCACTAGCCCAGTGGCTTGATATGCCGAACAGTTTCCCTTGCTTCAACTCAGTCGTACACAGGGGTAATGTTGTGGGCGACTGCACCAAAAACTTACTGCTCAAAATATCGATACAACCGAAAGTGGAACTTATCACGATCACATGCATGTTGTGTTGACAATAAGGCACCACAGCACGGTAACGGAAGAAAAATGGTGCGAAACGGAGGACAGGAATAGTAAGAAAACAAACGGAGCAACTGGAACATCCTAATAATGCACCAGCATAGTGAGTAAATTCAGAAGCGTAACATAGAGGGGCGAGGGGAGCGGTCGGCCCCGGGCGGCATGTGACACGGGGGTACTTTTAGTGCAGATGACCGTTCGATGCTAAATTTAAACTCATGAAAATTACTTCCATGGTCGAAGTGGTAAAATTAAAGGCAATAATCGTACTGAGACCGAAGATGAAATTGATTCTGCAACAGAAAACGACATTGATGGCAAAGATGTAGCGGTAAATGTTTGTAATGCTGATGCAGAAGATTTGTGCGAAATTGTAGAAATGGGAAGACAACCACTACTTGGCCCGATCAAAGGTGATCAACCGATTTTGCGGATGTCGTTCTGTGGCCTGCTAAGACTGCCCATGAAATGCGCACCATGCTTGTGTTCAAAGAAACAGTACAACCTGGAACGGATGCAAAAGGCAAATCAAGGAAGCTAACAATGAACCGAGTTTTCCGGAATTTGCAAAGCAGAGCGAAAATTGCAAACTTGGTGCGCCCCCAAAAAAGACCCTGTTTTGCTTCGGCTGCAGACTGTCCTCAATGGGATAGTCTAGCTTTTCGCCAGATGAAGATTTCAGAAACTGGTGGAAACTAAAAGTACATGAAGACGAATCTAGTAAATCGCATGCTCAAGTATTCCTGAAATACAAGAAGTCAGAGATCCGGCAATCTGAAGGTAAGTCAATGGACAAAATGAAGCAGGCAATTGAAACAAGAAACAAAAAGATGGCGTAAAATTTTAGCTAAATTGCTGCATATCGCCAGGTTTCTTGCCAATCGGAACATGGTACTGCGTGGTCACCGAAAAGAGATCCAGCATTATAAAGGTGACCAGAAGTATAGAGGGAATGTATTAGAATTTTTACATTTGTAAGTCATGGTCTCTGCTCTTCGTGAATAATTGGTGACAGTCCACCTAAGAAAGAAAATCAGCAATTTCTTTCATCGCAAAAAAAAGGATTTGTGAGCAATTTGGCAAAGCAGGTGCGCAAGAAAGCTGTAGACCAAGCCAAGGAATGCAAGTATTTTCGCTTAATTCTCGGTTGCACTCCCGAGGAGTGGGGTGATGCCCCAAGTAAAAATGGCTGAAAATGAATTGAAGGTTGTATCGTTTTTCCGCTTCGTTGTGATCAACAGCAAAAGTACAGAGGAAATTTCTGGACTGATTATGACAGAATTGGACAGAATTCAGACTGATGACTACCGTACGCAGACATTTGACGATTCTCCTGTTATGGTGGGCTATCGATAGCGTGGTCAGAGACGCATCTGTGAAATCAAGCCATAAGCTACATTTGTGCCATGCACAAACCATCCCTGAACCTGCCTTGTGTACATGCAGCTTCTGGGATGGTTAATTCTGTTACATCTTTTGGTACAATGGAACGGTTATTCTATTCTTTTCCACATCTATATATGGCTGAAAAGTCAGGGGAGCGGTCTAAGTATCATGCGGCTGTGCAAACTAGTTGGAGTAGTCGAGGAAACGCTGTAAATGTCGTGGTGAAGAATTACTCGGAAGTTGTCACAGCTATGGAATAATTCAAAGAAAAAGGAGAAAATTCCACCACAAGATCAGATTCATGTTCAGTTCTCAACTCGGTACTGTCGTTTCCCTTTACTTCGTATCTGAGCCCCTGGATATCTGTTCTCTCAGAAATCAATGGTGTACGGAAATATCTTCAAACAAAAGGCTGCAGCAAAGTCCTGTCAAGCTCCAGATGTTAGGAGTTTGCCCACTCCAAAACATAGAGAAGATAGTGGAAAATGCATGGAATGAATCCCAAAACCCTGTTCTGAATTAGGGATAAGCATGCAGTGTCGAAATCGCCAAGAAAAACGAATAGGTGAGGAATTGTTTGATTCATCGAAGGGATATGTTGCAGAGATGTAACGGGGAGTGCAGGTCGAATAGTGAAATATATTTTAGAAAAAGCATGACCTTGGAAATAAATATGCTTTCTTCAGACCGTTAAATCTGCTTGCTGATAACGATGATTATCCACTTAACGAAGTTGAGGAAGATATAAAAAAGAAGAAATCCCAGTCGAAAGGAGATTGTGATGTTTTGTGAAAGCTTCAGGAAACGATGAAATCTAAGGATTCATTAAATTTTGAGCTTCGTTAAGAAACATTACTTTGGGGAATCTGCACGGAATATTGTGATCTTGCTGCGTATCTTTCTTACCCGAACTATTAGCAATGCTAGCTGTGAGCGCCCTTTTTCGAAACGCAAGCTTATGAAGAATTAACTTCGATCATCAATGAACCAAGGAGATTCAAGGACTTAGCATTTCTCATCATAGGAAAGTAACCTGAAGACGGACTGCCTTTTGACAGCGCTCTCGATAATTTTGCCGTAAGTGAAGCCCAAAAAGTGTGCTTGCAAATTATGTACACCATTACTGTAACAATACAGACAACTGCATTTACGGCAGCACGCTAAAATTTGAGAGTTAACTGTTGTTCTAAAAAACAAAATACTGAAGGGCTATCCGCAATTGTGACAGACTACGAATTTACAACTGCCATGGGGGCCGAAAATCATGCGACCGATCAGAGCGGCAAAAGGAGTTGATTGGCCACTGAGTAAATGCAACCTATATTTTTGCTTCTCGGGTTATGTGTCATCAAGATTATTGGATGGGATGACACATATATAACATACCAAACATAGGGTTATCTTGCCGAATCACCTCCTCGTGGTGCCAGCTGCATATTTCGTGTTTATCCCATCCCAGCAAAAGGTTTAATATGGCACGACGTGGTGTGCTATCACCGGATAAATGTTATCCCATACTACAGACACAGAGGGTCAGTTAACGACACCGCGACGTGATGGATGCGATTCACTGCTAAACAATGCCACAGCTCCTGACTTCTTGAAGCTAAAAAATTGTAGTAAAGCGGATGCTAGTACGAAATTTTAACCGAAGGCTCAGAGAAATGTCCCATACGTCAACCGCTTACTTTGCCTTGGGAAACTGGGTAGTATTTAAAAAAGAATAGATCTTCCTGTGTTGTGATTGGTTTCCTTCTTACAATACCTGTAGGCTACTGTGAGTTTAAGGGCTTTTGATGGATCAATGTTGGTTCAGTTGACTCATTATATATATATATATATATATATATATATATATGTATATATATATATATATATATATGATACAGAAGGCTTTTGCTCAGGTTTCCATATGTAACCAGTGAATTTTCCAAAACATAAATTAGGGCAGAATGTGAAGGGTGATAAGCTGTACTGGACAAACTTAAGCTGGCCAAACAACACGGGCAGTGCTGACCAGATGGCGTAAGAACGAAGGTTGCACCAGTTAAAAAAGACGTCCTATAACAGACACGGTGTGAATAGTTCAGGTGTTCATTTGCGCGTCATTGCATTGAAGGATAGGTCAATAGTGGTGACGATGGACAAATACCTTTCAACGTCCTCCGCCCAACATTGGGTTAAACAAAGACTAATTATAGAGAATATTTGTACTTTGGGGCGTGGACGAGGGCTCTCAGACAATATGACTGTAGTCAAAGTACCCAGCATAAGAAGACATAAAAACATGACTAGAACGAAGCAATGATTATAGCTATCGTATCGGTTGATTCAAATGCCGAAAACGCATGAGTTTCGGTGATTCGGATGCGTCGGAACACTGGTCTACTGTTACTAGGTGTAACGACATCCCTAGATCACTGGTCCTAAACACCCAGCAAAGTATATTCGCTTGAAAGTCAAAAGCGGAAGCATTTTTACAATGTGACAGTCACAGATCAGATTTACCGAAGTTATACAAGCCCCTCGAGAATCCGACGATATCAGATTACATGGACAGGTGTTTTGCGAAGTATTATCAATTCGGTATTTGGCCCGTCCACTTTATTCAACAACATTCCGTAGTATATGAGTTCAGTTCATTGGCAAGTACACGATAAACAGGGAGCTTCAATAGATTGAGATGCTGGACAAAAAGCGGATTAGCGCACGCATACGCGCCATCTACGGCGCGTTTAAAGTTCAGCTAGTGTCAGCAGACGCGATACGGAAGTGCACGCTGTAAAGTTGTGCTGATAGATTTACGACTGCAGCTGACACATACTTGAAGAAATCGGTCGAAATACCCAGTGTTATGTGCATCGATACAAAAGCAGTCTCCCTGATGAGGTTTCGCTTCGATTAGTGACTGTTCACGAAGTAAATTCGTCCTCGACGAACCCTACTTCCGCTCATAATGGTGGCGAGTGTTACAGATGGAATTGGTTGAAAAGATTCGGTTCAAGACGATTTCCGACAGCTGTGTAAATGGGATGGAGAGGTAGAATCCCCAAGTGTGTGACGAACGATCCTAATCCGTCCACTCGAACGAGTATCGTTGCGCGCATCAGATTAGAAAGTGTAACCCGACTCCCCATTGTCACCACTATGGACCTATCCGTCCATGATGCGCAAGGGAACACTTGGACTATTTCCCACTGTGGCCGAACCAATTGAGGTGACAGCCCGCACTGTAACTGCAACAATACCTTGGCTCATGTCTCTTCTATCGCGATTATCGTCACTTCTCGCTATAAATGTCGCTCCAATCGTATAATGATTCACTTGGCCTGACGAAACTCTTGGGTCAAAAGCGAAACGTTGCCCAAAAAAGTACCAACCGACCGTTTTCAAACCTTTTGGAACTCATTACTCGTGATGAACTTCATACAAAGATTGAGTGTGCCTCCCGATCCCAACCCTAACATAATGTCATATTCAAACCACTCTCTACGAGAATGCTGTACGTTAAATTCCAGTCCGTGGTTACAGCACTGGCACTGATGAAATTTACGACAGCATGGTGCTATGATTTATCTTCTTTTGGATACCTTCCGGCATTATCGTGCGCCACCGCTGCCACGTTTGATACCATCATGTCGCTTGTCGCCATTGCTACTCTGAATGTCGCTGCGACTGCCCCTTGAGACATTCTTGTGTGTCCAGCCCCCTGCTATGTTTAGTCTTATTGTGTACCTTAGCACCTTCGACACTCCGAACGTCGCTAAGCGTTTCTCACGGGACCAGTGGTGTATCGAGCTCCCATGACATGTTCCACCCCTACGTGTCGCTTGCGCTTGAGTCTACGTGCAGCACATGCAGTAATTTCGTTCACACACGCGCAACGCGGTGCGCTGGGGGTGTGAGTATGGCCATCCCGATCCACTAGTCCACGTGTCATATAAACACGAGGCGCGATCACGTGTAAGGTCGCCGTAGGAAGCGTGACTTCTTGGCCATTGAGACGCAGTATCGACTGCAGTCCTATCAGAACTGGAAGAGCAGTGTTGTTCTTTTGCTGACGTTTTGAAAATAGCACCGTCATCAGATTCCGGCTTGTTGTTAATTTGATTGCAGTGGAAACGCGTGACTCAAGCTCTGCAAGCGAATTTCATCGCTTACACTGTGAAAAGGAGGGTTTTCGGGTACAGTTCGCTATCAACAGTGTATTCCATGACTGGTGTCGCTCACATTTGAACTATTCAAGCAGGAATAACCACAGCTCTAACTGTAACCCTGGACCTAAAGGTTTGTGATTGGCGTCTTGATAACTAGGCCACTGTGATACGTGCGCAACTTCCGGAACATGGGTCATGAGTTCGTCGTAAGACTTCGAATTATCCGTCTTAATAGTCCAAGGGAGGATGAAACCTGCCATCGAGTGTAGTGTTCGCATGGAGCAACACCGGAATCTACACTACAAATGCGTCAACAGCAATGCGGATGGTCAGTGCTCACTTCAAAGCGATCGCCTATTGCAATACGATAGGTACTCAAAAAGTCAACAACGAGTCCCAAAGTTTCGATCGGTATGAGTATATGCCGAAATTCTAGACGGCATAACAACCACAAACTTAGCAAACTCGAAATGCACACAGCACCAATTCTTTGGAAATTGTTGAATAATAATGTCCACTGCATTTCTACCTCGAGTGAACGCAATACTGTAAACGTCTGGAGCCGCGATGTCACCATAATTAGTGACCCGAAAAGTTGACCATTGCAAGTCGAAGTAGAGCTGCGCAAAGAAGATTAATTGTCAAATTATCTGGTGTGCGCTTTTTGAAGTCACACCGCATCAATTCCAATCAGTGGATGTGGGGGCTAACTCGGCCGTTGGCCGAGTGGTCTGTGGGCCTGGTTTGTAACCAAAAGGTTACCGACATCTTGGAAAATACTTGGAACCGATCGAGAACTCAGGATTCAAGAAAGGTTTGAAGACCTTTATGAAATCGTAAGGTCACCGGTTCGAATCCGCGTATGGGTGGTGGTGTTCGCTTGGCAGCGATGCGCGGTTACGCCGTACAGCTGGCGATTTATTATTTCATTTTATGTGGGGGCTAATGCAACTTGTATGAAGACGTACGAAACCGAAAGGGGCTAGAACCAAAAATCTCGCTAACCAGAAAGCTTGTGGAACAGATTAGCACGTTCCAAGCAAACAAAAAACCAGATTGATAACGCAACGTGCAGAAGCTTGCAAGTCACCGCACTAGAGTACGAAAGTTGACGTAAGTAGGGATATTAGAGAAAACACACGAAGATTGCACTGGATTGGTCTATATAGGCTCATAATATACCTCAAAAGTTCACAGTGATGACTGCAGTTCGTGAGAATGCTCGGCTTGGTGATTAGGGACTTGTCTTATATGCCTGTGTGGACCTTGACTAGGATTTGAGTCAAAGTAACACAATTAGCTGCCCGAAATTCCCCCTCCTCGTATTCCAAGATCGTAAATGAAAAAGCCAATCACTGAAGTGTTGCAAATCGGCAACAGGAAACATTTATTCGGTTCATTCAGCCTCATAATTGTTTACTTGAATGAGTGATTGTAGGTTTCCTGAACAGGCCGGATAAAAAGCGAATCAACGAATTCGAATGCCAAGTTGTAGACGCTCAAGGGTACAAACGTAAGTTAGAAATAAATGAAATGTGGCATCGAAAGATGGAGATGTGCGATATTGGGGGATACATCATGCTATAACGTACAGAGTTGCCGTTAAAGGAAAGGGACGTGTATCTGAGATTGTGGTCTAATGTGTGTCATAACAAAATGGTGCGCAACTTCAGCATGAGCGCCTTCATACAGAAAAGAGAACAGTACACAAACAAGATGACATGGGAGAAACAGGGCCCTTATTTAGTATCATCAAAAAATATCCGCCTTCGGATTCTGCCTCCTCCACTTCTTATTCGGATTCAACACACAGCCATGACATATCGCTCGTCAACATACGTAAATGAAGATGTCCGCTCTCCTGCAACGATTTCCGCGAGGGAAACTTACACATGGCAATCTGGCCAACAATCTAAGGTGTCATAGGGGGAGATCATGATTACTACCCATTAGACATTGACTAAAGGTGAGACACACTTCAGCTAACTGTGCAGCAATAGAAAAAATAAGACATGAGAAAACGAGATATCAAATATTATAAAGAAAAAATGTAAAAGCAAATAATATAACGCTTGGGACTCTAGTCTGGCAATCGCGAGACACCTACCGAGGCTAAGATTGTAGTGAGAGAGTTCATTCCTCTTGAGCAAGTCATCGCACAGCCTCCTCTTTTCCCATACAGACCCCGGATGTAGAAACAAAGCACAATGCGGGAATCGGTGGGCTGACATGTGCAACAGGTGGCCCTGCCATCGGGGCCCGGTGCGTGGCATAACGATGATGAGTGGTTCACGCGCTTTTGCTGCACCAAATACGCGACGCAAAACGGGTACATTGATTACGCGGTGTTCCCACCAGACATGAGCTAAGCTTCGAAGGCAGCGATGGTTAAACGTAACCAGCATCTTTATGTCGGTTGATCTAATGGGCCAGGTTTCGCAACCGTACAGGTAGGTGGAACGGACGGCAGCATTGCAAACCCTGTCGTTCAGAGCGAGAGTGATGTCACGCCGGCGCCACAGGTGGCGGAAATTGGCAAAAGCAACCCGTGCTTTCTCTATACGGTTCATCAACTCATCTTCGATCTCACGTCCGCTAATATAGCTGCCCGGATACTTAAATGTATGGGCGACTTCTAGTTGATCACCGTCAAGGTTCCGCGAAGGAGAGGGTACCTGCCAATCATGGAGAAGGACTTTGAATTTCGATGGTGCAAGGCATAGCCCTGAACGACTGATAGCCAGTGCTAATCTGTCCAGTGATACTTGGCAAGTTTGGGGTGTCACGGATTAGAGCAATATCATCGGCATACTTCAAGTCAAGAAGTTGGTCACCTGGGAGCAGCTCCACACCTAAGTCGTGCCCGGCGAACGTCATTTCCATGACTTTGTCAATGACAAAGCTAAAGAGGAATGGTGACAGCGGGTAACCTTGTTTCACACCGCTAGAAGTATTGAAGGGCGGCGGGAGTTTGTCGTAAGCCCTCAGATCGCCCGAACGATAGGCGTACAGCGTTCTTATGACATGTACAGATTTCTCGGGCACACCTTTTATCAGTAGGCAGTCTAAAAGAGTCCATCGATCAATTGAATCGAAGGCACCTTTGATGTTAGGGAACACGACTACAGTGGGTCGTCAATAAACACGGCGGTGCTCCAACAAATGACGTAACGTGAAGATGCGGTCAATGGAGTCTCAATTTCGATGAAACCCGGCCTGCTTCTCGTGCATCTGGCTTTGACGGGTGGCAGTTAGTCTATGGAGGACAACAGAGGTAAGTAACTTAGAGGCAATGGATATCAGACTGATTATTCTGACTACCACATTCTGAATGGGAGCCTCATTTGAAGATTTGGACTATAACGGAGAGGTTCCAGTCTGGTGGGACCGACTCCTGCTCCCAAAGTTATGTAAATCGTTCAAAAGAGCAGGTCCTCCGAATCTGAAGAGAGCTGGATGAAGTCCATCTGCTCCAGCGGCTTTGTTCAATTTCAACCGTCTGCTCTCACGTTCGATTTCCGCGCGTGACGGCGAATACAGGGTGACAGCCCAGTAGTAGGGCGATCATTCGCCGATGGAGAAACTGGCAACTGACTGGCTGGTCTGCTTCTCAAAGTGTTCGGCCCAACGCTCTAAGCGCTTTGATAAGCTGTGGATCGGCTGTCCACTATCGTCGCATATGGTCTCACTAACACCAGGTCTCCTGCAGCCTTAGGGCAGCCGCTACATCTGTTCCCGATGCCCGAGGAGACCACGGGACTTCGCGGTCTCTCATCAGGATAGCATGCAGTTTTGCCCTGAGGCTTTTGGGACTCCCGTTGTGTTGCTTCCAGCCGAAATGTCTTAGCGAGTGTCTAACAGTTCCAGAGAGTGGGTAAAGACACCATGTCCAGGTTGGGGATTCGATCTGCCACATGAAGATATGACTGCTACTAATACCCCCTGGTGGGTATGCGACCAGTAATCTTCAACGGTATTCAGTGAGCGCTTACTCCACCCGAATGTCAGCGTATTTTGATACGCGTTCAGAACATCTGGTTCCGCCAGTTGATCGTTCACAACGCCGTTGTGTACGCCCGCCAAAACGCACCCGCAGGTCTGCACATATCCATGCGTAGTCGAAGTCCACGTTCGTGTTCCGAATTGAGCGGTAGTTTCGGACGCAGCCTCTCCAACGGTAACTCATCGCGATGTGATCGACTTGCGTCCATCGTTGCTCCGACGCTGGTGGACGTCATGTCACCCTCCCGGCAGGCGCTGTCGAAAGTTAGTGCTTACAAGAAAGAGACGAGCATCTTCACACATGTATAGTAACTAATCATCGTTGTCATTAGGGGAGTCTACATCGTGTTGGCCGCTCAGATGCAGCTCATCAGGGGACCATTTTCTAACTTGGGCGTTCAAATCACCGACCAGCAACACAGTATCCGTACTTTTTCCGTCACAAAGGAGTGCGTTCAGTTGGTGATTAGAAGTCGTCTTTCACCAAGTCAGCGCTACAATTTGTAGGCATGTAGGTCGCAATGACAAACAGGCACTGTTTATTCCCGCGTGACTTCGATGTTTTGAACGAGCCAGTCCATCTACGGCGTACATCCGGTTGTTGACTGGGATCCAATCGAACAGGCCAGCTTCAGCTCAGGAGTCAGAGCAGTGCCCGCACTGGTCTAACCAGCATTTGAAGCTGCGTCATCGCCTGACAAGCGCAACGAGAAAATGCTGCCAGTGCGTGTGGGAGAACGCAGGGTAGACAGAGCACGAATCTTAAAGGGGGGTTTCCGAGAGAGAGAAAGATGAAGCTAACGGAGGAAGGGTGGAGTAATGGATTTAAACCAATCGGGTGAGCATATCAATTGATGCACTAAAAGGAACCCGGAAAAACTAGCGTTCCCTTGATTTCACATTATTGTAGACAAATGAATACTGGGACAAGGTGGCTGATTGCATAATTAAAGGCCAGTCAACCACTTGACAATTCAGGTGGGTTTTTAACGAAATAGAGGAAGGTAAACAAAACGATGGTAACCGGTGGTCTAGAAATGGTTGGTGATGATGCGACCAATTGTGGCTGCCGTGGGTGAGTTTGGGAAAAAGTCAAATTGTCAGGAAACTAAAGTCACGTGTAACAGATTGATCTCTACGTACGAATACAGGGCGGGTCGGATCAATGATATTGAAGAGAAATAGGGGATTTTTAGGTGGTCATATAGATGTGATAGCCAGTACAAAAGAAATAGTTGACGGTTACAGTCCATGGTGAGTGAGCAACGGAGAACCAGGTGAAAAACTAGTTGACAATGTGAAAAAACGCACCACTGTTAAAGCATTAAGGAAATACTGAATCTGTTTTAACAATGTGACATGTGGAGAAACAAGAAAATCTACAATACCTGTTAATATGCGATGGTTATATTACTTTAGGGTAGACAACAAATAAGGTTAGCCAGGAAATCAGAGGAGAGGAAGTTAATCCGCAATTCATCGATGTTTTTTTATTTTGAAAGAACTAAGAAGGTACAAAAATCGAATGGAACAACAGGCCAATGATGGTAGTGTGTCACATATTAAAGAAGACTCGCAAAAAGACGTGCCGATAAAATGCTCAGGGTCGAGAAAATTTTGGATCACGAAAAGCTAGTCGAAGATGAGTGTTTTACGATTTAAACATAACTAGGGAAATGGTCGGAATTCGCTGCAACTTGGTCAGTAACGTGACAACTGTTCACTGGAATGTGAGAAACAGCTGCACACAAGCCTATCATTCAAATGAGTGGGCGCAAATGGGGGAAATCCGCTGATAAAAGTGAAACTTAAGTTTTGACTTGCTCACTTTTACGTTCTTAAATTGGTGACCAAAGCGATCTGCTCGTTGACATTATGTTGTTTTAAAAAAAACAGAAGTAAAATGATAGATATACGGAGTGCTTACGGAAATTCCTATTGGTTAGTAAGCTCAATATAAGCCACTTCGGCTAGGGAGAGAATACAAAGGAGTACCCGTCATCCGTCCATCATAGGGCGCGGCCCTAAAGTGAAACAGTCGCGTGATGACTGAACATAATATACGGTATGGTATATAACCAATCTACAGTCGAACCCGCTTTATTGCCAAGTATCGGGAGATCTCAAAAGTGGGCAATAAAGCGGAGTGGGCAATTAACCAATATGGCCATTTTTCCCAAAAGGGAAACAACCATTGAATTATCGTACAGTATATCCCTTGAATTGTAAGGTGCTAAGAAAGATAAAATACGTACTTTTAACTGAAGCCTACAAAAGACGCTTATTCAGAAGAGCATGACCTATAATTTAAAAGTTATAACATAAAACATCTTACCTGGATAGCTATAGAAACTGGCGCTACTGTATATTTTTGCTGAGAGAACAATCCAACGTCAGTTGTACATTATTTCGTGCAGATACCCCAGTCACTTTTGCTCTGATGAAGTCCAATTGGGATAAGAAATCGTTGCCTTGCCCATGCAAAAGTCCGTAGCTACACAGAGCATCCACACAGTTATTTGCTCTTGAATGCGACACGCGCTGATTGCTGTTACTCACGGAGGCATCCGGCAAATCACCCTCTGAGTCGCTGCCTTCTTTCTGTTCTAGTCGGTTCTCTAAAAGTGTACTGACGATTTCATCGTCACCAGTTGTCAGATCTGAGGTACATTCCACATCGTTGTCAATGGCGACGAACTCCTCTTCATTCATGACTGGGATTGTGCAAGCGCTGATCTCGTCTTCAGCGATGACGGCGTCATCAGAAAGTGCATCGGATTCTAGTCGACTGAAGCCAGCATGCCGAAAGCACGCTTTTATTGTTGCACCGGTAACCTGTCTCCAACTTTTTGTAAGGAACTTAATTGCATTGCGCACAGAAATCTTGGCGTTGACATCCACCGCCGATGATGAGCCAGATAACACGTTGTTTTCGATGTGATAAGGAATTCAGTCCACAATTTCCTTTCTGTAACGGGTTCTCAGATTCATAATCACACTTTGGTCCATGGGTTGAAGAATGCTGGCCGTGTTTGTCTGCGGCAATTCCATTTGAATTTCTTTCATTCCTTCTACCTATGGATGTACTGTGCAATTATCCAAGAGTAGCATAACTTTTCGGCCACATTGCCCCCCCCCTTCTTGTATCATTCGAGGACCCACTCGGTAAAAAGTTCTTTCGACATCCACACATTTTTGTTAACTTTTTAACTTACGAGAAATTTAAGTACGTTCACGCCATTAAAACATCGTCGTTTCTTACTTTCTCCTATCAATACTATATTTCTTTTATCCGTGCCAGACATATTCGCACAGCATAGCAAAGTGATCCTATCTATGACTTTTTCGATCTGCTGCGCTTGTCGGCAGCAGAACACAGAGTACATTCTTGAGTTGCTCGGTAAAAACACCTGTTTCCTCTGCATTGTACACGTTGTTGTCATAAAAAGCGTGCAAAAGTTTCGACAGTCGATCCTTCAGCCAATTTTCACAGACTACTCTGTTCTCGGAACTCTTCGTCATGTGCACGTTTATACACCATTTGTGTTCTATTCTTCCATTTTCGCAACCGTCCTTTTGTGGCAGCACAGGTTTTTCCAAGTCCTTCCCCGAATTCTTCTGCCTTTTTCTTCAGAAGCAGGCCTGTAACTGTTTGGTTGTGCTCACGAACCGAGATCATCCAATCAGTCACTGCAGTTTCAATTTCTTCATGCTTTCTACATCGCTTCCTTTTCCGAGAGCTTGCAGTGCCATGCGACAAATTCTGTCGGAGTTCCTTTTTCACTGGCAATCAACCTGGCTAGGGTAGGACGAGAAATGTGTAAATCATGCGACATCTTGACCTGCGACGTTCCTGATGGATATGTTTTACTTTGTGCAAAACGTCCAACTTTTCTGTCAAGGACAAATCCTTTCTGGTACTTGACATACTCGTGTGTAACCAATAGAGTAGTGACAAATGTGGAGCGGAAAGTTCACCCGACTTTGTTCAATTCTCGAGTTTTAAATAGGGCCGAGGGCTTGCCCACAGCTGTCTGTACATTTAGTTTGCTCGTGTATTGAATAACATACGTAAGGTTCTCTGATCTGTCAATAACGCCGCCGACATGTTTGTTGTTCTTGACTACATCGGACTGGCTAACTGTGGAGCAATCTTAATAAAAGAATCAAAGACAGCATAAAAGTGACAAAGGGACAAAAGCACAGCCTATGCAGCTGGGCACTTAAACGGTGGGACGACCCCAGTAATGGGCAATTAGACATTGAAAACTTAGCCTATTTACGCGAAAAGAATTTGTATTTTGAAAAACTGGGCAATAAAGCGAGGTGGGCTATAAACCGGGTGGGCAATAAAGCGGGTTTGACTGTATTCTAATGAGGTAAAGACGCGCAGGTCAAGCGAAACACATGAGATGGCAAGTGCCACTGACAACGGACGCAATGCAGGGCAGTGTTCTCTTGTGCTATATACAATGCAACTCCATGGTATGAATGTGATGTCCAAACGGTCGATTTAGTCGAGCGGAAGAGGTCATTGCAGGGAACAACACTTATGAAATGGTATGAATGCAAACAAGGTAAACCCCGTCAAGCGACAGAATATCAGCAGCTTTGAATGGGAACAGAGAGGAAACAGCGAGCCCAAGAGTTAAAGTTTAAGATCAGAGCGGCCACAGGCGATTTCTAAGTACAGGCATCACACAGAAACAGATAACCGGCCAAATAACCAGAAAGGGAGCGAAGGAACATGGTGAGCAACACTGTCACCTCTCGCGCGAAAATTAAATTAAAAACACAGCTACATGAAAAACGTAAATAATTTTGTAGACGTAAACCACCCGAGATAGGAGGGAAAAATACATCGCTGCTGTTGTTGAGTCAAAAAAACTAGGAGACTTTCGAAACTGAGCCGAGAACCGACAAATAGAAGTACACTGTGCTGGTGCTAAACAAGCCAGGAAGGAAAAATTATTAGCGCCGAGGTGTTGGCGATAGTGTGTATTGCTGTAAAATGTTTTTTAATGGGCCTCCGCAATGGACGTGCGTTCTGACGTGATACAGAATCCAAAAGGGGAAAAGAACTTGCATACCGAAAACCAACAAACCCTGTGCTCTAATGATTGGACGATATGACTCATAGTGGAACAACTTGCCACACTGCTAGTAAATACCGTAGGATAGCTGACAGAAAAGAAACAAGAGCACAGCAAAGCGTACAGGGCTAAAACAAGCTAAGAGCATTGCTAACGAGAAGCACGACGCAGGCGCAGATTTCAATGGTCATGATGTATATACAAGTATTCCGAAGATTAGAACGATGAACAACCAACGAGTTATTTAAAATTACCAGCTCATAGCGTGTGCTCAAACAAATTGTTGCGTGAAAACTCGATTAAAAGATGGTCCCTCCACTAAGTACTGTCACTGGACGTAGCCTATTTCAGGGCGGACCGTGCCCTCTGCAACGTGCATAATTTGCAAGGCAGTGGAGGATAAGACGCTCTACATCACAATTGGCTTGTAAATCATGACAGTCCACCGTTGCGCCCTGTGGCTCAGTGGCATAAGGTGCTGACTGGCGTTACAAGCCGTTGGTGGTCATGGGTTCGAATCCTGATAAAACCAATGGATGCGCACTATTGATGACGCGCAACAGAGTGAATTAAAGTCTAGTGCTTTAGTAGACATGTGAAGGATTAGCTGATTTACAAGCCCCTGCGACGAACTTCTAATGAACTGCATCAATTATGTATTTTTCTTAGAATGCGCAAGTTGAATGCAACCAGGGAAACTAGACAGTGTGGCTGTTGCTGACGTCCATTGGGTGGCGCGGGAAAGCAGCTACAGGCGGTTTGACTTCAGTGGCATTACAGTTGCTGTCAATTAAACTGGGAATTACAGAAGGAAGGCTAGTACTGGGGATTGGAGTAAGGGAAACAGGTGGGAAGGAGAGAAGGGAGGCGACAGCAGTAACATGCTATCCCTTATCCGCCTTGCTGTATGCAGTAGATAAGGCGACCCTTGATAGGCTGCGCGACGGCCAGTGTAGGACGTGGTAAAAGTTTGAGGGAACACTCACGGTTGTACGTGGGCTGAGATACTGCTAGGGCTTCCAGACTTAGACAGGAAAAAGATTAGGGTCCTCATCCAAAGCGTTTGGCTCAAAAGTTTGTCGAAAAGGAAATGAGGAGGTGGTAACGATCCGGTCTTACCGAATTGGATGCTATCCACTTCCAAACCCCAATTGGGAAGATGAAGAGAGGGAGCTCGCTTGACCCCTAACCATTGGTCAAAGTTGTAGGATTAGCTCACAAGGCACCCCGATGTACCGCAAAGAGGGTGGAGAGGGTACGTAAATCGTCGCACCCCATTAAGGTCCAATCTCGTCAAAACAGAGAGAAACCGCCTAGGTGCAAATCTCAGTTGGTTCACATTCGATGGCAGAAGCATAACAAATATTGTTGGTAACCTGCACAACAATACCAGTTGTCATCTTTTCTGAGTAGTCGAGAGGATAAGACAAGATGACCTCGCATTGTTCGCAAGGATGCGCAGTACAGCGTAAGTGAACTAATAATCTAGCAGAAGATCGGAACTGCATAAGAAGACAATTTGGCGATCCCGAAGTTCATGGAGCTTGTCCTTCTTCGGACACGGCGAAAGGTCCGGCCAGCCAGACGTTTGGAACATGATGCAAATATTACATGAAACAAGTGTAAAAATTTGGTCATGTCGAAGACGGCACGTCTCGTAAACCGGAGAATTTATTATTATTATTATTATTATTATTATTATTATTATTATTATTACGCAATGATACAGAGCAATCGAGAACCCCAGTGGGAAAAGTGCAACAAAGTATGGAGGAAGCGAAGGTAAACTGCGCTGCGCAAAAGTGAAGTCATTTGCACGCACACTTTGCATACATGCTTGTGAGTGGGCCCGATAAAGCGGGTTGGTAGGCAGAGTATAGTGTGCTACACCTGAGCATCAAATATAGCATTTTGTATCCAAATAGTTGTGAGGAGTAAAAAGCAAACAGGATTTCGGGAATGCGCGCAAACAAAGGCGAATAAGTAAGAGCAATAAAGTCATCAGCAGTACGCTAGTAGACCGTACCGACGCTTCACTACACGCAACCAACGCCAATCGCAAGTGTGCTAAGGATATTGAGATCCACCCGGTTCCTACGCAGATTCGAACTTGCGCCCTCGGATTACAAGGCAGACTTTGATTCTTAAGACTATGGACCGGTAACGTAAGAGCAACTCACCTCCTTGAGTTCGTGCAGCAAGGTTCAACTGTGCGCGTGAACTGCCTGAGCTGGGGCTCACACCCGGGTTGCAGCCTGTCCCGGCCGAGGTATTATCTTTCGCGGGAAGAACCGGTTTATGAGTCTGACCAGTGGAGCGGTAGATAGCCTGGACCCACAGTTGACGTTCGTTGGCGTCGTCTGACGCAAACGTGGCACTATCCCCTTCTTTAACAAGATTGAAGAAAAACTTCCCACCCAAACCGGTCAATTCTGTGGCGGAAATCGGAATGCAGAGGGGGAGAAAAGCATTTGACATATACAAGGAAAGTGAACAAAATAGATGGTCAGTGCAGTGTGACAAACGTCAGAAGAAATTCTCCACAAAAAATCAATTAGATCCGTGCGGAAATGTTATTGACACTTCAGTTGAGTAATTAAGTCAAGCATCAGGCGATGGTGAGTGAAAACGCACCGGAGGGAAAGGTACGTGAGGGGCGGAAAGGGAATTGCAGCGATATGAAAGCGATCGAAAAGTGACAACTGAACTGGGGTGAGTGAAACAAAAGCAATATGAGGAGAGGACCGGTAGAAGTGAAAACCGGCAGATGTGTACATGTGGTGGAAAGTAAGGCTGGAGCGCATATGGTGAGCAATATCCAGTGGAAAGGAATAAGAAACGTTATTTCATCAACCTCGGTAGGTTTCCATTGACCGCACGTTCAAAAGTAGCTATTGATCAGTTGCGTTTTTATCATTTAAGGAGCTTGATGCTACGATCACTTCATTGAGTTGTATGGCGACTTAATAGCTGACTTCTTATGAATGTGCAGATTGATAATGATGGCAACTGTGAGGCTATCCGAGTGCGCGCAAAGCAACGTGCGGCAAAAAGCACGCGGCTACTTGTATGGTTTTAATCATCCGTGAGTAATACACAATAAAAGGAAATATACTATTCACGCCAGTGGATGATGGACAGTGAGAAGCGCCAACACAGCGCTACAGGAAACTACGATCAACAGTCCCACCGAGAGCTTTTGGGCATTGTGGCCAAATACAGAGATGTGAGTGAAGTTACATGGGAGGAATTGTTTGAAAATGAGATAAATAAAGTAGGATGCTTCGAAGGAGCCTTAAAGTAGCAGCATATAGGTAAAACTGTCTACAAGCGAGGTACCCCGCTTAATCAATTGCGAAAACAGCACCCAAAAGCCATTAGGTACAGTAAAACGTAGGTGGGACTGGGAGCGACTACAAAATGAACGCTGGTCAAACAAATGTATTCCAGATCACAACATCCACTTACCAGGGAAAGCGTCGCAAAAATCCACAGTGAAACCCTCCAAATGCATTATCTCAGAGGGATCCGATTTACGCTGTTTGTAGGAAGCCATGATAAACGTATACTGAGAGACCTGAGGAAATACAAAAGTCAAGTGGACGAAGCTAGCTCCAGAAGCGAATATTTTAAAATTGAGGAAAATGAGAAGCAGAAATAACAGAAATAAGTGAGCGAACCAGAGAACCAGTAACATAGTTGAATATGCCGCAATAAAATACCCTAAGTTCACATTACATATAATGCAATTCAATGGTGGAACAGTCATCTGACTAAACACTGAGCGGTAGTTAAACATACAATGAGTTTAGCGAATAGTCAGTACGTGATGTGTATCCACATGATCTATGATATGATAAAGATGTATGGTAGCGATGAGTTAGGAAAAGTACAGTGAGGCGAGACCTCATAAAGGAACGATCAGTTTAAGCAAGTTGTCAAATGCATCAGACAAACACCAATTTGTGCAGGTAGGTTGTTTCAGAAGTCCAACATTTGATGGAGAGGTGGAAAACGAATGGTGTTCAAGGTACATAATGTGAAGCGCATTTTAAACTGACGTAAATGGGTGCTGAAGTGAGGATCATTTCAATGCGTATAACAAACAATAGCCTTATATGAAGGATACCTATTGGCACAGGAAGTAGGTGCAAGTCGCGAAATCGAAATGCCGTCGGTGGTGAAAGCCATCAAGCATCTCATGATCGGACGGTTGACGCTGCGGCAACTATGGAACCATGTCTCGTCAACAAAGCTGCGGAAAGTCCTAGCTCGTGAGGCTAGCTACTGTCCTCTGCACAGTTTGTAACTGGCATGGCAGTGGAAGATGAGCCGGGCTATATCATAGTCAACTGTCAATCACGCAGGTCCGTGGCTGTCACCCATGGCGAAGTGGCACTAGCTGCTGGCATCCTGAAGTCATGGGGGCGGAACCCGGCAGGGGTCCGCTGGGAGGCGCACCACTGACGAGACCCAGGTCGAAACGCCGGTGACGATGATGAAGTAGCTGGATTTGTAAATTACTATACCATCACAACAGCGCATCGCTTTGCGATAAATAAACCCCTGATCGAAGCCCATCCTAATGTATCGCGCCTTCGCTGGACCACACGACAGAGGAAAGCAGCGATGCTCGCACTGCATCGCCTAATGCTTTTAACCAAACAAGAAAAGCCAAACGGTATCGAACTGATGACATTCTCAATGACCCCGAATGGGATAAGTGAACTAGGTATCTGCGATCCAGGTGCAGTAAGCACCCAGCCTTGCAGCCATGCATAAGTGCGAGCCGGAAGGATGCAACGAGGTAGTCAACGTCAAGAACAATCACGAAACGGACGCGTGCTAATAGACTGGGACGTAAGTGAATACCGATCTAAAAGAGACAGTTGCGCTTAATACGAAAAGCACAGAATCCAAGAGAACGTTCACTCAGAACAAAACTCAGATAGTTTAGATACAATGCAACAATTACTTTGCCGAGGACGAGAAACAGGGTTCTGATAAATTGTCGAATTGCTGATGCAGATGATTTCTAAAGGGACGTTAGACTATAACATGAGTTGTTGTGTGTCAATGAATAATAACACCAGTTGAGAGAGAAGAGGGGCAACCTAGTATTGTCCCAAGCATTCGAAATACAAATTCAACAACACCTGAGGAATGTGAACAAGGCCTCAAGTACAAGACTGTTTACTTGAACGCTGATGCAAAGCTCCCGAATAGCAGTGCAGCAAACGCACCATGAGATACACCACTGGGTTTTATCTTCTCTTAAACAGCCATTAGTGAAGGTCAATTGGTAACGGTGCTTCGTTTCGTTTCAAAAGAGAGAGGTTCACGTTGAAACAAACACATCGTAGCATATGTGACGTCAGCGTTACATGAGTCTAAATGATCTGGCAAATGGTGGTGGCAGAACAGGTTTACTGAAATAGTTTACAACATGCTCCATCCGGTGATTTATCCAATGTATGAGAATGTGGAATGATGATGAAGTTTATCAGCCACCGACTAAATGAGAAAGTCCTTGGACCATTGCTCCGGATGAATTAAAAAAGTACTCCGTTGTCCATAATTGTATTGGGCATCTTTATCCTATAAAGTCCCGTCAACCACCAAAGCACCTGATATCTACTAACTATCTGAGTCAGACACCGTTTATGGCAGTTATGGGCATTACAGTTTATGTGCATTAGTTAAACGAAACGATGTTCAAGAAATCCATGCACAAGTAGGATGTATCAGAATGCTTGCCAGAGAAGCCACATATGCCTTTTCACAGCAGATTGGGGCCCACTCCAATAAGTATCCGGTTCGTTCACTAGGGACAGATGGTGAGGCACCGCTGAGTCGTAAACCCTGAATTCAGTTAGGAGGAGGCTAAGGTCTCGAACTTTGTCGTCTCGCTGAGATCATGAAGGCGTGCAATGTGGCGTGAACGAAAGTTAGTGATTCAGATCCAACGAAAATCAGGTAACGTAATGCGTCATCCGAGGAAAAAGATTAAATGAGAAAAGAAAAAAGTCTCGTTTTCTAGTCACTAAGTAAGGCGACGCGATGGTCGATATAGAGGAACGGCGTAGCAGTGGGAAAACTGGGCTCCATATACAGATGGAGAAACCGACCACTGACATTCGTCTGGTACGCAATGAAGTTAAAACATTGAAAGTGGGGGAGACTGGGAATAGCCGGATTTTGAGTTAATCGTAAAACGGTGGCACACAATTGAACACAATTTAGAGTTTCTGAGTGAACTCTCCGTTCATTTGTGAGATCATTTCGAGACCTATTTTTACCGCTACTTGGGCGCACCTATTAATTTGGAATTTGTATATCGTGCTGCAACAGATTTACCGGTTAGTTGGAGGGTGATTCTGAAGTACACGTTGTGCGATTGCATTGTGATGCGCAACATCAATGTGGACCGGGATTCACATTGAAGCGAACCTTTGCTAAGTTGATCATTAGGACCGTAGCTGAGGCGTATGGGAATTGACTGTTATCAGTCGGAAAACATTAGGCTCTACCGCGCTTTCGACTTTGAGCACAGCAGGCCTCGAACCAGGACCAGTGGGATCTTAGTTGGGACCTGCCCCCATTTAGCCACCGGGTTGCAACCAGTGACGCTTGAGATAAAGGTTAACGACTAGGTAATGGGCCATTTTGAAGTACTTGTGGGAATGGATTGCGACACGCAATCACATTGGGGACCGTGATTCGCATTGAGGATTTATTGGATAGTTTTGGCAAATATAGGAACACACTCGAAATCTTGTCGCTATTAACCACCGCGGGTGCAATTTCAATTGTCAATTACTGACCATCACCGAAATTTCTCTGATCGGCCTATGATCCCTGCAATGAATACTGCTACACTTCTATGATCATACCATAAAGAGCGTGCTGCGTATAGTCGAAAACAAACTTCATCTATTTATTGTTTGCAAGATAATGTCCAAAGTCTGACGAGCGGCTATAAGAAAAGGTTGCCACCTCAATATTCGCAGTTATCTAAATAAAGATTGAGAATAGTCAACAGAATTTATACTCGATGAGCACCGAGCAGCAGTCATTTGTGGTGCACAAGGGGACAATAGATATGCCCTCTGCCTTCGGACGATGATCAACAATACAACACGTAATGTTCATCAGTCAGATGTGCGGGTCGTTACAAAAGGTGAATTGTGAAATATGGGCGGGAGTACACCGTGGAAGCAAGGAGAACATCAGACAAGTGGAAACAGCAATGAAAAGGAAGAAAAAAGGCCTCTACGGTATTACTAATACACAAGAGGCTGCTATTACCTGGACTAAGCATATATACCGTCTCTTCCATTTTCTGAACGCGGTGCGTCCTAGAGCATACAGATAACCACAATACTTTAAATTTGTAGGCTTGTCCATGCGTACAGTTAGAAGGATGTCCAAATCGCCTGGTACACCCTTCACGGTTTGCAGTTTGTACCATTCCGGTTGTCGGCTACCAGCACACGTCGGATTAAGAGTTACCTAAGGAAAAGGCGGTATGAGACAAAGGAGGAGCCACAGATGAAAGTAGTGATACACTTATGCAAAAAATATTGAAGTTACATGTCAACAGGAGCAGGTATGTGAGGAAGTGAACCACATAATGGTGAGGGCAGGTTGGTTAAAAAATGTATTAGCATGCAGGATGGACAACAAGGAGAGATTGTAATTTGACGGAACGCACAGCGCGTTTGAAAAAAGCACACGGTCGGGAGATACTCGTGCCCCAAATGGCACACATACTTTGCCTAGTTCTTTTCCACTTTCAAGTGACAGGATACCGGATGATTCCATGTAAAGTTTGACCTTGACTACCGGTAGCGGTTGTGAAGTTGCGAAGTCTCCCTGAGTGCCCCAGCTTGACATAAGGGAAAAATGCATTGTTCAAAAATATGATGCGGTGCACAGACGAAACACGGGATCGGTAGAGTGCATAAGAGCAAGCGCGAAAAGAAGCGTTATTACTTTATTATGCGACGCAGGCTGTGGGATACAGCTAAGGGACGCAGTAGATAAGGAAGGGGAAAACTGGGTAACGGAAACCTGGCTGCAACTAGAATTTGATGGTTAGTCGGAGTCTCCAAATACGAAAAGTGGTATCGATGATTGTCCATATGGAGTGTTAGCAAGAGATGGCCACCGGCGTTTTGATACACTGTTGTAACGAGGTGAAGCCATGGCATCAGACACCAATGTGGACAAAAGTAGAAAACGAAAAAGCTGCAAATGACAAACAGAAGCTGGCGGCAAAATTTCAAGTGTCTTAATGGACTGACTGTTTAGCCCCACACTGTTTACGCCAGAATCATTATAACTCCAAGGACCCACCCATTCCGTAATGTACCGATCACCCGCACGTGAAAAGATGAAGCCCCAGAATGTCTAGATGACGGGACGGCATAAAGGAACGAATAAAACAATCACACGTTCGAACTGAGTCCATGACCTGGTGTACAGTGGGCATAAACTCACTACAAAAATATACGTGCACACATCTGTACGAACAGCAGCTAATGCACAAGTCACATTTTCACACAAATAACATTTGAGCTTTCTGTAATGGACTCAGTGTCCCTTGTTACTAGATTTCAACTTACATGTTTGTATTGACGCTCGCGTCGCTTAGGATTCACACACAAATTTTGGCTCCACTCTACCCGAACTAATAAAAGTGCCGCTGCCAAACTTTAGTTTTTTGATTCATCTAGCTAGCGGGTAAGCCGCGGGGTGTCTCGTTTCATTACACATAATCGACCACTCGGGTGGCAAAGATTAGCAAAAGCGCCCCGAGCTTTCGCTACACGGTTCGCGATCTCATCTTTGATCCCAAGGGCGGATACAACTTCCCAGAGAGTTGAATTGTTGAACGACTTCAGCTGATCCCCACCAAGGGCCAGCACAGAAGGCAGTCCCTACCAACCTTAGAGTAAAGCTATGCACTTCGATGGTGCAAAGTATAGTCCGAAACGGCTGACTTTTCCACTTCACCAGAAAAGAAATACTCGTGCCTGCCACAAATCCAGATTTGTACCGAGGTCTTGGAAACTACCTCCACATTTTGTTACCTGGGAAGTGTACTTTCGACTGAGCTGCAGATGATTAGCGAGCTACACATCCGCGTACTGAAGACGGCTACCGCATTCGAAAAACTGGAGAACTAGGTGTGGAATATGCAACAGCTGACCATTGGGACGAAGTTGATGGTTCTGTCCGTTATTCTATTCGGCAGTGAAAGCTGGACCCTTTATCGGAAGGATGTCCGTTATTAGGAGTGATTTTAACAACAGTGTCTGCGTCATATTCTGCGCACCATCATGGGTGACCGAGTTGTTGACACGGAGGCGCTCAGCCACAGTGATATGTATGCAGTGAACTGTATGCTTCTGCTAAGGTTACTGCGGTGGCTCGAGCAAATCAGCCGTATGGATTTCACGAGGATAACCAAATAGCTTTTGTATGTCCAACTTAGTGCACGGAAGCGGCACGTTGAAAAACCGAAGTGATCAAGACAGGATTAAGATGAGTTTACCACGAAAGAATCCAACTTCAGTTGTTGGGAAGCGATAACAGCGGATCGGCGCCAATGGCGATTGCCCAAGTGTCTAAGAAATCAGCGCCGCATGCGGAAAAGAAACCAGGTAAGAAAGCGACAGGCGCTGATGGAGTCTAGTCTATAGAGGTCGAGCACACTGCTGCAGCCCATGAGGTCGCGAGTGGTTGAGCGAAGCAGGCTTGGTAAGTCACCGGCGTCGCAACGAAAGCCCAAGCACTAAGAGGCGACGAGTCAGTTGAATCAGTAATCACTATCAGTGCAGCGCTTGATAAGTATGCAGTATCCAGTTAAATTCCATAACCAAGTCTACTAATGCGGCCGATGTGGTACGTGTGCTACATCATCGCGCATCGGTTTGTACGTGCGCCCGTGTGTTGAGTTACCTGTATTTCAGCTGTCGGTTGTTGATTGAAATCCCCAATGTGGCTGCGCTTGATGCAAATGTGGACGAAGTGCTGAACATTAGAAAAACCGCTATCTCGGTTACACAGGTTCCAGGAGACAGGTTGTTGTTGTATAAGGAGATGGACTGCACAGTAATCGTGACCGTGCTAGGCTTAAGGAGTGGTTCCATGCATCTGGTGTGGAGCGGACTACGGTCCATCCACTACGCATGATTACCCACTTAGATTGACAGGAGTGCCACTGCTGTGCACGTTGAAGGAGTGTGAACTTGCTCCGTTGATGAAACATAGCTTCCACCTACGTGCCTTCTGGTCTTATTCTTTCGGGTTTAAATTTGATATGAGATGTGTGTGGGCGCAACTCACCCATAGTCACTTAGTAGGCGCATGCGTCCTGTGGTTGTCCCATGGATGCCAAAGAGACAGGTGAATCCGGAATCGGATGCTCCCAGCCATATATACTACGGAAGAGCACACGGCCCACTGCCTTTGTAGGGACCAAATCTTGATGGATGGACAAGCCACTGTTCTTGCCTTGCCGCCGACGCGTGCAATGGGGGCCTGCTCGTGGCGACCGCTGGATGGGAGCTGAGCTACAACTTTCATTTAGGTTAATCGATTGACGCATTTCTCCGTTGCCTTTCGAGAGTACATTTTACCGAAGGATTTGGATGAGGACCGGGATCGTCCTCTTGTTCAGGTGTGAACGCCCTGGTAGTGTTTCAGTCCGGCTACTAAATATGACCTGCATACGTTCCGCTACCCACATACTACATCAGGCGTCGCGCGGTAGAAAAGAAAACAATCACCTTATCCGCTGCACCAGTGGGGTAGATATGAGAAAACAGGCCACCGCTGGTGCCTCTTTTCTTTCTTCTTCCCATTCTCCGCCACACTCTCCCTTCCCAGTCCTTATTTCACCTGACACCCTACCGGGAAGCGCCATACCCACACAAGTTATTGATCAATGTTTCAAACTCTGTGCTCGCCTCGCTACCCTCTGCAAATGCAATCCTCGGCCGAACATGCTACATCGCGCCCTACGGCACCAACATTCAGTTACATTATTCAACGTATGTTCTAATCTCCCATACTTGGTAATCCCTCGCCGTTTCCGAGTCCACAACACCGTGCCGCCCTGGGTGAGTGTTCTCGCCATACGGATCATGTACTTAGGTTCGAGGGTGCCAAATAGCACTGGCAAGCCTTTTCTAGCGCCCCGTTCCCAATTTAAGCTGGTAAGCTTCAGCGTTCGGACGCTGATGCAAATCTGATCATAAACAGCCCTTGCTCGCACGCTTGAGACTACTGCCATTGATGTCTGATGTGTCGCTAAACCCAATTACAGGACCATAGCACGATGTTACCACTAATTTCACCATCTGCGAGTTCACTGGCGTTCTCACACTGCGTTTATCTGGAGACACGATCGCCGAAGCCGCTGGTGTCGCCGGCGTAGGGACTGCGTTGAGCATACGTATTGACGCCGCGCTACTAGAATGGACCCCTATCAACAGTTGTCTCTGCGCGATCCGACTTGATACCTCAGCGCGACGGTCCAGCCGCGTACGTTTCCACAGAACTACAGTCTAGAGTAAGTTAAAAAGGAGTTCTGTTGTCAACTCTCCGATTTTCCCCAAAAAAGTGCCCTAAAGACATCGTGGTGCTTGCCGTAGACTTAAACGCGCACGTAGGCAGACTTGAGGTTGACGAGTGTGAACTCAGTGGTCAGTATGGCCATGGTACTTGGAGATCAGACTACAGTGATCGACTACTTCAACTCTGCACTGATCACGGCCTTTTTCTTGTCAAGTATTAGCTTTCGGCAATAATGACACCAACGCACCACTTGGAGATCTCCATCACCTGGCCATTCGTGGACACAAATTGACCAAATCGCCATCAGTTATTGCTGGTAGGGCTGCATACAGGATGGAAAATCCATTTGGAGTATTTGCCTCACTTCAGATCACGCGCTTGTTTCCGCCAAGATGGTTCTAGGTTTTAGTGGCCGCCAACAGCGTCGCCCGAAACGGCTTAACTTGGCTAAGCTTTCCATCTCAAGCGTTTCTAACGCCTTTCAGGACGCATTGACCTCAAATCGCAAGGGCCCCTCATGCCAAGACATAGAAACCCACTCGGCACACATCCGTAGCGTCATTCACAAATCTGCAAGCCAGGTCTGTGGTTTCACCAGTAGCTCTGTAAAATCTTGGATGTCTACTCGATTTCTCCAGCTTCTCGAAGCCCGTCGAACAATTTCTGCCGGCGTTAGGCACAATTTACTGCGCAAAACCACAAACGATGAACTCAAACAGCTCCTCTGGGAGGATGGCGAGGCCTGATGGACGCAGCGGGTCATTGGTGTGGAGTAATAAGCCACCTCCGGGGAATTCCCGAAAACTTTTCATCCTGATCCGATTCACTGATGGCAGACCGCCGACTGTAAGAGAAGTCTTGCGCATAACAAATGGCGCGCCGATTCACTATCAACAACGTCGACTTGTTGACTGCAGCTTAAATGACCAGCAACACTTCGGAATCCAGTGCTGCCTGGTGTTTGGGCGCTTCATCAGCATCTGAAGATGAGGTTGCTGATAAGCTCCGCTTCCTAAATTGCTACAAAGCCCCTGCACCAGAAAAAGTTCCTCCGCCTCTTTTCAAAGGTGGAGGTCCGTCCTCTGTTCGGGAGTTAAGTTCCCTACTCCAAGAGATTTGGCTCACTGAAGCAATACCGTCCGGTTGGAGTCTAGCGGACATCGTGCCCGTGTGCGGACGGACTGCATTAACCACAGAGAGATTAGTCTCGTCTGCGTTGCACCCAAAGTGCTTGCTGTTCTGCTTTCAAGAAACAACAACATGGTACGCGAAGAGAACATGCGCAAGGAGTAAGCTGAGTTCCCCCGTGGCCAGAGTTATATCGATCACATCTTTACGCTCCACTAAATACTCGAGCGTTGTTTAACCTTCGGCCGGCCAACGATCATTGTCTTCGTAGACACACGAGCAGCGTCGGACGCAGTTGACCGAGCTGCTCTTTTAAGTCATCTCTTGAGAGGGTGAGTGCCCGAGAAATACGACAACATTCTTCGAGCCATCTATTCATGACACTCGGGTCGAGCGAGGATGTATCACCAGTGGTCTGAGACATGGCTGCTCAGCATACTCCTTCCAGTTCAATTTCGCTATGGACGACAACCTGGATAACTGCAAGCCCAGCGGAATTGAGCTGCTTCCTTGGGACCGAATACGCGATTTGAAGTATGCAGACCACATCGCCATAAGTTTCGATTCCTCACCGGCCGCCCAAAATGTGCTGTGTAGGTTGGAGGTGTCTGTCTCCCAGTTTGGAATGACCTTCGCTCCATCGAAGTGTAAGGTCTTCCTGCAAGACTGGGTTGGGGCTGCTCCTACCCTTAACCTTTCCGACCATTCTCTGGAAATGGTAGAGAAGTTGGTTTACTACAAGAGCTGCATCAGCGCTAATGGTTTACCGGATGAGCTCACTTTGGCGTCTGTAAGGCCCGAATTGCTTTTGCTAATCTTCGCCAGCTCTCGGGTCGATTTAACATAAGTCGCTCTCTGCAATCTATAATGTCACGGTGAGAGATGTCCTGCTCCATGGCTGCGAGACTTGGTTTGTTCGTGCAAATAATATTGTGAGGCTGTTTGTCTTTGATCACCGCTGTTTTCGGAACATAGTGGGTGTACGACGGCAACAGCATATTAGTAAGGAAGATGTTCGTCGAAGAATTTTCAGATCTGACAGACTGACTGCCGCTGAGCCGCATAATTCCTCTACACAGGCTTAGGTAGCTTGGACACGTGCTTCGCGTGCCTACTGAGCGTTTAGCTCGACGTGCACTTTGCGCGCACAGATGTCAGCTGGAAGCGAAGACAAGGTGACGAACAAACGTATGAGGGCACTGACCACAAACATGGCCGCGGTCGAGTGACCTTGGCTCGCTAACTGGGGACGCAAGGATTATGAGCGCACATGATTGGAGACCCTCTCGGACATGGCAAGAAACTATGTACAAAGTTGAAAATGTTGTGAGACACTACTCCCGTAACTACAGTTTTACACTTTATTTTTTTCTCTCTCCACATCGTTGTATTGTATGTATCATTGTGTTGTGGATTCTGCCGATGGTACTATCGGTCAAGTGTCCATTATATAAATATATAGTCGTACGGATCAAACCACACTGGCCCGACAAAGAGTATGGTAATCAGGCTCGGTGGCGCAGGCGGTGGGATAAATCTCTTAGCTTGTGCTCGGTCGACCACTAGGAAGTGTATAAAAAGAGGCGAAACATTTGCAACAGTACAAAAACGAGCAAGCGCCAGTATTTCGAAGAGCAGCTTATAACCGGACCGAGGAGAATCTCTGCGTACGCAAAGCGGAGCATGAGGTGAACTACCAGTGATAGAGGGGCCGAAAGGACAGCCATTAAACTCCAGACTGAACGTACGTCCGCCTTGATGCGCACTTTGCTTCTGTGTTTGCAAAAGACCGGGTGTCTGTACCGAGTTCGGTGTGCACGGCCCTAACCGAACTCGACAATATAGACTGTTGTGGGGCTGAAGTGCATTAACCACTGGCCAACCTTGATGACAACAAGCCTGCTGGGTCAGACGGGCTCCAACCCCGTAATATCAAGTCCTTATCTAGCCTGCTGTGACTGGCCTGCTCAGCAGGACGCTGTCCGAAGGTACGATGACGATTGATAAGAAATTCTTGGTGATAACGACGCTTCCGAAAGGCGATGACCCAAGCAAAGTATACAATTACAGGCCAATTTGTTTGCACCTAATTTGGGCAAAGTTACAGAGAAGATGTCAAGTGTCTGCTATAGCTGTTTCGGTCAAAAGAACTCTGGATGCCCACACAGCATGGTTTCATGCCAGATCGTTCATGCATCACAAACCTGCGTGTGGCAAATCGTGAATGGTTGCGAGCAGCGAACCAGGGGAAGTCTGTCGACGTGATCTACATTGATTCCAGCAAAGCCTTCAAGAAGGTGAAGCATGAGACCTTCAACCATAAGCTGGGAGTGTGTGGTGTTGGCGACTCACTGCATTAATAGGTCCGAGATTTTCTCGTTGCCCGATAGAAGATGGCGCAGACTGATATCCATCTGACCGACTGTTATCCTTCGACTAGTGGCGTACCCGAAGGCACGGTGCTAGGGCCTACATTGTTCCTGATTTATATCAATGACCTACCTCAGCTTCCTCCTTCGCCGTGTGCCCTGTTTGCAAACGACTTGAAGATGTGCAGTGATAAGCACATCCGACGACTGCAGCTTACTTCAACAAGACCTAAACCGCCTTCTCATATGGTGTTCAGAAGTCCGCCTCCCAATAAACTCATAAAAATCGGTATTCATGAGACTGGCAAAGGGTGGTGACGGTCGAACCTACACACTTCACAGCTAACTGCAACATCACACACTTTCTTGGATTACTATATATCATTTGATTCGTCTTTGGATGCTGCTTTGATCTACGGATAGAAAGAAAGACAATTTTCAACGGCTTGTGCAAAAACTTGAAAAAACCATCCATACTACTCAAGAATGGAAGGTAAGTGCGAGTAGATAGTAACAGTAGTGAGCTCAGTCCGCTGTTTTCTTTCATTAAGATTGACTCTTGTTTATTTTTTCTATTTTCCCATCCCTGACTCCTTAAAAGTCTCTACATTTGCTATTAGATTGTTATGGACATACCTTACATTCTGACTTTTAATATTTCACATTGCATTTAAAATTGCTACAAAAATAAGATCTAACTTTATTTTTTCCTATTTTAGTATTTATTTTAGCGTCTTTTGATGCATAGATTGTTGTAATCCACCCCGTAGATTATGAGTACTTTACATTAGAACTCTCTCCTATATGGTTCCTATAGACTAGGGTTTTCAGCCTCCTCTATTGAATTACTAACCACACACACCTACCGTGTGTGTACTCTCATGTTGTGATTTGAGGTCTGTGGACAACAACAGGTTGCATCGAAACGGATTGCTCTTGATCTGGGCTTTCAAACGTAACTTTTGCATCTGGTCTGAGAAAGTTGCCTCTCGCCTAATCTCTTCCATCATCAGACCAATGCCAGAGTACGACATGCCCGCCTATTGCTCGGTCACTCGAGGTGAGATCCAAAAGAGCAAACGTGTCCAACATATCGCTACCTGGCTCATGCTCAATTTACAGGGATTACCGTACGAAAACAGATGCGAGAGGCTGGGACTGCACGCTATGGTCAATCACAGTGTGCGAGTCGACTTCATCATGACCTACCGCATTCTATAGCCAAATGATTTCACCATGCTGAATCGCTTGTTCCAGTTGCTTGCTACACAGCTTGCAGCACACGCAGACACCGGTAGAAGCTGCGGTACCAGATTTGAAGCGAGTACCCCCTGCGTTTTGAACGGAGAGCTGTAAATGTATGGAACAGTTCGCCGGAGAGTACCGCGGAAGCATACACAGTACAGCAGTTCAAACAACTTTTGGATGCGCATTTTGCAAATGTTAGATTCCGAAAACAACTAGCCATTGACATCTCACATTAATGAGTCCCAATCCACTGTGGGTTACATAGTTTACGATATCATGTGAAAGCTTAAAAAATGATCACGGTGTTGACAGGTTTTGTAGAATTCTGTTGTTAAAGTTTTCGATTGAGTTGCCCAGATTTAAATTGCTACTTACTCCCGCAATACAGTATTCAGTGTATCGACCCACCTTGCAGCCACTGAGAACGATAGTGGATGCTACTTTGGCTGCTGGTTGTTTACAAACTGCAGCTATGGCGCTAGTAATTCGACTGTCTCTTGAGCAGCCGTTCGGATTGATTAGGAAACGATGCACGGGCTGAAAGAACAAGAGTTGAAGAATAGTTTCGACACTCCGACACTGCATGAAACGCAGAGAAAACTTGCTCAGCTGCGAAGCGACAAGTGCGCCTGTACTGAAAGACGAAGGACTCACAACTTAACATGCTATGCACCAGTTGGTGGAAGGCGTTGTTTGAAGACAGGTGCCAGCTGAGCTGAGGGATGCTTTTGTGCTACCACTGTACAACCGTAAAGGAAGCAGCAATGTGCCACGAATTATCGTGGCATGAAATTGCTAAGCTGTGTCGTCAGGGCGATTGTACGGGCTAAGCTCAATTGTCTCGTCAGTCAAGTCCTAGAACTAAAGGTGGACATAGAGTAGTGCGGATTCCGTTGCGGCCGCGGCACGAGAGATATGGTGTTTGCGGCCCGTCATTTGAAGGAGAAATGCAGGGGCGAAATCGTAAGTGCTGTCTCACATAGGTACTATCAGTGAAATCGTAGCTTTCGGGGCCAACCCTGTCCACTGCAGCATTCCTAACTTGAATGACAGTGGATGATAAAACGCGCAATGTGGTAGTTAGCGCGTGAAGCAAGACGATCCGCCTCCGTGCTCCGCGGGTCATAGGTATAAGCTGCTAGCTGGCCGTGCAAGCCAACAGTGGTCATATGTTCAAACCTAGATGGATCCTACGGAGTTGCACTACTGACGAGACACAACCGGTCGAAACGACCGTCCAGCGCTTCTCCGTGCAAGTGGAGGGCACTCTGATATGAAAGGTACTGCAGAGAAACTCTCAACAATTTACAGAAAAATATCCTACTTTGAGTACATAAGGGTTGTCTGCCGACAAATGCACGGCGGGTCGGAGGGCATTTTCATAGTCCAAGAAATGAACTGAGCATTCAGGATGGTTGTATAATTTTGGACTAAGTATATAAATGTGTACATTTCCCGACAGGCGGGATAGGTTCCCATTTGGGAAACGATCAGTTGAACAGCGAGTTTCGTCATTAATTCATGAAATCTGTATTCAATATGGATGAGTAACGCAATGGTTTGTGGAATATGCAGTGAGTAACGGACAGAAAGGTAATTTAGTTAAACAAATAACTGAACAAATACATCGTGTTTCTCGCCGATGCGAAAAGCCGTTCTCTGGAAGGGATAGATCAAACAACAGTACTACACTGCAATCGTTTCTCGCCCTCACATAGCCAGCTTGAATGACTGTGAGCATGAATTTCGTGTGTGAATGAGTTGCATAATTAATCTAAAAACTATGCTGGTTTTTCAAACAGGAAATGCAACACTAGTTTACAAGCAATAGATGCAAGGGCGGGAAAAATGTGCCTGTGCGCCAGAGCGTGCTATGCGGGTGATTATTTAGTTTACACGCATGATTTATACGAAATATTTGTCAAGCACCATGAATGCTGTTTTCATGTGCATCATCCAGGGATTAAGATGCCCCAAACGTAGTAACGGCGTTTCAAACGGACAGATGCCTAGTTATCACAAGCTTGAACATGTTCTGATGTCTTTTGGTTATTTCTTCCATATCATAGAATAATGGGTTAGAAATAAACATTTACTGAGTTTCGCGGTGCACATCGGAATGGTGGCATTAGATTCCTTGTTGCGAATACGGTACCAGTTGTCCTCAGACATGTGAACAACGTTTTCTGCACTGTGCGAATGATGGTTCATGGTATGAAAAAGAAGGCGCAGGTTCACCTTCGATCGCGGAAGCCAGACTGGGTCAAGTCCAAGTTCGATGCAGCGCGCTCTCTATGTCATTTCTGAGGAATAACCGCATAATTTCTTCGTGAAGCGTCGCTGGACCCTCTCGAAAGCATGGTCGTCTGACTTTCGAAGATTACATTGGACCATTGAACAGTTTTACTGATTGGTAGTACATATGCTTTCTATATCCAGATTCCAGAATCCTTGCGATGAAAGTAGCGACATGTATAGCCGATGGTCTTTATTGTCGTTGACACTTGGAAGTAGCAGTGTTCAGAAAAATTAAAGGTGACAGAATATCGCACAACCAGTTCGCGAACTGTCCTGTATTGCGAGATGCGTGTGCCAAACGGTTTGGCGGTAATGGACATATATACGAAAATCTATTACACTACAGCGAATGACATCTGCCACAAGTGGCACCAGGAATCAAGTGTACTGAGGTTTTCCTGATTGAGACGTATGGCTCCTTGGGTATTTGCACTTCAAGTGAGTCGACGACTTTGATGTCAAGAGCAAACGAAAAGGCAGTACCATGCGATATACGCTGGAATACATGGTTTGTATACATGAAAAAGGTGTGATGTGATGTCTGCCAACCGGATCCTCTGTACCAGTGGGTAAGAGACGGAAATAAAACATTCATCTTCGTTTTGGATTTATGGAGTCCAATAATTTTCCACAATGTGACTTGTGTAACAAAGTTCTTCTGAACACAGCGCCTATTAAAATGCAACGGCATTCTGAAAAATTCATACGGGCTGGAAAGACAGAAAAAGTACTTACAGCGCATGCGAGATGAAATAATGAACACCCCAACGTACATGCTTCACGCGTCGCAGACTGTAAAAAAAGCTACGGAAGCACCTTACATAGTTAGTTATGGTAATGCGCTGACAGCAGAACCGAGAAACGTATCCGGCCATGCATACAAAAGGCGTGGAGATGACCTAAGACTCTTCCTTTGAAAAAACATTTCACAGACTGTCTCTGTGTGATTTCTGATGCAAAGCGAACGATGTGTACCTTGTCATGGTAGACAGCTATCGCCGTGCTTCTCCCATTTACCACAACTTGGCTGTGTGAGATTGCATTCCCGCATTATATCTATACAAAAAAAGATACCGAAACAGACCCGAGGCGTAAGGAGATACGAGGTTATAGCTTTCCTCAATAACACCAAGCATCAAACAAGTCAGGGCTGCATGTCGAAACGAATTTTATCCAAGGTACTAGGCCTTAACATAGTTGCATTTGCATGTAAGTTCAACAGCCTTCACTATTGCCAACATAAATGAACAGCTGTGCAAATTCAGTGTACAGCAATGAACTCCACCTAATTCTTATGTTATTAAAGCTTAGTTCTGTGGATAAGAAAAGCTCAAGGGTCCGTCGTGCTAGGTTACACTACAAAGGGGTGCACGTGCCGAAAAACTTGAGAACACCTGCTCTATAGTGACATACGGCATCCTGTTGGCCGGCGTCATCTGACCAATGAGGAAGCTACTCGACGGTGCGCGTGTGCACCTAAGCCAAACTTTAAAACGCACCAAGTTGAAAATGCTTATGAACCAAGTTGAAAATGCTTACGAACCAGTTTGTTTCCTCTATTAACTAACTTGACTCGGAAACGGTATAGAGCAGCTTCAGTGCGGTGACTCAAGGCAATACCAACGCCGGCATGGCCGGTACTCGAAGCTGCATCGTCTCCGAATAGCCGGAATGAGAAAGCACTGCTGGTGCCACCTGAAGGGGGTCGCAGATTGAGAACAGGGTTCGGGTCTTGTAGGTGGGTTTCAGACAATCAGCAGAATTCGATCGAGGGTGTCTAAGGTTCAGGCAAGTGATGCCTGTTGACCGATCTGTAACAATGTGCGTACGTTGAGGTACGCCAATCTGAGGGAGGATCGAGAGCTCCAAATAGAAGCCGATGAACTGGGCTTGACCGCCTGGTTGGACATGGGCTTATCGATAAGGCAAGAGCGGCGCTCCGCGTTTGCATGTGAGTTAAAACTACACCATTTTACACGCATGCTAGCGCACTGCACCAAGCTTTTAGCGTGGTCCATTTTCGAAAACGTGTGCAGTGCTTTCAAGTTAGCGAGGTTCCCTTCAGATAGGCATCAACACAGAACAGAAGGTGGTGCTCGACCACTTTCATTGGACTGTCAGTCGCTTATGCTCGGGGCTTTCAACCGGTGTCCCATTGGCTAACGTCCCATGACCAATGAGAGTGTCAACGACGCCAAACAGCGTTGGGACAGTTTCCTGCTCCCACAGTTTGACTAGTAACTCGTGTAAAGCATCCACAAGAGCAGGTCCCCCGAATTTGAAGAGGGCTGGAGGAAGGTCATCAGGTCCCGCGGCTTTATTTAACTTAACAGTCCGATCTCACGTTCGACTTCTGAGCGAGAGGGTGGATCCAAAGGGACAGCTCAGGGAGTGGGGCGATCAGTAGCCGGCGAGAAATCTAACCATTCCGACCGATTAAATTGCCTTTCAAAGTGCTCAACCCAACGCTCTAAGCGTTTTGACAAGTTGTGGATAGGCTGTCCACTCTCGTCACGTATAGTTTCACTAACACCAGGTCTGCTGCTGCCCGTTTCCCGTATCAGACAGAATAACATACGATGGTTACCAAGGCCAGCGGCCATTTCTATCTCTGATGCAAGATGAGACCACCATGATTCGCGGTCTCTCTTCAGGCTAGCACGGAGTTTTACCCGGAGCTCCTTGCGAGTTTCATTGTGTTCGCTTCCAGCCGGAATATGCCGGCGAGCATCTATAAGTTCCAGAGACTGTGAAGAGATCCAATGTCCATGTTGGCGATTAGACTTACCACATGAGGATTTTCCTGCTGCTAGTAAGGACTGGGAAATATGAGACCAGTGAGCTTCAATTGCATCCAGTGAGGGCTTATCCAACTCGCATGACAGCGTACTTTGATAGGGCATGAAGAACAGCTGGCTTCGCCAGTTGGCTGGTGTCCATGCGCTCACAACGTCGTCGTGGGCGTCCGCCAAAGCGCATCCGAATGTCAGCACATACAAGTGCATAGTCGGTATCCACACCTGTGCTCCAAATCGAGCGACAGTTCTGGACGCAGCCTCTCCAGCGGTAACTGATAGCAATGTGATCGATTTGCGTCCATAGCTGGTTCGAGGCTGGTGGGCGCCAAGTCACCCTTCGGCGGGTGCTGTGTCTGAAATTAGTGCTCGCAAGAAATAAGCGAGCATCCTCACACAAATGAAGTAACCGCTCACCATTATCATTACGGGAGCCTATACCATGTTGGCCGCCCAGATGCAGCTCATCAGTGGATAATTTTCCAACTTGAGCGTTCAGATCCCCAGCCAGCACTACAGTGTCCGAGCTTCTTCTGTGGCTAAGGAGCTCGTTCAGTTGACGATAGAAGTCGTCTTTTACCGAGTCATCACTACAGTTTGTCGGTGCATAGGCAGCGATAACGAATAGACACCTGTTAGTCGGCTGGCTTGCCGAACAACCTCCTCGTAGTGCCAGCTGGGTGGTTCGGGTTTTCCCGTTCCAGCGAATGGTTCGGCAGCAGTGTTCCAGGACGTGGTGGGTTTTCGCCTGGCAAGCGTTCTCCCTATAAAAAGCCACATATGTCCGTTTAACAACACTGCGACGTGGCGGATGTGACGCCACTAAATAAAGTCACTGCCCCTTGCCCCTCCCTGAGAGGCATTGTACTTTAAGGGTGAGTTGGGCCCCTGGTCCTTCACGGACCGAAAGGCATATGAACCATCTACTTGGTCACCGGCTCCCAACGGGTTGCGACGCCCTCACATCGCCCTGCTGCCTTGTAGGTTAGATCTTTGATCAAAGGCTCGGGGTAGGGCCCCTAAGACAACCCTCTACTTCGGCCTGAGCAACCGGGTAGTATCACGCCCGCTGACGAATCATGGACTACACCGCTACTACTACTACTGCTATGCCGCTCTTCTGTCTTAACTCAACCGCTCAACGTCCACTCACAGACCACCCCACCTCCCGTCCTTCACCTACATGTACTCTTGTGTCTTCTACGGTCACCGTCACAAACGACGCACGTCTCGCAGCTGATGGAAGTAACAGCCAAACTCCCGGTTTTCAATGTCCTGCGATCGCAACCACCTCTCACTCCACCGAAGCTCCAGCACTTCTTCGACCTGGTTCTCCATTCATCCTCGCAGCGTTTAATGTTCGAACTTTGATGCAGATCGGACGACAAGCATCTCTGGCCCGTACTCTTAAAACACTCTCGGTAGACATCTGTTGCCTTTCAGAGACTAGATTACAAGACTCTAGCGCCGTCATCAGAATGGCCTCTCCGGTAAACTCTGACGACAAATACTACTTGCGGCTTTCCGGAGACCCAGAATCTGCCGCCACTGGTCAAGCTGGTGTTGGGGTTGTATTAAGTGCCAGGGCTGAATCAGCTCTGCTTGACTGGATCCCAGTCAACAGTCGGCTATGTGCAGTCAGACTAAGAGGTTCATGTAACGTAAGCAGGCGTCGAGATGTTAAGCGTGCCTTATTTGTCGTCTCCGCCTACGCCCCTACAGACTGCAGCCCGGATGCAGTTAAAGATAGCTTTTACCAACAACTACATGAACTTCTGCATTCCTCTAAACGGACGGATATAGTCATTCTTGCCGGGGACTTTAACGCACGGGTTGGCCGCCTTCTACCAAGCGAGCACCACATTGGGGGCAGTTTTGGTCTCGGTGGCAGTCGATCAGACAATGGAGACAGACTACTTGCTCTTTGCTCTGATCATCGCTTGTTTCTTTCGAGCACTAGTTTTCGACACTCGAGGAGACACACCGCTACCTGGCGCCCGCCCTCACAAACGCAAGAGTGATCCCAGCTTGACCACATAGCAATCAGCTACAGATGGCGCGGAAGCGTAACGGACTGCCGATCGTACTGGTCAACTTTTCTAGATTCTGATCACGCATTGGTTCGTGCTAAGATTTGCATGCGTTTTGGAGGATCACCTAAGCGCGCCCCCTACCGACCGGACGTCGCGAATCTACAAAACGCTGCGGTTTTAACCAGGTACCAAGCCTCACTGTCAACTTTGCTTGGCTCAACTATTAACGGTGATCTCGATTCGCAGTGGGCGCATATCAAAGATGCGTTAGTTTCCGCCAGTATTGACACTTGTGGAGTTACCCGTCACCCACCGAAACATTGGATTTCCGCCGACTCCTTGTCGCTGATGGACAGACGCCGCTTGATCCCATCGGATTCCAGACACGTTGAAGAACGCCAATACCTTGGTCGAGAGTTGCGCAGGAGTCTGCAAATGGACCGCAAAGCTTGGTGGTGTGAACGTGCTAGGGAGATGGAGCTTGCTAGTCTCTCTGGTAATACCAGAAAACTTTTCCATCTCATTCGAGTCACCGAAGGTGTTCGATCTGGTATAAGTGAAACAATATGCGAAGAGGATGGCACCTTAATCACCAATCTTCAACGACGGTTGGAGCGATGGGCCGAACATTTTGGCTCGCAGTTTTGTTGGCCCCCAGCTCCATCTGCTACCTCTTGCGCTCGCGCTGGGGCCGAGTGGTCTACCCCCACAGATCCCCCTCTTCCCAGGAAATCGAGCAGGAGCTCAGGCACATGAAGCGTTATAAAGCTCCCGGCCCTGATGGTCTTCACCCAGCTCTATTTAAAGATGGTGGCGCATCGCTGGTCCGAGAACTCACCGCTTTGTTCTCGAAAATTTGGTCGAAAGAGAAGGTCCCATCATCTTGGGGTGAATCGATAGTCGTACCCATCTTCAAAAAGGGCCTGCGCACAATCTGCTCCAACTACAGAGGAATAAGTTTAGTCCCCGTCGTTTGCAAGCTGCTGGTGTCCATCATACTTCGCAGGCTATCCCCAACACGCGAATCGTTGCAACGAGAAGAACAAGCTGGGTTTCGCCCTGGTCACGGCTGCATCGATCAAATCTTCACACTTCGCCAGATCCTCGAGCTCCGCCATGTGTATCAGAGGCCAACGATTGCTGTGTTCCTGGATATCCGTGCAGCTTTCGATTCTGTCGATCGTACAGTACTGTGGCAGTGCCTTCTGAGGAACTGTGTCCCCGAGAAGTTCGTCTCCATACTGCGCGCTCTATACAGTCTGACCTCGGGCAGGGTTAGGGCTTATGGCATGCTTTCGCCTACCTTTGTGGTCTCCAGTGGAGTTCGACAAGGATGCCCTATCTCTCCGTTCCTATTCAACTTTGTCATTGAGGATGTCCTGAAGAACGCTCTGAGCGATTCGTTGAACGCTGGCGTTGAGCTCCTCCCAGGTAGTCGAGTTGTTGATTTGGATTATGCTGATGATATCGTCTTGCTGGGTGACGATCCACACGTCGTCCAACTTGCATTAAACCGCTTGACGATTGAAGCATCAAAGTACGGTATGTACTTTTCGCCATCCAAATGCAAGGCTCTCCTTCAAGACTGGCAGGTGCCTCTGCCTGCACTCACGCTTGCTGGTGAGACACTGGAGCTTGTGGAGAGCTTTGTCTACTTGGGAAGTTGCATCACTGCTGGCGGGGCTGTTGGAGACGAGATTTCGATGCGCATCTCGAGAGCAGGCCTCGCTTTTTCTAGGCTGAGGCATTTGTGGCGTCGCCACGACATTCGTCTCTCCATCAAAGGGTGGGTCTATTGTGCAACTGTTCGTGCAGTACTGTTGTACGGATGCGAGACCTGGCCCTTTCGTAAAGATGACTTGCGCAGGCTATCCGTCTTCGAGCACCGCTGTCTGCGGTCCATTGCCCGTGTGTGGTGGCAGCACCACGTAAGCAATGTGGAAGTTAGACAGCGTGTCTTGGGACGTGGAAGCCACTCGCTCGAGGAGCTCATCTCACTGCATCAACTGCGGTGATTGGGACACGTATTGCGCATGCCTGTCCAGCGTTACCCCCGTCGTGCGTTGTTTGCACTTGCTGGACAGGGCTGGAAGAGACGGTCTGGTGGACAGCCTACAACATGGAGAAGCCGCATGAAAAAGTTGACGAAACAATTGGCCTCGGTCGGTTGTTGTCGACTACCTGGTTGGGGTCCGAGAGATGAGGATACTTGCTGGTTGAAAACCTTGGAAGTTATGGCTCAAGATCGATGTCAATGGCGGACGTGTGCATCAGTGTGTTGCGGTGTCCCTTCTTCCTCCCCCTAAAAAAGAACAAACTGAAAAAAAATTTCAAAAACTGTGAGTGGTAAACTTGACAAAAAAACATTTCTTGTTGCTCTTTTCTTATTATTCATATTGTTTTCCTATTCAGCCATGATTCCGATGGCACAATATCTGTACCACAGATTGTGTATAATATATATATATATATATATATATATATATATATATATATATATATATAGTCCCACGCGACTTCGAAGTTTTAAACGAGCCAGCCAATCGGACCGCACACATCCGGCTACTGATTGGAATCCAATCAACCACAGCAGCTTCAGCCCGGGGACTCAGGGCAATACCAACACCGGCTTGGCCGGTGCTCGAAGCTGCATCGTCACCGGATAGGCGCAATGAGAAAGTGTTGCTAGTGTCACCTGAAGGGGATCGCAGAGTGAGTACAAAGCTCGAGTCTTGTAGGCGGGCCTCCGATAAGCAGCAGATATCGATCGAGAGGGTCTCCAATGTTCGGGCAAGTGCTGCCTGTTGACCGATCTGAAGCAATGTGCGAACATTGAGGCATGCCAATCTGAAGGAGGATCGAAGGCACCAAATGGAAGCCGATGAACTGGAATGGGCCGCTTGCTTGGACATGGGCCTGTTGACAGGGCAGGAATGACGCTCCGCGTTCACATGTGAGTTGAAACTAAAAGGCAAGCGACTATTGAAGCAACGTGGAGGAGGGCCGAGAATTGGGGGGTTGAAAACAGGGGGGATAAAAGTGAAGCGGTAACGGGACGATAAGGGTGAAAAAGCGCAAGAGGGGGAATAAGAAGACGGGAAGGCTTGAGCAGTAGCATCCAAATCCCTATCCACCCTGCCCGGTGCAGCAGATAGGGCACTGTTGATTATCCTCTGCGACGGCCAGAGCATCAAGAAATAGTTTGAGAGAAGACTTATAGTATTTCGTGGGCAGGATAGTGTCGGGTTGCCCAGGCCTAGAGAGGAGTACGATTAGGGTTCTCAACCAAAGCTTTTGGTCCAAAAAGCTGACCGTAAGGCGGCGGGTTTGGCAGTGGACTACAAGGAGTCTTTTCAATATTAATTCGGAATTTCTCCCTGGTGCTAATAGTGTGGCTTCGCTTTGCATACATTCAGGGAGGCAAAATGTATGCAAAACGAAGCCACACTAACAGGACATGACCAAGGAGAAAATTTCGAATTAAGATTGTGTTAGGAAGCAATGGCAGTGATGCGCCTTCAATGGTGCTGCTATATCAGGTATGCCCATGAGCATCGGAAAAATACGGCAGTTGCAGAAATGACAGGCGCCGATGGAACTCAGTCCGTCGACGTCGAGTATCTGGTGCTGTGGGACAAGCTATGGTATGTGCCTCAACTAAGCCGGTCTCGTAAGCCATCAACGTTGCAACGAGGAGTCAGTATCGAAAAGGCGACAAGTAAGTAAGTTGAATAGATAAGGATTAGCGCAGCGCATGGTAAATACACTTCTTCCGACTCCACTTAGTAATCCAAATGCGGAAATGTGGAAGGTTGGTCGCATCCAGCTGGACCGCACATGTAACTGTGAGTTTACGTTGTTGCATTTTGAGGTTTGCTTATTGATTCCGCTGGTCCGAGTATTGACAAGGTGCCTACCTGTTGAAAACCGCCATCTCGATTGCTGGCTCCAGGAGACTATCACTAGTTGCTGGAGGAGATGGGGTGTACGATAATTGAAACACTGCAAAGCTCAAAGAGTGGTCCCATCCAGTGTGGAATTAGGCTATGGCCAAACCACAGCTCCATGCACTTTGTATATGCATGTTTCTTCCGGATGATCTAATGAATGAAGTGTATGCTGAAGGAGTGTGGGCCGGCTGTGAACCAGTCGTGGCTCCCACAGACATGCTTCCTAATCTTATGTTTCGGGTTTGCACAGAATGTGGGGTGTATGGATGGAGCTGTGTGGGTGATACAGCGCAAAAAACCCAAAGATTTCTCTGTAGATGCAAGCACCTTGTAATTGTCCCAGTCGAACAAAAGATGGGACCAAGCCTAGTCAAACACGTGCCTGACATCGAGTAAATCAATAACACTACGGCTATATGTGATGGTTAGGTCAGTCGCGGTTGAAAACTATCTGGCTTGTTCTCATACGGCATTCCTCCTCCGTAATAAGGCAGCAGGATGCGAAGGGGGTCAGTAACTACTGCACTAGTAGCGTCAAGTGGACAATTCCGTGGTTAACGCAAACAAGCCAACTGCTTGCCTAAAAATCGCAGTAAGAACTGAATTGCACACCAGATCGAAAAGACCAATCTTTACTGCACCAACAAAAAGACGAATTAATCGTTTGCGTAGTGCCTTATCACTATTCCTGTATGACACGAGAGCGATGGTATAAGACCCGGCCACACAGAAACAGTTGAGGATTTGGACTGCATCCCATAAGTCGGGTAGAGTGAAGAACAAGTTCGCATCCGCCAAGGCTGAACATCGCATAGTCTGAGGTTGCGTAAATTGGAATACGGACAAACAAATGATCCCGGATACAGTAAATCCGAAGCGTTGGTGTTGTCCGGTCAACAGGAGTTCACGAAAGGAATAATAGAAAACAAAAATTATGATAAATGTTGATGGAGCTGAGCACGGTGGTGAAGTTGGGCGAAAAATGTAGCGAAACTGTTTCACAAACTTAAACTGGTGGCAAGGCAGAATGATTGAACCAATACAGAAGACAGGTGGTGACCAAGTAAGTATAAGACGCACGGGAGGCTTTAAAATGCTTGAAAAAATTGGGCAACTGGGTTGCAGACGTTTTACTACAAATCGAGGTGTTCAGCGCGTAACAGTACATGGATTGCTAGCATTGACTAATGTGCAGAAAAATCTTTCATCTTGATTACTGTAGAGACGTATGCAACCCAAGTGCCCAGATCCGCAACCAAATCGACGCTTAAACAGCCAATCCGAGTAACCGGAACTTCATGCCATGGCACATAGTGCAATTTTCCACGTTCAGCTCAAAAGTCTTGGACAAATGAAAAGTAAACGGTGGGCCTAGGACTCACGAAGGTTTGCCTGCTTCAGCCAAGTCTGTTTGCAGCTTTTCACCGCCTTCAATCTCCATGGTGCAATACACCATTTTATTCGACGGTAGGTGCTTAAGATTTTTCACTTGTCCGACGACAACCTGAAAGTGAACAAGGGTGGTAAGCAGGATAAAACGGTGTGTGGCGTCGCTCAGCTTGAAAGATGCAGACTGGGTTAAGGTATCGAAGATGTGAATTCATGGTCCGTGTGACGGCAAAAGTGGTACATTAGCGAAGCAGTTAAGAATGAAGCATAGTTGCTAAAAAGAATAAGAAATGGATAAGCGAAACCCGGAATTAGAGAAGACGCAAATGTGTGCCTGCTGAACAAAAGGGAAAGGCTGAAAATAAGAATTTTGAAATAAAAGCAGACAACTAGCAACAGGCTCGTGTCACCGTGGAGATTTGAAAAAATAGGTCAATCTTATGGTAGAATTCAGACCATTAACCCATCCCAGCATTAATCCCAGTCGACATGGCTGGCCCCATAGTGGAAACAAAAAGAAAAAAACAAATATTAGATAGTTCCCTTCAACAATTTGAAAAGAACGGAAAGAAGACGAAGGCTGAGAGATGCATGCATTTCGTATTGTCTCCTCAGTATCATACTTTGTGTGTACTGGGGAGACAATACGAAATGCATGCATCTACCAGCCTTCGTCTTCTTTCCGTGCTTTTCAAAATATTAAATAAGCGAAAATCTTTTAAGATAGCGAGATTAAAAGGAAAACGGAAACAAAACTGAGAGCCATGTATAGAGAGATCAAAGGCAAGATGAAGGGAGCCGAATGCAACACCACCATTCAGTGTGAGCGCACTATAATGGAACTTTACTCCACTGCACCAAACTAAGAAGCAAACCCTAAACAACCTGAAGAAAGCACCTGACAAATTTCACCATACATTTGCGCCATGCTATCGGCTGGACGCCATGAGGATTAAATCAGCTGTGTGTTGCCCAGAAGAAATGCAAAAAAACAAGTCAGAGCAGGCGACTAAAGACGATCTGCTTATGCACCGGAAGGCTTGGCTGATAAAAGTCAGTTGGCAAAATTAAGTAAAGGTCAGTTGCTGGTTACATTACATATGAGTAATGATACGCAAGCGTTGATGGCCAAAAGAGACCAAGCACTTGATGTTATCAACACAAAGTAAGCATGACTATGAATTTTATTGTTACATGTCCCTCTTCTGACCAATAACCTGGAGCATATCTAAAAGGAGCATGAGCGGTACCGACACACGAAGTAATCACCTAAGTTACCCGACTGACAGATGTGACACATATACCTGAAGGTATCCCGATCAATCGCCTTCGGTTCACCAACGGCAGCGAGAACAGTAAACGTTTGTTGTTCACAAGCTATGAGAAGCAACAAAGGTTGAAACTGTAAAAAAGCATCGGTAGGAGCTGTGCACCAGATGCACGCTGTAACACAAGAAACAATCAGGGGAAGGAACTTAAGTTCCAAATACCGCACGATGATGAAAAGGGGTTCAGAAATCTAAAAGATCTAAAGACAAGTTTAAGGCAGCTGGTTAGGCACCACGTGTTAGCTAGAAGATCCGTTGCACTAGGCAATAAAAATGTAAAATTTGGATGAAGTGCCTCCATAATTTTTTAAAACAATATACTGGTCTAGGTCAGTGGTTCACAACTATTTTGTGGTTGTTACCCACAAAGCGGGTTCAAGATAAATAGGTACCGAAAAGTTTGGTTCAATAAGCTACTAACCTGCTGCATTTGTGCTTTTATTGTGGAAAATGAACATTATGTTTAATTACCTATCAGTCAACCAAAGAAACCTAGTTTTGAGTCATTTTAATTGAATTAAGAGGTGATGTACGTTAATGAGACGTTTGATATTGCGGCAGTGTTCCAGGACGTGGTGGGTTTCGCCTGGCAAACGTTCTCCCTATAAAAAGCCACAAATGTCTGCTTAACAACACTGTGACGTGGCGGTCGTGACTCGCCACAAAATAAAGTCACTGCCCCGTGGATATCCGCATAATTCTATCCAACCCACGGACACCAATCTCCTACTCGCATATTGATGACGAAATTAAACACTGAAAAATGGAGCAACACAACTACAAGCACAAAATACACAGATACATACGCGTACACACACAATGACATACCCCCTACACAAACTGCTATGGCAAACATATCGGATTTTTGCACATTCTTGATCATGCATCGTTATGTCAAAATGATCATGCCTGTAAAGGCGTGCCTCACCTTGTTGAGAATAAAAGATTTATTTATCTATTTAGTTCCAACAATCTCTGGTATATTTTGTGCGGTTTCGGCTAATGCACGTCATAAGCCGTGTTCCAAGTTCAGTTGCTTCTCTACTTTGGTGTGTGATCTCTGATCAAACATGAACAGATATCAGTGGTTTTTCATTGGTTTCAAATATGTCTTCCAAGTCCGTCCTGGATGTAAGTTCCCACCACTATTCCGCATCGATATGTCCCGAACACTAACCGCTTGTTTTGTCCCTATAGCTTATAAACACTCGTTCGCTCATTTACCCGGCCTGCTGACCTGTGCTCCCATCTTAGTGTTCACTCAACTATGTACTTTGACCCGGCGTACGAGTGCCTGACTCAAAAAACGACGAGCGAGCGGATAGAGGCGCTACCTAGCTGCGCTGTTTTACAGGCTTGTATTCGTAAGTTAGGCAATAAAAATTGTTGCTGAAAATTGCCCGACTCACTGGTCACACACTAATGGCTAGCCAATAGTGATTAGGTTGTTAGTTATATGTTTCGATATAGACAATCTTGTTATCAAATTCATTTGGCGACAGATTTATGAGCTAGTCTTGTTACTTATATGTACCCCACGTAAAATTCTATTTGACCCGCTGGTGGCAATCACCCCAGGGTTGATAACCAGTGATCTAGATTCTCTCAGTCCAGAACAAATAATCCGTGCGCTCTGCCATGGCGAACCGATTTGTCGCGACTCAAGTAGTTCGGTAATAATTATGATCTTATTAATAATAAACAGGAAAAAACAAATGGGCAAGTGGAGCCTAAAGAATGGTGGTGAACACGACAGTGAAACCGAGACCGCATCGGTGCCACATTTGACATAGCATTGAAATACTAGTGCGGTCGATTGCAAGGACGACACCCACCAACTGCAGTCGCACCTTCGATGCGCGTCTCTATGTATTTATACCGTGTCATCGAGTTGTCCTTCTCACCGAAATAGGAATAGCGTTTAAAAGCATTAAAGGTTGTGGAAATCAGTAAGCAGGTATGTAAACAACACAATCCAGCCAGCACAAACAAGTTGAGCGCAACAGACAACCGGCGTGGCATCAAGAGGACTGTTGACAAACGCCAACTGGTTAACTTCATCGTTGCTCCAACCAGGCATCGGCGGTCAAACACGGTCCCCTACCTAATGTCTTCAGCGAACAATGGCCTGATATACGGACGACACAGTAACCATGGTCGTAATGAAATGTTACACACCATCGCAGCAAGTGACATGCATTAAGACTATACACAAGCCGTAGTAACAAGCGTGATAATCTACTCGATAGGTTGTTCCGACATTGTGAAAACTGATGGTGTGTTAGCCCAGTTAGATGCAAAGGGCATGCTGAAACAAGGAGCGTTGAGCGTCAGTCTAATCAGTGGCACATGAACAGCAGCTCGGCCCAAGCAAAATAGAACCATGTCCATATAGTTTAACATCAACAGCCAGTTGCTAAGCGCAATCTCTGCCTCAGAATATGCGGACGGTGCGATGGAATTGTTCACAAACATTTCGATAAGAAAGCTGACGGGATGGAGATAGGTGACTACTACACCCCAACTAACTCAGGCGACAATCTTTTGTGCAATATTTCATAATGAGGGGAATTGTGGAAGGCGGATCCAGAATAGGACGTAATCTCTCAGGTATGATCATTCCAGCTAGGCATTGTCACAAGCAGCACGACAAGCAGCGTTTAAGTCAATAAGATTACCATGACAGGCCGATTGCAGATGGTGATACGCGCACATGCGGTCTATGCTCACCCTACCGGAGTGGAGGCCAGCCCAACGTTCAACGATTCGATCAGTAAGCCACCAAAACATGCAAGGTAAGCAACCTGGAGGTGACTGAGATGAGACTCATTCCCCGATGTTTTCTAGAAGATACGTTGGCTTTATTTAAGGAAGTATAAAATAAAAAAGTAGCCCAACAGAAGGAACATTCGCCCGGTACTTAATATTGTCCAATAGAGTTGGACTTGTCAAGTCAATGTCCCAAGTGGGTTCAGGTGACTAAATTAGAAACTCTGATACATGGCGCATCGACTCAATAGTACGACCCATGATAAAGTGGGGAGAAGATTCAGATCGTGTGAACATAGAATCCGATGAAGATGTCCTCTAGGCTGGCCACACGAAGCGTCTGGAAATTGGTAATAACGCAAATCGCTGCACCACGTTCAAAACAACAAAACAAAACAACAACAACAGCAGCAGTACATCAGCCATTTGAACTGATGCTTCGCTGCCATATAACCATCACGCAATATGAAATAAAAAATAAGAAGAGGGAGAGAAGAGGGACTTACCTGAAAACCTTAATGCCCTAAGCAAACATTCAGGGTCAAGGCGCCTACACTTTGTGTATACAACATACCGTCACAAACAGCTGGCTATCGTGCAAAGATAAGGCGGCATCGGCGAGACAGCTTCCTTGCGGCTTTCACTGCCACGCGTCATAATCAGCCATTACCCCGCAGATAACTCAGCACCAAACATACTTTAAACAGGCAATCCGATTAGAAGACAGCAGCAGACACGCCACTGGTGTCTACTGCGAGCCATGTCCTGCAAAGTCTCGAGGCAAGCCCCAGGCGAGTAACGTGGACTCCAACCCGGTAGGCGAGACGGACCAACGGCACCCAGTTTGGTCGTCAGTGACTTCATTTCCCGCTGCCAAGTCAACTTCTGTCCACCTCGAGCCTTGCGCCAACGTACACCTGGCAGACTAAACAACGCCCTCCTAGGTAAGCGGTGACCAGGCATGTGTAGCACGTGCCCGAGCCAACGCAACTTATTCAGTGCTATCTGTTGTTCTAGGGTGCTAGCATGATTATCAACACCTAGTACTCGCCTACGCACATCATCGTTGCAGACACGCTGGTGCCATCCGACACCAGCAATGCTTCGCAAACAACGATGATCAAAGACTTGAAGGCGCCTCAGATCTTCAGACCGAAGGGGCCAAGTCTCACTACCATACAGCAGAACGGCCCTCACTGTGGCCTTGTATACACGGCCTTTCAGACGGAGGGAAACTCCCTTCTGTCGCCAAAGATGACGCAGGTTCAGAAGGCAGCTCTGGCCTTTGCAATGCGTGAGCTCATGTCAGTTTCTATGCGCCCATCATTGCTGATGCAACTGCCAAGATAAGTGCAATGATCAACCACCTCGAGTTCCTCGTTAGCAAGCGTCAAAGGGTCATCAAGTGGCTGGTGGTCCTGCAGCAACACTTTGCACTTTGAAGGTGCGAAGTGCATACCGAATAATGGGACCACTCTGGATAGGCTATTCAGGGTTGATTGTGCCGCCGCAAAATCGTCGAAAAGCAAGACGATATCGTCCGCATAATCTAGATCAACTAACCTTTCACCAGGCAGCACTTCAACGCCTACATCGTTGGATTCCGTCAGGAAACACTCCATGATAGAATCCACGACGAAATTGAACAAAAACGGGGAAATCGGACAACCCTGACGAACGCCACTTGTAGTCGAAAAGCTATCCGATAGGACACCATAGACCCTGACGCGGCCTCTAGTGTTCGAGTATAGAGCCCGAAGGATGTTCACATATTTCGTGGGAACATCTTTCCGCGCAAGTAATTCGAACGTTCAAGTTCCTTGCCGTTATGAAAAATCATGCACTGGGAGGCCCAGTAGCAAAGAACTGGTTAAACGATCAGTGGAGTCAGTGATGATGTCCCGAGTGGTCCGCTCCGCTGGGAGATGTTTCCGTGAATGTCCACAGGCGTTCCCACAGACAGGGGCGATGGAACCCACGTGAGAGCACGGCAGCCGGTTCAGTTGAAGGCTAGATCCGAACACGGTTAATCGAGTGTGATGAACCTCTTTTGAAGAGCTCGAACATTACCTACAGTGAAGTCTACGATATTTTATTAGAGACAATGGTGAAGCGTATCCTAAGAAATTGTAATGATATGGCGGAGAGTTTTGCAAACCCAGAGCACGCTCCCACTAGCACAAAAGCAAGGAAACCCTGCTGGCTAGTGAGATCTATCGGCGTTGAAGCAGCCGGTCTCTAAAAGCGTCCTCCGTGTAATCAACACCTATGGAAGGCATAGATATGGGTAGAATGTTGAAATAAAAAGTACATGTTGGCCAAGTCTCAATCAGACAAAAACGCTTTCTATATTACAAATACCCTTGGCTTATCAGTAAATAGTGCAAAGTAACACACCTAATCATGGCTCGACCGCACATACGAGGTCGCATGTGGAATCGGCCCAAGAGGCCCGCATGTCATACAATTGATATCAGCCTGCAAACTAAGTGTAGCATGGATTAGCTGTATGCTGACCATTCCATAATTGCGTGATCCAATGAAACTGGAGAGATAACCATCACTGGAGCAACGGGAACGTCAGCACCACAGACACTGTGGTGAGGTAGAGGTAGTGACATGCATCAACACCTCGAAGTGCCAGGGGAAGTGATGCAGCACATCCTAGTGTTCATGCGTTGCACTAACATCCAAACGGCAAACAAGACTGGTTTAGTGAGCCACTCGGAAGATCCGAGGGAGGGAAAAGGTTTGTCAGTGACCGACGGAAGCTTTTCGTTCGGTTAGGACGGAAACGCACATGAAGCGACTGTGAACAACAAATATTCAGTGGCAGGAAATATGCATGTACAAGGCCGTAACGAGCTATGCCACGGACAGGCAATCGTAGCTTACCTCTAAGGAAAAGGTCAGGTGAATATCTGGCTTGTTTTTCACGGTGATTTCGCTGGCCTCCTCGCTCAACTGCCGGTACAACGCATTTGTGGAGCCACCGGAAGTTCCCGAAGCACTTCGATTGTGCTTTTTGAACTTTTGGAAGCTTGTGGAAGCTTTCGTAATGGGAACAGCCTCCAAGCGGAGCATTAATTCACCGACCATCTTTTTCAGTTCTTCAATGTACAGGGGTTCCATGTCTTTCACGACTAACCGTGGAAACTGTCGGTTCTGTGAAAGAGAATCGGAATGAAGAGGCACGGGTGTGTCTCTAAGTTCAGTATGCTGGAAAGCATAGGAAAAAGTGCGAAGGTAAGTGTTGTATGGTATTGAACGGAAGGGCATTCAAGGAATGCGGAGGCGGATAAAATCGCCAGGCGTTAGATGGAGCCAGGTGAGTAACTAGTACGTGACAGACAATATGAAGAAAGTTTATAGAAAGTAGAAGTCACGATTAAAATTCACGCACAATAATATGCCTCGACGGGGAGTCGAACCCCGGTCCACGAATTTCCGGTCCGCTGCTCTACCACCTGAGCTACCGAGGGCTGACAAACTTTACCCTACTCACAAACTTCCAACATTAATCTACCATCGCCCCTTGGACATTTGAAGGACAGGTACTTCGGTCCATTGGGAAGTGACGTGTGAGTGGGCCAATCTGCAACATCAGGACAGGTACTGTGAGCCCATTGGCAATACGTCGCGCACCAAGCAGAAGTCATGTGTTAAAATTTGCGCACCTAATCGTCAGCCCTCGGTAGCTCAGGTGGTAGAGCAGCGGACCGGAAATTCGTGGACCGGGGTTCGACTCCCCGTCGAGGCATATTATTGTGCGTGAATTTTAATCGTGACTTCTACTTTCTACAAACTTTACCCTACTCACAAACTTCCAACATTATTATGAAGAAACACAAGGAAGCAATTCGGGAATGACTCCAGCGTGGTGAAACTCAATTTAACCGAGCGTTATGGGTAGATGGCTTTCATTGACAAGTGAGAGAATATGGGAACACAATTATTCCAACCGTTCCAGCATCTCACATACAGTACAGCCGAAGTTGCACATAAATTAAAATGTTACATTTAGCTTCAAGCATTTCTTGGGACAAAGTGACTAAACACGGATCAATTTGCGTTGTGTGATTAGCAAGTGGAGATGGTGCGTGTCGGCTAACTAAAGATTGTTTCACTGATATTCGCACGTAGCGGCACGCGATCATCTAGCGCAGTAAGGGGAAATTCTTCAATGCAGTCAAAGATGAACTATGTCAGGGACCAAGTGGGGGTGGTATCGCGCGGTTGCGTCTGAAACAGGTGCATCCAGCCTAATTAGCAGATCGATTAGGATCGTGAAGAAACGCGATGCGACGCATCCGGATTACGTCCAAGCGGAATGAGCATCGAAAACATCGCGACAAAAGGCGACAACAAACAGGCTTCAATTTTCAAAAGACAATTGGTACCCAAACATAAATCAATAAGTACATCATAAGTAGTGCATCAGCCGCAAAACCAAAGGACCGACTAAACAGGAGCGATAAGAGGTGTGCAAATTGTAAAATTTAAACAATTAGGCAAATATTCAGCATCAATACGCCTAAAATTCTTTAATGTGCAGCGACCACAAAGAGATGGCAAACACGTGAAGATCATGCGGCATTAGCTAGATAGCTTCCTTGCGGCTTACACTGTACATGTCAAGGTCGATAAACTTCGGCAGATAACGAAGCATTATGCAGGGTATCAGCGAGCAGAAGACGGCAAATGCGACATTGATGCCATGACTGTTAATATCAAGAGTCCCTGGGGGTAGCGTGGATCCGGTGCTGGAATATGAGACGAAGCAACGGAATTCATGGTAGTCATCAATGACTACATCTTTCGCCGCCGGCTACACAAATGCATCCTACAAGTCTTCGCAATATTAAATGCGGTAAACAGAACAAGACTTGTCTCCTAAGGTGGTGTGTGCATATACGTAGTATGCGTTCGAACCAACGTAGTCTATTTCAGAATGACAAGAAAAAACCAGATTTCGACAAGAAACTCAGAATTCTACTATTTCGCGTATTCTCGTCAGCCGTTTACATGCAATTAGTGGAATAGTTAGATTGTATGCAAAGACATTCAAGGTGTAACGTCACTGGTAAATCGAAAACGGCCAAAGTTCATCTGATGCTGGCCGGCATTCCGCATAGATGAATGTGGCCCCCAGCCTCACCAAGGCTGATGAGAATATACGAAATAGTTGAATTCAGATCATCCTGTCGAAATGTTGTTCTATCTTGCCATTTTGAAATTTGTGAAGGGAAAGTCTTGTTTGAATTATCCTACTTTGTTGCACTTGGTAATTCAAAGGACCAACAGGATATGCACAGCTTGTGATCGTAGATACGCTGATGCTAAACGATAAAAGTGAATATCCGTAGGCGACGATGGTTAAACATCTGAGGATGCTTAAGGTTCACAGGCAGACATGGCCAGGAGTTACTGTTGCTGAATAGAACGATGCGCACCGCGGTTTTGTGCAAATGATCAAAGTTAGGGGAAATTTCGTTGTGATGCTAGAAGTGAGGCCGATTCACAGAAGCAGTTTCAGCTCTCACAGTGCATTCAGTCGACTAAATTGTCATACAATCGACAACACTAATACAGCTATCATGATAACTGGATGAGGGTAATGATTACCTTGAAATCCAAGAAGTCAAGAGACGATTCGTGGTCCTACAACGGCAGCTTGCAAATCTGAAGCCCGAAGTGCATGCGAAAAGGCAGGACCAGTCTAAAACGTTTGAGACTGCGCAGCTTTGCCACCGCTAGGATGCAGAACAATGCTGTCTGCATAGCCCAAACTAATGGGATTTCCCCCTATGTAGCGCATCAGTCCACGCGTTGTGATGATCCACCAGGAAACACACGATGTGGAGGAAAAGTGAACAGCCATTACGAGTGCTACTCATGGCCGGAAAGATAGCAAACAGTTCACCGTAGACCGATAGTGTTCGAGAACAAGATATGTAAACTAGTAATCTTTAATGAAAAGACCACTCATGGTAAGCGAGTCGAACAGAACAGGATGACTTAATGAGCAGAACACGCAGTCGAACTTGAAGAACACACATGAATTCAACGGTCGTATGCATGAAGTTGCTCCATCACTTGTCAAGCAGTACAAATGTAATCTACACAGTGCGGTCTGTTCCTCTATCAATTAGGATTCCTGTTTAGCAGTAAGGCGGAAACCTTACGAGGAAACTTCAAACTGTATAGTGTAGGATGGATAACAGTTACAAGGAAGTGCTTTTGGGTTAATGGTCAGAACACAAACGGTCCAAATGTTACGTGACCTTGTCCCTCTTATGTCTACCACTTGTAGCATGCCTGTGATTGGGGAGAATGCACGGTGGCCGCATCATCCAACAACCCGCAACGCATAACTCTCTTAGTTGAAAGCAAAAGCGTAATTGCTTGGTTCATATGTGAAAGTGATAGTGTGTCATAGTCAGAATTGGTAATGTTTAAAACAGAAACCGATGCTGTTGACGATGACTGCCAACAGTAACGCGATGGGCGCGGCCGCATTGGCAGCTAAGGACTAAGTCAAGTGTAAGCGGTGAGAACAGTACAAACGTCAGTGACAATTGTACGGAGTGATTTTTGGAGGTAGATGACAGCACCAGAGTTTGCTGAAATGAGTGCAAGACGGATCATTCTTGGTTTCACACTTGAAGGTCAGCGTGCTCCAGAATGAAGGACCGTGTGGTTGGAATGCACAATCGGCTACCAGTATAATCAGAACTGTTTACATTTCCTAAGCTACATACAAGCACCAATAGGGCCAGCTGACCTCAGGGTAAACAGAGTAACCTGGAAAAAATAAAAAAATAAACGGTTGCCATGAACTTGGGCACATTGTTAGAACAAGTATGTAACCTGTTGTGGCACAAATGCTGCCTTGTTGCAGTTCCGGAAACAGACAAGAGATGGTCACGAACGCGCGCAAATGTTCAAGGAGGTCAAAAAACACGAATTGGTCTGGAGAAATATGTTGCCTACTTTGGCCAAAACTTCAACCGTTTGCAGCTGTCCATCAAGCTCTCGTCTGACCTGAGCAGCTTGTTCATCAGCATTATCCAGCTGTGGAAAAGAGGAAAAGGAAAAGTGAGTTAAAGTGCAAGCAGCAATCGCAAGACTGATTCAGGTGAATTGCGAAGGAGGGATGCGAATGAATCGGAGTCACGACCATGGAGTCAGTTTTCTAATACCTCCAACAAGCGTGACACAGGTGGTTCAAATGGACAACACAAGAAGCAAACGGGAGGAATAAGGTACAACAAGGAAGGGTTCAAAAAAGGTGAATATGTGATAGGGTGATCACAGTGAGCCGGTTATATGCAAGAGTCGACCTAAAGACAGGTATGGGAAACCTGTGTCCGTCCACCGGAGTTCAGGCAGGGACAATCAACCTGGCTGGGGTGGTGGCATCGCCAGGGATACCATAATATATTGTGAAGTTGCGATAGCGTGCTAAAAAGCACGCATGAGAATGAATGTATCGTAACAGGTAAAGGAATTCCAGGGTATAGCCGTGTTGAGACGAAAATCAATCAAAGGACAGATAAAGAAACCAAACTTTGGAACACGATTCTCAAATCAAAATCGATCTTGCTTCCCGTAGGATTAAGCCGTCAAGAATGAGAATAACAAAAGCAGTCATATTGCGTGACAGTAATAACATTAATGCTGACAGCCGTAAGCTATGGAGCTCTAATAGCTTCGAAGTGGGTTTAAGAAAAGGCACAAGAACGCTGCAAGACGATGAAGGGAGCCAACGAACCAAAGCATCAGGTCATCACCTCTTTTTAACTAAAATCGTCACTCCACTGGTCGATCTTTGTCGAAAAGCAAGATGTGATTAATCAAGTGGGGAAAGGGAAGCTAACATGGCAGAATGAGGTCGAAATCAAACCAATAGATGGAGCGTTAAGCGCTAGGAGTAAGAAAACAACTGCAAGAGCGCCACAGAGATTTCAACCACTGATAAGGACACTCACGAAGTCCCAATCCGGGATAGCGACAAATACCAATCCTATCCTTAGGGTGAAGATTTTCTTGCTTCTCGGACACACTGACAAACCATAGTGAGCTTTTACTCAGTATTAGCATACAATAGATGCCAAGACAGCTAGCCGAACGGCAAGCGAAGCAGACAGCAGAGTAGCCGGAGGCGAGTCCTGGTCAACAGGCACTCCAGAGAGGCACTAAAAGGTCTGCTAGCAAACGTGAATGCTGAAAGTTAGCGTCACTCAATCATTTCATTTCAGACATAAGTAACAATGCGTAGGCATCGGAGGTCAAACGTGATCAGGGTCCTAGTGTCTTCGGTGTACAACGAGTATATTGCTTAATCATACGATGGCGACGGGTACACCACAGCGTTGTAAACCCTTCCGTCGCGACGATACTGGGATTTAACATGATACGGCGGTTCGCGCACCAACTCATCGAGCTGCAGTGAGTTGTGCCCTCGAGCCCCTTGATAGCTGCACTTATCAGATGGTTAGTGTGGCAGGTGGCTCTCCAAGGATCAAAAACAAGGTCTTGGCTTCGATCAGAATCCCTTATTCACAAACAAAAAGGATCAGTATATATATATATATATATATATATATATATATATATATATATATATATATATATCAAGTGAATTTGAAGCACTCAAAATGAGGTGCATTTACTCCAGCTGTTACCCTTGTGACACCCGCTTGAGGTATGTTCATGCCATTCCAAAGCAATTTTGTACTTAGTGTAATTGACGCGCTCTATGGGAGTTCACGTAGGGCTATCGACACGAACAAGAAACGGGTCAGTCTGGGGTTTTCAACGCATCCCTGAAACAAGCAAGGTCGATTTCTACCACTTCGCAAGCACTTCAGATGTTGTTGTACCTGTAGGGGATATGAATGCGCAACTAGTTCGTTCGGACCCTTCAAAAGTTAGGGTTGGTGGTAAGATTGGGCTCAACTTTGAACGAACCCACAACGAGGAGGGTTTGTTGCGACCTTGCGCCTACCAGCGGCTGTCTATTAGCAGCATGCCCTTCAGATACATTGGGCACCGATCCTTAATTTGGCGTCCTCAGACAGCTGACCAGAGTCTCGCTGAACCAGACATCCCCATAACTTTGAGGTGGCGCGCTTACATCCTGGACTTCCGCTATCTCAGAAACACATGTGCCAACTCTGATTATAGTTCGCTGCAGAGATTCCATAAATATCGCCAGGAAGTGAATCAAAAAACATCGCACAACCGGCGACTGAGGAGCTATCTCAACCCTTTGTTAGATAAAACTACTGGGATGCCCTGCAAACCATGCCGCCTTGCACAACGTGGGAGCTTGCGGTACTATTAACCGAGATCGCACCAGTAAATGAATATCCAAGATGCGTGAACTTGTCGGAATATAACAGAAAAAAGCCTTGCTGGCTCTAAGCACAGTGTGACCAAGTGGTTCATTAGGCGTGAGCTGAAACGGAATCTGCGTGCTGACAAGGCAGCCTGGTAAAGCCGTAGGGTTCAAGAAATGGAGGAGGCAGTGCGGTTCGCAAGTACCACAAATTATTCCAACTGATTTGAGCCAATGGTCACAGGACCCGTGGTGGAGCTGTACGCTATCGGGCGCGTCCCCAGGTTGCGGATTGGGGAATACCTTCTTTGTGGAGGTAACTGCGAAGAAGTCTCGTTTGTCTTGCAGACGACATGAATACACAGTCGCGGACAATCAGCAGCAGCGTCTCAGAACTTGGGAGGTTCTGGATTGGTCACCTGGTTCTCCATCAAATACCACAAGAGCTCCTACGGCGTTGTGTCAAAGCCAAAGTTATCGGCTACAGGGTCACTGAGCACTCACTTCTGTAACCAGATCAATCATCATTATGCACACTAGCGGCAGGTGGAAAACACCTCAACCATGGTACCGCAATACAAAGGAAAAGAAAAGAATGAAACAGAGGCACACCGGCTGAGTCCCCAGTAACGGATGGACATCGTTCCGGAGAGCTAACAGCCGGCTACTGTGCCCATTAATTAAAACCTTGGTTGAAGGGGAAGGCTGAGCGGAAGGAGAAGAACAAAGAGACTCACAACACAAACGCCATTGATGTCTGCTCCTAGCCATGTCAACAAGCGTATCCAACCAAACGTGTTCATCGTCCTTCGGTCCCCAACCAGAGAGCCGAGAGGCTCCGACCGAGGCCAACTTCGAAGTAAGGGCCTTCATTCCTCTCGACCAAGTCATCGCTTGACCACCTCCCCTCTTCTTCCATCCGCACCCCCGGCATGCAAACAACGCACGTCGCGGGAGTCCGTGGGCTGGCATACCCAACATGTAGGCCAGCCATCGGAGTTTAGTGCGTGAAATAACGGTGCTGAGCGATTCGGTTCTTCTTCCTGTGCCATAAACAAGGCGTTAAACACGCTCATCGCTCTGTAACCAGAAGTCAGTACCTAACGGAGGGCGGATGAACAACCTTGTTGGCCACCGGATTCTCTGTGAACTGCTACAGAACACAAAAAGGCGTATGAAACACCCGGCTGTCCAAGGTCATTGTTAATCGACCTGCTGCCTTGCGGGTCAGGTCTGTATGACCAAAGGCTCGGGGTGGGGCCCCTTATGTCAACCCTCTTCCTCGGGCTGGGCAACTGGGAAGATCACTGCTCACGCAACGCTTAAACCTAAATCTTCACTACCCTTCCACTGACTACCTGCTTTTCCTCTTTTTGTTGTTTTTAGCTATGTGTTGTGGCACTGCCAATTGCATGTGGGTCAAGTGTTGAATAATAATGGCCATAGAAAACTATACGTCAGTGAGACAATCAGGACAGCGCGGCCACTTTCAATCATAATAAGGAACGTTGTTTGTACCAAATCTGGCTCGTTGGGCGGAGAACATCTGAGAGCAGTACAGTTGGACCAACGATGCTGAACTTTTTTCTGCTCAGGTGATGCGGGCCGAGAAATAGCTTGTCAGTCTAGAGGTTCTGTCAAAAGCCGAGGTCTGAAACGCAAGGATAGTCCTTCTCATTTTCGCGAGGTTGGTCGAGGGTATCTCGCACCCACACCACTTAAGAATGGTGGCCAGGTCTTTAGTAAACCATTGAACCAAGCCAGACCAAGTTTTCCCCGTCGCGACACGCTGGCTAAAGGTTCCAAGAAATATTTGAATGGTCCCGGGTTCGAGGCCTGCTATCTCCACCTGATGAGATCAAACAAGGTCGAAACACGTCGTGGAGTGCATTAGTTTCGGATGGGCAACACCCAATTTCCTTTCGCTTCGCTGAGCCACGCGTCCAGACAGGTTTGGAAGAAAGAAACGATCTCAACTCAATGGAATGGATCGACAAATGGCAATGTATAAAAACGGGTAGTCGCACCATCAGTGTTAACCATAGGGAGATCAGCCTGACGCAGGTAGCAACACAGTTCCGAGTCTCGTTTGTCGCAGTACAGTGGAACGCGAATCCCGCATGATGGAAAAGCATGCCGGTTTTCATCCAGCACGAGGATAAATGGACCATTTATTCGCTCTGTGGAGGGTGCTGGAACAACGTAACATGTACTGCGGAGCGACGACGGCTGCGTTCCTCGATTGCAAGGGTGCGTTCTACACAGTAAGTTGGTCCATCCACCTTGACACAATTAATCTAAAGGGTGCTCCCATCAAATATGTGAACATTTTAAGTGTAAGGTACTCGAATATCAAATGTTGTATCAGGAGCTAAGGTGAATTCGCAGACGCCGCATCATCGGTGGGTACAACAGAGTTTAGATGACGGAAATGAGGTTACCTCAGCAATTAAAATACGAGTGCATCATACAAATCGTTATGTCCTTCGTTCCATTTACGCTGTTGTCAGGATCCGGATTAAACTAGTGCTTTGCGTCCAAAAGCAATTATCGATCAACCCTATGTATGCAAGGCTTCTGCTTTTCTTCTCGTCTGTCTGTTTGTATGTTTGTATCATGGAACAATTTCAAGTTATGACTATCGCAATGAAGAGATGACATGAAATATAGGAAATTGTTGAAATTCGTCTTCACATTGTGCTTTTCAGATTGCTCACAGGAACTAATATTAACAACCGGTCATTACGCAGAAGCACTACGCCAGAAAAAGTGAAGAGAACCAGAGCCAAATCGTTAAGGAGAATTCGGCCACGAAGTTAAAGAAGAATGGAAAGATAAAGCAACACTAACGCACTACAACTGTAGTGACAACCTCCAAGAACGGTCTTCTGTATACTGCTAGACGATGCAGGGGATGGTGATATGGTGAGTCTAAAATAGTATGGAAGCTTTCGGACACGATATCCACAGCCTGGCATCACGGAAAACAAATGTGATCAGAAGCCCTCAAATTACAGAAGACCACTGTATGTTAAGCTGCGTACAGATGTAGCGATGTTCAAGAGAAAGGCAAGGCGTACAAATGTGGTTCATGCATCTACGGTGAGCGGAGACCAGCCGGACTACCACTGATTCGTATTTTGCGAAGACCAGTGAGCTGCCGCAGGAAAATATATATGAGTAGTTTAGAGGAACATGATCAGACTAGCACCACAGGAGGTCCTTCGGTCTTCTTAAAGGACAGGAATGACAGCTGATGGCAGCCAGTGTGTGGTCAAACAAAGCAAGCAGGGCGGTCATTAATGGGTAGTCACTGCCTTCCATCAGTGATAGGTAATGTCGCAACTCGTCAATAGTCAAGGCTATTAAGCCAGTTGCTTTTAAGTGACCCGGTTAAGAATGGGGATGCGCTAGATCGACTGAGATGTGTTTCATATTGTTTAACCAAGCGCTGTAACCTGCGAGTTCAATGGTGAATCATCTGCTCAAGTTCAGTAGCTAATTGCCCACTCCAACCCTTTTGCTAGACCACTGAGTTCATTATGTTGGAACAGTGCCTAGCTGCTCCCGATAAAAGTGGTCTTCACCATTGTGGAGGGTTTCAGTGTGGCTCTCTCCCATCACTGCGTTCCAGGACCGACGGTTTCGTCTCGGTTTGGACTCATCAGGTAGAGATGGCCGAACTGGGAGTGGAACTCAGTGCATTGCCCTGGGCGGCGAACGCCATGATCACTGGGCCATTGAGCTCCGGGAGCAATGCAAGCGGTGCCTTCACCAACACCTTACAGTGCCACTGCCACCCACCTATGCTGCAAGTCGATTTTGAAATCTCCAATAGGAAGATTTCTCAAACTGCCACTGACAAAGTGAAAAGGGCTTTCCAACGGAACCCATTTCGAGGCTTCATTCGCAGAAAGCAGTTATAGAAATCCACCGACCACTCAGACATCGCAGATGTTTTATGAATACAGCATTGAGAACAAGTCCAGTTCGCACTCAATTTATCACCCTGGTTCACCAGTGACAATTGCCCGCGCAAGCATTGGATTCGTCAGTCATTCCCTGTCTAGCCAGATTTTTACTTTTAGAAAAAGCTATTATGCAAGAATTTCCCAGTAAACATTACCAGTAAGGTTGTTTGTCGATGTTTTTTGTCTTTCCGCTATTAAACTACTTTGTATTAGGTCGATGGCATGCGTGTTACGGCTAAAATTCCACCCGTAATGGGTGCAGAATGTCGCATGCTTGAAGTACTCTCAACATAATGATGCCTCGCGGATCGCGAGCACAGGTAATGGACATGCACCATTGACAATGTGTTGTTCCGAAGTAGGAAGAGTGAACAGAGTGCGGATACGCATAACACTACTAGAATCAGGGAGTACTCCAGAATGATTGGCTATGCTGCGCCAGCTTACATTATCTATTAATAGTGGTGATGTGGGTCCAGCGCAAACCGTCGTTCGGTGGTCGCCTTACAAACCCATCCCAGAGTTTCTGTTGGAAAGTTGGGCTGTTGATGCAGAAGTTGAGATCGGACACAACCTCGTTGCGACTGGAGACAGGCAATTGCAAATGGCGATATCTGGACTGAAAGCGGCTAGCACTCAGGTGTATGGTTGTTCGGAGAGTAATTTCATTTTTTAATGAAAAGGAAAGTTGATATTCTTATAGTGAATAAATAGTTTATTGAATTAGATATCGTGCATTCTGGCCCGGTAACTTCTGTCATCTTTCTGGCACTAGCATGATCCCACGCCCATGAAATTTTTGTTCTTTGCTGGTGAAAAAAACCGAACCAGGTGATTTATGACCTCAGCTGAATTAAAGGTTTTACCGTCTAAAACGTTTTGTAGAGACAAAAGGAAATAATAATCAGAAGCAGCCAGATCCGGAGAATACGGTGTGTGGCAGTATATCCTATCCAAGCTGTCAAAACTTGGCGAGTTAACAAACTTCATGAGGCCTCACATTGTCTTGGTGGAACACTGCACTTTTGCTATTGATCAAATCTGGCTTTTTTTCTGTTTAAGCGATTCATTCAATTTTTCCCGCTGATGACAGTTCATTTCAGAGATGATCGTTGCGTTGTTCGGCAGAAGCGCAAAAAAAGATACCTTTGAAATCCCACCAAACAGATAGCATCACCAATTTTTGATTAATATCGGCTTTCGAAGTGCTTTGAGCCGGTTTGTCGTTCTTACTCCATAATCTCTTGCATTTAACATAGTTGCAAGCAACCAATTTCTTGTGCCCAGCAACGATGCGCTTCAAAAAATGGATCGTTTTCTGGACGTTTGAAATACAAGTCAGAGACGTCAACGCGGCGGCACAAATTTCTTTCTGTAAGAACATGAGGAACCCATATGTCGAGTTTTGAGAATAAGCCTAGGCGTTTCAAATGATCATGAATGGTCGAATTCGCTAAATTTAATCTCGGTGATCTCACTAGTTGTTATTCGCCGGTTTGCAACAATCAATGCGTTGATTGTGTTTTCATCAGCTCCCAATGGCCTTCCAGAACGTGGTGCATCTGCAACATGAAAATTGCTAGATCGAAATTTTGCAAACCAGTTTTGGCACTGGTGCTCTATCAATACACGTTCACCATAAACATCAGATAATTTGTTCTTTTCGATAGTAAAAAGTAAAATATGCCAAAAATGCTTCTTTTCACTCCCCGTATTGGAAAGTGCACCAAGTAAAAGCAATTGGGTAGAATCAATCGAACGTTTCACAAACAAGCCTTGCTATATCACCTGTCAAAATTATGTGGCTTAAGTGTGAAGTTGACCGTGAAAAAAGAAAAATATAACGAAAAAAGGAAATTACTTTCCGAACAACGTAATAGATCGCGTGAACTGGGAGCATCTGAAACAGCATTTTGTGTCGGCCTCAATTGTTGCCAGCCAGCGAACTGGACGTAAAATATTAGCCACATAGATGCAGGGCATAATGAAGACTTTGTCCACGAAACCCGTTCTGGGAGCCTAGTATGTAAGCCACGATTGATGAGTCATCTCGCAAACCAGAAAACTTGGCAACAAACGCAAAGCCCACGTGGTCGAAAGTAATCGAACTAAACTCCAGGCAGATGTATCGATATCAGGGGTAACCGCACAGTGATTTCCTTGAACAACAGGCGCTAGTAAACGGTGAACACCGAAAGTCGTGTAAACCAACTGATAAAGCTGTAGTGAAAGGAGCTCGCAGATCTTGAATAGTGCACTAAAATGATGCAGACCTTCAGAAACAGGTTCGGTGTTTCGTTGGTCACAACTACCAGATAAAAACGCAATATGTCCAGCCAAAAATAACAATAAAAGTCAGCTTCCACTGTGATGGTGCGCTGTACTTTAGGGAAAAGGAGGCTGTCGGGCTAATCGAACGGAGAGACACAATGGACGAGACGGTATACAAGGCAAATCAAGCGTGGAGCCTCACTAATTCGAAAATTGTACGGCAAATTTTACGAGGGTTTAGGACAGCCTAATTCGAGTCAAAATCAGGTGGTAAATCAACTACGACCGAATAGAGTCGACCTCAGTCTATGAAGCTGTTCCTGGATTGTACTACATCTCATAACCCCTTGACGTTCGTATATAAGCCATTTCTATGCTCGACTGGTTGAGGTAGACGCGGACAACAGTTGCTCTTTTCCAGTGGTATACTCTCACTGTTCGGAGCATGGTCCCACGGGTAATACAAATTGAACATGCACCAATTAAGGACAAAAAGGAAGTTTTATTCAGAAGTCGCAGGATATGCAAGCAGTGAGGTTCAGAGCAATCAGACAGTAGAACAACGGTCGGCTACGAGTGAAAGAGATAACGTTCTATAAGTCCCAAAGGATGACCAGAGTGAGCGCTGAAAGGTCAAAAATCAACATGTCAACAAAATAAAACGCGCGTCCATTCAAGCAGAGATGTAAATCCGCCTGCTCCGATTGTAAAGGAAAGCTCGTTGGAAATGTCTTGGTGTGCGCAATGCTGTTTCCTGATTAACACGGGATGGGTCATGTAACACAAAGAACTTAGTAGATCAGCAGGTCGCCCTTGAAACAACGACATAATAAATGTTATTTAAGATAGTGTTCTACGATTGACTGAATCGAAATAAGAAAAGATGCTGAGGACTTCCCAGCCGACTACAGCGAGTAACTTAAACCGGTAGCTTATCAAGTTAGTATTGTGACTAAGCTCCACGAGGCAGTGGTGAACGTAATCGGGGTACGTCATCATGAGGTCTGTAGACATCGATACTGTTCAATGCCATTCCTAGGGAGATTAGTCCAATTTGATATGGTCATCGGAACAAGACCGTAACATTCGAAGTCGTCATTCGCTGTGCGGTCTAAAGCGCGTGCCTTTTCCAGAACTGCTAGAAGAGTCAAGTCAGCATAAGCTTTATGTACAAAAATGGGTGCACTTTCAGCATTTTACGTTGTCAACTGTAAATGTACTAAATGGGTACCATTAGAAAGCTAAGTTTACAAATGGGCAGCAAAATGAAGTGGGTGCAATGATGTCACGACTGGATCGAGACACGATCCCCTCTATAATGCTGAACTAAATCTTCGGAAGTTGCATCCATTCAGAGGGGAAAGATGAGGTGTCTCACCGAGGCTCCTCTAGGCTACAACACGCTACGTAACTACTCAATGATGGTGTCACCTCGAATGGTGTTGAAACGTTTGCAACAAAATTGCTAAACTCAGCGAACAGTCCAACTCCCATCTGAACAAACTGAGCTACCAGTCTTCATTGTTATAGCCAAAACGTTTCTTCATAATTTGTTTCAGATGATGTAAAATTTTGTGTCCAAAGGCGATAGCTCAGCGTTTATATTCAAAAGGTAGATAGAATAGGTTTGTCTCATTAACCTTGAAAGTTGCTTGAACAAAATATTTGTCCTCTTATTCTTGCAAAACTGATATGCCTACAGTAGATAATGTAAAAAATAATATTCAGCGAAAGAGATAAAGGCCGATTCCAAGGCCGCAAAAGACTGAATTGAACGAACAAGCGAAAAAGAATCGTGCAATAATGACTAGCGCAGTAATGAAAACATAAGAAGGCATTACCTGTAAGGCGTTGTATAGAATTTGGTGTTCATACTTTTTCACTCCAAGAGTGGCTTGGAACAAATCATACAGTTGCTCCTTGGTCATCACCAACTCGGGCTGCGGCACTTGCAATTTCTGCAGCTCCGTAGAAGGTCCGGCACCCCCGCGGCAAATCTGATCAAACTTGACCATCCACGCACTGACTACGTTGGACTTGTTTAGTCCTTCGATCTGCGGCAAGCATCGGACTCGGTGTTCGCTATTCAAACGAAAGACTTCTCGAAAGTCATGCATGGAACAGCCGCCGCCGCGGACCATAGTGGCGACACGGTCACTTCGTAAAAAAACCTAGGAAGTGAGAATGCATCGGATCTCTGGTGAGTGGGAGGCAGAAAAAACCATTCGAAGTGGGTGTCAATAAATTGAGAGGGTCATTCTGAGGTACACGTTGTGTGGATGGATTGCGACGCGCAATCTCAATGTGCACCACGATTCAAATTGAACTGAACCTTGATCAATTCCATCAGTGGGATCGTAACTGATGGAGCAGATGAAAATTGGGTGTTACCCACTCGAAAATATTGTACTCTACAACAGGTTTCCACTTTACTTGATCTCACAGCGTAGATATCGTAGGCATCGCACCAGGGACCAGGTGGTTACTCATTGGCATGCACCCAGAAAACACAACGGTAGGTAAAATATATGGCAGTGAACTAACAAGAATGGTAACAGAATGCCAGGTTTCCATTGAAATTCAAACGAAATGTATAAGTAATAACGCTTGAAGTAGAGCAACTTGGTAAAAGGATGCCACGGAAAGAGAGTGGGAAAACACCTACGGCGTTTTCACAATAAACCTTACCAAATACACAATGCTATAACACAGCAAAATTCGAGAAGTCGGGTTAGGTAAGACTCATAATTCGGCAAACAATCCGTACTATGGCCTGTGGAGAAGGCGGCGACAGAGTTAGAAAACGAATGTATTCTTATCTGTCTCACATGATCGGAGAGAAGAAACATATGAAGCTGGCCAAATAAAATGTCTGTCGGTGTAGACGCGGGGAATGAGTTAAACAAGCAAGGCCAAATCAAGCAAAATCAAGAAAATTCAGATAGTATCACATGTAGGCGAGGGCGAGTCGATGGCCATCTGCTTACCCGAACGCATGTAAGCACTCCGATGTCAATGACGGATGCGTTTGCAAACGAGAAGACGAAAATCGGAGCATCTAGTTAAGTGAAAAAAACGCAGAAGGATTGTGCTTCACCATACAACCCAATGCGCCCTAAATTCCTTCGCTCCATGGGCTTCCGGAAGGCAAATTCCCGGAAAATATACAAACTGCATGTGTAAAATTAGCGCTTCGCGTTTTGGTTTGAAGGTGCTTAGGGGGGAAGGACTCACTGCAGACAATCAGATACAAGAGACAACATGATTCTTTGCATCATTTTCCGGATTTACATGTCAAAGTGACAGGGAACAGGAGCGAGACGATAGTGTCTTGTGTATCAACACACACATACCACTCTTACCGTTTAGTAGAAGGAACAACATCAGTTGGATTGATTATTCCGAACCAGACTCACAATCACTCAAGATGTGGTTGTGGGGGTGGTGCCAAAGGGGCGTTACGGTTGCCAGACAGTGCCAATGCAAAGCTCGTCAGTGAACATGCGCGAGACAAGCAAGCATTTAACTCATGTAAATTTGGGAAACGTTTTCATAACAGACACAGTCAAGCTGATGGGATGGCTGCAGTTTGTCTACTGTGGGAATCATAATTAAGCATCGTGGCGTTATAAAGATTGTAGAACCCATCACCGTCAAGAGCGACTGATAAGGATTCATCCCATATGGTGAGTTGTATACGCCAAGACAGAAAAAACGATACCGAACAAATCGAAGCGAGAACTACTACTCCTCCAAAAATAGAGAACTGGTCCATCCTTTTGAGAGGCTAGTCAAAGTGCAGGAACTTGGCTAAACAAGGTATCCACTAGTCAACACCGAGAACAAAACGAAGTGATGTGTCTGGAATGACGCTTTGAAGGAACAGAACAATTGTCGATGAAAAGAATCGAATACAAAAGAATATCATGCATGGTAACATGTGTTAATCGATGGTAGCACCGCAATGTGTAGAGTCGGAAGTAATGAAACCGCCAATACCTAGTCGGTCTTGATGTTACTCACGTGAATGCCACCATCACTGAGCGCCCGGAAACTCGGGCCGATGTCTCTCGGACGGAGAGTTATATATTTGGAAGAGGTGTTAACGATGAGCAAAAGATAGCGATACGGTAAGAATTCGCCCTTTCGCAAGAGCAGCAGATGAATAACGGAGCCTAGTTGTGGTAAGGCTAGTTGAAAAATGCATTCTATTGTTGGTCAAATAAACCCGATCAGTGAAAGTTGTCATTTGGGAGACGGCACATAGTGAAATGCAAGTATATGTGAAAAGATAAAAGTAATCGCTAACGACAAAAGTGAAGCACAGCGGAGCAGTAGCAGCAGGTTTCATCTGTTGCGCAATCAAATAGACAAAAAGCATAATCCGAAAAATTGACACCAATCGCAGGCGCCGCTAAGACACGGAGAAACACAAATAATCATGAATACTGTATTGTGAAAGCAAATAGAAGTTTAAACCTGTACAATTCCATCGAAATATGATCAGGCACATAAATAAGCAAACTATGCCTTGTCAATAGGATGATCGTTTTTCACCTTACATCGTTAAAAAATTGTTTTACTCACAGTAGATCAGGATTCAAAAAGGTGAGATATCTGTAGGTAATTGCTCTCGGAATCTAAAATTTGAGAAATGCACATCCAATGACCGTTTGAATAGTTGCGCTGAGTTCGCTTCCACTATGTGTTCCGGCAAACCATTTCAGACATTTATCACTCGCCGTCCCAAGGACAGGGGATGGGGAACTCGCTTCAGATCTGGAAGCACAAACTTGTATTGGTGTCGGCGTGTGCTGCAAGGCGTTCGCAAGTGGAGCAGTGGCCTCAGCATGGGGAAGTCGAACACATGTAACAGACGATATGCCAGGGTGTACGGTCCCAGTCTCTCGCACCTGTCCTCGTACGGTAAGCCTCGTAAACTTGGAATGAACCTAGCAGCGACGTGTTGAACCCCTTCAATCTTTTGCGCATCGCCGCATGTGGTCGGGCGATAAGCGAGCGAGTCGTACTCTAGCATCGATCTGATGATTCAAAAACGGTGTTTGAGTGCGCATAGCATGTGCAACCCGTTACGATATAGCCTGTTCGTGTTGTCCACGGATTCCAAGTCGCATCGAGAGTACTACTAGGTCCTTCACGGAAAGTGTGGGATGTAGCAGTTGGTCGTCGAGGGTGAGGTTAGCCGTCACTACCTTTCCGCAGGCTCATGAATATCGACTTGGATGAGTTGACCGGGAGGAGGACCTCTGCAGACCACATGGAAAGGCAGTTTAGGTCTTGTTGAAGTAAGCCGCAGTCGTCGGAAGTGCATATCACTCTCCACATCTTCAGGTTGTCTGTAAACAGGGCACCCCGTGACGTAAAAAACTGAGGTAGGTCATTGCTATGAATCAGGAACAATGCAGGCCCCAACCCCGTGCCTTGGGGTACGCACTGGTCGAAGGATACCAGGTGGTCAGGTGTCTATCGACTTGTACCCCCACTTTCGTCCAACGAAAAAGTCCTGGATCCACAGGTGAGGAGATTCACCCACAACACACACTCAGTTTGAGAAGGAGGACATCGAAGTTCACTTTGTCGAACGCTTTGCTGGAAACTATGTAGATCAGATCGACAGACTTCCATGATTCCCTGATTGCAATCATTCATGCCTCGGCACGAGCAGTTTAGTGATGAATGAACGACCTGATATGAAACTGTTCTGTGCGGGCGTCAGGAGAGCTTTTGACCGGAATAGCTCCAGGAAACGCTTCTTCACAATCTTCTCTGTAAACTTGACCAAAATACGTGTGAAACAAAATGGCTTGTAGTTGTCTACTTTGCTTGGCTCACCGTTTTTCGGAATCGGCTTTAGGACACAGCATTTTAAATCAATCACCAATGTATGGACAGAGACCTGTGGAACAGGTCAGTTACGGCAGAAGAGATGATGTCCGATCAGGACTTGAGGACTAGGGGATGGAGTCCGTCCGGTCCAGCAGACCTGGTGACGTCAAGATTATGTAGTTGACGCATCTCTTCTACACCATAATCCAAACTGTCGAGTTCGGTAAGAGTGATGCACGCCAAAATCGGTACAGACACTTGGTTATTAGCAAATACAGAAGCAAAGTGCGCCGCCAAGACGGACGCATGTTCAGTGCTGATGGTTAGGAGCTGTCGGTTCGCGTCCTCTATCACTGATAAGTTACTTGTCAGCCTCAGGTGCCGCTTCACGCACGCAAAGATCCTCTTTGGGGCGGTTTTTGTTGCGGTTGCAAGCTGCTTTTTGAAATGCCTGCGCTTGCTCGTTTTTATACCGTTGCAGACATTTGGCTACTTTCTATACAGCTCATAGTCATTTTCCGATCCAGAGAAAAGGAATTTGTTCCATAGCCTGTGCTGCTGCCAAATCAGCCTATCATATTCCTTATCGAACCGAAGTGGCTTGACTGGTCCGACTTCCGATACTTGATAGGTACAAATGGGCTACACAATGAATTTATTTCGTTCTTTATAACTGACCAGGAAGCTTCAGCAGATGCAGATTGCGGCAGAAACCAATCCGCTGGGCTCGCAGTTCGAGAATGCCGTCGAAATCCGTCTTCCAGTAGTCGTAATCTAGCTGCAGTGCGTGGGATTGCTGCAGAAGCAGCTACATGTTGGCAATAAGAACTTAGTAATCGCTTGTAGCCAGAGACCCTAGGATTCGAATGTCACAGTTCGTTAACACTAAGTCTAAACACGATGGAGTTGAGCGCGGTTATACCGAGACAGTAGTAGCTTCGAGCTGGCCTCGTCGGCAAACGTTACTCGCATAGGTCGGTATTTCTCCGTAGTGTTTTTGCCGAGGCGGATGACTTGCTTCACGTTCACTTCGTGCTCATCCACATCGAGGAGGAGCCTAGTAACCAGGCTCAGGCATTAGACATTCATCTGCGACTTTAGTTAGCAGATCACAAAGTCAGCGGATCATTAGCCTCAGTTGGTGTCGTGAGGTAATGAGTAGTCAGAGGAATGAGAATGGGAAGAAAGAGGGGTGGAACCTTGAATGGAATCTAGGCAAGTTTCCGGGACAACATGTCTAGAACAGCTCGTAGTTAAAAGTTTTTGGTTGCGATCTGCGTCAGTAGATTTTATATGTTTCGCTGGCTGTTTTAGACTACGACAATCGGAGCATAAAATCTGGATGAAATCACGCGGAGTGGAACACAAAGGACGATAAGAATCAGTAGGTAATCCAACACGAAATAAGAAATCCAGCACAACAATCAAAGCACGTAAGGGCATTTGCCGTGTGTCCAACAATTTTCGTGCAGGGACCACAAAGCGATTTCTTCGGCATTTTGGAAAGACCATGCAAAAGTGACGTAAAATGGTAAAGCAAAACGGAACTATGAAATCTTTGGAAAGATACCACACAAAATATGATCCAAAGATTGCAGCTTTGAAAATCAAATTGAATGATTCCGAGATTTCCCAAAAATAATTCCAATATGCCGGTAAGTCCACAGGTAAGTATCTTGACAACGCAGCCAGAAATAAGCGACCGGAGGTCGATAATCAATAGTTGTTAAGTGCTAAACATCAAGGATGATGGCTACGAAACTTAATGCTTTTGAATAGTGCATTCGTAAACTCGAACATGAAAAGCCATGGAGATGAAAATAAGTCAAATACCTCGTAGTAACTTTGAATTGCATTGGTAAACGCCTCATCTCCAATCACATCCAACTCCCCATTCAAGTAAGTCTGGAATCGCTCCTTGAAAGCATTCAGTTGCTGCTTCGTGATTTTTAGATACCGTCGCACCAAATCAGTCGGAGGTTTGGAGTAAAATGGATAGGCGATGCAACGCATAACGAACACGTAGCTGCGAAAATGTAGGAAAGATGTAGAACATTAAAGACCACATAGATTATAGTAAGGTCTATGCTTGTTGCAAGACACTGCATTGAAAGTTCACAGAATAGGGCTGATCAAGAGAGTCATTGGGGTAACGAAGTTTTGCAAAGGTTTTACGAACAATGGAAAAAATAACCCACAACAACCTCGTTAACTCGAATGTGTGCAAAACAGGCGAAGCTGAGTCGAATGGATACTTCTCTTCAGTAGGTGAAACGATAGAGACACAAAAGATTTTATACACCCTAAGGAATCGAACGTTGGTTGAATTTCAGCTGATGTAGTGAGGAAATAATTAAAAAAACTGATCGACAATGATCCCAGACGTGACGTAAAATCCGTTGGCATGACTCGCGTCTCTTTACAAACAAGGCTGAACGACAGTGATGCATAAGAAGGACAAAAAGAGCTAAAACTAGTCAATGGAATATTCACTAGAGAGAAACAAGGGACAAAATGTAGGAGTGCTACCGACTGTGCGGCTGCATCATGTCGGAAAATAAGTTAATCACCAAGATTATAGATTCCGATATCTACATCGCGGCAGAAATCATTTGCTAACTCGACTGTTTGTCGTCCAGTGGGATGGGATGGAGAGCACGGTCACAGAAATTATTCAGGTAAGATATAAAGGACTAAATTTCATTAGTAATTGTTGAAAAAAGCATCAGGAGCAGGATAAAAAGGTTGACAGAACTTTCGATAAACATAGCAGTGAGCGCGAGGTATCTAGAGAAAAATTTATTTGCGCTGCGTTGTCGGCCCAAAAATGTTGTGCTGTCAAACAATCCAGAGAACGTGACGCAATCACAAATGAGGATGGTATTAACAGATTATCAGCCCTTAAGGTGCGAATAGTTCAATTATAACATCATCGAAAAGTGATGCGGGACTGGGTGAACCACAGTGCGTTCATCAATCTGTGAGCGAAAGGGGGGTAGTTCGCACAGGTGCAATCGAAAGGGTCTTGATCTCCAGAGCGAAGGAATATCTACAAAGCTTGTTCATCACAAAATTTACCAACCTCACTCTGACGCACAGTGTTAATTGTAGACAGGCACATCCTGGTGACTCGCCATCAGCATTGCACCATAGTGGATATATGCAAATTGTTTCAACCCGATTCATGCGTTTACTGCTAAACAAAAACGTTGCAGTAAGCTAGACAGACACAATGATATACTCAATGACATATATATATATATATATATATATATATATATATATATATATATATATATCAGCCTTCAGCTGCGGCGACGTTAGGGCCATTATAAACGGACACCGGTATAAACGTAATTTATCACGCTACGGCGTCTCAAACGATAAAAAGAATTTTCTGCTATCGAGACGGTATGAAGGGGGTGCGCAGCATCTAATTTGATTCAAAACGATGATCATACAAAAAGACGTTGCAAATACTTCCACACGTATGTTAGTGAAGTGTGCAACTACTCAAGAGTAAGCACACTATCAAGCTTTTAAGAAATAAGTAGTACGTTATGTTTGAGCAAGAGGACGGACCCAAGATGGCTATTAGATGACGCTACAAGGCGGATAACAGTCCGTAAGGTAGAAACCTACACTTGCAGTGCTTTGCGACGTTCCTGTTCCTCGCGCTCAGTTTTCTCCAACTCCAATGTTGCAGGATCTTTGGGAACGGAAATAGACGGATGAAGCAACGAAACTTCATCGAAGTTTTGAGAGCCCGCCGATGGACTGTTACTGACTCGCTGGTCTCCATAAGGCGCGCTCTCCGGAGGACTGCTTCGAGCAGCTGGCCGAACGTCGAAGTTCGAACTATTCACACTAGAAGTGCTGCTTGAGCGAGTGCCTGAAGGGTAAAAATTTGGTCTGTCGGGAAAGGAAGTCTTGTCAAGGCTTGAGGTAGATTGTCGTAAGTCTCCATCGTTCAAGTGGCTGCGGGTGGATTGCCTGTCAAAGCCTCTGAAATAGGAATGTGACGGGTAAAAGTACGAACATAGCCATGCAGGTATCCGACTATAAAACTAAACTGACATCATAACACATCTGTAGCATATATACATCCGCATCAATGAGCCGATTTGAGGGTGAAGGAAGTGAGTGAATCGGGTCCAATAGTTTAAAAAGGCTAACTGGGTATGATAAAGAGACTAGTGCCAGCCGTTCAACTCTAGTTGATCATTCAGAAGACACAAGTTCTCCTAAATTCGATGATTGCTGGCTAAAGAGCGGGGGCTGTGCAGGTAGTAAAGCTTGGACGGTACATGTTGGTGATTCCAGGATTCTTTGGGATCTCGAAATTTATCTCCATACTTACCCGCCGTTAAGATGGTATACTTTACCTTGAATGCAGACAGAAAAGCATACAAGATTACTACATATGGTTGTTGGTATGCGTTCCTAGAGTTGCCTGCAAATGGGACTGGGAAGTCATAGGACGCCTGCGCCTACTGAAAGACCATGGTTGAGTTGCGATACACCACTCAACTCCATACACACACCACATCCCATATTCAGTGTAAACTCGAAGTAGTATGACAGAGAGATATGCGGATGCATCAGAGGCGGTCCAATCCCTTTCAACGCATACAAAGCTCATATAAGATTGAAGGATGCACGCGTGCTAGACGTGCACAGAGCAGTGGCTGCGCCGTAGCTCGTTCCACACTGAATGGAACCACTATTTGAGCCTGGCATTGTCCCGAAGACTGTACCCTCAGCAACGAGTAACATTCTTCTGGAGCCAGTAACCGAACTGGCGGTTTTGGATAAGTGGGCACCTTACAAACATTTAATTGGCAGATTATCAATAACCTCCCGGTAAAATTGATCCGATCATGAGGTGCAGAGAAAATTCAAACTGAAATTACAGGACTGCTGTACAAGAACAAATGTAATTCCTCTTTCATTGCTCCTTCCGCCATTAATTTAGTTTCAATAAGACTACGGAATGGATGACGGTTGGGAATACTTCAGGTTCATCAAAGCGGAGTGTTACAATGAGTAGGGTGGTAAAGGAACATCTACAATATTGGTATGGTAATAATACTAAAAATAGAAAGTGTGTGAACAGATAAGCTAACGCTTCAACGGTGAACAGCCAGACTGAGAATTATCGCCATTATGAACCATCTAAATCAGTTAAAACGAACGACGTGCATCATACAGGTGGCGAAAAAGAATTACAGAAAAAGGAATTGTTCACCCGTTAAATGGCTAAGTGAGGGGGCATCAGTCAGTCTAGCTCTTGCATGCATTCATGTTGTTCAACTAGATGGATACGGGGGATGACGCGCTACAGGAGGGCCGAAACTAAGGTTAATTTATCTAAACAACTGAGGTGCGCTTGTTTATCCTAGGTTATCAGTAGGTGTTCCGGCTAAGTTGGAGCGGAGCAAGAAGCATTGCAGAGGGAAAAGACAAAAATAAATTTTTTTGTCCGACTCAGCGATGTGCTTATGTTTTCATAGATTATCAATGGAACATCCAACCGACTAACACGAAGAAAAGGACAGTGTAGAAGAAAACACAGGGATGAATTTCATTTATCCAATCTGTCGGTGTGTCCATATTTTCAGAGGCCATCGGTGAGTCATGAACCTTGGTAAGAGCAAAGGATGTGAGATAGTAGGAATGGAAAAGCTAATTTTCCAAACAGAAATGAAAAACTCATGATAATAGAACTGGATAGGCCCAGGTTGCATCGACAAATTTCTCTTCCCATCCTTAACCGTACTGCTGTATGGTGAATTTCGCGAGTGCTCAGGCCCTTTATCATACACACATTCACCTGTGAGACTAACGCAAAACAGCTCTTTAATGTTTTTACCGGTTAAGCAGACGTTTAGTTCCATCTTTTATGTCCAAGCCGGTGAGGTTTTGAGGCAATCGATTTCATAGCGGGGATATTTTAGGGTTAAGACGTTGCATCCTAAACGCATGCAGCAATCAGTTAGCTTTTTCCAAGTTTTTGCCTCTTAGTTTACATGCTGGAGATTCTTAGAATACCGGCTGATAGTAACTGGTATGTAGCAGTCGGTGGACAATTTTGTGTAAGACAGATTCAGCGTTGATCATCGAAGCCATAGTGATTCAATATGTAACAGATGTTATCATCGATCGCACGCTTGTTGCATCTTCTAATGCTACTAAAAGTGGTGACACCGTACTTCAGTAAGGGACTGGTATATATAGTTTGAATGGTAGTTTAAGTTCGCTTGTTATAAACAGACAGTCTATCGTGCTATAGCCAATGTATAAGCAACTTGTTTCCTGGAATTCAATGAATCCCAGGAATGGAGGTATCGAGTCACAACAATGGAGTGGAATTTCATGGAACTCTGCATCCATAGCACACGATGTTGCACTTATATATTGAAAAGTTTATTGAAAATCCGACACACCATTCTTCCAATGAGACCAGGACCATTTGAATTTCAGAAATACGAGACAACTGCTGAGACTAAGGGGCATACAAAAGATTTATAAAATTGACAAACAGGTAAGGTCTTCCTTTTCTCGTTGCAGGGAAAACATTATATACATAAATCAGGAAAAGGATAGTGCGGAGTAAAATAAGTTGTACCATGCCAATAGTAATAACTCTGGTCTCCGTGGTATTCGCTTATCCTGACTGTCTGCTTCACGACAGTAAACATGTAATGGGGACAGTAATGAGTCATCGATACCATTACTGAAAAGCATATGTATAAGCGTTCGGTGTGACACATTAGCGAATGCCTTTTGATAATCTGAGTGAAGTACAACACAGGCCTTATCAGACTCTATCGATCAAAGAAATCTGGTTAGCAAGCGGCACTTGAACACTTGGATAAATCTGACAAAAAGTGTTTGTGCCGAGAACATAACGATTTTAATTTTAATGAGGTGCTCAATAACTCTGGATATTAAAGCAATGTGATTTATAGGCCGATAGTTTTTGATGTCATGTCCCGGCGCGGTTTTGTGGCTTGGTGTCAATGTCGTCAGTTTCTGTGATGTGGATCAAATTCAGACGTAAGTGATGTAGTACAGATTTAGTAGTAAACAACGGATGTCCTCCCCACCGTACTAGAGGTATTCTATCTGGACCTGGGTAAAATGTAAATTTTAAGGCGTTAATCTGGCGCTTGGTAGAACTCGTGTAGAAATAGCCCAGAATATTGAGCGGGGTGATCTAAGTCTGTATCGTTCACAGTGGCAAAAGAGTCGGCAAAATAAAGGATGAACGCTTCGACTACAGCTCCAGGAGTAATGATAAGAACACCAAGTGTGATAAGATGTAGTGGTGAGTTTCGTTGTGTGCAGCTTCGCATTTTTAGTAACCGTGCTAGTACAAAAAGCGAATTGGCGTTGAGACATCAGTCTCTTCTCTGAGACAAAGAGTTCTACGATTTTCGTTTTTATTAACAGGCTGTGGAGCCTGAATAGTACCGTAAAAGTGTTAGTTTCTTCATAACATTCGGAAAAAACAATCATCTTGCGCTCGTGCTGCTTTTCCAGTAGATACGACTTTTTCGAGTATGAGTTCGGATAGGCGACACTGTTTCGATGCATGAATGCATATACTCATAAAATGCTTGAAAATATACCATTTGGTTAAAAGATAGGAAGAAATCGTTCCGGTATGCAGAAAGACAGCAGTTTTCCCACTTATTTTACCACAATTGCGGGTGTTTCAAGCGCAATCAGATCGGGGATATGAATCACCTAACGCTGTCAAACATGCGACAACCCCAATAGGTACATGCACGACCAACCGCAGCGACGACGCAGCAGCACACGTGCCAAATCTGTCGCATTATTTGCTTGGGTAAGTCAATGGCATATGAGGCAGCGTACTTTCCGTGTGCTGACGCTGATCCAGTTAGCCTACCCGTTGCCTGTTGGCTATGGTAGCATCGTGGCCATGTTGACAACCGAAATACGCGAAATATAATTACATCTAAGGAAACGTACATAAGTAATACTACTTCACATGATAAACCTAGACTATAAGCAGTCTGGGGAGAAAACGGTATCGGTGGAAGATTTGGTGATATAATCTTGTCACCATGGTTCTAAAGAAAGAACTCACGACTAGATTTGTAATGTCAGGGTAGTATGTGGAACCAGGTAATGGGAACAGTAAGGTTAGTAGCAAACTGATGAAGAGTACATGCAAATGAGGCGAGTGAATAACCACATTCGTTTGAGTAGGTATCGGTCCAAAGCGTGAAAACCGTGTTACTACTCCAGAGACGTAGGACTAGACGGGAATAAAGGCAATGAGGCACCAAGAGGAATTAACCCATAAGCTACAAGATCCTAAAGTTCTGTCGGATTGTGCAGATACATTGATGACTCACCAAACCGACTGGGCTGTAGCACACACGACCGCATGTATTACAGCACCATGTGCATGATTTCGACGGACTAGGTTCGGTCAGCATTTGACACCTACGAATTCGGCGTTTTCCACCCTGATGCAGCATTCCTTTGTGAGACACCTAGGCAACGGAATTATGGATATGGTTACGTCATTTTCAGCGATCCACTACTATTGCTTTTAAATATTAGTTTGTGATCTCCTTGGTCTTGACCTGAATGTAGCTTCGGTTTACGTACATTTGGCCCCATAAACAATGCTGGCCATACAGCAGTATTTTCGGGATTCAAATAGAATCTATACGGCGATCAGGTCAGAGCCAAAAGCACCGGAAGCTAAGGCTCTAAAACCAGTAGACACCAGGCACAACCATGGTGCCTTAAACCTTGTGTGCATTAATGTCCCCGAATCCAAATTCAATAGAATTAAGGGTAAGGTGACAGACGACCAAAATCAATCGAGTTCCAACTGTACGGCAATCGGTATCCATGCTGATCCCATGACATTAAAACGCCCTTCGCGTCACCCAAACGCGTTACCCTACGGTGAACCCCGGTTACTTCGAGTAACACTAAACTCCGTGGATGAGACAGAGGTCGCTCTGCTACCTGCGAATCGACTTCGCAACGCCTCAAGTGAAGTGCGCATACTACCTGAAATCCCGTGGAAAGAACGTGCAGCGAATCCAACTAACACAGAGAGGAGCAGAAAAAGTGGAGATAAGAAAACTGTGATTGTTCACGGTGTTCCTGAGCTTGCAGATTCCTCTTCGACGATGCTCAGGTACACGACCAGGAGCAATGGCACGACATCCGTGTGGCTCTTTCTCTCGAAAAGGTAGTGCCCATATCGTTGACAAGCATCCCCGTATCACGAAACTATAAGGGGTGCGGTCCCAGGTTGCTGAAATTAATGTTGTAAACAGAACTAAAGGCACAAACTCTTCTAGGAAACTAGACTAAATTCTGTAGCAGGTTGCCAACAGGAATTCGTCTGAAAGCAGAAGGAACATCACCACCTGCATATGACAAGTCAGTGGAGGCGCAACTCTCAATGAAAACACTAACTGTAGGACCCGACTCGGTGACGGTTTCAACAGTAGCCATAAGATCCGGAGGGATACAGCAGAGCACGAGCAAACACCGGGATCCGGGGCATCTTATATTTGAATACGTACCAAATTTGTCTCGAGAGTCTGCAACCCATCCAAAAAAGGATAAGCCGTCGACCGTTCATCGGTCGGCGTAAACTCAGTTGCTTCATCCATCTCATCCAACACACTTATGGCCTCCGAGAAGCTCTAATGCATGTACACAAATACCCAATGTCTACTCAGTAAATTAGATGAATTAAGACTTCGACACGCGTCAGCAGCTTGGGACCTCATCGTTATCACAGAAACATGGTTGCGCAGTGAGGTAACGGATGCTGTAATCGCGCTAACAGGTACGTCCGTTATCCTGAGTGATCGAGCCAGCAAAGGTGGTGGGGTAGCCCACTACTTTCGTAACAACCCGCAGTGCGAACCCATGCACGATTCTAGAATCGCTGTACCTGACTTCATTTGGTGCAGCTTCAGGCTGAGAGGGAACGATCTTGGCCTAGTGGTTGTAGTTTACCGACCACCATCGTCTACACCTGAGATGGACTGCAACTCGTTGACTGCATTGAACCCGGTGATAAACGGGAAATACAATCACGTTCTAGTCGCCGGAGATTTCAACTTACATGCTTTAGAATACCAGGCCACACCAGGAGAGCAATTCAAAGCAGACCTGCAAGATCTTGTCTCAGACTTGCCGCTTTATGGCCACGTCACTTCACCCACCAGATTCAGGGGAAATAACAGGCCATCCATATTGGACCGAATATTCACTAATGAAGAACTGATGATCGTGAGAGTGATAGTCGATAATCATATAGGCCGCAGTGATCATGTGACTTTGAATTTCATGTACACGATATGCTGAATGTTCCGAGGATCGAACTCAAACAACGCGAACCGTAACCAGTTACGACACTTTAACTCGACTCGTTGCAGCGACCGACTGGAGTTTCCTTACCGAGAATGTACTCGATATTGCCTGGGAAGGTTTCGTCAGTAAGTTTAACACCCTAGTTAGTGGAGCATCGGAAACCAACACTAGCAGTTCGAGAAAGATGACGTCGTTTATACGGGATAGAAGACGCAAACGCACGGTGATGCGCGACGCGGCGTGGTATACCCACAAAACCGATCTGAGTCCGAGTACCTGGAAGGCATACGTTGTCTACCGTAACCATTGTACCCAATTAGTGCGCAAGGACAAAGTAGCTTATCAACATGCTTTAGCCGAGATATAAACTGCAAATCCTAAGCTTCTGTACAAGCACGTGAACAGCCTTCGCAAGGTGAAAAGTGGATTTCCCCCTCTGCAAACAGCGGATGGTCTAACTTGGGCTGCTAAAGGAGCATCGAATGTTCTGCAACAACAATTTGCACCAACGTTTCATTGCATCCCGTGGTCTTCTGAATCTTTGTAATCTATCATGCCCACAGCAGGACTGATTCGTATAAATTTTACTGCAGACATCGTGATGAGAAAGCTGCTATCCATACGCCTGCAAGCCTGTCCAGGAATTGACGACATCCGCTTAAAGACGCTTGCTATGGCGTCTAATCTTTTAGCTGAACATTTGGCGCGGCTGTTCCAGCACTGCCATGACGAGCAGTATGTTCCCGCAATGTGTAAACACGGAATAATAACTCCCATTTACAAAGGAAGTAGTCGTTCCGACCCAGCTAATTATCGACCAGTGACACTATTGCCAGTTCTTTCAAATTTATGGCGGTTATCATTGCGGACGCACTCATGTCTTATCTGGACGGCTTTGGTTAGATCGCTCAGTAGCAACACGGCCTCTGCCAGAATCGGTCGTGCACAACCAATCAATTGTTAGGACGAGACAGCTGTACCGAAACTGTGGATGCTGGTGAGGGGTTGATGTGGCTTACCTTGATTTCTCTAAGACATACCACCGGTTGGACCATCGTATCCTTCTCGCCAAACTTCAAGGATGTGGTATTGAGGAGTCTCTAATCGGATGGATCTGGAATTTTCTCTCGCACAGGCGTCTGGAGGTGAGAGTGCATGAATCCATGTCAGACCCGATTCACCTCGAATGCGGAGTGCCACAGGGTTCGGTACTGGGACCCCGTCTAATCTTAGTCTTCCTAAACGATCTAGTTAGTCTAATTGAGTCAAACTGTTTACTTTACGTCGATGACATCAAAGTTTGGCAAGTGATCAGAGCTCCAGAAGACCGTATCCAGCTTAAAAACGACCTTGACAAAAGTCACGGATGGTCGGTTCAAAATCGCCTTATCTTCAATGTTGATAACGGTCGAGTGCTGCATTTAAGACACCGAATGGTTCACACATGTAAGCGAGGGGACCAGGATCTGCAACACTGTTCTCTTGAAAAGGATCTTGTTGTGTTGGTCCAGGAATATCTCGGCTGCTCGGAGCATCGAAGGCATCCAAAAAGGCATCGAATCAGGGGATCCAAATCGTGGGGCTTTTACGGAGAGCTATCGGGAACAAGTCTCTCAGTAAATTACTTCAAGCATAACGGTACTGAGCGGTCCATTTCCTCTTCCTGTGCCAGAAATAAGGCGTCGAACATGTTGCTCATACGGTGTTCACACCAGATGTGAACAAAACTGCAAAGGCACCGGTAGTCGAATGCAACTAGCCTCTATATCGGCTGATCTAATGGGTCAGGTTTTACTGCCGTAAAGCAGAGTTGAACGGACAGTTACACTGTATGCTCTACCCTTCAGGGAGAGTGATGTCGCGTCGGCGCCATAGGTGGCGAAGATTAGCAAAAGCGCCTCGTGCTTCTGCTGCACGATTTGTGACCCCGGCTTCGATCTAAAGGGTGCTGATGCAACTATCTAGGTAGTTGACTTTTTGAACAACTTCTAGCTGATCCCCAAGAAGGGTCTTGGAGAAGAGTTTTGCACATTGAGGGTGCAAAGCATAGCCCGAAACGGCTGACAACCAGTGCTAATCTGGCCACGGCCGCTTGGTACGCTTGAGAGCTGTAAAAGATTAGGGAAATATCGTCAGCATATTCCAAGTCAAGAAGTTGTTCGCCTGGGAGCAGCTTCACATCTTCTGTGAACTCCATGACTTCGTCAATGGCGAAGTTAAGGAGGTAAGGTAACAGCGGGCAACCTTGTCTCACACAGCTGGAGATACTGAAGGGCGGCAACAGTTTGCCGTAAACCCATCCACATACATTTCGTATCCAATTAGATCCGAAGGAATAAGACCAGAATGCATGTGGATGGGAGCCGCGTTTCAGCAACGGAGCCGGCCCACAGTCTCTCAACATTCACAGCAACAGCATACCTGTTTATCTACGTGGGGAATCATGCCTACCAGACTAACACAAGGCGGTGAACGGGTCGTAGTCCGCTCTACATTAAACGGTACCACCCTCTGAGCATGGTTGCCGAACTACCTCCTCGTGGTGCCAGCTGGGTGGTTCGGGTGTACCCCGTTCCAGCAAAGTGTTCGGCGACAATGTTCCACCTCGGTGCGACATTGTATTCCAGCAGGTGTGCTGACTTCATGGGGAGTATTGGGTCCCTGTTTGGTAATCTACCAAACAAAGAAGCATGAACTGATCATTCAGTCAACGCCTCCCAATGAGCGCGATTCACTAAATTCGCCCCGCTGCCTTGCGGGTAGGTTATTTAGCCAAAGGCTCGGGGTGGAGTCCCCTAAGTCAACTCCCTACTTTGGCTTGGGCAACTGGGTAGTATCACGCCCTCTCACAAAACCATGGACTGTATTACAACGCTCTCATCAGCCAATGTTCCTGTTACTCACTTCCACGCTACTTCATCACACGCCAATTGTTTGTTTGCTAACAATCCTCACTTTCGGTTACCTGATTCATCTGTTCAACAATCTGGCTGCGATTCCGGTTGCTCCGCAAATCAAGGAGTTCAACCTATGGCTCTCCTTCGTCCCGATCCTCGTTCCGACTGGCGTGCTTCAACGTTCGGACACTCATGCAGAATGGACAGCAAGCTGGTCTAGCGCCCACCCTAGATTCCCTAGACGTTGATGTCTGCTGCCTTTCAGAAACCCGATTGCAAGATCCCAGCACTGTGCTTACATTGACATCCCCACTGACCACGAAGCCAGATATCACCTGCGTCTTTCCGGAGATCCAGAAGCAGCCTCAGCGGGTTTGGCTAGTGTAGGTATAGCACTGAGTGGCAAGGCCAAGGCGGCACTACTGGACTGGTTCCCGATTAACAGCCGACTATGTGCAGTTCGGCTTCGGGGTACATGTAGAATCAACAAGCACCGCAAAGAGAGACGCAACTTGTTTGTGATCTCTGTGTACGCTCCAACTGACTGCAGTGGCGACTCAGTCAAGGACGAATTCTACCGAGATCTACATCAGCTCATGACTAATGCTAAAAAGTCGGATCTCGTTATCCTTGCTGTGGATCTTAATGCACGAGTTGGCCGCCTGTTACCATAAGAACACCACCTTGGTGGTCATCACGCGCTCGATGAGAACCGCTCTGACAACGGAGAGAGACTTCTCACATTGTGCGAAGACAACCGTCTGTTTCTTTCGAACACTAACTTCAGGCGAACGAAGAAGCGTTCCGCAATGTGGCGTCCCCCTTCTTCAACACATCCGTGGTCTCAAATTGATCACATTGCAATTAGCTTCAGATGGTGCGGCAGCGTACTGGACTGCAGGTCCTTTTGGTCCACCTCCGTTGACTCAGATCATGCACTGGTCTGCGCGAAAATCTGTATGTGTTTTGGAGGATCACGAAACACGAAGCACCGCAAGATTGATGTAAACAGATTAACTGATTCCTCTGTCCAGGCGAGTTATCAGTCTTCACTGGCATATCCACTTAGTTGCAATCCACCGCAAGAAGCGGAACAACACTGGACTTGTATACGGAAGGTGATGACCATTTCCGGACAGTCATGCTGCCGCCTAACTAGACGCCCGTTGAAGGCTTGGATCGCTGCTCGTTCTCTGGAGCTGTTCGAACGCCGCACAGATATCCCCGCGGAATCTGATTGCAACGAGCGGCGCCGTTCTGCCAACCGGCTGCTCAAGCAAAGCCTACGCAAGGATCGCGAGACATGGTGGTCTGAGCGCGCCTTAGAGATGGAGACCTCTGCCCTCTCTGGCAACACTCGAAGGCTTTTCCAACTCATTCAGTAAACTGGCCTCAGAAAGCCTGGTGTCAATGAGGTCATTTGTGAGGTGGATGAGTCTCCGATCACTAACCAACAGAAGCGTATGGACCGCTGGGCCGAGCACTTTCACTCGCAGGTCAACTGGCCTCCACCATCCATCAGTACATGCAGTACACCTTGAAGTCCACCCTGGCTCGTCCCACTGAATCCACCCAGTGAAGCAGAAGTCTGCCTAGAGATTCGACGCTTGAAGCGTTTCAAGGCTGCTGGCTCAGGCGGACTTCCTCCGGAACTATTCAAATACGGCGGTGTGGCGATCATTAACCAGCTGACCGCGCTGTTCGCAAAAAATTTGGCATGAAGAGAAAGTGCCTTCCTCTTGGGGCGAATCAGTTATTGTCCCGATTTTCAAGAAAGGCGCTCGCACTTCATGTGCAAATCATCGCGGGTTAGTTTTATTTCGGCTGCCTCTAAGCTATTGGCATCCATTCTGCTTCGCAGACTATCCCCAGTACGTGAATCACACTACCGTGAAAAACAAGCTGGTTTCCGTCCTGGCCGCGGATGCGTGGATCAAATCTTCACGCTCCGCCAGCTCCTCGAACATCGTCACATTTATCACAGGCCCACTATCATTGCATTTCTAGACATACGTGCCGCATTTGACTCCGTCGATCGACCTGCTTTATGGCGTTGTTTACTAAAGAACGGGGTGCCAGAGAAATATACCGCCATCTTACGAGCACTTTACCTTCATACATACAGCAGAGTGAGAGTCTATGGCAAGCTTTCCTCGCAATTCGCTGTCTATAGCGGTGTGCGACAGGGCTGCCCTATGTCCCCATTCCTCTTCAACTACGCAATCGAAGACATTCGGTCGAATGCTCTAGAAGGTTTTCAACATTTTGGCTTAGAGCTTCTACCGGGTGAGCGCGCGACCGACTTAGAGTATGCTGATGATATCGCCTTACTTGGTGACGATCCTCCGAGTATACAACTCATTCTGGATCGTTTGGCGGTTGAAATATCTAAGTATGGCATGAGCTTCGCCCCATCGAAGTGTAAAGTACTGCTCACGGATTGGCTTTCACCTGCTCTCGTGCTCACTCTCGAAGGTGCACAACTTGAACAGGTAGGTAGTTTCGTTTACCTTGGGAGCTGTGTTTCTGCTGACGGCACTATCAACAAAGTAGTTTCTCTTCGTATTGCTAAAGCTCGATCAGCATTTGTCAGAGGTACTTGTGGCGTCGGCGCGACGTCTCATTCTCACTAAAGGGCTGCGTTTACAGCGCATCAGTCCGCTCAGTATTGTTGTACGGGTGCGAGTCCTGGCCGATTCGCGTGGAAGACATGAGTCGTCTTTCTGCCTTCGATAACGGTTGCTTAAGGAAAATCGCTCGTGTTTGGTGGCAACATCGAGTTTATAGTAAGGACGTTCGACGTCGCATCTTAGGGAATGCGAGTATTCCCTTCAACAAACTGGTTTTGTTGCGTCAGGTGAGATGGCTCGGTCACGTCCTACGCATGGCACCTGAGCGTCTACCGCGTTGCGCTCTATTCGCTCGTAAAGGACCTGGCTGGAGGCGACCGCGTGGTGGTCAGCCTTCCACTTGGCGGCAGCACATGAAATCGCTGACGTCGTGTCCAGCCGCTGTTGGATCCGTACGTCTTCCAGGATGGGGACCGAAAGATGAGGAGTGCCAATGGAATCAGTGGAAGAGTTGTGTACAGTATTGTACTGATTTACATGATTAATACTAAAAACAATGAAAATGACAAAAAGGAGCAAAAGCGACGTGTGAAAAACAAACTAGAAATATTTTGTTCTACTTTTTGTCAAAATGTTCCATTCTCCCTGCGGCATATTAGCTGAAGTGTGTTGCTCACCTTCAACTAGCATGTCACGATGATCACGACGCTTTGACTATTGCTTATCCGCTGATCTCCATGGTTTTATGTTGGCTTTGTTGAGATTACTGTTGAGATTACTACTACTACTACCACCTTCCGAGCCTAGCGCCATTAAGGTACACCCCGTCTAGCCATACAAGGACGAACTGTCTTTCAGAACGAGTATGGTCAAGGTAGCGGTCTTTCGATACAGACATTTTGTCAAGATTCACAAGAAGCGCAGTCACACTGGGGATACTCAACAACCAACACAGAATATGAGATAAAATAAACACGCAAACTGGGCAGTAAATGTGCGGTTCAATGACGCACTCACCTACTCTACTATTGACACATTGTACTCCGAACTTGGAAATCATCGTTGCCTCGGACGTTTCCAATTACCGTTTTGGCGCCGTTATTTCCCACGCTTTTTCCGAACGGAGGAGAGAAGGCTATTGCATCCGCAGCACGGTCCCTAACATCAGCTGAGAAGAACTATAGTCGGGTTGAAAGGTAAGCACTCGTTTTCGCCATGCTCTATTGCAGTCATTTCACCCTTCTTACTGATCATAAACCATTGCTGTCGGTATTCGGCTCAAAGAAAGGAATTCCCGTTTTTCATCATCATTGATGAAAACGGGTCATCACGTGGACACCAACTCGGCGTTTAGTGTCATCTTTCGTAACACGAACGCCAGAGTCCTTAATTTTGCTGAGGCAGTGGCCACAAAAAAGTATTCTTCAACATTGTGCGTCCAGAAGCAACTGTTCGTTACGCTCAAACTCCCTTGGAGTCAATAATTCCTCCCCAACATGTAGCCAACGTTTACTTCGCTTGCGTGTGACCTCACGCTTCCAAAGTATTGATTTCTTTTTCATCACCTTACCATTTGATATATTGTTCGTTTGCAAGTGAACAGAGGGCACGAAATGGTACCATCTTGTAACATTCGTCTTCTTATTGTGCTACTCAAGTCAACGCAGGGAACTGAGTGCTTCAAACAGCTGACACTATTCGCGGGGAGACTTCCCGAGACAGAGCCCTAGAGGAAGTGATGCATTCCGTGCAGTTTGGCCAAAAGGTGGTATCCCTACTGACTTTCGGCCTTTCTTCAACCGACGTGGGTCACTGTCCATTGTGAACAATTGTCTGATCTTTGTAGACCGAGTGGCAGTGCCAAACAAATTGATCAGGTAAGTCTTACAGTAGTTTCATACAGGGAATCTAGGTACCAATGGTATGAAAGCCTTGGCACACAGTTTTGTTTATTGGCCCGGAATGGATTCAGAAATCGAACAATTCTGCCCAAATTGTGAATTCTGTCAATTGGCGGTAAAGGCGCTTCCCAAGTGCCCCTGGAAACGTTGGTCCAAAGCAGAGCAGCCATGACAAAAAATCCACTTAGGATATGCAGGACCAATCGTCATTCAATCCTATATTGTTTTTGGTGGACTCTCTCCAAGCGGCCCGATGTGATCCCGATGCAAAGTACGACTGCCCAGTACACGATAAAGGAGCTGGATAAGCTGTTCCAGTGTTTCGGCCTGCCTGAGATGATAGTGACAGACAACGGTACCCAATTCAGTTCAACTTCCTTACGCGAGTGTTTCAAAGAGAAAGGAATTCAGCAGATGTTCTCACCACCCTGTCACCCGCAATACAACGAACAGACGAAACAGTTCGTTTATACCTTCAAACGTGCTCTTTGTAAAGCGGGACAAAACAAGGTCGCAAAGGACGCGATCCAGTATTTTCTGTGCATGCATCGAAATCCGCCAAACTCAGACGCCCCAGATGGAAGAGCCAAAATTTTATTTGACCGAAAGATCTGGACATTGTTCGAGAACCTTGTTCCAAGCAGAAAAAGAGCATTGTAGTGGTCCAGTGGGGGAAAATTTGACAAACAGGCACCGTCATATCAGAATTGGCGACATGATGTTCGCGCGAGACTTTCGAGGACCGAGGAGGTGGTCAACAGGAAGAGTGATCCGCAGAAATGGCCGAGTCAATTACGAGCTAATGGTAGGAAATGAGAAATAGGTCAGGCACGCCAATCAGCTGAGGCCGGATCGCGGCAAAACTCACAGTTCCTCGGAACCACCATCCTTACCGTGGGACATTCTGCTAGACACGTTTGGTTTGGAGGAGGAAGCTGAGCGGCTACGTGGATCACAACAGAACCTGCAAGCATCAGCTGATACACAATGCAGGCCGACCCGAAAGCGGAGACGACCACAATGGCTACAAGTTGATCCCAAAGCGAAAACCTATGAACAAAGTGGAGTTTGGACTGTGCTCTGGCATACTCGATTCGAAAGGGGAGGTAATAGAGATGTAAGCGTAGGCTGTCTGCTACATGCAAAGGTCATCAGCACTGGCGCGGTACGACCTTTGACCTTTTCGCCGAATTTAGGAATCGAGTGCAAATTAGTCGGTCAGCAAATACAAGACCGCGTCAAAGGAATCGAACTATTCCGTCAATATGGTAAACCCGTGAAGCGGAATTCACTCACACTGGCTGAAAACCAGACGCAGAAGAGTGAGTGACCTTGACCTCCAAAATTAGCATGTTTCGTTTACCAATAAATAGAGTTGATCTATCCTGTAGATATACTCTCTGTCTACCGAGTTCTGGCCTTTTGTATTCCTTCGGTTGGCTGGGCGCGTGACTGAGCAGCCAGACATTTGCAGTCTCACAGCGCAGCAAAACAGCAGTACAACTTTACTCCAGGATTGTCTGATTTCTGAGCCTGACCTCCCACTTTCTGGTGACTTCCTGGAATTCTCCTGCTTCGTTTATCTTGGTAGTCGCATCAGAGCTGCGACTGTTTTAGAGCTGAGGACCCACAACGACTCCCATAGACCCGCCTTGCATATATTACGCATCAAATGCTATGGGCTAATTGTACATTGCCTCTGTCCGTCCGATTCTCTTGTATGGCTGTGAGACGGCCTATTCGTTCGAAAGACACGAGACGACTGTCAGTTTTTGACAATCTTTGTCTGCGTTGGATTGCTTACTTGTGGTGGCATCGTCATTTGAGCAACACAGAAATCTGAGGCTGATTGCTTGGAGAATACAGCGCATGCCTCCAATACGTTGTTCTGCGACACGGCATGCGTTGGCTGAACCACGTATTGCGCATGCCAACCCATCTCCTTCTCTGTTAAGTGTTATTTGCACTCCCAAATACGATTGGGAAATTACCGCGGTGGGCAACCAATGACATGGTGAAACAGCTTGTAGAACGCAACAAGCTCATCATCCGTTGGATCGGTCCGCCTTCTACGATGGGTACCACGCGACTCGGATTACCAGTGGTTGGAAACCCTGTAGGTAATGACGCTCAACAGACACCAGTGACGACAGTGTCGTTCTATCGCATCAAGTGTTAATGTCCAACCGAACGTTTAAAAACTCATGCACAAGAAACCAAAAAGAGCGACCGCTTTCTCATCAGATGGTTAATATGTATATCCCCAAACCCCAACCTGTGCCACATGTCGCTAGGTATCAGAGTGATATCTGAAGCCGTATCAAGTTGTAACTTGACTTGCCTGCCATTGATTTCCACCATGGTGTACTTATGCCTGTTGGCGTCATCAACCTTAAAAGTCGCAGTGGTCGTTCTGATCCCATCGGGCCGTCTGAACGGTGTGGCAGTGTTGCTCTTCTTTCTGCACAGAGTAGGAAAACGTGCCAAAAAATACGACTCTTTATGACCTCTTCTGCCGCATCGGTTGCAAATGTGATTCTTAAATAGACAGTCGAGCAAAATGCTATGCTCTACAAAAACAACAAGGAGGAGGTTTGGAATGCGATGAACTCAAGTGATTTGGTGCTTTTTGGGGAGTCCGGTTGCCTGCACAAATGAGGTAATGCTCGTTAGTATTGGGCAACTGCGGAATCATTGATGTATCATGCTTCAGATCCGTCATTCTCTGGCACTCATCCTTCACTTGCTGAAACGTGATGTCAGAATTCCGCTCAAGTTTGCTCAGTATTCTTGTTCGTATGTCCGCATCTTTGGTTGCTTGTAGGCCGCAAACGTAACTGAGGCGTTTGTACTGGTCAACGGTAATCTTGTGAAATGAAACTCTCGCACTCGCGATTTACACGGCTCGAGTAGGTGACCCAATCTTCGTCATTTTTCCTGGCCATCGTGAGGCACTTGTACCGGATGCTGAACAAGGATGTCCGCTCATCAAAAGTTTGTGACAGGACTAAGATAACTTCGTCCAGGGATAGGTCAGTGCACTTCTTTGGCAAGATGAAATTTGTAAACTTTTGATGTTCAACCGCACCCAGCTTCCGGAGCATCAGGCGAATTTTCTTCTCTTCCGGTACATTTGCGAAATCAACACGAAATATGTCTTCACACTTGTGAAACCAGGAAACGAATGTCACGCCAGCATCCGCATCATAATAGAATTCACTGATCTGCTGTCAGGGTTTCTGGAAAGGGGACACTTTCACTTGCCCCTAATCCAGGTTTGGGCTGTATCGGCAGCTTCTGCGTCAGCCTCTAAATGAGCTTGGCCTGCTGCTGCTAAAGTGCCTGCAATTGTTCGAAGCTGGCTGCCATTTCTGGGTTCGATTGAAACTCGAGTCGCCACTGTTGTACTGCTGCTTTGCTGCCCTGTGAAACTGCGACTGTCTGACTGCTCAGTCACGCGCCCAGCCAACCGAAGGAATACAAAAGGCCAGAAGTCGGTAGACAGGGGTGTCCAGAGTGCCAGGGAGGAGTAGCACCCCTGGTAGAGGATCTGCCTCACCCTCCGGGGTAGTCCGCCTATCTTTGGTCTCCACCTGTCACCCAGCTCTCACCTGTGGCTACAATAAGCTGTTTGCGCGCGACAGCGGCTACACCCCGGTTAACCGTCAAGCAGGCGGGCTAAACCATGTGAGGGTTACAGGGAATATTATTCCCGGTGAGTTCGTACTCGCGTGCAACGTCAGTCCTGACAACTGGGCGGAAGAGATCGACCCTTGATCCAACGGCCAGAAGTTAAGACAATTTCCCAGATCCCTGCTGCCTTGCAGGTAGCACTTGGCTGTGCAAAGGCTAGAGGTGAACCCTCGAACAAAAGCCGGATGAGGTTGGGGTCCTCATACGTACCCATAATCCCCACGAAACTTCATGACATGTTCGTTACCCGCAATTCTTCTCATGCTAGGGCGTCCCAGGTAGGCGACGCGCTCGGCGCCAACCCAGTGGAAGGAGTGACAAGTAAGCCAACTGGGTCCCTCAATCCCCGTAAGCCACTATTCATTGGATGCTGGAATGCAAGAACCCTGCTGGATTGACAATCTGTGCTAATCGGTCCAGTGCTGTTTGGCACGTTTGGAGGCTGTCACAGATTAGGCCAATATCGTCCGCATATTCTAAGTTAAAAAGTCAATCAGTAGAAAGTAGCTCCACACCATCTAGGTCGTATCCAGCGAACGTTGTCTCAATGACTTCGTAAATATCGAAGTTAAATAAGAAAGCTTACAGCGGGCAACCTTGTCTCACACCGCTGATGAAGGGTGGCGACAGTTTGCCACACACAGTTTGCCTTAGACTGACCGAACTATGCGCGTACAGCGCTTTGACAATGTTTACGTTTTTATCAGGCACACCTTCCCTCAACAGATAGTCCCAAAGGGCACATTGATCGACTGAATCGAAGGCACCTTTTATGTCAAGAAACCCGACAACAGTGGGTCGCTAATAAACATGGTGGTGCTCCAACAAGTGTCGTAAGGTGAAGACGTGGTCGATGCAGCCATGACTTCGACGAAAGTCGGTTCGCTCTTCACGGATGTGGGTTTCATAAGTGTCAGTCAGTCCATGGAGAATAACAGACGCAAGCCATTTAGAGGCATTTGAGATCAGACTGATCCCTCTATGATTGCCAGATTCCGAACGGGAGTCTCCCTTAAAAATTGGGACAATGACAGAGCGGCTCCAGTCTGTCGGGACAGCCTCCTGCTCCCAAAATTTCACTAGCGACTCGTTTAAATCATCTACAAGAGCAGGTCCCCGAATTTAAAGTGCGCTGGAGAAATTCTATCTAAGCTTTCGGCATTATTAATTTCAACAGCCTGATCTCCTGTTCGACTTCTGCGCGTGAGGGCGGATCCAAGGATACAGGTCCAGGAAGAATGGTGCTCAATGCCCGAAAAAGAAAACGATAACTCAGGTTGGTTAAATTGCCTTGTGAAGTGTTCGGCCCAACGCTCCTATCGTTTTGACAGGCTGTGGATCGGCTGCCTACTCTCCTCGCATATGATCTCGATAACACTAGGTCTTCTGCTGCCTCTTTCCCGTATCAGACGGAATAACACGATGATTACTAACGGCAGCGGCTGTTTTCATCTCCGAGGCACGAGGAGACCACCAAACTTCGCGGTCTTTCTTCAGGTTAGCACGCAGTCCTGAACTGAGAATGTTGCGAGCCTCATTGTATTCGTTTCCAGCCGGAATACGTCGGCAAAAATCCATGTTCCAGAGACAGTGTAGAGACCCAATGTCCGGTTTGGCAATTTGCTTTGCCACATGAAGACATGCCTGCTAACAGTAACGTTTGGCGAATATGCAACTAGTGATCGAGGATTTTCAGTGGGCGCTTACTCAGCCCGAATGCGGCGCACTTTGATACACATTCAGAACACCTGGCTTCGCCAGCTGGCTGGTGTCAATGGAATCACAGCGACGATGCAGACGTCCGCCGAAACGCTCCCGAAGATCGCCGCAAACAATTGCGTGGTCAGAGTCCATGCTCGCGCTCCAAATCGTGCGACAACTTTGGACACAAGCTCTCCAGCGGTAGGTGATCGCGATATGATCGATTTGCGTCCATGACTGGTGCTAAGCTGGCGGGCGCCAAGTCACGCTTCAGCAGGTGTTGTGTCGAAAGTTAGTGCTCGCGAGAAAGAGACTAGCATCTTCACACAGCTGTATCAATCGCTCGCCGTTATCATTACGGAAGCCTACATCATGTTGGCCGCCCAGATTAATCTCGTCAAAGGACAATTTTCCGACTTCGGCATTTAGATCACCAGCCAACACCACAGTATCCGTGCTTCTTCTGTAACCAAGGCGTTCGTTAAGCTGCTGAAAGAAATCATCATTCACCGAATTAGTGCTACAGTTTGTAGGGGCGTAGGCCGCAATGACAAACAGGCACCGTTTGTCCCTGAGCGACTTCGTAGCACGGAACGAACCAGCTAACCTAACGGCGCACATCCTACTGTTTACTGGGATCCAATCGATCAGCGCAACTTCTGCCCGGGGACTCGAAACAATGCCGACGCCAGCTTGACCGGCATTTGAAGCTGCATCATCGCCAGACAGACGTAATGAGAAAGCGCCGCCAGTGTCGCATGTTTGGGATCGCACGGTAACTACGGAGCTCGAACCTTGCAGGTAGGTTTCTGATAAACAGCAAATATCGATCGATAGGGTCTCTAGTGTGCGGGAAAGTGCCGCCTGTTGGCCAATCTGTAGAAAAGTACGCACGTTGAGGCATGTCAGTCTTAGCGATACTCGAGGACTCCAAAGGGAAACCGATGAACTGACGTTGTCCACTTGATTGAACATGGACTTGTCGACTGGATCGGAGCGATGCCCTGCGACTGTGTGTGATTTGAAACTAGAAGACAAGCGACTATTGAAGCAAGGTGGGGGAGAGCCAAGAATTGAAGGATTGAAAATGTAGGGATAAAATTAAAATTAGCGCGAGACGATAAGGATGAAAAAGAGCAAGGGGACAAGAAAACGAGAAGGCCTGAGCACTAGCATCCAGATCCCTATCCACCCTGCTCGATGCAGCAGATAGGGCGCCGTTGAGTATCCTCTGCGACAGTCACAGCATCAAGAAATGGTTAGAAAAAAGGTCCATTGTATTGCGTGGGCAGAATACTGTCAGGTTGACCAGACCAGGACAGAAGAATGATTAGGATGCTCAACCAAAGCCTTTGGTTCAAAAACCTTACCGCAAGGCAAGGGGGTTTTGGCATTGAAATATAGAATCCGTTTTATGGAGTAAGGAGCCACCCTAACGCCAACCCCCAACCCGGAGGGCCAGGAGACTGAGTTTGTCTGGCCTCTAACCATTGACCAATTTGGTATGAGTGCGTCTGAAGGTGCAAAAAGCACCACCCAGCATAGCTCATTGGATCACTGAGGCACACAAACCTTCTCAAAACGTTAAGGTCCAGTCTCGTCGCGAAGATGGAAGACTTCGGGAGATGGCAGTTCCCTGTCTAGGACTGTGTGGTTAAGTTGATGAATGGTAGAACACCTTCATCCGCAGAGGTAGGATTGTTAGTTGTTGAAGAGTCAAGTAACAATGAAGTGAACGATACAAGGAAATGGTAGGTAAATTTGGGGCGTGTTTGTAGTTACATGGTAATAGAACAGTGGATTATCATGGGAAGGAAAGAGAGTGAACATAGTTGTGGGGTTCCGTGGTCCGTCAGTAGGCGAGATACTACCCGGTTGCCAAGGCCGAAGTAGGTGGGTTGTCTTGGGACCATGACACCGAGCCTTTGGCCAAATGGCCTTACCTACAAGGCAGCAGGGCGAGATAAGGGTTTGAAACTTGTTAGGAGCGGGTGACTGAGCATTCAGTTCATACGACTTTCGGATGACAAAATGCCATACCAGGGGCCCCAACACTCCCGAAGTTAGAGGCAGAATCCGATGCTCGAATTACTTGCCGATGTACAATGCCTCCGAAGAAGACAAGAAGCACTGACCTTATTTAGCGGCCGGTTACATCCGCCACGTCGCAGTGATGTTAAGCAAACTTGTGGCTATTATGGGGAGAAGGCTTAACTACCGCAAAGGCACATCGTCTTGAAACACTGTCGCCGAACCTTTCACCGGAAGGGGAAGTACCCGAACCACCTAGCTGGCAGGGTATAATACATAGAGAAAAGCTAAATTTTAGTCTAGTACGAATTAAAAGGCTGAAGAGGAAATCTGTTTCAAGCTGGTCTTCGCTTTAGATTTTATGGTTACCAAACAAGCTTTTTGGAAAAGCAGCCCGTAAACAACCAACAATTGCAGACCAAATGGGATGTAGGTGATTTCCACGCACATGAATGATAGCTGAATCAATGTCTATAAAATGGCCGCAGTGAGGTGGGAAGGAACAAGTCAATTTAAGTCAGTAAACAACTAGGATTTCCGGCGCCACTTCGCCGGCCGTTGTGGTGGACGATGACACGAGAGCAGCAGTCCAAATACGACAAACTGATTCCATACGCATCTAAATGATTACTTTCTGCAGAAACACTGAGCCAGAAGGTACAGAGGAAAGGGTAAACACAGCAGTGGTAGAATCAGGTTACTGTTATGTCGCTTTGGTTCCTTCACTGTATCCTCGCCATGCGTTAGTAAATACGTTATCTGGAAGTGATGAAGACCTTAGCTAAGTGTGAGTATTTTCAATGAACGTCAACCGCCCGGATTAGGCCTATACAAGTAGCAAAATAACGTAAAGAAAACATACTTGCTGTTATAAGGTGGAAGTGTCTGCGGCGTATTCGTGGCCACCCCTCTGTTGCCAGCTGTCAATACCTCGATGTGATGATTCCAGTCTAACTCAGCTTGAAGCTTACGGTTCTCGCTTTTGTTCCGCCCATTATTAATAGTAAAGTGACGAAATAAGATTTAGCAGCTGGGTCAACAAAATGTGTGCAATTGGTCTACCGTGAAGTGAGCTGAACGTGTGGCAGTGAAGTAAATTTAAACAGCAGCGACCCCAGCAACGAGGTGTGCTGAAATAACTCGCCCTGGCTCTACGCGTTGTGATAAGGACAAGTGACGATGAAAAACAAAAGGAAGAAGAACAAAGTAAACCTCTTCACACAACACAGCTTCAGGTCAAAGTAAAGTCACCGCTCACCGTAAAGAAAGTAATTCAAACGGAAGCTGTTTTTAAAACTTGGAGTTGGTCAGGGAGCCCAGAAGCTAAGGGCAAAGGTATGCAGGAGAATCAAGCATCGAGTAGTCAGATTTAGTGAACGGCGAGCCACACAAATAAGAACACGTGATCAGGCTGGGCACCTACGGTTCCGAAAGCCAACCTAGTGCAGTAAGTCTAATAAATACATTATGTGCAAAATAAACGGGTTGTAGACAGTAGCACGGATTACATAATGTCAATGCGTAGAACAATAAGGCAACGTGCAAGAGGCGAATAGCATACACTAGCTTATTGTCCGAGTAAAACTAAGGTAACCAATGGAACTGCGAGCTGACGGGTCATTAAATCAAAGTACAAACTGAAGGAACAATCTCCGGGTTGTGGAAATTGAAGATATCGTTAATCGTATACCAGAATTCGCTAAGCGGATGAGTCAAACTTGGTCGTGTGTGGCGAAGTACCAGATTTAAAATCTACCAACAATGAGATACCGCGATCACTTGCCCACGAGGGTCGGAAAACTCACAGAAATTTGGCTGTAGAGGCGTGTTACAAAATAAACCGGTAAACTTATTTACCGTACTAGCTCGGGTGATGCAAGGGAAAGCAAACGATGCTTGTTATATGGCATGTGATTGAGGGCAAGTTGGATGTAAACTCAGGAGATAAACAATCAGAGCTACATTTCCAGAAAAGAAGCGAGTGTATCGACCCCATTCACCCGAATGCGAGCTGTAAGACTGATATTACTGGCATATATAGGGTAAATCGTTTCGCCCTCTTCCCAATGAGTTAGTGAATGGCATGCAGTTATGCAAAGAGAGAAGAAAGGCATCGGCAGTATGCCGGTACGCAGTACCGACGCTTTGCTGCCGCGTGGCCACCACCTATCGCGCATGGGCTAAAGATCCTGTGGGGGTCGCCCGGTCCCCTAGGCAGGCACCATTTGGCGCCCTCAGATTACAAAGCAGGTTAGTGATCCTTAAGGCAACATGCCAGCAGGTACACAGTAAGTGAATGACCTCTCAGCTGCCGCAACACGTCTTGCCTTCTTTCGTTTACTGTTTATTAGTGCATTGCAAATGCGTAAATATTGATCTCGATCGTGTGTCACTTTTGCTCATCGCTTTTCTATGAAGAGGCATTAAAGTAGTAGCAAATTCGTCTCTTTCTGTCCAATATTTATCGTAGCCAAATGGGAAGAAGGCTCTAAAGTGATGTAATGCAACTACAGTCAAGGTGAGTGAATATATGGGAGGAAAAGTATTCCCATACCTACCAACAAGTGCGCTAGACATCAGTTAGTAAGACTGGCGGGCATCAAATGCAAAATAGTAACGTACAAGATGGTTCTCGAATACGCTACGATTCAGTGATCGCGTTGTGACCACACGACACACAAAGTGAGCTCACATAGTGTGGCTGGCTGAGGTTAATGATCGTCGTGAGCCTGAACGGTTTGATCGGGATACGGTCGAATTAACTCCAGTAATAACCGAACGGGAAGATTCCAGGGGGCCTGTTGCGTTACCAACAACGTGCTCTGATAATTCATGATGCAGATTTAAACTTTGCCCAGCAGATGCTCTAATAACTGGTTCACTAAATTTCGCCTCAGTCCGATTATCATGAACGGAGGACCCGACAATCGCGCTTGAAATGTTCTGCACAGCAACGGAAGAAGAACGGTTTAAGCCACCATGGCGACAGGGAGTATGACTTCGAAGAAGGCGTGCTGGAGCCGTTGATGAGTCTGTAGCTTTTTGGTTGTGAAGAGGGAAACTTCCACCATTGTCTTCATCTTCAGTCGACGAAGAGTCAAGCATACGTTGAGCTGACGGAAAGCTGTAACAGAATTTATGAAGGCAGCGAGTTGTAGAGGACAAACATTGATGCAGGTGGACGGCAGTACAGCGACAACAGAGAACCGCAAGTAAGGTAAAAAGTAATAGAAAAGTAACAAAGACCAGAAGTACGGGAAGGCGATGCACAAGAGCAAGTTACAGCAGCACGGTCAAATATGCTAATAAAGAGGGAACCAAAAGCTTAAACAGGTCATAGTTAACAGATATGACACAAAACGCAGACGTATGATCGACGTCATTGGCACGAAAATGTATCCTGGGTCCGAAATGACTTTGCTATGAGTCGTAGGGAGCAGTACGCACAACTTCCATACGGTCAGACTGTTTCTAGTGTTCAAGAACATGGTAAACTGACGAGCTACTGCCCAAGTCAGCAGTAGGATGAAGATTGAACGAGATAGAACCAGAAGGCTATAGACAAACAAGGAAAGTCAGGCGAATAGGCTATGATCTATGATTACATCAATTTTGAAACAGAGGATTACCAGAAGGTTTGGGGTTTTCGCTAGGCACTCGCTGATCCGGTTTAGTTTATACTTATGATACTGCTTCATCCGGTGAAGCCCCACATGGTATACAACTGGCATTTTAATCGTGTGGTGGTCAAAGCAACAAGGTAAAGTATATCCTAATCTCAGCGACTTGAAAATCCCCATTTAGAGTTTAAAAAAGAACACGAGATCATAGGCGAACAACTGTTTTCGATGATTCTCTTCAGACCATTACAATCATATTTAAGGGTAAAATAAGGAACTGAAATCGACTCATTGGCTCAAATTACACAGTTAATTAACGGTTCAGTGAGGGAGGCTAAAAGTCGACCTTTGACCTGACAGGTCGATTGCATGGTACCAAGTTTGATCTGTAGCAATCGACCTCAGCATCGTTCGTTCTAGCTGGCCAGAGAAGCTGTAAGGCATGGAGCAACTTCTTTTGTGAGCATAAAGAAGGTTGAAACAACCGGATGCAAATCGATTCAGGTGTCGCGAGCGCACGAAGGCTGGGGGACCCTGTAAATTATCCTGAAGGCACGCTTTAGATCAACTTGGTGCCCCGTGTCGACAATATGGGCCAAAACGGCGTTGCTAGTGACCCCAGTTCCTTAATGACGCAACCAGCGCGGGCAGTGCTCCTTCACGCATTTGGACAAGTGCCGTGCCGTTCGACCAATATAAATAGCGTCACAAACGCCCGTGAACTGATAAATAATCATAGATGAGGTCAGCAATGGCAGCATATCCTTATTGCGTGAACAAACAAGTGGTTCAGTAGAAAATGTACACTTTAATCTGGCTGCTGGGAATGTTGACTCGACTTCCGCTGAAAGAGTTTTGGTTAGGCGCTCGGCAGCGGCATCTCCTTTAAAAGGCAATCTTAAAACTCCGCTGCGGTTAAAACTGGTACCGGCTTGGACTTTTCTCCAAAATTCTTTGTGACAAATCTATCAGGGTAGCCATTCTCGCGCAGCGTATTTTTTACAAAGGCTAGTTCCTCATCCAGGGTCCGTTGTTCGCAGATATATTCATTGTCAAATTAGAGCGAATAAAAGTGCAAGCGCAGATATAATCTTTTGACTATTATCACCGTTATATGGACGATTTATTTGTAGTAGCGGATAAATGCATAAATCTGGATGAGGTTCTCGATCGTTTTAACCGGTCAAGTGCTTGCTCGGATTAATCGCAGATTGATTTAGATGGAGTGGGACGATAGGAAAATGTTTATTTTTGAGCGGATCGTTGAGCCAGGAAATGATAAGGTGCTAGTTCTTGATAGATCTAAAACGAAACACCCGAAACACACCCTGGTCAACCAATTACTGCCCACGTTCCCTGCACTATCAGTCCCCGCTGTGTAGAGCACGTGAAGTAAGAAAGAAGTAGGAAAAAAGGAAGATAAAGGGGAAGGAAAGTCATCTAAATGAAGGATAACATCAAAGAGTGAAGAAAATGACAGAATATGAACTAAAAGTTTGAAGATGGATATGGTCAGGAGAAGGGAAAGGTTTCGTGTTGCCACCCAAGAGCGTCTAAGTGACATCCGAAACCCTTAACCGTAGGTTCACTGACTACACTTTCTGGAAGCGAGTTCTAGCGCTTGATAACTCTACGCGATAACCGAGTTTCCGCCCTGATCCGGTCGGAACGCGGCTTGTGTAGCTTCATGGGATGACCGCGAAGACAAAGCAACCTAGCAGGGCTAAATAGCCAGCTCAAGTCCGGTCCAACCTTCCCTGTTAAAATGCGGTAAGGATTAGGTCTCATCGAAGCCGTCGGTAGTGCACTGAATACATACCCCAAACTAAGTAGACGCTCAGGGTACGATTGCCCCCGTAACTTCACGACCAATTTGGTACCTACTCTCAAAATCCTCTCGAGTTCCATCTTGTCCCGAACAAGACAAGGCAGGCAAGCCTGGACGCAGTATTACAGATGGGGCCGAACTAAAGCTGAGAATAGCTTCACAAATATGTCGGCAGTTAAGACCCCGAAAGAACGGTGTATTAACCACCACATTCTGAAACCCTTACTTGCGGACTTCCAGTTGTCACCAGAATGCAAAGACGAGGAATGGACGACACCTAGGTCTATCTGGTTGGAGACAAGGGGGAGTTCGACCCCACCGAGTAAGTAGCTGGAAGGCGGGAAAGTTCCTCCTATACGAAGAACAGAACACAGCCTGATTAATGGGGAGTAGCCACAAAGTAGACCAGTCCCAGAGTCTGTCCAGGGCTTGCTGTATGGTCTCAGAACCCCCAGGAACATTGACAACATTCCATAGCTTAAGATCATCAGCAAACAATAGAGATGATACCCCAAACTCGCCAAGGGAGATCGTTTACGTAGATGGAGAACAGCATCGGTCCAAGGACCGAACCCTGTGGAACACCGCTAAGGACCGCTTGCCTAAAGGATAAGCTGCGACCCACACGTACACACTGCTCTCTTCCCTGCAAGAACGCAGATACCCAGTGAAGGGCGCGGCCAGATACGCCGTAGGAGCTCAGCTTTCGTGATAGCCTCAAGTGGGGTACCTAATCAAATGCTTTCGAGAATTCTACGAAAAGCACATCCACTACGTGGCCATTGCTCATTGCCTCGGCCCAAGATTCACGAGTAACCAACAAATTCGTCAGACACGAAAACCCCTTCCGGAATCCGTGTTGTGCACTACTGAGTAGATTAAATCTCTTCAGGTGACATTCCAACGAATCTCTCACCAGCTTTTCAAGCAGTTTGACCACGAAGCTAGTCAGATTGACTGCCCTATAATTGGCTGACAGACTCCTGTCGCCATTTTTGAAGATAGGACAGATGACAGCCACATCAATTCAGAAGGTAATGTACAGCTGTCAAGTGACTTCTGAAACACCATCGTCAGCGGTCCATTTAGTTCCACTGCCAACTCATGCAGAAGCTTCGGGTGAAGTGAATCAGGTCCAGCTGCTTTGGAAGGGTTCAGTTCTTGCAGCAGTTTAAGGACTTGCGTTTCCACCACAGTAAACTCAGCTAAATAAGAACCCTAAGGTACTTTGGGGATAAATTCAAGGCTAGTCAACGCGGCCTCCCGTACAAAAGCCCCTGCATACTGCTCCCCAAGTACATGAGCCTTATCTGAGTTCGCATACGCACGAGTTCCATCGGCCCGCATCAAAGTTGGGATTACCGAATTTGAACCACAGCGTCTCTTGACATAAGCGAAGAACTTCCTCGAATTTTCCGAAGCTCCATCAGTCAATCCCTTTTCGTACAACAGCCGAGCTTTCCTTAAGTGTTGTTTACACCTATTTCTAGCCCCGCGGTATCTATCATAGGTGCTAATTGATGGAGCCGCACGGTAGGTCCTCCAGCACTTAGAACGCTTCTGGAGCAGGTACTTACCAGTGGTATCTATCCACGGCGGCCGCGCTCCTGTCTCCTTTCTCCTCACAAGCGGGATGTGGGGAGTAGACACTTCCGTGAGATAAGACTTAAAGTTATCTCAGGCCACCTAAACCGTATCAACAACCGAGATTTCGCAACGCAACCCAGAAGCCTTGATACGCATTGCTGATAGTCAGCACGCCATATGTTTGCAAATGGCTTAACAATGCTCTGGTGACGCCTGGTCAGAGTACACCTGAACGATAAACAAACATGATCACTAGCACCTAAGGAAGAGTTGTAAGTGATGTCACCTACGAAGTCTAGTGAGTTGGCAAACACTAGGTCCAAAGTAGACGGTAGTTGGGCATCCATGTACCTAGTGGGGAGGTCCACGAACTGATGCAACGGTACTTGTAGCGTAAGCTCAAGAAGATCTGCACCGAAAGTACCTTCCGCCGAGTTGCAAGAAAGATCTGCCCAGAAAACTTCTGGTAGATTGAAACCAACCAGTATCAAACACCTGTTTGTGGATTGACAGCGAATAAAGTCAAGCACCTCTTTGGACGCACTCCCAGGGCTTCTATACACAAGTACAACTGTAAGTTGAGCTGAGGAAGTGCTAATCACTACCGACAGAGCTTCGACAGTTTTATCGGCCGACTGAAACATGTAGGTACGTAAAACGACAAGTCCACAGCTAGCGTAAAGCGCAACGCCTCCGCCTTGTCGGCCAACAAAGCGGTCACATCTAAATAGTGCGTAGCCAGACAGATGTACTTCACCGTCCGTGATGTCCTGAGACAGCCACGTTTCAGTGAATGTAAGTATATCGGGATGAGACCCATCTATAAGCAGACTTATCTCGCACATCTTATTCCTTAGGCTGTGCATATTGCTTAGCACTACCTGAAGGTACTCGTAAGGTCCTACTCTGGGTCGTGTGCTACCAGTACTGGAACTGGTATGGCGGAAACAGACCGCCGGCTGAACACCCGAAAACCCACCAACCGAAGACTTTGTTCACCGGCCTCTCGCCTGGTTTTGAGGTCCTTACTGTCCTCTTTTAGCTTCAGCCTATCCGCTAATGGGAGGTCTAGCTAACATTAGTACCCTTCAGTTTGAAGGCAAACCGCAACAGCGCGTTGGGTTCCTCCGGGGTGGATAGGACTACACGAAGTAAGCGCGGTCGAGTGTTTGGCGCTTTAACTGGGACATTACTCAATATAGTCAGTTTCCTGACAGTAACACTGGGAAACACAGGCGGAAGAAGCTTCGTTACGCACATCATACACCACTGTAGGTCGTCCAACGTACGTTCGGCAGGAAGTGCGGCAGTAGATTCCACTGCGTTACGGAATATCGCGCCGCTATCCATGAAAGAATCACCTCGACGGGGTTTAGTTACCCCACGGGTTTTGGAAGTTAAATGAACAACAACCGGCTTAGCCGCAGTCAATGAGACTGGGCGCAAGTTATCATCATTAATCAATCATCAACAGCAGTACATCAGCCATTTGAACTGATGCTTCGCTGCCATACAATCATGAGGAACTATGAAATAAAGAATAAGAAGAGGGAGAGAAGGGGGACTTACCTGAAAATCTTAATGCCCTAAGCAAACTTTCAGGGTCAAGGCGCCTACACCTTGTGTAGACAACATACCGTCACAAACAGCTGGCTATCGTGCAAAGATAAGGCGGCATCGACGAGACAGCTTCCTTGCGGCTTTCACTGCCACGCGTCATAATCAGCCATTACCCCGCAGATAACTCAGCACCAAACACACTTTAAACAGACAATCCAATTAGGAGACGGCAGCAGACACGCCACTGGTGTCTACTGCGAGCCATGTCCTTTAAAGTCTCGAGACAAGCACAAGGTGAGTCACGTGGACTCCAACCCGGAAGACGAGACGGACCAACGGCACCCAGTTTGGTCGTCAGTGACTTCATTTTCCGCTGCCAAGTCAACTTCTGTCCACCTCGAGCCTTGCGCCATCCTACACCTGGTAGTACTCGCCTACGCACATCATCGTTGCGGAATTATAGAAGGAAGGTTAGTAATGGGGGTCGGGATGGGAGTAAGAGAAAAAGGTGGAAAAGAAAGAAGGGAGGCGTTAGCAGTAGCATGTTTTCGCTTATCCGCCCTGCTGTATGCAGCAGATAAGGCGATCCTTGATAATCTGCGCGACGGTCAACGCAGGATGAAGTTTATGTTTGAAGAAGATGTCATGGTTGTATGTGGGCTGAGATACTGCCAGGGCGCCCAGACCTAGACAGGAGGACGATTAGGGTCCTCATCCAAAGCCTTTGGCTCAAAAGCCTGTCCGCAAGGCAGCGGGGAGGTGACAATGATTTAGTTTTACAGAAATGGACGCCATCCCATTTCAAACCCCCAACTTGGAGGACAAGGAGACTGAGTTTGTCTGACCTATCACCATTGACCAACCTAGTAGGAGTAGCTCTCAAGGTGCCCGGAGGCATCACGCAGTATAACCCAATGGGTCAATGAGGTACGCAAATCGTCGCACCACGTTAAGGTCCAGTCTCGTTGCGATGGGCGCAAGTTATCAGACGACGCCAAAGCAACTGTAGCGTACGCCTTACGCTCCAGCTTGTTTGTCCCGTCATTTCTGACACTTTTGGTACCTGCCTTAAGAGTACGGACATTTCTGTTCCGATTTTTCCTTGGTCCTGCAGGCGAAGAAGCCCGTGGCTCAACGTCCATGCCCGCCTCCATGACCTGTACCCCCGGAAGAGAGGATGAGGTGTTTGGAGTAGGCACCGCAGTTTGATTAGCAGGCGATTGGGACAGCTGGGGTTTTTCACCCCCTGCCTGCACAAGCTTAGGTGAAACTGAGGGAATTTCATAACCAGGTGGTGCTTTCCGCTCAGGCGGTTGCATCTTGAACGATTTCTCTCCGTTTGGGCACGGAGGGTTTGCGCACTTCCCTTGCCTTCTTTCGCCTACACTTTTCTGGCCCAGGAGCCCGTGACTCGCCCTCCATTTGTGGAGGGTCAACAATGCCGTCCGATGCATATGAGTCAGTTATCTCAATGTGTACTGGGGCGTGCGGTAAGATGAACGACCCATCAACGGATGGACTGTCAGCAGGGAAACAGTCCGCTGCAGAGTCCTCATTTGCAATACTCAGGTATTTCATAATCAAATCCACTTTAGAGTTGAGCGAGGCAAGCCCGACTAAGGCCTTCTCAACCCCTGTAATCCTAGATGCCAGTGCTTTAAATTCAGCACAGATGATAGCCCGGCAATCAGCACATCTAAACAGAAGGTTTTCACTGGATGATAGCATATTGTACTGATTCGCTCCGAGGCGGGTAAACCTTTGTGATACCAGTGGAAGGAAACATCACACTGCATGCCACCAGATGAATCCGTAACTGGTCTTGAAAAGGTAGAATTGCCGCAAGCTGCATTGGACTCATCAAACGAAGACCCAAAGATTTCATTTGCCTCGGTTTTTAGCGAGAAGACCTTGTTTAAAGTGGAAAACACAGCGGAAGTTAAAACGCGTATACAACCGTAAAAGGACCACAAAAAGGCAAAACAGGGTGTGAAACGGGATTAAAAAGGGAAACAAGCGCAAAAATTACCAATAAGCGTCAAGGAGACGCTATTGGATCATTGGATAATAAAGAGCAGAAGGAAGATCCTTTGTCAGCTCCTTCACTTCCCGATCATTGCGGAGATGGCGTGGGTCATTGCGGCAGGTTTCGCGGTGCACCACTGTAACTGTCTTAGAGGCAGCAGAATCCCAGCGCGATCAGCTGAGAATCTAACAGTTGTTTGAAACGTTCTGTCTTAGCATCAACAACAGGATCCGGCAACCGGTTCCAAGTATTCACTATGCGAGTTGATAGGGCCAAATTGAGCTGCACACGGAGATTCCTCGATTTGAACAGTTTCATGCGATGGCCTCGTGTCGAACTCTCAGTGTTGAGTTGAAAGAAGTCCTGTAACTCGCAACGCAGTTGTCCTCTGAGAATACGTCGAGTGAATATCAAATCTCCTCGGTGACGGCGGTAACCTAGAGAGAACAAGTTCAGTCGTTGAAGTCAGTATGGATACGACAGGTCTCGCAACTCAGGGACGGATTGGGATCCACGCCGTTGAACCTTCTCTATCATATCACTTTCGGATTTTTTGAGAAGGTAGGCAGTGGGTAGCCTGTATTCGAGAATCGGGCGTACATGCGAGCCAAAGTGGAGTCGGAAATGTCCCGGAGTCAGGAGAAAAAACCCTCAACGTATAGAATGGAACATCCTATAGGCCGCGGCGACCCTCTTCTGGGTGTCTTGAATAGATTTGAGGTCTGATGACACTATCACTCCAAGGTCCCTCTCTTGGGTTGCGCTTCTGAGCAAGGAACCACCAATGTGGTAAGTTCCAAATGGATATGATGAGCCAACGGCGAGAACAGAGCATTTATCACGATTTACGGGCAACTGCCACTTAATAGACCAGTCATGGAGTAGATCGAGCGTAGTTTGTAATCTGTCGGCGTCTTCAAGGCTGGATACTTCCATCCATAGCTTTAGGTCGTCAGCGTAGATTAGGCAATCCGTCTGAAGAGTGGATGGTAAGTCGTTGATGAAGATAATGAAAGGTACGGGACCAAAAACACAGCCCTGTGGACCCCACTCGTCATGAGAACAGGAGCAGAAAATGTGTCATTCACCTTCACTTGCATAGAGCGGTCGTTTAGGAAGTCGGAGATCCAAGACAGGAGGTTCTCAGAAATACCGATTCCTTGGAGCTTAAACAGGAGCCGTTCATGCGGGACTTTGTCAAAAGCTTTGCTGAAGTCAACAAACACAACGTCCAAGCGTTTGCCGGAGTCTAGCGACCTTGCCCAGGTCTCCTTAGCCAAGAGCAAGTTCGAGGTACAGGAGCGTGCTTTTCGGAACCCATGCTGGGCAGAAGAAATGACATTCTGTCCCCAAAGATGAAGAGTAACAACTTGTTTTAGGATCCGTTCCATAACCTTACACACTATTGACGTCAAACAGATTGGACGATAATGGGCCGGAGCATGTCGACTTCCTCCTTTGTAAATGGGTTTGACGATACCCACTTTCCAAGCTGAAGGAAGACGGCCCGCTTCTAGTGAGCGACGAAGGATTTGACATATGGGTGAAGCTATGTACTCCGCCACAGTGCTGAGGAACAAAGGATGCAATCCATCAGGGCCGGGTGAGCTATACGGATCTAACTGAAGAAGAAATTTCATCAAAGAATCAGTGTTAATATCTACTTGGGCCAACGAAGATGGAAAGGTTGATACGGCTCTGTCACTAAATGGTGTTTCTTTCGCGTAAACAGAAGCGCATTGCTTAGCCAAGTGACTAGCTTTCTCAGCGTCCCCGTGAAGTAAAGCTTGATGATCACAGGAACACAAAGCAGGGATGCCATTACCAGCTCTAGTGCTTCTTTTCATATAAGAGTAGAGCATTTTAGGCGCGATTCTAGAGTGTTTTGCCGAAGATAGTTGGTATTGTTGGCGTTTCTGACGCTTCATTGCGACACAAACATTTCTGACAGTCTTGTAGTGAGAGAAGTTGAGTTCTGAATGAGATTTCCTAAAGCGGTCCCATAATTTGCGCCTTCTATTCATAGTTGACCTCAACTCTCGATCTATATAAGGTGGACCTCTAGCGAAGGGCTTTCGATTGGAGGAAGGAAGGACCTGCTCAATTAACGACAAGATTCCACGCGTCGTCCAGGTGAATGTGTTCAGGGATACCCCAATCCGTAGAGCTTGCGGCCGTTTTCAGACGGAGTGGGTCGGCACGCCAAAAATTCCGACGGTGACCACCGTGGCTATGGATCATGAGACGGCGAGTCCAGTGGAATGAAACAACGCAATGATCGCTCTTGCTATGGGTTGAAGAACGGTTAGGTTCGTGACATCTGAATCTGCCGGGGAGAGCACGAGATCTAGGATGTGCGGGGTCTGGTATGGAAAAATACGAGTAGGAGTCAAAACATGTTTGTAGCGACCTGGAGATTCCCCCGTATGACTGTGTAAACTATTCTAAAATATTGAAATTATAGCTTTCTTATGTATTAGGGAAGTATTCGGTTTGCCTGTTGGAACGTTGTTCCCGTTTGTTGAAAACACGAACACGATCTCCGCCTTTGGCGCGCGCGACTCGACTGCGAACGACGCTCTGTCAACGCACTCGACGCCAACGACATTCTCCCTAGCTAGCTCTCTCTGGGTGCCCTATTTTTAGCATTAGCTAACGCTCCTCCCGTCCAATAAACTTCTTCCCTAGTTTACTTTTGTGTCTTCTACCCACCGCTTTTGGTTGGCCGTTTAGTCGCGTACCGAGTTTATAGCGCACGATCTACGCGCTATAATTGGTGACCCCGAAAAAAAACTATTTTTGGTGAGTTCGGTACTAATATTTTTTCAGATCCGGTTATTTATTCTGTCTACCTTTCTACTTTTTCTCTTTACTATTTGTGTTCACATTCACACGCTCCGGAATTATTTCACCATGAAGGTCAGTCGCCCAGATTCTGACGATCAGGTTTGTGGGTTCCGTTTCCCTCTCCCGCCTTTCCGAGAGACTAACCCTAAGGCCTGGTTTAACCAGCTAGAGTCCATTTTTTCGTTACATGGCGTTAACTCTGACAGCGTCAAATTTCACTGCGTTGTCGCCGCGCTTCCCCCGCAAGTCGTCGATGACCTCGACGACATCTTGGAACTTCCGGAACATCAGAAAAGTTACGATGAGCTTAAGGCCGTCGTCTTAAAGCGATTTGGCATATCAGACCATGCTCGCGTCACGCAGCTTCTTAATGAAACCGAGCTAGGGGATCGAAAGCCTTCGCAGTTGCTGCACAAGATGCAAGCTCTAGCTAAGCCTCTCGCTGTTGGCGACTCTTTCCTTAAAGAGATGTGGCTTCGTTGCCTGCCACGTGACATGCGCAATCCCTTGTATGCAAACGATGCGCCTCTTCCTCAGCTCGCCGATATTGCCGACCGTATTTGGGAATCCAACGCCCAAATATCTCAGGTTCAGTCTACCTCCAGTACAGAGGTAGCAGAACTAAGAGCGCAAGTATCCGCATTGACCAACCGACTAGAGAAGCTAACACAATCCGGATCCAACCGCCGAAATCGTCCCAGTAGTCGCAGTCCTCCTAGATCACGTTCGAAATCTCCCCCTAGGTCAAGCTATTGCTGGTACCACGAGCGATTTGGTCATCAGGCCAGATCGTGTCGCCCACCTTGTTCTTTCAAGCGCAACATGCAGGGAAACGGGTAGGCCAGCACGTAGGGGCGACGGACGTTGCTGGCTGCCCCAGTCGCCTTTTCTTTGTCACCGATCGCAGTACGGGAGTACGCTATCTCGTTGACACCGGCGCAGAAGTCAGCGTTATCCCACGTGATTCTAATGACGTTATCGAAGAGGCGACCGGTTCTTTGCGCGCTGCAAACGGCACCACCATTCGCGTGTATGGTCAACGCTCGCGCACGCTTAATCTAAACCTACGACGTTCATTTAAATGGATCTTCCTCGTCGCAGATGTCCAGACGCCAATTCTTGGCCTTGACTTTCTGCAGCACTTCGATTTACTTGTTGACGCGAAGCAACGCCGTCTGATCGACCGTCAAACAAACCTGGCAGTTATAGGTACTTTGACCGACATAGAGTCAATCAGTCCTGTATACGCCAACCTGTCAAGCTCGCCTATCGGTCAGATGCTTAATACGAAGTTCCCGCAAGTCTTTCGTGCAATGACACCGTTTTCATCCGCCACTGAGGCCGCGAAACATTATATCGTCACGAAAGGTCCGCCTGTTTTTGCCAAAGCCAGGCGAATGACCCCTGACAAGTTGAAAATTGCTCGCGCAGAATTCGAGCACATGCTTGAACTAGGCATCGTTCGCCCGTCTAACAGTCCCTGGGCGTCGCCGCTCCACATGGTGCCCAAAAAGTCAGGAGACTGGCGTCCATGTGGTGATTACCGCGCGCTCAATAACGTTACTGTTCCCGACCGATATCCGATTCCTCACATTCAGGACATCACGGCAAGCCTGCGCGGCACCCGTGTGTTCTCAAAAATCGATCTGGTTCGCGCGTATCACCAGATTCCAGTCGCTGAGGAAGACATACCGAAGACTGCCGTAATCACGCCTTTTGGGCTGTTCGAATTTTTGCGTATGCCGTTCGGTCTTCGCAACGCAGCCCAGACTTTTCAACGACTCATCGATTCAGTCACTAGAGGTCTAAATTTCGTCTATGCATACATCGACGATATCCTAGTTGCCAGCGCCTCTGAAGAACAGCACGCAGAACATCTCAAAATACTTTTCGATAGGCTGGCCGCTAATAGCATCACTGTCAACCCCGACAAATGCGTATTTCAGCAGCCTTCCATCGAATTCCTTGGCCACCATATTGATCAGTATGGCATACGGCCTCTAGACGATAGAGTCCGCGCCATCAGAGACTTTCCGGTTCCGACTACGTTAGCCGCTATTCGCCGTTTTAACGGCATGCTCAACTATTATCGACGTTTTCTTCCACACTGTGCCAATTTGCTAAGTCCACTAACCGACCTACTTCGTGGACGTAAAAACGGTCAGGTGGAACTGACTGCCGCTGCTGCTGAAGCTTTTAAAGCCAGCAAAGAAGCCTTAGCCAAAGCCGTTATGCTTCATCATTTCGATCCGAATGCTCCACTCAGTGTTGCTGTTGACGCATCAGACACCGCCATTGGCGCCGTCCTACAGCAACATACAAATGGGAGCTGGAAACCTCTTGCATTCTACTCTAGACGCCTACAACCCGCCGAAGTCAAGTACAGCACGTTCAGTCGCGAACTGCTAGCCGTTTACTCTACAGTTCGACATTTCCGACACGTCCTCGAAGGTAACACCTTCATTATCTTCACCGATCACAAGCCGCTTATCTACGCATTCCGAAATCAATCAGCTCGACACTCACCACGTGAGATTCGTCAGCTGGATTTCATTGCTCAATTCTCGACTGATATCCGACACATTTCTGGCCAACAAAACGTCGTCGCTGATGCTCTTTCAAGAGTATCTGCGATTGGTCCTGCCGGGCAGGCAATCGATTTGTCTGCTATGGCCGCCGCGCAATCAAACGACCAAACTTTTCGAACTTCGCGATTCTTCTTTGAAGATATCCCCGCACCCTCTGCCGTCATCTGATGGTACCATTTTATGCGACACATCTACCGGACGACCTCGACCCGTCGTTCCAGAAACTTTTCGCCGTATCGTTTTCGACACCCTCCACAATATCGCCCACCCAGGCATTAAAGCTACTGCTAAGCTTGTCTCTGACAGATACGTTTGGCCGGGGATGCAACGCGATCTTACACGTTGGGCACGCAGCTGTCTCACCTGCCAGCAAGCCAAGATTCAGCGGCACGTGTCCGCTCCGCTTGGTCGCTTTCCGCCCGTTTCAGCGCGATTTGCCCATGTCCATCTCGACATAGTGGGACCACTGGCCCCGTCCAAAGGAATGGTCTATATTTTGACCATGATCGATCGTTGCACCCGTTGGCCCGAAGCCGTTCCCATCCCTGACGTTGCTGCGGAAACCGTAACACGCGCTTTTGTCGAGCGCTGGGTCGCTTCACACGGCTGTCCAGCCACAGTGACTACAGACCGCGGTCCGCAATTCGAATCGACGACCTTTAACGATCTCCTTAAACTCATTGGATGCCAACGCATTCGCACGACCGCCTATCATCCGCAAGCGAACGGCATGGTGGAACGTTTCCACCGACAGTTGAAAGCCTCACTTAGCGCCGCCAATGCGCTGAGTTGGACTGAGGTGCTGCCTATGGTCCTCCTTGGGATCCGATCAGCCCTAAAGGCCGATCTACGTACGTCTAGCGCGGAGTTAGTATATGGACAACCACTGCGTTTACCTGGCGATTTCTTCTCCGTTAGTCCCAGAATTACCCGTTACGACGCAAATTATGCACGTCAGCTTGCCACGAGCATGCGTCAGTACAAGCTTCCCGACGTTAGAGAACAACAACGTAAATCTTATATTCCACAAGACCTGCAGCATTGTCCGTTCGTTTTTCTCCGCCTCGATGGTCTCCGCAGACCACTGGAGCGACCTTACGAAGGTCCTTTCAAGGTTCTGCAGCGTAAGGACCGCGTTTTTATCATCGACCGTCACGGTAAACGCGAAGCCGTTACAATTGACCGTCTCAAGGTTGCCCACGTGGAACCTGAGCTCAACGAAGACCCTTACTCGTCTTCTGACGAATCAACGCAGCCTATGATGGAAGACCCGACTGCTTCCAACATCCCTGACCCCAAGTATCACGCTCCATCCAAGCCTTCTACTTCAGCTCCGCCGCTTCCCATCGAACCAACTGCCACGTCTTCAGCAGTTCCTCCAATTTTGCGATCCGATAGGACGTCTAAGACCACGCCTTCCTCTGATTCGAACAAGTCGACTAGGTCGGGTAGACGCGTTCATTGGCCAGCTCGATTAAGGGATTAGTGCTTCTTTCACTTTCCTTATCGTTTTTCTTTTCCCTTTTGGCCAACAACGTACCAACCCCCCCCAAAGCTTTTGAAAACGCCAAAAAAACCGACAAAAGTTTTTTTGAAAACCTAAAAAGAACGCAAAATGTTTTGAAAACCCAAAAAAGAACAAAACGTTTTGAAAACACAAAAGAGCTGCGTTTTGCCTGACGCCTACCTCATCCGGTAAGTGTCACTCTTATTTTTGCTCTCGCCTCCACCGTCACTGCTCTTGTTTCCGTTTACCTTCCATGTATGAACCGGAGGAGATGACGAGCCTGAAGCGAACATTTGACCTTCACGAACTCGCGAACCATTGACGCTTACGAACTTTCCCCCCATTTTGTGTTTTTGGCACCGTTAGGGAGGACACGGGTGGGAGCCCGCTAGGGTCCGATCGCCTGGTTCTCCCCCAGCAGCTGCATCAGGTTTCACTACCTGGTCTCGCAGAAGGCTGGCCCGCGACGGACAGTCCTCACGTAGATCGAAGGGTCACCCACGGTTTCCCTTCTAGGAGGGGGGCTGTGTAGCGACCTGGAGATTCCCCCGTATGACTGTGTAAACTATTCTAAAATATTCAAATTATAGCTTTCTTATGTATTAGGGAAGTATTCGGTTTGCCTGTTGGAACGTTGTTCCCGTTTGTTGAAAACACGAACACGATCTCCGCCTTTGGCGCGCGCGACTCGACTGCGAACGACGCTCTGTCAACGCACTCGACGCCAACGACATTCTCCCTAGCTAGCTCTCTCTGGGTGCCCTATTTTTAGCATTAGCTAACGCTCCTCCCGTCCAATAAACTTCTTCCCTAGTTTACTTTTGTGTCTTCTACCCACCGCTTTTGGTTGGCCGTTTAGTCGCGTACCGAGTTTATAGCGCACGATCTACGCGCTATATGTTGAACGAGGCTGCAGTCGAGAGCGGTTATAAGCAATGTGGCATCGAAGGAGTCAGATCGGCGATCACAAAGAAGTAGGTCCCAATCGATATCCGGTTCATTGAAATCCCCCAAGATTAGACAGTCTTTGTGCTCACCATACATCCTTATCGAGCCCAACAAGCGCGCTCCGGGACCCGATGGCGCTCTGTAGACGACACCGACCAAGAGAGATCTGCATCCGTCATGAACACGGCACCATAAGGCTTCGAAATTGTCATCCCGGTCACTGATAGCTTTTCAACGAAATGTACTTTGAGATCTGTCTTCCAGTAGAGAATTACTCCACCATCTGACCTCACCCCGTGGCGATCGGACCGGGAGTGGTGATATCCAGGGATAGACACTTCCGAGTCCGTGATATCTGAGAATAGCCAGGTTTCGGTGAAGGCCATCAAGTCTGGACGAGTCTCCGAAGCAAGCAACTGAATTGCGTCCAGTTTATTCGTTAGACTGCGTACATTGGCAGATATCACGCGTAGTCCGTTTTTATGCTTTACTGTCTGGGGGTGACAAGAATCGACCTCCAGCGCACTCTTGTGCTCTTCCGAACTACGCAAAAATCCACGATATGTAGGTCGGTTTAGCCACTCGCCCGGCGCGTTCGGAGCTCCTCTATAGCCTTCTTTATTTTAATTCGGTCCTCAGGAGAGAGGTCTCGTAACACGTAGAAAGATTCGCCTTTGAGACGTGGAGTCCGTCGAAGGATGCGCGCGCGCTCTTCTTCGTTTCCGCATACAACCTTGAGGGGTCGAACCTTGGAGGAAATTTCCTGCTTCTTACCGAGACAATGTATATTCCCTGTTCGCCTGCATCAAACAGTAGGGAAATCATCCGCTCGAGCAGCATTTGATCATCCAATATTCGCTCTGCCGAGGTATCCTTGTCCGATTCCGCCGCGTTCACGATGATGAGACAGCGGTCACGAGATAACTGAATGCGCTCTGGAATTGGTGGCTAACGGGATGATGGGTTTTCCTTTATCACTTTTTCCAGCTCGGAAATTCTGTTGAGAATTATCTTCATTTGTGACTGAGAAGATGGAAGCTCAGGTTTATTCAAAGACTTAGTCTTGGTGACACATGTGGCTGGACCTTGGCCACACGAGGCCAAGGTCGCTTCCTCCTTCACTACGTCCGCATATGACTTCGTCGTAGGCTCAACAGGCCGGATGTGTATCAATGGGTCCGAATGAGAAGTAGACGGGGCGGGGGTGGCCGCGACTTTTGGAGCGTCGCTGGAAGATATGTTGCTCCGCTTCCTGGCACGCATAGTAGAGGGAGCGAAAGAACGTCTTTCAGGATGTTGATGTGGCAGACGTCTTGCCAACGCAGCAGCATCGATGCAATCTCGACAAATCCATAGCAAACCCTTGTGCTCAGCATAGGTTTTGAAGAGCGGTTCAATAAGTTGCGAGCAACGCTTTTGGCCACATGCCCAAAGTTTGCAGGCAATGAGGCTGGACATTACCGTGGTGCGATGGTTTGTGTGTCTCAGAGATCCATTGAGCTATGCTGGGTGGTGCTTTTTTTGCACCTCCAGAGCCACTCATACCAGATTGGTCAATGGTTAGAGGCCAGACAAACTCAGCTTCCTGGTCCTCCAGGTTGGGAGTTGGAATGAGGGTGGCTCCTCATTTCATAAAACGGGCTCTGTAGTCCAGTGCCAAAACCCGATGCCTTGCGGTAAGGTTTTTGAACCAAAGGCTTTGGTTGAGAACCCTAATCGTTCTCCTGTCTAGGCCTTGGCAACCTGACAGTATTCTGCCCACGCAATACAATGAACCTTTCCTATAACAATTTCTTGATGCTCTGGCCGTCGCAGAGGATAATAAACGGCGCCTTATCTGCTGCATCGAGCAGGGTGGATAGGGGTTTGGATGCTACTGCTCAGGCCTTCCAGTCTTCTTATAACCCTTCTTGCACTTTTGCATCCTTATTGTCCCGCTCCAACTTTACTTATATCCTCCCCATTTTCAATCCCCCAATTCTTGGCCCTCCTCCAGCTTACTTCAATAGTCGCTTGTCTTCTAATTTCAAATCACACACAATCGCAGGGCCTCGCTCCAATCCAGTCGACAAGTCCATGTTCAACCAAGCGGACAACGTCAGTTCATCGGTTTCCCTTTGGAGTCCTCGTGTCTCGCTAAGACTGGTATGCCTCAACGTGCGCACTTTGCTGCAGATTGCCCAACAGGCAGCACTTGCCCGCACACTAGAGACCCTATCGAGCGATATTTGCTGTTTATCAGAAACCCGCCTGCAAGGTTCGAGCTCCGTGCTTACCCTGAGATCCCCCACATGCAACACTGGCGGCATATTCTCACTACGTCTGGCGATGATGCAGCTTCAAATGCCGGTCAAGCTGGCGTCGGCATTGTTTTGAGTCCCCGGGCTGAAGCTGCCCTGCTTGATTGGATCCCAGTAAACAGTAGGATGTGCGCCGTTAGATTAGCTGGTTCGTTCCGTGCTACGAAGTCGCTCAGGGACAAACGGTGCTTGTTTGTCATTGCGGCCTACGCCCCTACAAACTGTAGCACTGATTCGGTAAAAGAGCTCCTTCGTTACAGAAGAAGCACGGATACTGTGGTGCTGGCTGACGATCTAAACGCCCAAGTCGGGAAATTGTCCTCTGATGAGCTTCATCTGGGCGGCCAACATGGTGTAGGATCCCGTAATGATAATGGTGAGCGATTGCTACAGCTATGTGAAGATGCTCGCCTCTTTCTCGCGAGCACTATCTTTCGACACAGCACCCGCAGAAGTGTGACTTGGTGGCCACCAGCCTCGGGCCAGCCATTGACGCAAATCGATCATATCGCGATCAGTTACCGCTGGAGAGGCTGTGTCCAAAACTTTCGCTCGATTTGGAGCACGAGCGTGGACTCTGACCACGCACTTGTCTGTGCCGACCTCCTGGTGCGTTTCAGTGGACGTCCGTGACGTCGATGTGAACGGATTGACACCAGCCAGCTGGCGAAGCCAGACGTTCTGAATGTGTACCAAGATGCGCTGACATCTGGGTTGAGTAAGCGCCCACTAAACACCGTTGAAGATCCCTGGTCGCATACTCGTTAAGCGTTGCTATTAGCAGGCATGTCTTCATGTGGCAAAGCAAATTGCCAAACCGGACATTGGGTCTCTGCACAGTCTCTGGAACTTATGGATGCTCGCCGACGTATTCCGGCTGGAAGCGTATACAATGAAGCTCGCAAAAATCTCAGGGCAAAACTACGTGCTAGCCTAAAGTAGGACCGCGAAACCTGGTGGTCTCATCGTGCCTCTGAGATGGAAACAGCCGCTGCCATTGGCAATCATCGTAAGTTATACCGTCTGATACGGGCAACAGGCAGCAGGAGACCTGGTGTTCGCGAGACCATACGCGAGGAGAGTGGGCAGCCCATCCACAGCCTGTCAAAACGCTTGGAGCTTTGGGCTGAACACTTTGCTATGCAATTTAACCAACCTGAGTTATCGCTTTCTTCGGGCATTGAGCGCCCTTCTCCTTGAATTCGCCCTCACGCGCAGAAGTCGAACGGGAGATCAGGCTGTTGAAATTGCATAAGGTCGCAGGGGCAGATAGAATTCCTCCAGCCCTCTTCAAATTCGGGGGACCTGCTCTAGTAGATGATCTACACGAGTTGCTAGTAAAACTTTCGGAGCAGGAGACAGTCCCGACAGACTGGAACCGCTCCGTCATTGTCCCAATTTTCAAGGGAGGCTCCCGTTTGGAATGCGGCAATCATAGAGGGATCAGTCTGATTTCGATTGCCTCTAAATTGCTTGCCTCTGTCATTCTCCACAGACTGGCAATCGTGAAAGCCAGATTCGTGAAGAACAAGCCGGATTTCGTCGAGGTCGGGGCTGCATCGACCACATCTTCACATTGCGTCAAGCGTTGGAGCACCGCCATGTTTATTGGCGACCCACCGTTGTCGTGTTTCTTGACATAAAAGGTGCCTTCGACTCAGTCGATCGATGTGTCCTTTGGGACTGTCTGCTGAGGAAAGGTGTGCCTGATAAATATGTAAACATTATCAAAGCGCTGTAGGCGCATAGCTCGGACAGGGTGAGGGTTTATGGCAAACTCTCGCCACCCTTCAGTATCACCAGCGGTGTGAGACAAGGACGCCCGCTGTCACCTTTCCTCTTCAACTTCGCTATTGATGAAGTCATAGAAACAGCGTTCGTTGGACACGACCTAGAAAGTGTGGAGCTACTCCCTGGTGAGCGACTTCTTGACTTGGAGTATGCGGACGACATTGCCCTAATCTGTGGCAGCTCCCAAACATGCCAAACAGCACTGGACCGATTAGCACTGGCTGTCAATCGTTTTGGGCTATGCTTTGCTCCATTGGAATGCAAAGTTTTTCTCCAAGATTGGCAGGGACCCAACCCTGCGCTAACGCTTGGTGGTGATCTGCTAGAAGTCGTTCAGGAATTTAAGTACCTGGGCAGCTATATTAGCACCCGTGGGATTGAAGATGAGGTTACGAACCGTATAGCAAAAGCTCGAGCTGCTTTTGCCAATCTCCGCCACCTGTGGCGCAGACGCGACATTACTCTCGCCCTCAAGGGCAGAGTTTACAACGCAGCCGTACGTTCAACTCTCCTATATGGCTGTGAAACCTGGCCCATCAGGTTGACAGACATGAAGAGGCTCGTCACATTCGATCATCGCTGCCTTCGCAGCTTAGCTCATGTCTGGTGGGAACACCGCGTGAGCAATGAGCGTGTTCGACGTCGCGTATTTGGTGCAGGAAGAGCGAGTGAACCGCTCAGCACCATTATATCACGCACCAGGCTCCGATGGCTGGGCCACGTGTTGCGCATGCCAGCACACCGACTCCCGCGACGTGCATTGTTTGCGCGTTGTGGGTGCGGTTGGAAGAGGAGGAGGGGAGGTCAAGTGATGACTTGGTCGAGAGAAATGAAAACCCTCACTTCGAAGTTGGCGTCGGTTGGTGCATCCCGACTGCCTGGTTGGGGTCCTAAGGACGGTGAACACGTTTGGTTGGACACACTTGCTGATATGGCTAGGAGCCGGCCCCAATGGCGTTTGTGTTGTGAGTACCTTTGTCCATCCCCTCCTGTTTAGCATCCCCCTCCAATCACGATCTCAATCGTTAGGCATAATATGACTTTCTTTTACGGCAGCCAAGTTCAAGTTCAATTGGGACCGGAACAGTAGGAAAATCCCGCGAATGTTCCACGTTCGAAAACGTCGTTGACCCAACAGGGAAACCGGTGCCTTGATGTGCCAAAGGAGAGCCAAATCAACACACACGATTCATATGGTCAACCAAACAATGCCCTGCACTAGCAGTCCCCGCTGTGCCGGCCACGAGAAAAATAAAAGAAAACAGTAGTGTCAGTAAAGAAAAGAAAACAGAGAAGACAAGCCAATCGAATATCGTAGGCAATATTAAGATGTAAGTTAAAATGAGTTAAAGAAGCGTAAGCCGTAGTAGACGAAAAAAAGTTTAAGACACGAAGGGGAAGACTTTAAACTGCAGACCGAGAGCGTCAAGTCGATGCTCGAACTCTTTCAACGTCGGTGCCATCACGACGTCTGCAGGCAATGTGTTCCAATAAGCTATAGCCCTACGCGATAATCTAAAAGTTGCCAAAACCCGGTCAGACCGGGGTTTGTGCAACTTTAATGGGTGGCCACGAAGGGTTGGCATTCGAGTTAGGCGAAACAGTCTAGTCAAATCAGGACCAATCTGACCCATCAATATACGATATGTGAAAACCAAGTCGCCCCGAAGCCGCCTGTAATACATGGAAAACATATCCAACTTACGTAGCCTCTCCGGGTACGTCAGCTTCTTTAAGTCGTACACCATTTTCGTCCCGGACCGCAGGACTCGTTCAACCGCCATCTTATCACGAACCAGGCATGGACGACAAGCCTGGACGCAGTATTCCAAGTGCGGCCTTACAAAAGCCGAAAATAGTCTAACGAACATGTCGGTGGTCATGATCCTGAATGACCTGCGGATCATCCACAACATGTTGAAGCCTTTACGAGCAGCTATCTTCCAGTGTTCACTGGACTTGAAGTCAGATGACAGCAAAACACCGAGGTCAGATTGGAGTTGAACTCGCGGTACCTCGTTGCCGCCAAGTAAATAACGCGTCGGCGGGTCATCCGGACCAACGCGTAAAACTGAACATTTCCCTAAATTAACTGGCAACTGCCACAAAATTGACCAGTCCCAAAGTCTATCCAGAGCCTCCTGTAGGGTCAGTGGACCAATCGGCTCATCGATCGTGAACCAGTTTCAAGTCATCCGCAAACATTAGGGATGGCACACCCAATTCATCAGCTGTTAGCTCTCCGGAACGATGTCCATCCGTTACTGGGGAGTCAGCGGGCGTCCCACTGTTTTTCTTTTCTTGCCTTTTGTATTGCGGCATAATAGCTGAGGTGTTTTCCACCTCCGACTAACGTGTAAGTATGATGATGATGATGCAGGCAATGCACTGGATACCCTTAGTCAATACTTATGCACAATGCAAACATTGTGAGTTAGACATAACTATTGATCTCAGAGGAAATTTGACAGTGGTTAAATTTTGTCACGAGTGTTTCGTCAAACACTGGGCTTCGCGATATTTCATCTAAAAGCTCCGTCAGTATGACACGCGAAAAAATCGAGCTACCACGTAGCATTCACAGAGGTGCTATTGTAGTACGCAAGCACGGAAGAACTCCAAGTGCTTAGAACGAAGTTCTATTACACAACACGTAGCCTAGTTAACCAATGTCGTGTTCTTGTTCTCTTCCGGTAATGGAGCAGGAAAGGCGCTCTGAAAGGCAAACGGGAGAGTGCCGTTATAGCAACGATTCAACTTTGAACGCGCGCCAAAGCAATATCGATTCTTCTCTACACTATGTCAGGTCAGGTCAGGTCAGATGGACAATAGAGGCTTCCGCCTAACGAGCGTCCAGTTCTTGTGCCGGTAAGTGAATCGGCCCCCAGCACTTCGACGTTGGATTGTTTCTTGCTTCTGCAATGGAATGAAGCAAGAACAAGAGCCGTCTCTGCACTTTCATATGCCAGCATCAAGATACACTACATATACCAGTAACTACAACAGCTCTGGAAAAAGGGTGGACTAACAATTGTCTAAGCCCCTTTTGAAAGCTGCTACGGTCTCAGACTCCACTAAATCAGAAGGAAGTTTATTCCAGTAGTTAACTACTCGGTTCGTAAAAAACTTTGCCCTGATGTCCAAACGAGCTCTGTGATGTTTGAGCTTCAGGCGATGCCCGCGCAGATGGTCTGACGTAGCCAACTCAAACAGATAGGTGGAACGAATACCACTAAGTCCCTTAATGATCTTAAACGTCTCTATCAAATCCCCTCTCAACCTACGCCGCTCCAAGGAAAATAATCCTAAGCTACTTAGACGATCTTCGTAAGACTTCCCTCGTTGACCTTCAATCATCCTGGTCGCAAGTTTCTGAATCTTTTCTATACATATGATGTCACTCCGGAGGTACGGTGACCACGGCTGAACACAGTACTCCAGATGTGGCCTGACCACTGCTTTATATAAGGCCAAGAATACTTCTGCTTTAGTGTTACTCAGCGCCCTCCTAAAACGAAATAACTCGTGTCGTGCTTTATTGGCAACATGGCGACACTGTGCCGAAGGCTTAAAATTGTTCGCTACGATGACACCTAGATCACGGGCTTTGTCAGTACACCGCAATGATAGAGATCCCACAGAAGACTGAACTGCAATTCCGCTACCACTACTAGTCAATAGATGACATTTGTTGACATTTAGAGGTAGGTCCCATTGGCTTGACCAATTCGCCACAGTGATGATGTCCTTAGCCAATGTCGATCGGTTTCCCCTACTGACTATCTTCAAGTCATCTGCGAAGATGTAGCAGGGATCCTCAAGAAGAGGAGCCAGGTCATTTATAAACATAAGAAACAGCAATGGACCCAGTAGCGCTTTTATCGATCCAAGAAATCTTGGGTAAGAGGAAATTTGACAATAGTCAAATTTCGCCTCGTATATTTAAACAGTTTCCCACAGTATTTCAGCTGGAAAACTCGATCAGTAGGGCCCGCAAAAAAAATCGAGTTACTGCGTAGAACTCACAGTACAATTCAAAGTACGATCAGTTGCTGCACATATAATTCTCGCTTCACTTTTTCTTGAGAACACATTTCATTTGGGACTGGAAAGCAATTTGCTTGGGTCCGGATTTGGACTTTGCCTAAACATTACGCATAGTTGGACCCCAACCAATTAGGACGATGGGCATTCTTCTCACCACGACTGTGTGTGTCTGTCGTCGGCTCACAGGGCAAGGCGCGTGTTAAAGGCTCCGACTGGGTGTCCTTGGATCGTTGGATCATTGAATTGTAGAGAGCAGAAGGAAAGTCCTTTGTCAGCGCCTTTACTTCCCGAGCATTGCGTGGATGCCGTGAGTCGCTACGAGACGGTATTCCATAAGGGACCGTAACAGCTACATTGGAAGAAGCAAGGTCCCAGCCTACTCATCAAGTGAGAATCCAAAAATCGCTTGAAACATTCCTCCGACTGCACGTCGGCCACATGTTTCGGCAAGTAGTTCCAGTTATTGACAATGCGGGTTGATAGAGTCTCCTGGGTTTATATATTTTCCAGTTGTGCTCCTGAGTGGAACTATTAGTGTTGACTTGAAAGAAAGCTTGTAGCTCCATCCCCATTTCCCCATCAGAATTCGCCTAGTAAAAATCAGATCACCTCTACGTCAACGATATTCCAGGGAGAACAGGTGCATCCGCTGTAGTCGAAGAGGGTAAGGCAAGGGCGGTGACAGCACTCTACCCGCGAACTACCGGCCTGTCAGTTTGACAAGCGTAGTAATCAAGTTGTTCGAGAAGCTGATAAGGGATTCAGTGGAGAACCACCTGAATCGATTCAACCTTCTCAGTGTTGCACAACATGGATTCCGCAAAGGATTTTCATGTCAGACAAATTTACTTTTAGCTCGTGAAAGCTGGGCCGAAGCGGTAGACAGTGGCCACGCTGTAGACGTGCTATTCGTAGATTTTTCGTAAGCTTTGGACACTGTTCCACATCTTCGGCTCTCCCTAAAGTTGAGGTCTTACGGGATATCTGGTCTCGCCCTTCAATGGGTGTCTGCCTTCCTTGAGGGGAGGGAACAGTGCGTACGGGTGGGGCGTAGCCTTTCGCTCAGGCAAGCTGTCCTTAGTGGCGTTCCGCAGGGCTCGGTATTAGGGCCATTGTTGTTCGCGATCTAGGTAAATGACTTGTCGGGAGAGCTAGTGGTGTCATCATTAATGTTTGCTGACGACCTTAAGCTCTGGAATAATATGGATATCCCGGGGGGTCCTGAGGCAATTCAGCGTGCTTTGGATAGGCTCTGGGAATGGTCTAACTTATGGTTGATGCCCATAAATAGGGCGAAGTGCTCTGTTCTCCGAATCGGAGCTGCTAATCCTCCCACCTGATATGTTGTCGGTGGTGGTGAACTCCCTGTTGTCACTCAGCAGGTTGATTTAGGAGTCGTACACGCATGAGCACTTCATTCTGGAGGCAAATGGAAGAAGGCTGCTTGTCGAGGGTTTCGTATCATGTGGTTTATCCGCCGCTTTTACGGAATCTTAACGGCCAAGTTGTTTGTGAAGCTATTTTCGGCATTCGTCCGACCCCACCTGGAATATTGTATTCAGACTAGTCCACCATGCCTTAACCGAGACAAAATGGACTTGGAGAGGGTATTACGAGTAGGCACTCGGATAGTGCAGGGTCTACAGGGACAGACGTATCCTGAACGCTTGCTCAGTTTGGGATGTACTCCATGCACTACCGAAGGATAACAGGGGACCTGATTCTCACTTATCGTATTTTGACGGGTAAGATTGGCCCGGACTTGTCAGGGCTCTTTAGTCCAGCTACGTTACCTAGTCTCCGCGGTCACCCACTGAAACTGCATAAACCACGATTTGATAGGATTAGGACGGAAACTCGTCTATCGCGCCGAGTTGTAGACCGCTGAAATTCGCTTCCAGATCACGTGGTTAGGGAACCTATGGTTAAGGGTTTTGCGCGCCAGCTCTATGCTCTTGGGTGGCAACAGCAAACTTTTCTTTTTTCCTAGCTGACTCACCTTCACTTTTCAGTTCTTGTTTATTGACTCAAATATCTTGGTATTCCACTTGCTTAGCTCTTACCACTTTCTCTTTTGCCTTCTGCGTTTACTTTTTTCTCTTTCTTACTTCACGTAACCGACCCAGCAGGGACTGCTAGGGCAGGATACGTGGGCATTAATTGGTTGGACAGGGTGTGATGCGGTCTTTGTTTTAGGTCCATCAGTATTTCAAAGTTCGCCAACTCCTGGTTCAACGACCCGCCGAAGAAGGAACACTCACGGGATAATCCTATCGTTCCTGTCCCGCTTGAACTTGAACTTGTCCCTTAACTACAGTTTGTATTTCGAGGCACGCCACTGTACCTTCTCGATCATGTTACACTCGAACCTGGTAAGAGGACAGATGGCGGGTAGTCCGTATTCCAGGATCCGGCGCACATGAAAGTAAACAGGATTCTAAAGATATCCGGAGTCAGTCACGCGAAGGCTCTCCGTATGGCATGCGACATCCTTTTGGCAGCGGCAACCCTCCGTAATGTGTCTTCTGCAGTCCGTAAATCATGTGAGACAGGCACACCGAGGTCTTTTTCAAGAATGGTGGTTCTGAGTAACACCCCATCAATATGGCATATCCCGAACTGTTCGAGGGCGCCTATGGGGATAACTGAGCGTTTTTCACAATTTATGGTCAATTGCCAGTTGACTGACCAGTCGTGTAGAATGCCCAATGACCAATGGTGTCTGCAATCTGTCAGCATCCTCAAGACAGGATACCTCCTGATAGGACTCGGCTTCCTTTATCAGTAGGGGTAGCTGAGCCCGAATTAGGTGCGGACTGGAATTGTGAGAAAACAATGAGGTTTGAGATAAACCCAACCGAACAACCTCCTCGTGGTGCCAGCTGGGTGATTCGGGTTCACCCCCCTTCAGCAAATAGTTCGGCGGCAGTGTTCCAGGACGTGGTGGGTTTTTTGCCTGGCAAGCGTTCTCCCTATAAAAAGCCACATATGTCCGTTTAACAACACTGTGACGTGGCGGTTGTGACTCGCCACTAACTAAAGTCACCCATTGCTTATCCGAACGATCTCTTCAAGTCCACAGATAGCAAGTACTGGCGACACCTTCAAACACATTCAAGCAAAATAACAGGAGACATTTACCAATCCCATAAACAAAGCTAAACGCGCCTTCATGCAAATTTACATACATTCATATATAAACATATGCAACAATCCCATTGTTCCATTGTACATTAACTGATCACATTTTGTGCTCTTAACATGATCATGCCTGCGCAGTCGTGCCTCGCTTAGTCGAGAATACACAATTTATTTATTTATTTATTTATTTATTTATAACCAGCACAGCACTTTTACAGAGAAATGCTGTCATTACAGCTTATGTGAAAAAGGTGTAATAAACTTCATTGGCCTATGGCACGTAGGTCGGCTTTACCGGAGCGTCGGATCCGCCTCTTGCGATCAACCATCTTTCGATAGTGTGCTTGCCGTACACACGGTTGGATGTGGTTGGATGTAAATTTGAGGCCATCGGGCGTGTGTGAACGCTTATCTGTTATTAAGGTTTTTAGTTGAAATGCTAAGAGTTGGATTTGGAATCAATATACTAAGTGGTTTAAATGCGCTACGGTGTTTAATCATCTTCCCGCTTCACGCGTGGCAGCCATGGTGGATGATTCGCTTGTGTTCCGACGTATACTCAAGGATCCTTATCTGGACTTCGCATCGATGAAAGATGATCTGAAAGTGTTTCAGATTTAAACGGCGACATCGTTTATCCGTTGGAACGTTATAACTGCGAAGGCGTACCAGAGTGAGGCTGGACAGGTGCTACCAGCAGGTGCCCGTACCGGTGTATTCTGTTTGTATGTGTGCATAGCAAGCGCAGCAATGTTGCTGGAAAGCGGTAAGTGCGTTGTATCTGCCTGCTGAAAGGATTATTACAGGCACCGTTGTTACAGTTGCCCTGCTCGCTTTTCAGCGAAGTTCAAGGGTGAATGTTACGAGATTGGAAACGCGTTTCTATGGCATTTGCACAGTTTTCACGTTGGGAAGCCTTGGCTGTATGCGAAAAATCGGAGGCTGAGAGCTGATCATTAACGGATGGTGCTTAACTTAATGACAACGTTTCGTCGGACACAGGAGGTGCGTAAATTTGTGCTCCAACAATATAACATTCGTTTAACGAGGCGCGATTTGTGTGACATACAGCGGCGTCATCGGAACGCTTGTGTCACGGAAGTGGAAGAGGTTACGCAGCTGTTGCGAAGAAATGGTCAAGTTAACTTTATGCTTGAGGGAAATGAGGTTCGGTACCTGTTCTTCCCGCCCTCGCTGGAGTTGGCAGGCCAATACGGTGAGGTCGCTTTGGCGGACTCTATATATCAGATCAATTACGGGGGGTTACATCTTATGGCATTGCATGTTTGTGGACGTTAGTGGCCTTGGTATGAGTTATTTTATGCGGTTTTGCCAAATGAGACTGAGGCTACTTACAAAGAGGCAGTGAGAGGCGTTTTGGAGTTGGCCTCCGCGGTTGCCGGTGCTCGGAAGTTGCTGATGATTAAGTGTGCTGCTCAAGTGAATGCGTTTCGCAATGCTTACCCCACTGCAAACATGTTGTTCTGCTGGGTACACATCATACGAGACATACAGCGGCGTTGCTCACACCTTCCTTTCTGTAACAAGGAATATAAGACGGCTCTGTTCAACACGCTGCACTCGTTATTGTTCACCCACGATTGCGCACATTATCATCGGATTATAGAAGGTAAATTGGTGCGCAGCGTGGAACGCTTCCAATACCTCCGTCGCACGTGGATCCCATGTCTGCTTAACTGGGCGGTGCATTTGACGGGCCACGTGGTATTATTTGGGTGTGACAGCACCAATCGCGTTGAAAATGAAAATAAGCATTTGAGAAAATCTTCGAGAGAGCAGTCAACTCTACTGCACCTGTTTCGGGTGGGCGTGCAGCGTTGCGCTGGCATTTTGGAGGAGAGTGAAACATTGCTTGCGAGAGCTCAGCTTGGTATGTGTGACGTGGAGCAGCGTGTATGCAGTGGTCAAGTGATTTTGAGGAGGATGTCGTCATACGCCCGGCGGTAGCATATGCGGCACCGTGTTCGAGCGCATTCGCGGTGTGAACCCAGACGGCGGGTACTGGTTGGTGGAGGACGAGTGTCTTGGCATGCAACGTGTCGTCAGAGAACATGGCAGCGCATGCGGATGTAGATTTAATCATCAGTGGCGCATTCCATGTGCGCACATCATTCACGTGGCAAGCCTACACGCGTACGACGGGGAGCTGGTGCTTTGTGGTTGCCGTTGGGTACTGCCAGCGGAAAGTGTATTGGTGCCGGGTCTTCCGGAGGACGTTGAAGGAACCCTGACGGTGCAGCGGATGCGATGCCGTAGTGATGGTGTCCTTGACCGGGCCGCAAAATTTCGCATCACTCGGGAAATGTTCGCTGACCTGGAGGCGCATGTCTTGCGGATGGGCACGGAGAGTTCAACCGCACAAGGGGCGTAATGTCATGCATACGTGAGCTGATGGGTACTCAAAGTAATGTGGAAGTGTTCGCCCGATCATAGAAATTGGAACAAGTACAACGTTTATCCTAGGAGGATCTGCCTACCTTCCAAGCAGTGGACGCGTCTTCCTCCGATGTCGCTACCCAGATGAGGAGGGGCAACGGTTCCCCGACTAGCAGGAATTCATAGGAAACGCAAGTTAGCGAGGCGCTCCCGCTGGTGGTGGCTGGGGCTGGTGTTCCGCAGGTTCATTGCAATGACCGCCGGCGCCCCAAACGGAAGTCCCTTTGATAGCCCGTACGGTGCAGTTGGGGGTACCGTCATGATGTCAGGGGAATTGAAATTCCATATCCTGGAAAGGAGAACATTCACCCGTTACCGCACATAAACATGGTGTGCAACGAGGGTGACGGCTGCTGAAGATGAGGACAGCGCGGTCTGCGCGCTGTGTCAGCAGGAGGACGGCGCGTCGGGGAGCATCGAACATTTGTGTGGATAAATTGTGACGTATGAGGCCGATGGTTCCATCAAACTTGTGCCGCATACCACGGTGAGCCGGCATACACATGTACGCAGTTCTTCGGGTAAGTAACGTTTTATGTATGTAACCTTGCATTTCCTTAGGATTGCAAAAGAACACAAGTTCATTGTTGCCTCATAAATTTTTGCCTATGGAGAACGTTTACAATCCGTAAGTGCGCATGTTATGGATTTGCTTAGGGAAATGGATAGTTCCTTGCTTACTTAGTGACCATTGTCAATCGGCCATCAATATTCTTCCGAGTTGCATGTGTCCTCCACTTACACCGCTGCGCGCTGTAAGCGTGATTTTACATGGAGAACAGCATTGCTGGACCTTCACATGGCCCATACGGAAAAAATTTCCGGTGGTGCCCATTGAAAAGCCCAGCAACGGCATAGGCGCGTAGACTCGCGTGTTACCGGTAGCGTCACCGTGCTTATGTTGCAGTTCAACGGAATGCACGCGAACTCAAATTGTGACATCCCACCACGCCCTCCGAAAGGGTTATGCAAAGGAAGTAGGTAGAAGAAAAAGGAAAGAAACTCCGTCAAGTAGAAGGTAGTTACATCGGTGAATATCGAGGCGTGACATCCGTTAACGCCCGTGATACGCCGTAAGACAACAGTTTCTGCAGTAGAATCGTGTGTGCCACCTTGTCGAGTGCTTTGGCGAAGTGCAGACATATAAGCTGTGTTTCTAGGCTACAGTGGGCAGCAGTCGTCCTGCTATGCCTGGCAAGCAGCAGGTCACTCAGGCACGACCGTTGACGCGGGAAACCTTGCTGGCAATCGGAGAGAAGTTTTTTCGCCTCCATGTAGTCCATTAAAACGTGTGCGACGAGGCATTCCATGACGTTGGAGATCGTAGATACTTATCGGTCGCTAATTCGCCGAATCTTTGTGAGTACCGCAGTTGTACATTGGTGTAATAGTACCGCGTTTCCAATCGTTGGGAACTTCGCCTTGCAAGAAGTGGGTGAACAGCTCCGCTAGGGGTAAACGGGGTGCTGCAGCGCACGCTCGCAGGTGCCTTGGGTGGAAACCATCTGCGCTAGCGGAGGCCGTTAGCCGCAGGGATTGCAGTTTCTCCAGGACCTTCTCCAGAGTCAATTGAGCAGTCGTCGGGGAAGTTGGGGGTGAGACCGAAGAAGGTACTGTCGTTGTATGCATGGATGGAACGGAGAATGTGCCTGAATATGGCTGCCACAGCACTTCCGCTAAATTCGTGAGCACTATGTAGGTCGTCAGTGCGGTGACACCGTGCCTCACTTGTCGAACACTGTTAACATGACTACAAAAGGCTTTTGGACTGCGTGAAAATTCACGCAAATGGTGACGCTGATACTCACTATTATCTTCTCGTACAAGGTGGACGCATTGGTCACGGTTGCATCGGCAATATTTCCACGGAGTGTCCGTTGGATGGGAGCGATTGTTTACCCATACCGAGTTCCTGGAGGCAATACACTTCCTGGTACGACTGCGAATGAGTGCTTGGCGTCTTTTCCCTATGGAATCCACATCGCAAGTCGTCGTAGTTTGCTGAAGTATCCAGCAGCATGTGACCCTCTGTCGGCTATAACTACGTTTGGGTACCTAAATTGAGCTACCCAGCGGCCTAAGAGGTCTTGTGCAACTGTCTCAGTTGAGCGGTTGTCTTGCGGGTTCGCTTCTGCCCAACAGGTGATTCAGTCCGAACCGGTGCGGAGGTATATGTAGCGTTGGAATGGTGGCACAGGTGCAAACACGTCGACATGGACGTTTGGAAAACGAGAGCCAGGGGCTGGAAAAACGTCGAGTGGGCTTTTGCCGTGTCTGTACACGACGGTGTGCTGACACCGTAAGTAAACGCCTGCCAAAGGGCGGACATCGCAGGTGACATTAGGGCATACGAAGCGTACGATAACGAGAATCTGCAAAGCTCGTATGCCTTGACGTGCCAAATTGTGTACTGCGTTGAAGAGCAGTTAACGGCTTGAAGTACGAAACACGCATAAGGGAGACGTTTGTGGTACGTCACAAATAACAGTCCCCACCCATAATGGGAGTGGAATTACGCGCAGTTGCAGCGGGGTGTTGCGTCTAAGCTTGTCCAAGTCGGGAACAGCTCGTTCGGCAACAGGTATGACGGTTAGGTGCATATGGAACCCAGCAGCTAAGTCGACTTGTATTATTCATGACGAAGCGTCCGCGACAGCAGTAAGAGCACTTGAGAAACGTCGTGATTCTGTCAGTAACTAAAATACCTATTCCATGTATCAACATTTTCGCAGATAATACTTCCGTTGCACAACTGATTGCGCAGATCAACGGCTTATGGTCACTGAAGACAGTACAGTGTCCATATTTCAGATAGGGACGGAGGTGTCTCCTGTTTAGGTACATAGGTAGTAGTTCCGTGCCGAAGCTGCTGTTACGCGTTGAGTTATGTTGCTCAGCTTTCAAAACAAACCTGACGGTATTCAAGGTAGGTTGCATAATCTTCTGAAAGAACTGCACCGATGGCAATGTCTGACGCGTCCGTCGTAATTGAAAGCGGCACACTTGCGACCGGTTTAGGGGGAACCGCTCTGTTGCAGGCAGTGTTCGTGAGATGCTCGAAAGACATATCGCTGAAGGCCGATGGCTGACGCCGGATGCAAAGCAGCCTATAAATGGGGACGCAGTAAAATAGGCGGGGCAGTTTGAAATCTCCCGTGACAAGAATGTGTGCGCCCTGATACCTGGCCACAAGTGACATTGCTCTTTCATCCTGATTTCTCTTTCAGAGCCATAGTGATATGCGCCGCCCATTGCCTTCCGGCCTCACGTTGCCACTGAGCCACGTCCCACTTACCGCCACCGCCGTGTGATGCTGCATAGATACCTAGCCCCTGGCCATTCAGTCGCGAACTGGCACCCACATATATCCGGCGTCCTTCAATGCGAGTCAAAGGTGAAATCCAATTTCCATGATAATTTACCTTTGACAGACAGAGCACACCATCACCGTACACCGCCGTCCTCATTACCGCCCTTGGTCTACTCTGTGACGTACGTGCATTCGCCGTCTCCTTCCATTACATCTGCTTCGGTCTTCCTTCCCTTTCCAGTTCGTCTGCCTTTCACATTCCTTAGACAAGGGAGCAACGGCCCTTTTCAGGGCCAGCCCTGTATCTATGCTTCGTCGTTCTACAACGCATAGAAAGTTTGCGAAGTCTGCTATTTCCTTGCGGCGGACTACAAGCTCACAGGTTCAGTGGGTGGTTCCGTAATCTTCAGACAATTTATGGTGAAATTCCCTCATCACGACGAGTGTCGCAACCATGCAGCCTATGTGAACAGCCTGCTCTTCCAGAAAGAACGTGGTAAGTTCAACTTATGCAGATATTTTCAACCACTAACATACCGCAGTACCAGTCCATAATTCGTAAACCCTGATTCAGTAGTGCACTCCGCCATAGCAAAGTTCAATGAACAATGAACTATGAATTTATACGGGTTAAGAATTGTTACTTTACAAGTCCCGTTGGATAGTTGCAGGGGATATCAACATAACAATGATGATGATAAGGATAGTAAACTAGTTGATACTTTAAATATGAAAATAAGGACTTGTCGTTTGCTTCGCTGCAGTCCTGCCATCCTCTTAGATTCACAGCATCCACAGGTAACAACAAATAATTCCATGGTAAACTGCAGGTGCAGGATGGAGACGTAGTGTTAAGTAACAAAGTGTAAGTGGATGAGTACATCGTCCAACCGTCTTTTAAATACTGTTAGTGTCGGTGCAGAGACGACCGATTCTGGGAGAGCATTCCACGGGTGACAGACACGAATGGAAAAGAAATTTCTGCGGCACTCCAGACGACTGTATTGTTCTACGAGTTTTAGTAAGTGGCCCCTCAGGTTTGTATTGCTGCTGAGTTGCAGTAAAGGGCGGCACACATGATGTGGGTCTCGCAGAATCAAGTATGTCATATTCAGGTCGCCTCGTAGTCTGCGACAGCTTCCACTGAACAATCCCAGTCGTCGCAGCCTCTCCTGGTAGGAAAGATTGCGCATTCCAATTACGTTCTTAGATGCCCGGCGTTGTGGCTGCTCCAGTGCATTATGTTCGTGTTCCAGCCATGGATGCCAGGCTTGAATTCCATATTCGACATGGGGCAAACATACGCGCTGAGCATTTGTCGAAATATGGAGCTGTTTATTTGTCCAAACGCCCGCCTCAACAGCCTAACGTGTTGGTTCCCGGTCTTCGAGGCCTTTTCCGATTGCCTGGAGCAACCCAAGTCATCTTGAACCAGGACACCCAAGTCACGTTCGAGAGTTGATTGTTGCAGTACATCCGTTCCGAGTCGGTATGAGTAGCTGCTTTGATGTCGGAAGGAAAGCACCTTGCATTTACTGGCGTTGAAATGCAATAAGTTTTGGGTCGACCATTGATACACCGTATCTAAATCACTCTGGAGCACATGTTGGTCGGTGTTCCTCTGGATCCTGCGCCAGATCTTGATATCGTCGGCAAACATTAGGAAGTTTGAAGCGATTCCCTGTGTAAGGTCATTAATAAACACCAAAAACAAACGTGGACCTAGAACCGAGCTTTGCGGCACACCACACTCCATTGTATGGGGTCCGATAAAGAGCTCCGAACTCTGACCACTAATTACCGTTGAAATAGAAAGTTGGCGATCCAGCTTAAAAGAGGGTCGCCGATCCCGTAATGCTGCAGCTTGGATAGTAGTATCCGATGGTCTAGACGATCGAAGGCCTTGGAAAAATCCAGGTAGATCACATCAACACCTTCTCCAGCGTCAGTTGCCTCGGTCCAACTACTGCGTGCAATTAGTAAATTAGTTGTACTTGACCACTGTCGACGGAAACCGTGCTGCTCAGGAGTGACGATGTTATAGTTTTCCAGCTAGCACACCAGTGCATCGGCAACTATGGATTCCATGACCTTTGACAGTATAGGAGAAGGGTAAATGGGCGGTAGTTGGAGGGATCAGTTCTGCCTCCACCTTTGTGAATCGGGCTTATTACTCCAAGCTTCCACATGGCGGGAACTTGGTTTTGGTCTAAGCAGTGCTGGAAAAACTGAGCTATAGGTCCTGCCAGTTGGTTTGCTGCTGCTCCCAATGCCTCTGGACGAATGGTGTCGACACCCGGCGCGCTGTGTTTGCGTAGAGAAGTCAGCTTTTGCAATACAGCCTCTGCGGTAAAATTGATGTGGGTTAGTCCTGGTGAGCAGAATATAAAGCTTGGTAGGTCGCTTGATGGCTAGACTCCTTGAAACGTGGGGGCGTATTGCATCTGCAGCGCGTTTGCAGCTTTCATAAATGTTCTTGTTGGGCCATCAGCCATGTTGAGTGGAGGAAATCCTTGCCTCACCTTTCGTAGGCTATTAACGTGCTTGTACAGCAGTTTGTGGTTAGCACTGAAGGTTTTTGCGATGTTCTGCTGATATGCGGCTTTGTCTTCTCTTAACAGTTGAGTGCAGTGGTTACGTTGGGCTACGTAGCTGTCCCAAGTTTCTGGTGCTGTAGCTTCTCTGTTCACTTGCCATGCTGCGTTGCGTACTGTCATCCATTTTCGGGTTCTGCTCCTAACGAAAGAAACTGATTTGCAGTTATTGCAAGTTTTTATCTCTGAAGCCTGTGCAATCAGCTGACTGAATGTGTTGACGAACTCGAGCCAGGCGACTTCCGGGGGTTCTTCTTCGAGGAAATACCATGTTGTGGCGCTGACTAGCTGGGCGAGTCGGTCATACCTTGTGATGGTTTGCACAGTCTCATCGTTATCATTCACATGAGGCACAACAATACCTCAAGTATAAGCAAGCTCAACCACCAGAAGTAGAGTTGTTAAAGCCCAACCAAGGTAGACCAAAGCAAATTTCACGCCCAAATGCAATTAGCTAAATTTTACTAAAATTTCCCATCCTTATTTCTTTATTATTGGTGGCAGGCTCCTATAGCTCACTGACGTTAGAGACAGAGCCTCATTAATATAGAAAATCGGCTCTAAGAGATAAATCTTGTGATGTTTAGCTAAGTAATGTGTGTCTTTTGTAGGCCGAAATCTGTCAACGGATCTGAAAGATCCCCTGGGTTACTCAGGTAGACCTGGCTCATGCGGGCTTGTTGTAAGCTTTAGAAAAGCTTAGAGGCTTAAAAAATGCTAAACTCTATTTTACTGGTTGTTTATGTGGCTCAGTATCCACTGAAAATGGTATGCTGTGGCCCTCTAGCCGTGAGTTAATTACAAGCTCCCCTGAATTCCCATGTAAATATAATATTCCTTGCTGGATTTCTAGCGTTTTCCCGCAAGATCAGCCCTTATCTGCATATATTTGTCATGTATGCCTGCAAAGTTTACTTTTCGGCCACCTGCGCAGTCCGTAGTTGTCGCAGCGTATTACGGGCTAATTAAAGCATTACTGGATAGCTATGCCTATCTGGAACATACGCCGCTTCCCTACTTTTTATATTTTCTTTTCTTTTTTCCGCTATCTGCTTGCAAAGCAGAAAGGCATTTTTAGCGAAAAATAAAAATAGCCTTATTCGTA